>CM040125.1:302685383-303285383 GCA_022559845.1 Amorphophallus konjac | reverse complement strand
GATGTAATTACTTAAACCCCTTGCTAGTACTTGAGATATAATTTCCTACTGAGCGTTCGCTCATTCCGTTTGTCCCTTTGTACTTTTCAGGTAAGTCCGCCGACGATGGAAGTCAATCGGATGGGATTGGACAAGAGTGAAAGTGATAGAGCTGCTCAAGTGTCATCTAGTCTTTTCTATAATTTTCTTGAGTCAAATATGTATTCTTTCCCTTTTTATTAAACAGAGTATTAGATTTGTAATAGTCTATCCATTATGAAATAAAGGATTGGGTTATCTTGCTATTTTGCGCATCTCTGTCTTGGTGTCGAATACACAACCACTCTGATTGACATGATTGATATAAACTCGTCACGCGTCTTCGGGTATCTTCCGCGCTCGGGGCGTGACAGAGCCGCCCGGCCTCCGGCCGGCGAACCAGCGTGCCGCCAGCCCGGGGAGCGCTTCTCCAAGTGTCTCCACTACAGCGGTACCACCGGGTCCCACACGGCCCCTCCGGACAGCACGTGGGCCCCACTGTCGTGAACACGCGTGTAGCCGAATCAACACCCGAAGCTGCCCGTCAACCCAAATTCGGTCCTCCCGGGCCCATTTGTATAGCCCTTTACCTCCCTGCGTGGAGTGGGCATGTTCCCATTGCTGTAATTATTGTGTGTTAAGTTTCCCGGGAGTACGAGTTTTCGGCCGGGTCCGTCTTCCCCACGCCGAGCGCGTGGAAGTATCGCCTTCGCTCCCTTACTTGGCATTTTGCTTAATTTCATATATGCTTGTTTATGCCGCTGCTAGAGAGCATGATAGGGTAATTAGCTCGCTTTCTATTTATATCACCGCTGCTATGAGAGAGAGCGTTACCGTCCCGTGACCCGATCCGGGCACGAAAGAGAGAGCCGACCACCCTAGCTCTTGCCGGTTTCTCAACCGCGCACGTCCGACGCTTCCCTCGTTAAGGGACGATCGTGAGCTTGTCGTGTCTGTGGTCTCGTCCCGCATCACACGGGCTCTTCCCCCTCTTCTTTAGCTTGCTCCATACTCCTGCTACCCATCTGTTCCTTTACTGCATTCTAGTGTAGACTTGCAGCTTTCTAGTGTAGCTTTCCTGTTTGGCTACTACTGTCGCTTACCTGCAGTTTTAGCGTGTTACTACGTGTTTTTTAGTGGGGATCGCGTGACCCCTACTGAGCCAGTGACACGAGGCTCACCCCTATTTTTTAGGTGGGGTGACGTTGTTCGTTCTGCTTTCGTGTGGTTCCTGGTGCGCGTGCTTGTAGCGTGTGGTTGTGGCCAGCTGGTACCCTCGTCGGGTTTCCCCCGACTCTCTGGTACATCCTTCTTTTCTATTGACTGTACTTGGTAAACTTGCTGTCTTTCCTTTGGACTTGACTCTGGGTATATAATTGTTAATTGTAATCTGTTAATTAAAAAGTAATTTTATTTCTGCTATTTCAGCAACCCGGTCTAATGAAATTTAATTACTTACTACTATATCTGTCAGTTCAATGTACTACACGACAATCCTTTTTCCCTTCAGAGCTTTACCGCTCTTAGGAGGTCTCGCGGGTTCCAAGTGGTAACAGGTGTATTTGATTATCCTATCGGGTATATCTGGTATCCGGGATCCGGGTTGTCACATGAACTGTTTAACTCAATAGGCGGCCCGTTATGAACCGTGCATTTCTGGCCAAGTGCCAGTTACATTGATCGATTAACCTTGTCCTATCTTCGACCAAATCATGTTTGGATTGACCCAATAAGCCCTAGGCTGACTAGTGGAGAGTGGATTGGACCCTGGTTCAGTTCTGCCCCACTTATGGCAGCCCGGAGCCCATTTTGGGTGGATTTCTAGTCTTCTAGTTAGGCACAGTTTGAACGGACTGAATTGGACCGTCCATGTGCTCGAGTGGATCTTATTGGACTGTTAATTCCTTGAGCGGCCCTATAAGGACCGTTCACCTTGTTCTTGGGCTTCCAGCTCTTCTAGCCATGAGCGGCCCATTATTGACCGTCCTTTTATCTGAGCGGCCCGATATGGACCGTGTATCTTCTGGAAAATGTTTTCCATGGTTACTGTGTTTGAATCCAAGGACCTGATTGGTTCTTGATAACTTGAACTTTCTGGTCAAAATATCTCTTCGACTTACCCTTGGAATTCTCCGAGGTAAGTTATATACCTTGTCATATTGGCCATTTAACTTGATTAATGTCTAGACATAACTTGGATCTTGGATCCATTAAATCAATGCCAACGCATCATAAGGGCCCGGTCTGGTCCTGGGAGGAGCGCCCGAAAAGTACTTGTGCCTCGGGGAGTTTGAATGACATGGTGAGGCATTGCACCGAGTGCATGACTAGCGTGATGTCTACGATAATAATCTATTACTTGAATCTTTTCTTGACTTGGTTAGTTCTTGCTTGTTGGCCAATTTCCAATTATATCATGATCTTGCCTTCTCTTTATTATGTTGTTTCGTCATATCATCATTTCATTTCGTTCCTTATTTTCTCGCATATAATTGTAATTAATTGGTTAATCACTTAAACTTACCTGTTATTACCTACTGAGCATTCGCTCACCCAGTTGTTCCCCCCTTTTCAGGTAGCTCAGGTGAGGATTCACAGACTGATGGGGACGTGCAAGAGTGATGGCCAAGAAGCGAACCTGTTAGAAGCGTGTGGAGCCAGCCATAGTTGTTTGTGTCTATTTATGTTTTAGAGTGTGTGGTGGAAAAGTTGTAATTTGAAGTTAGCAATTGTAGTAGTGTCAAGTGAATGTTATGTTGAAAGTTGGTTTCAGTGGGTTTGTATGATTGGAACGTGGATCATTGCAATGTTATTTAGTGAATAAAGTTATTTTCTGTTCATGGTGTTGTGTTGACCCTTAGCGTTGGCATATCATGTCTGTAAATCAACATATTATTATTAATTGTTTCTGCTACCAGTCCTGATATTTCGCGTCGGGGCGTGACGGTTAGGTGGTATCAGAGCCTAGGTTCTAATATTCCTAGGTTTTCTAAGTTCTAGGGTTCTAAGTGATGTCGTAGAACCTATGACCTTGTTATAAGTCTAAGAATCCAACCTAGTGAGATTAGGTAGAGAGTTGGGTTGAGTTGATAGTCTAATTCAAAAACTATCCCTTCTAAATGATCCTAAAATAATTTATTCTACGTGTAGGACGTTCTAATGGCAGTCGAACGTGCGCAATGGCGAGACATGCAATGAACGGTTCAAGGACTTACTCGGGCCTTGCAGCAAGTGGCCCAAGGAGGAGCGGCGAACCACGGAGCTGGCGATCTTCACTGAAACTTTCGTGGGATGAATCCCCTGCGTTTTGGAGGCTCGACCGATCCCGATGAAGCCGAGCACTGGTTAAAGGAGATGGAGAGGATCTTCGAAGTGATGCAGTGCAGTGACCAGGAGCGTGTTCTTTTAAAAACTTTCCAGTTGGAACGTGATGCAAGAACATGGTGGGATGCAGCGAAGGCTACCCTCGGTGATAGACAAGTTTCATGGAAGGAGTTCGAGGAACTCTTTAACGGTAAATATTTTTTTGATAGAGTACAAGAAAAGAAAGCGGCTGAGTTTGCTACTTTGAAGCGATGGAGTTTATCGGTGGCGGAATACGAAGCTCAGTTCTCTCGATTATCTCGTTATGCCACTCACTTGATATCTACGGAGAAGATGAAGGCCAAGCGTTTTCTCAACGGGCTGAAGTTACATTATATTAACCAATTGGCACCAATGGAAATTCAAACGTATGCGGAGATGGTAAGGAAAGCTCAAGTCTTGGAAGACACTTTAGAGATGACGGAGAGAATCCATGGAAAGAATGTTAAGAAGGAACAGCCTACTAGATCCGGGAGTGTCAAACCCGACAATGGCAAGAAGAGACCAAATGGCGGGTCTGGATCGTGGAAGAACAAAATGTCAAAGAATGAAGACAAGAAGTCTGGCCCGATTGTGCCGTTTAAGGGCGTGTGCAAGTATTGTGACCGTCTAGGTCACAGGATGGAAGAGTGCTGGCGCAAGCTGGGCGCCTGTCTGCGTTGTGGTAGTAGGGACCATCGTATCCCTGAGTGTCCCATTTTGTCTGATCAAGCTACCCCGACTAAGCCCCAAATAAACAAGAAGCAGCAGGGCAAGCTCCAAGCCCTACAAGAGAATGATGCAGGAACCACCGAGGAGAGTGGACTCGTTGAAGGTACTCTTATTATACATGATAAGCCAGCATTCGTTCTCTTTGATACTGGTGCCACTCATTCTTTTGTTTCTCAAAAATTTGCTAAGTCTTTTACTGTGAAGCCGGTCTTGATGAATTCCCCGTTAGAGATTTCAACCCCTATTGGTTCTAGTTCAGCAATTAGGTATTTCTATCCTTCTAGTAAGGTTATGATTAATGAACAGAACTTGCCAGCTGACTTAGTTTGTATGGATATGAAAGATTATGATGTAATTTTAGGAGCGGATTGGTTGGCTAAGTATGAGGCCAATGTTCATTGCAGTTCTAGCTCTGTGTCCTTTTCTAGACACCCTAGACTTTCTTTTATAGGGGTTAGGCACCATAAGTCTGTGTCATTTATTTCGGCCCTTCGAGCTGATAAGTTGATGAGGAAAGGATGTCAGGCTTCTCTAGCCTTTGTTTATGTGACCCCTGAGAAGAAGATCGAGATTAAGGATATTCATGTCGTTCGAGATTTTCCGGATGTCTTTCCTGAGGAATTGCCAGGACTTTCGCCAGAGAGAGAGGTTATCTTTTCTATTGATCTAGTTCCTGGTGCGACCCCTGTTTCTAAAGCTCCTTATCATATGTCCCCTGCGGAGATGAGGGTATTGAAGTAACAGTTAATGGAATTACTTGAGAAGGGGTTCATTCGTCCAAGTACATCCCCGTGGGGAGCTCCGGTATTGTTCGTCCGGAAGAAGGATGGTTCGATGAGGTTGTGCATCGATTATCGGCAATTGAACCAGCTGACTATCAAGAATAAATACCCATTGCTGAGAATTGACGAATTATTTGATCAGATAGCAGGAGCTCAGTATTTTTCTAAGATTGATCTTTGATCTAGATATCATCAGTTACGGATCAAGGATGAGGATATCTATAAAACGGCATTTCGTAGCAGGTATGGGCATTTTGAATTTGTAGTAATGCCTTTTGGACTAACGAATGCACCTGTAGCTTTCATGCAGTTGATGAACAATGTGTTTCGGCCCTATCTTGATCAATGGGTCGTTATGTTTATTGATGACATCTTGATTTATTCTAAGAATGAGAAGGAGCATGCTGAACATCTAAGGATGGCATTGCAAATATTGAAAGACCATCAGTTATACGCCAAGTTTAGTAAGTATGAATTTTGGCTACAATAGGTGTCCTTTCTATGGCATATTATTACAAATGAAGGTATTTCTGTTGACCCTTCGAAGGTAGAGGCAGTGAAGAATTGGGATAGGCCTTCTAATGTAACTGAAGTTAGAAGTTTCCTAGGCCTAGCAGGTTATTACCGGAGGTTTATTAAGGATTTCTCCAAGCTTACAGTGCCTTTGACAAGATTAACCCGCAAGGAGAACACATTTGATTGGTTAGAGAATTGCGAGAGAAGCTTTCAGACCTTAAAGGAATGTCTAACTACTGCCCCTGTGTTGGCTTTACCATCAGGAGAAGGAGGTTTTGTCGTGTATACTGATGCTTCAGGCATTGGCTTAGGTTGTGTGCTCATGCAGCACGGGAAAGTGATAGCCTATTATTCTAGGCAGTTGAGGAAGCATGAAGAGAACTATCCCGTTCATGATTTGGAACTTGCAGCGGTGGTGTTTGCCTTAAAAATATGGAGTCACTACCTGTATGAAGAGTCATTTACGGTGTTCTCAGATCATAAGAGTCTGAAGTATTTGTTTTCTCAGAAGAAACTCAATATGAGGCAGAGGAGATGGCTTGAGTATTTAAAAGACTTTGACTTCTCCATAGAGTATCATCCTGGAAAGGGAAATGTAGTAGCAGATGCTTTGAGTCGCAAGCCAATAGCTAAGTTGTCGCATCTTATGTTGCAAGAATGGAGACTGTTGGAACAGTTAGCTAGATTGGATCTCAACTTTGACAAGGATCGGGTTATGATCGCTCATATTCAACTCAGACCAGAATTGTTAATGGAAATCAAGTCCTTGCAAGATAATGACCCAGGGTTGATAGAGATCAAGGAGAGTTTGAGTAGCAGGCCTGATTTCATGGTAGCTGACGATGGCAGATTGTTGTTTCAAGGAAGGACCTGTGTACCTGATATATCTGAAATAAAGAATAAGATTCTCGAGGAAGCTCATAGATCCAGATACACTATTCCTCCGGGAGGTACTAAGATGTTAAAGGATTTGAAAAGATCTTTTTGGTGGCCGAATATGAAGAAGGAAATTATAGAATTCGTGAGTAGATGCTTGGTGTGTCAGCAAGTCAAGGCTGAGCATTTCAGACCTGCAGGGAAGTTGAAACCACTTGATATACCCCAATGGAAGTGGGAGAGTATTGGCATGGATTTTATTATGGGTCTACCTAGGACTCGTAGCGGATTTGATGCAATATGGGTTATTGTTGATTGATTGACAAAGTCTGCTCATTTCTTGTCCATTAAGTCTAAGTGGACAGTTGATGTCTTAGCTACTTTGTATATAAAGGAAGTTGTAAGACTCCATGGTATTCCAGTCAGCATTGTGTCCGATAAAGATCCCAGATTCACCTCACATTTTTGGAAAGGATTGCAAGAATCTTTAGGAACCCGTCTGAAATTTAGTACTACTTTTCATCCACAAATAGATGGACAGACTGAAAGAACCAACCAGATAGTGGAAGATATGCTTAGAGCCCGCATGATTGATTTTGGAGGTGGTTGGAGTGATCACTTGGCTTTGATTGAATTCGCCTACAATAACAGTTATCAGTCCAACATTCAGATGGCTCCGTTTGAAGCTTTGTATGGAAGAAACTGTTGATCTCCATTATGTTGGGATGAGGTAGGTGAGAAGCAATGGCTGGGATCAGATCTCATTTCTGAATCGTCCAAGAATATCCGTATTATTAGAGATCGATTGCTAGTAGCACAATCAAGACAGAAGAGCTATGCCGACAACAGAAGGAGAGCCTTGGAATTTGAGGTTGGTGAGCATGTGTTTTTGAAGGTTTCTCCCATGAGAGGGATTCGAAGGTTTGGCATGAAAGGCAAGTTGAGTCCAAGATATGTTGGTCCATTCGAGATTCTGGAAAGAGTGGGGGAGGTTGCTTACCATTTAGTACTACCGCCTCAGTTATCAGGAGTACATAATATCTTCCATGTGTCTATGCTGCGAAAATATGTGTATGACCCCACTCATGTCATTCAACATACAGATATAGAGCTGAAGGAAGATTTGACTTATGAAGAAAGACCTATCAAGATTTTGGATCGTAAGTAGTAGCAACTCAGGAATCGTTCCATATCCATGGTTAAAGTGCAGTGGAGTCGGCGTGGAACCGAAGAGGCTACTTGGGAGTCAGAAGATACCATGCGGAAGCAGTATCCCGACTTATTCTAGGTGAGTTATCTCGTTCCTCGTCTTCCATAAGTGTAGTGAATTTGGAGGACCAAATTCTTTTTTTAGTGGGGGAGGGTGTAGCACCCCGATTTATTAAAGAATAAAATTTTTCGAGAAATTAATAAGAAATTTCGTAAGAAATAGGATAAGTAAAATTTCAACCATTTTGTAAAAATCTGAAAAAATTAGAATCTTGTAGAGGATGAAACTTTAAGCAAGATTGTCTTCTACGACCAGCCCAACTAAAATTTGTAAATAAGTCGAATTAACAGATTAAGGCCCAAAACCACACTTAGCCTAATTAGACCTTAAAATGAGAAATTCGAGCCCAATACTAAACCATTTAAGCTAAAATCGGATGCAAATGAACGGTAAGGATCAACTCTTCATTTTCCCTCTGGTTAATCTCTTAAACCCTAACCCTAGGAGGAGTATTTGCGGCAGAATGGCGGATTGACTTGGTCTCGCGTGAATCTCGCACGTATGCGGTGCAAGGACTCTATCTTTATGATTAGGACTCCCCAGACCCAATTGAACCTATAACAATGATCCTTAGCCACCCTAGAATTGTTTAGAAGCTGTGGCGACCGGAGAGGAGCTCGATCGAGGGAGGATTTCGACGATCATCGACGGTGTGTACGTAGCGTGATCGGCTTCCCTCTTCTTCCTTCATCCTTCGATTTAAGGTAGGTGATAGCAAACCAAACCCTAACTATTATATATCGATAGAAGCGTTGTCCCGTCCTCTTTCCATTGATCTAAAAGCCCTAAATTTCTTGTAGTATCCTGCGAGAATTTCTAGCTTTAGTGCAAGCATGTTGTTAATTAGGTTAACCATGTTACACCTCAATTTAGGTAGGGATTTCGAGCACTAAACATTAAATTGATCATGCTATCCTCTATAACTTTTCATGCTCGTTCTATTGATAGTAAAAGCCCTAAATTCCATGCTCTATGTTTCACGTATTTCACTGTTTTAGCAAACCCTAGCCGGTCTCGCCGGAGGCGGGGCAAGGTGAAGGTAGCAGAAGCCCCTGACTTGCGCAGCCTCTCGATAGTTTGCCCAACCTAGATAGGCGGCCGGTTATTGACCGTTCATGTGCTTTTACCTCCAATATGTTTTGTAGAATACGCGGTAGACCCCTAACCGCCCTGTTATTAAGCGGCCAGTTCAAAACCGTTCTTCGTGTCACGCCCCGAACCGATGGCAGCGGAACGTGTCGTTTGCTTGGAACGTGGCAGTTAAACAGTCGTGAATAATCAAGAGCAATCGCACAAGTCCAAATACTTTGGAACAACAATAAAAATTTTATTTCTAATATAAGTCTCTTACAAGAACCTGAAGACTCAACTATGTCACTATGAAAGAAAAGGAAATGACGCTCTAACAGACTTAGACAAGATAACTAAATAAGAGACACCATGCTAGACTCAAGACAGATAAAAGACACGGGTTCACTAGTTTTCAAAGCTCGCTTGCACACTTGTCCCACCTATGTGAGTCTCGGTCTCGCTAGCCACCTGATTACCTGAAAAATATTGGAATAAAACTGGGTGAGCGAATGCTCAGTAGGAATTATATCTTAAGAACAAGCAATTGGTTTAAGTAATTACATCTTTCACATGTAAATGCAGTAAGGCTATGCATGTAGAATTAACCGAGTAAGTGAAACAAAACTAGCAAGAATTTGACAATTTCATGTAAAACTTTCAAGCAAGAGATATCTAAGAGAGATTTATAGAATATTGGCTATTTCACGCAAGTACTTTGCCCGTTTCGGGCCACGCTAGTAAAGTCACGAAAGTCAAGTCACGCACGTAAGAAAGAGAGAGAGAGAGTGTGTGGAATGCCAAAGATCAAGAGAGACAAGTACTGCGGTGCAATGCAAGACACCGCGATCATTAAAACTCCCATGGACACTAGTACTTTCGGGCGCTCCTCCCAGGACCAGATCGGGCCCTATATGCACAACATTTAAAGATAGATATAGACATCCATAATAGTTTATATCCAATAAGGAGTTCCAAGAACAAGTTTTAATAGAATGATAAGGTAAGATTTCTATGGAATTCAAGGGCAAGGCCCTTGAATAAGGACATACTTGCAATAAAATCCATGTGAAAGCATAGAAACCATGACATGTCGAAAATCTGGGTGGAATTGGCACCTAGATAGGTTGCCATGAATAACTTGAATAGATGACTAAGAAGATAGTCACCAATTCAATGGACACGAAGCAAGCTGAAGAATTGGCACCTAACTATAAGATACCCAATTCAATATATCGCATAGTGGAATGATCACTCATTCCACTAGCTAAGAGAATTCTCTCATGGGCCAAGAATAGCACCATGAAAGGGTCGGGTTACCACATTTCTTCAGAGTGACGTGGAATTAAAATGGGTACAAGGTGTTTAAGGTACAACCAGCTCAGTCGGTCTTGAGGGAATCCAAGGCTACGAGGAGACTTACGGAGGTCCCGATGACTAACTTACTAGTCCGAAGGAACGGAATGTCCAACGGAGAGCTCGTATGTCGTCGAGAGTTGAGGTGTATACGTGAACCAATCATGAAACAAGGACTCCATCTACGGACATGAGATGAGAGTGCTAGAAGACCCGCGATATGGGTCAAAATCGGGAGAAAATGGTGAGAACATGAATGCGTTAATTATAGAATTCATGTCCATCCAATTCTATAATTAACTATAATTAAATAAACTTATATTATTTGACGCCCAGGGGTGGCATCATTTATTAATTAGCATCCTCTTGGAGGGACGTTAATTTTATGATTTTTAACTTAATTTATTTAACAAGAATTCACATTTATATTGATAGGATCGGTGCGCTGGATTCAGAGGGGGGGTGAATGAATCCCACCCTTAAAAACTTTTCGCTCAATGAAAATAAGAACACTAACTAGAACAAGATACACAAACTGGATAACTAATCAGAATTTCTTTTGAACCGAAGAACAAGCTCCTAGACAATCAACTAGCAGAAGCAGAAGAAGGTAAACAACCTACTGCACAGATAGCAATATGAAAGCTCAGACAACCTGTGAAGGGTGGTAGAAGATATGGAGCTAACGCACAAGGCAAACCACTGCACATATAATTTTTTAGGTGGTTCGGTCCTCCAGACCTACATCCACCCCTCACTCCCAACCGGAGTGAGGCTTCACTAGCTAATGCCAGAACTAGCAGACTCAGTCTGCGAACACTTGCTGCCAAACAACTTGACTAGGGGAACAGCCTCCCCTCTTCCTCCAAACCGGAGGGACACTCCAAGTGACTCCCAGCCACTTGGAACCAGAGGCTAGGTCTCTCTTCCTCCAGACCAGGAGGGAACACCTGGACTTGCAACCCACAAGACCAGAACCGGAGATAAGTCTCCCTTCCTCCAACCCGGAGGGATCCCAACAAGTGACTCCCAGCCACTTGCAACCGGAGACACAATGTCTCCCTTCTCCTGAGTCCACAGGAGGAACCCGACCTCAATCCAGAGAGTCGGAAGAACAATGATGAACATATAACAAAAGAAAGGAAAAATAAGAAAGGAAAAATACATAGCGATCAGAAAGCTGTAAAGAAAGATAACATAGATATGGCTCCCATGGAGCTGACTGGACTGGATTTGATCCACAGTCCAATAGACAAATCTTCAGTCGAGACTTCTTTCTTCTTCTCCACGAACTCTCACTCTCTCTCTTCTCCTTCTCTTTCTTTTTCTGTCACTCGATCGTGCAGGCTCTCTCTATCTCTTCTTTTCTCTTCTTCTTCTTTTTCCTCTTTTGCTCCTCTCTGCCTCACTTCTTCTTCACTCACAGTCTCGATCAGCCCTCTGTTGTTCTTCTTATTTTTTCTTCAGATGGAGGAAGGCTTCTATTTATAGCAGAAGCAACTGGGACGTGTGCTCTCCACATTTCCAGCCCTAAGAATTCGGACCACGTGGCAGTATCCAGCAGGCTGTCAGTACACATGTCATCATCTGGGCACTCCCCTTATCCTCGGATCACGTGCCTTCATTAGGCTTCACGAAGGGTGCCTGTCAGATAGAGAATCACATTGTCAGTTTAAGTATATGCATTGTAGTGTATAGACTTCGCTGTATAGACTTGTGAAGACGAAGCAATGTATAGACTTCATGAAGCAGGACAATTGCGTTGTACAGACTATGTGAAGACAAAGCTGTAGCGATGTATAGACTTCATGAATCAGAGCTGAAGCAGTGTATAGAGTTGCTAAAGTGTAATCCAATGTGCAGACATTGTTCAATGTATGGACTTTACAATGCAAACAGCAATGTATAGACATTTCAATCGACAGGCAGACAATGTACAGACTTGTACATGCTTTAGGATAAAGTATGGACTTGAATGAACGAGCATGCAATGTATAGACTTGCTCAGCCTGAAGCAATGTATCGACTTCAGCTCAAAGCCAATGTATAGACTTCAAAGTATGCAATGTACAGACTCTGAAGAACAGCAGCCAGTGTATGGACTTAGGCAGGCTTCAACTCAATGAATAGACTTCACGACTGATGAATGCAATGCACTGGACAAAGTATAGACTTAACGATGTGCAGACTTGCCAAGACAAGTGAGCGATGTACATACTTGCTCGTTGTTCAGACTTCATGGATGATGTACAGACATGCAAAGAGAAAAGCTGTACAGACTTGATGAGCGATGCAAGGCAAAGGAATGTATATACTTCCAATGTATAGAGTTGCCAACTGAGCGATGTACAGACTTGAACAAGGAAGCTCTGTACAGACTTGATCAAGGCAAGACAATCGAGTGTATAGACTTTCAATGTATAGTCTTGCCAAAGGGGCGATGTACAGACTTGAACAAGGCAAAGTTTGTACAGACTTTGAGATTCACAATGTATGGACTTTGGCAACCCAACGGCTATACAGACTTCCACTCAACAGCGTTGTATAGACTTTGAATGCTCGAGACACTGTATAGACTTGAACAGCTTCAAGGCACAATGTGCAGACTTTACTAGTGTATAGACTTGGAGTTCTGAACATAGGTAAAGACTGGGAATGTATAAACTTTACCTTAGAAACGAATGCATAGACTTTGAATATGAAATCAGGCAAACGGATGTATAGACTTGGAAGTTCACTGATGGATGTATAGACTTCACCTCGAGCATCTACAGTGCAATGTATGGACTTTGAAGAATATGAACATGGCGCTGTACAGACTTCAAGTGAAGACCAGTGTACAGACTTCATTCGAAAGCAATGTATAGACTTGACAACCAAAGGGCTGTACAGACTTGAGCAAGACACATCAATTGAATGTATAGACATTACACAGGAGAGTGTATAGACTTAGAACACGTGCAATGCAAAGACAACTCTGTACAGACTTGGAGGATGTGAGTGAGAATGTATAGACATCAGAGATGCGTGCTACAGTCCAATGTATGGACTTAGCGAGATGCAGACTGGGCAATGTACAGACTTGAAGATGTGAATGACACAATGTATAGACTTGGCCCCTTGACGAATGTACAAACTTGGCTGTGCTTGCTACATGACAATGTCTAGACTTGATGCAACTTCAAAGCACAATGTGCAGACTTGGAAGCCGATGTGTTGACTTGCTGAGATGCAAGGCAACACAGACACTGGCTGTATAGACTTGCGTTCACACAGCAGTGTATGGACTTCGAATGCCTGCCTGCAAGTGATGTACAGACTTGAGTTATGCAACTGAAGGCTATACAGACTTGCTATGAAGGTGAGATGCAACGTGAGATGCTCGAATGTACAGACTTGGCCCAACTGCATGTTGTGCGTTGTACAGACTTAGTGTTGCGACACTAGGCACTGTACAGACTTAGAGTGTCTGCAGTCTATGCAATGTATAGACTTGGTGACTCGCGTGCTGTGCATTGTGCAGACTTGAAGTCTTGCAAGCTGTGCGGTGTTTAGACTTGAAGTTGCTGCAGCTATGCAATGTGTAGACTTCCACAAGCAGAGAGATGCATCAGATAAAATGACTGAACATGCTTTATGCAGCAGATAAAATGGCTGAGCATCAAATGCAATGACTCACAGTGTAAGCAGATAAAATGACTGAGCATCTGAAAGACTGAACATATGAATGACTGCTAAACTGAATCAATAAGGTCTTTCATGCACACAAGCATATGGTGACTTATAGTGTTTGCTATCATCAAAACCAATCATCAAGACCACAGGGGCACAACATATTGTAGACACGCCTTTTTTGAACATTTCTGTGAGTAAATTGCATATTATGCTACGATGCCCCAAAGTGACTTGCGCATTTGATTCATGCGGGTGATTAATCATCTTTGCTTTGATGACGTTTTCATTTTCATCATTTTTATCCTTTCACTTAGAGAGGGAGAAACCCCATCTCTCTCTCTCAGTCCACCACGTGACGCGTTCACACATATATCTATTTAATTGAATAATTTCAAAAATATACATTCAAAGACACATTGATTTATTTAAAATAATTTAAGGAAATAGAATATATGATAATTAGGAGAAAAATACAAGGATTCTAAATATATATTTTTTATAACTTTCTGTTACATATTTTAATAAATATGGATTTTCAAAGATATACATACATAATATATATATATATATATATTAGTTAATCTGACGCCATTGTACAGTGGCGTCCATAATGATTTTGACGACCTTTAGTTGGTCATCATTTCAAAATAGTATAATTTCAAATCTCTCGTTTCTCGACGTAACCATGTCGGAATCGAGCTTATAATATACCGAAATGACGGGCTCGAAAAACTCTTCCTAACCAGACGTTCAAAATAATTTTTCGTTGAGAGATGGGGGATCTTGAGATAGGGGGCACAAAAAATGGTGCAACCACTTTCACTACCTCGGTCTCCTCCCCAACAATACACTCATAAAATTTCATAGCCAAAGGATGCTCCGGTGATGAGAATCAAGCCGTCAAAGGAAAAACCTATAACTAGCATGCTACAGTAATCTTTGGAATTCGCTGAGTAACATGATTATATATATTAAATGATTTAACTTGTTTAAACTTATAGTAAATACACCATATAAGACATGGAAATTTCAGAATAACCATGAAGATTTTAGAAGTATATTTATCCAAAATTTTTGGTGTGTGATTACTTGGTTTTAAAATTTTTAACATACTGAGATTATTTAAGATAATTAAGCAGTAAACTAAACTTAAGCAATCGATGGTAACAAAACATGCGTCCTAAACATGCAATTTAACTACTATTATCTTTGGGCTTCAGTTATTGAGAAAACCTACCTTTGAGTGATGACTTGGTTGACAGACGATGGTGAAGATGAAGAAAACAATCCCTTAATATGATACTCTGTTTCTATCAGAGTTATTGGAAGCCAATATAACAAGAGCAGCAGCTCTTATCAAACGCAACAGCAGCCCCTTTTAAAGAAGAAGCAGCAGGATGATGATAGCTTCCCAAAGAGGACGGCAGCCTCTTTTCCAGCAACTGTATCGGAAGAAGAAGAGAGCTTCCTGCGCTCCTTCTTATTGCAGATAACCCGCAGGAAGAAGGAAAAATAAAAGACGAAGAACTCCTACGTTCTTCAAGTTCACCACGGCAGGACGAAAGGAATGCAGAGGATGATGTTGTTCACCCTTCTCACGCAGCAAGAGGAAGAAGTTGGAGAACTTCTTATGACCTTCACGTACTGAGAAGCATCAGGTTGTTGAAGAAAAGAGCCAACAGGTTTGGCTCGATGGAAGGGGGGTATTTATAGGAGAAGGAATCCTAATGGGTTATAGGAGTTTGATTAGGACTAACATTTCCTAGGTAGAATCCTTACTAAACTTAATTACCCACATATCGATCTCTTTCCCTAATCAATACTTACCCCGGATAACACCCCTGTTCGATCCAAATACCAACGGGTTCTGTTGGAAATGACGCCTAGGATTGGGGCGTTATTTTAATAAGTGACGCTTGTATACATAGTCGTCAATTCTTTAATTGACAACTTGCTCAGAGGCGTCCTTCATCTTTCAGTATTTGTTAATTTAAGGTCTAACGATCTTCTTGGATTTTTATCTTTTTTTTTCTTGATGTGATCTTATTGGGAAATTTTAGGGGCATGAGTTTTCCATTTTTCTCTATTTTTCCCTATAATTAGTTTTCCAAAATTCTTTAGTCGAAAAACTTCTCCAAGTCTATACATTCATTCTCCAAGTCTATACATTCATAAGTCCATACAATGCATAAGTCTATTCATTCCTCCAAGTCTACACACTCCTTCCCCAAGTCTATACATTCATCTCCAAGTCTATACATTCATAAGTCTATACATTTCTCCAAGTCTACACACTCCTTCCCCAAGTCTATACATTCATCTCCAAGTCTATACATTCATACCCTAAGTCTATACATTCATACATTCCCAAGTCTATACATTCCCCCATGTCTATACATTCCTCCCAAGTCAATACGTAAATCTTATATTTATATATATCCTCCTTTTATAATGTAATAAATGTGGAATATTAAATTTGCTAAATTAGTAAAAAATATAAATTGACATTTTCTTCGAGATTTAATGATTCTCAATTTAATTAAAATTATGTTGTGCATTAAATGGCTACTTAAAAATAACATGTTATTCTTAAATTTATTATAATATAATAGTAGTGTCCATGAGTTCTTTTGTCAAACTTAGGATGTCCTTGATTATTTACGTTGTATTATATTTAATTACATTATATATATGTGCACAGATATATGGATGAGTGGGTTGAGACTTAAGAGCCCTTACAATGTGTGTGGGTGGATTTACTAACCCTCATATTTCTATTAATAATTTGTATGTATATAGGGATTTTATTCCTCATAATTTCTTTAACTTTTATTTGTCCTTGTCCTGGGTATCAGAGGCAGGTTCGATCCTAGATAAATTTTTACTTATATTGCAAAGGTAATATTAACTAGTCTTTTATAAATTTTAGGAACCTTATTAACTATTTATAGAGATATGTAGATATCATCAAGTATAGGTTACTTTTCTTTTCAAACCGTAAATATATTTATTCCTATTTCAAAATTACCGGGTGTTACACTTCGTCCCAGGCGGCACATTATAGACCGCTCATCCCCAGCAGGCCTTCGGACCTGATAGGGTGTGAACGGCATGTCGTGCGACCATCGAGGCATGAGAGCGGCTCTGAAGGAACCGCCCAACTACACAAGAACTGCTTACTTTCGTTTTAGCATGATTTATCCTAGTAAATTAGTGGCTAATGATAAGTTAGCAACCCACATGATAACTGGAACTTATGGAAGTAAACAAATTAGGAATTTTGCTAATTGTCTTCACTTGATCTTGATTCATCATGACCTTAGCTTATTTCAATGTGTTAAATTCAAACATGATTTCACGAACCATGCTATTAGGGTTGTTTGACAGTCGTTCTACTCCGGTAGGATCGATTGACCGCTACACTTGGTTTTCGATGATTTGATAGCCACATTTCCTTGTAATGGTTGGAACTCTCCGCCGGATATTCCTTCCGTCAGACTAGGACCTTCATTACGGGACCTTCGTAATCCCCCGCGAGCCTGGGATTCCCACTAGGACGTCGGACAGGTTGTACCACCAAAACCTGAACTTGTTTACGTGATCGAACTGCTTGAATTACTGTGCTGTGAGTCATGGCTCAATGTGGACTGACTGAGTTTTGAATAGTTAGAGTCGAACCGTTTAACTCAATAGGCAGCCCGTTATGAACCGTGCATTTCTGGCCAAGTGCCACTTACATTGGTCGATTAACCTTGTCCTATCTTCGACCAAATCATGTTTGGATCGACCCAATAAGCCCTAGGCTGACCAGTGAGGAGTGGGCTGGACCCTGGTTCAGTTCTACCCCACTTATGGCCGCCCAGAGCCTATTTTTGGGTGGATTTCTAGTCTTCTAGTTTGGCCCAGTTTGAACGGACTGAATTGGACCGTCCATGTGCTCGAGCGAATCTTATTGGACCGTTAATCCCTTGAGCGGCCCTATAAGGACCGTTCACCTTGTTCTTGGGCTTCCAACTCTTCTAGTCATGAGCGGCCCATTATTGACCGTCCTTTTATCTGAGCAGCCCGATATGGACCGTGTATCTTCTGGAAAATGTTTTCCGTGGTTACTGTGTTTGAATCCAAGGACCTGATTGGTTCTTGATAACTTGAACTTTCTGGTCAAAATATCTCTTCGACTTACCCTTGGAATTCTCCGAGGTAAGTTATATACCTTGTCATATTGACCATTTAACTTGATTAATGTCTAGACATAACTTGAATCTTGGATCCATTAAATCAATGCCAACACATCATAAGGGCCCGGTCTGGTCCTGGGAGGAGCGCCCGAAAAGTACTTGTGTCCCGGGGAGTTTGAATGACATGGTGAGGTATTGCACCGAGTGCATGACTAGCGTGATGTCTGCGACAATAATCTATTACTTGAATCTTTTCTTGACTTGGTTAGTTCTTGCTTGTTGGCCAATTTCCAATTATATCATGATCTTGCCTTCTCTTTATTATGTTGTTTCGTCATATCGTCATATCATTTCGTTCCTTATTTTCTCGCATATAATTGTAATTAATTGGTTAATCACTTAAACTTGCCTGTTATTATCTACTGAGCATTCACTCACCCAGTTGTTCCCCCCTTTTCAGGTAGCTTAGGTGAGGATTCACAGACTGATGGGGACGGACAAGAGTGATGGCCAAGGAGCGAACCTGTTAGAAGCATGTGGAGCCAGCCATAGTTGTTTGTGTCTATTTATGTTTTAGAGTGTGTGGTGGAAAAGTTGTAATTTGAAGTCAACAATTGTAGTAGTGTCAAGTGGATGTTATGTTGAAAGTTGGTTTTAGTGGGTTTGTATGATTGGAACGTGGATCATTGCAATGTTATTTAGTGAATAAAGTTATTTTCTGTTCATGGTGTTGTGTTGACCCTTAGCGTTGGCATATCATGTCTGTAAATCAACATATTATTATTAATTATTTCTACTGCCAGCCTCGATATTCTGCGTCGGGGCGTGACAGATCGGGAGTCACCTCGGGCCACACCGAGTCCTCCAACACATGAGAAACATCAGGCATATACTTTCTCAACATTGAGACATGAAACACATCATGCACTGCTGCAAACTCAGGAGGTAGCTGCAGCCGATAAGCAACCTCGCCAATGCGCTCCACGATGAGGAAAGGACCAACATAGTGGGGACTCAACTTCCCACGCTATCCAAATCTCATCACGCCCTTCATGGGAGAGACCCTCAAGAATACTCGGTCACTGACCGTGAAACTAAGGGGCTGCCTGCGCCTATCGGCATAGCTCTTCTGCCAACTCTGCACCGCCAACATGTTCTGACGAACCAGATGCACCACATCAATGCACTGCTGCACCAGCTCCGGTCCCGTCACAAAACGCTCACCAACCTAAGACCAATCGAGTGGAGTCCGACATGGAAGCCCGTACAACGCCTCATAAGGAGCCATCTCAATGCTCGAATGATAGCCGTTGTTATAGGCAAACTCCACCAATGGTAGATGGTGAATCCAACTCCCTTGCCATTCCAGGCAACAGATCTCAACATATCCTCCAACGTCTGAATGGTCCTCTCCGACTGACCATATGACTGAGGATGATATGCTGAGCTAAATGCTAACTCCGTGCCAAGAGCTCGCTGGAAACTCCTCCAGAATCCAGAAGTGAAACGCGGATCTCGATCTGACACAATGGAAATGGGAATCCCATGCAAAGAACGATCCGCTCCACATAAAGATGAGCCAACTTGGTCACGCTCCAGCTGACTTTGACCGGTAACAACCGAGCCACTTTCGTCAACCTATCCACCAGCAACCAAATGCTATCCTGCCCACTTGGAGTCCTCGGCAATCCCACCCCAAAATCCGTGGTCACGTGGTCCCATTTCCACTCGGGAACATCCAAGGGCTGAAGAGTACCTCCTAGTTGCTGATGCTCCGCCTTTACATGCTGACAGGTCAGACACCAGGCCACATACTCGACAATGTCTCTCTTCATGCATGGCCACAAGAACTGCCTCTTCAAGTTCCGATACATCTTCGTCGCACCTGGGTGCACAGTGTACCGACTCCCATGAGCCTCCCGTAACACCGCACGCCTCACCTGCTCCTCGACTGGGACGTACAGCCTACCACAGAATCTCACAGCTCCGTCCTCGCCGTAGTCCACATCAACCAAAGCCAAAATCCGGGGCAACTCAGGGTCAGCACGCTGAGCATCTGTCACCTGGCGACGAATCGCAGGCGTGACAGTCAAGCTCACAAGAACAGCTGACCCCGACTCCTGGGGAACCTTAAGCCTAAATGTCACGGCCGGCACCTGTGCCCAAAGCCTCCACTTCCTCATCATCATAGTGCTAACAATGACCTTCCTACTCAAGGCATCGACAATGACATTCATCCTGCCCGGCTAATAAGACAGGGTGAAGTCATAATCCTTCATATACTCCATCCATCGCCTCTGCCTGAGATTTAAGGTCATTCAGAGTGAACACATACCTCAAACTCTGATGGTTTGTGAACACCTCAAACTTCTCACCATACAGATAATGCCTCCAAATCTTCAGTTCAAAGATCACAGCCGCTAACTCAAGATCATGGGTAGGGTAGTTCTCCTCATGCGGCTTTAGCTGCCGAAATGCATAAGCCACCACTCTACCGTGCTGCATCAGCACAGCACCCAACCCAACCTTGGAAGCATTTGTACACACCACGAAACCTCCCGATCCAAAAGGTAACACTAACACCGGTGCCGAGGTGAGCAACGTCCTAAGCTCCATAAAGCTCTGCTCACACTCACCAGTCCAGACAAACGGCACATCCTTCCGCGTAAGCCTGGTCATCGGGGCTGCAACATGAGAAAAATCCTGAATGAACCTCCTGTAATAGCCTGCAAGTCCCAAGAAACTCCGAATCTCCATCACGGACCTTGGCCTCGGCCACTGCATCCCTACCTCGACCTTGGCTGGATCCACGGAAATATCATCACCAGAAATCACGTGTCCTAAAAAGTGCACCTCGTGAAGCCAAAACTCACACTTGCTGAGCTTAGCATACAACTGGTGATCTCGCAAAGTCTGCAACACAACTCTCAAATGATACGCATGCTCACCTGCAGACCGCGAATACACAAGGAGGTCGTCCACAAACACGACCACGAACTGGTCTAAGTACGGACGGAACACCCTCTGCATCAAATCCATAAATGTTGCGGGGGCATTTGTGAGCCCAAACGGCACCACCAGAAACTCATAATGCCCATATCTCAAATTGAACGCGGTCTTCTCCACGTCAGACTCTCGAATCCGCAACTGATAATAACCGGACCGCAAATCAATCCATGAGAATACTCGGGCATACTGAAGCTGGTCGAACAAGTCATCAATCCGCGGCAACGGATACTTGTTCTTAACGGTCACATCATTCAGCTGCCGGTAGTCAATGCACAGCCTCAGACTACCATCCTTCTTCTTCATGAACAATACTGGCGCACCCCAAGGGGAAAAGCTAGGACGAATGTACCCCTTGACTAGCAACTCCTGCAACTGCGCCCTTAACTCTCTCAACTCAGCGGGAGCCATATGGTAAGGAGCCTTCGACAAAGGTCCCGTACCAGACACAATCTCGATCACAAAATCAATCTCCTGCTGGGGAGGCAATCCAGGTAGGTCCTCGGGAAAAATATTGGGAAACTCGCACACCACCGGAATGTTCTCGACATCCGGCTCCAACTGGTCCACCATGACCACATAAGCAAGAAAACCCTGACAACCCGCATCAAGCAAACGACGAGCCCTAATAGCCGAAATAAGAAAGCAGAAAGAGGAAGACCTAATACCTTGGAAATAGAAGGTGGGTCCATGAAGTCGCCGGAAATAAACCCTCTTCGAGCCACAATCCACCAACGCATGATGTGCCTCGAGCCAATCCAAGCCCAAAATCACATCAAAATCCTGAAGCGGCAATGCAAAAAGCCTGGCCGGTAAACTCCGCCCTTCAACCCACATGGGAATCTCATCAAAACAACACAGAGTGATCATAAAATCACCCGAAGGCAACTCCACTGCCAAATCACAGGACAACTGGGTCACCGGCTCCTCAATACTCAGCGCGAAATCCTCCGAAATAAACAAATGAGAAGCGCCAGAATCAAACAAAACTTGAGCCGCACAACCCAAAATCCGAACGGTACCTTCAACGAGCTGCGACGCCACTATCTCTGCCCTAGTCATGTGTGTAATCTGGCCTCGGGATATCTACTTGCCCCCCACACTCGCTGACCTGGGTAGCGGCGGATACTGCCCCTGCTGCTGCTGCTGCCTCTGAGGACAATCACGTGCCATATGCCCTTGTTGGTCACACCTGAAACAAATCACTGGCGCCGTGCACTGCCTGCCTAGATGCGACTAGCCACACCGGGGACACCCTCCCCGCGATCCACCCACTGATCCCTGACGCTGAAAAGGGACTGGCTGCTGTACACTGCATGATGACGCCTACCTCTAGTCCTTGCGCTTCTTCCTAAAGTTCTTCTTGAAGAACCTCTTAACCTTCGAGCCAAAAGTCGCAGATCCTATCGCTGACGCCACCGGCGCCGACGCTCCTGAACCACCCGTCGCATGCTGAAAGGAGCCCTATGGCTGGGTAGCCGATTGCTGGCTACGCCCTAACTGGGACTGCCCCTGACCTCCCGGTCCTCGGACCTTCTCCATATCCAGCTCCAAAGATGCCCCCACACGAGACGCTGTCTCTAAATCAGTAGCAGCGTTCGCCAGCAAGAGGTGCCTCAGCTCCTGTCTCAAACCCTACACGAACTGCTCCGTCTTCACTCCCTCATGCTCCATGATATGGGGAGCATAACGGCCTAACTCCATAAACCGAGCCCTATATTGCAACACTGACATGTCACCCTGAACCAGCTCCAAAAACTGACGCATCTTCTGCGTACCAACGTAGGATGGGCAGAAAGTACGCTCAAAGACCGTAACGAAGTCCTTCCACACGATCTCCTGAAGAGAACGAGACCGAAAGGACGTCTTCCACTCCGAAGACCACCAATCATGAGCCGTACCCTGCAACTGGTTGCAGGCCAACATCACCATGTCCTCCTCAGCACAGCGCATGGAACTGAACACTCTCTCCATCTCATCAAGCCATCGCCTGGCCACATCGGGATCTGGCTGGCCCTCATAATAGGGTGGATGAAACTGCAAGAAGTCCCTCACAGCATGGCTGGGTCCACCCTTGGATGACGAGCCCTCGCCAGCATCACCGCTAAACTGCTGAGCCATGGCCTGAAACATACTTCGAAAGAAATCCTCGGCCCCCGTAACTCTCGCTGCATCCTCTGCCTGGGTGGTAACTGGTGGCACTCTACTATGCTCCTCCTGCTCTCCTGCCGACTGTCCCTGCTGAGAGCGAGTCCTCCACCTCAAAGCCATACTCGCCTAATGCAAACAGACAGAAGACACGGAAAACAACAGAATCAATAAAACACACGATGCCCAAGCCAGTGCCGACTGTACATCATCATTGTGGACTAGTGGACCATTGCAACTATTTACGATTCTCATACATATCCACAACCATGCTCTGATACCAGCTGTAATGACCCGAGATCTGAACACCGGGGAGACCCGATAACCCGAATCTCGAACCGCCACCCACGAGCCCGAAGACTCGGAAGGGTTGAAAGGATGGTGTGGAGATGCACAAAAATCTAAAATAATTACAAAATTATATAGTTTATATGAATAAACAGGAAATAAATAAATTGCATTAATTAAATTACATGGTCCACAATAATAATAGCAGTCTAAAAAGACAGTAGTCCCCAACTAGTACAGTCCAAAGCGAAAAGTACAACTACACGGGGCATACCCCGGAACTGACAACTGGCAACTAACCCTAGGCACCTGAACCACGTGGAGCCTCAAATGTGCTCTCCTGAAGCCGCGTCTCACCAGAAACATGGAAAACACACAGGGAATGAGCCTCAAAACACAAGGCTCAGTGGGGATCATCCAGTCCCCACCTCGCAAACTGAGAACTGCGTGAAAAGTAACTGCGAGCCATGACTACGGCTAGTATCGAACACACAACACGAAAACTGAGACAACTCGTAAAAGGCCAAAGGAAACCCAAGAGTCACTACCAGACAAAGATAGGAGTACCGACCCACTAGAAGCATAGCCGGATGCGTCCCCTGATGACTTACACCGCGCCGCCGTGTCTCCCTACTCGCCCCGGGCGGAAACTGAGACACTCACAAGTAACACTAACAAGGGTCTAGTCGGGGTCGCACTCGTCAGCACGCGTCCGAAGTCCCCGACCACGTGTGCACACACTGACTGACTGCGCTAAGTCAGGCCCTCTAGCTGGTTCATCCTCCCAGCCCGGACTCGAGCCACCACAGTAGGAGGCCCACGGTAACCAGCCTAAAACCGTCTCTCGGGTAGCCTCGCCACCACTCCCTGGTGGGACCACACGCGTGCCGGAAGGCTACGACTAGTGGAGGGTCACTGAAGGTGTAGACTCTCTAGCCAATGGAAAACAACATCTAAACCGGACAAAGTACAAGGGCCGTTCCTCGTACCGACATCAACTCTTGGTGACTACGATCTGACAAGAAACGGGACTGCGAACCACCCGATGCAGCCCAGAGCCTGGCAGTCCAACACTGGTGCGCCACAGGCTCTGACGGTCTACCTCTGGGCCGTCACAGCGGTCTGACGTCCCAACACAGGTGCGTCAGACACTCGGTGCAAAATCGGATGTGACGTGCCAGCCCTGGTGCGTCACAGGCCCTAACGCACCCAACCCAGTGCGTTAGAAAGCAAGAAGAAACCGGCTGTGATGCACACCGCTCAGGGCGTCATAGGCCCTAACGGTCCTGTTTTGGAGCGTTAGAAGGTGGGGATGCGTCGTCTCTAACGCTCCCAGATAGGGGCGTCACAAGGCTCTGACGCCCCACCCTGGGTGCGTCAGAGGCCTTGACCCCCAACGGTCAAAAAGCAACGGTCGGAAACCAACTATCGGATCATCACTCTGACGGTCTAACCTGAGGGCGTCACACGCTCTGGCGGTCTATCGTGTGACCCTCAGGCCCACGGGCCACCCTGCCGATAAAACAGTGGGTTGTGACGCACCCACCCTGGGGCGTCACACGCTGTGGCGACCGCTGGAACGACCGCCACACCGTCTCGACGGTGAGACGGAGGGAAAGTCCCAAAAATTCCAACCACGCCCCCATACCTCCACGGGAGAGGGGGAAAAGAAGGGGGAAGCTCCCCAGGGGCATGCATATAAGCCATCTAATCGCGAAATCACGGGGTAAAATGGTAGATCGGGCGAACTCTCCCTAAATCATGGTTTTTCCTTCCCGGCATAGAAACGACCCCTCTCGGCCTCACACCGGGCTAGAAATCACGGGAATGGAACGCGGGAGTGTCGGGATCGTCACCCTACCTCGATCTCGCCTCGAGACACGCCGGATCGTCCACAAATCACGAAGACGCTTGAAACCCTCGTTTCTTCTCACGCTTCCCACGAACGCCGCACGCCACCGGGATCGTCACATCGCCACCGCCGTGGCCGCGCCGTCGCCCCGCCACCATCTGCAGTCGGAGAGAGGGTTGCCGCGGTCATCGTTGGGAGCAGGGAAGAGAAGGGGGCGGCCACGTTGGGGAGGAAGAAGAAAGAGGAAGAAGAAGAAGAAAAGGTAGAAAAAGAAAAAGGGTTTGGTGTATTTATAGAAAATCTAGAAATTCTAGAAAATACCAAAAAATAAAAAATTATATTTCCGCGATCCTCGGAACGCACCGATCGCAACGGTACCACCCGTGCCTAGGTGAACGGCCCGGTTCACCTGCTACGGGGTTCCGTAGGTCCGGTCGAAACACACACAGGAAATCAGAAAACACACGGAAAAAGCCACGGAACACGCTCCAGGCCTCTGAAACTGATCCGGATCGCACGGGTCCGAACACGAAAGATGTCTGAAACATAATTTCGACATAATGGAGCTAGACACTCCAAGAAAGTAGATCCGCGACCCAAAAAGAAGGACCGAAGGGTCCGGGATATTACAGCTTCTGTAACGACCCGAGACTCGCAGCGCCACCCACGAGTCCGAAGACTCGGAAGGGTTAAAGGATGGTGTGGAGACTACACAAGTATCACAAGTAATTGCAGAAATAAGAAAGCGGGAAGAGGAAGACCTGATACCTTGGAAATAGAAGGTGGGTCCATGAAGTCGCCGGAAATAAACTCTCTTCGAGCCACAATCCACCAAAGCATGATGTGCCTCGAGCCAATTCATGCCCAAAATCACATCAAAGTCCTGAAGCGGCAACACATAGAGCCTAGCCGATAAACTCTGCCATTCAACCCACACAGGGACCTCATCGAAACAATACAGAGTGATCATAAAATCACCCGAAGGCAACTCCATTGCCAAATCATAGGACAACTGGGTCACTGGCTCCTCAATACTCAGCGCGAAATCCTCCGAAATAAAAGAATGAGATGCGCCAGAATCGAACAAAACCCGAGCCACACAACCTAAAATCTGAACGGTACCTTCCACGAGCTGCGACGCCACTGCCTCTGCCCTGGTCATGTGTGTGATCTAGCCTCGAGCTCTCTGCCTGCCTCCCACACTAGCTGACCTGGGTAGCGGCGGATACTGTCCCTACTACTGCTGTTGCTATGGCCTCTACTGCTGGGAAACCTGCTACTGCTGAGGAAACTGCTGTTGCTACCTTTGAGGACAGTCACGCGCCATATGCCCTGGCTGGTCACACCGGAAACAAACTATCGGCACTGTGCACTGCCTGCCTGGATGGTACTCGCTATACCGTGGACACGGTCCTCGCGATCCACCCACTGATCCCTGACGCTGAAAAGGAATCGACTGTTGTACACTGCCCGATGATGCCTACCTTTGATCCTTGTGCTTCTTACGGAAACTCTTCTTAAGGAACTTCTTGACCTTCGAGCCAAAGGACGCAGATCCTGTCACCGACGCTGCCGGTGCCGGCACTCCTGAACCACCCGACGCATGCTGAAAAGAACCATGCTGCTGGGTAGCCGACTGCTGGCTGCGACCCGACAAAGACTACCCCTGGATAATCGGTCCTCGAGTCCTCTGCATATCCATCTTCAAAGAAGCCACCACACGAGACGTTGTCTCCAAATGAGTGGCCGCATTCGCGATCAAATGGTGCCTCAGCTCCTGCCTCAAGCCCTGCACGAACTGTGCGGTCTTTACCTTCTCATGATCCATGATATGAGGTGCGTACCGACCTAGCTCAACAAATCAGGCCCTGTACTACAACACGGACATGTCGCCCTGAACCAGCTCCAAAAACTCACGCATCCGCTGCGTAGCAATATACTCTGGACAGTACGTACGCTCAAAAGTGCTGACAAAGTAGTCCCACGTAATCTGCTCAAGTGGACGAAGCTAGAAAGACATCTTCCACTCGGAAGACCACCATGCTCGAGCCGTACCCTGCAACTGGTTGTAGGCCAGCAACACCCTGTCCTCTGCAGCACACCGCGCGGAACTGAACACCCGCTCCATCTTGTCGAGCCAATCTCGAGCCACATCAGGATCTGGCTGGCCGCCATAGTAAGGTGGATGAAACTGCATGAAATCCCTCACTGCTCGGCCTGGCCCACCCCTGGTCGACGATCCCTCACCAGCCTCTCTGCCGAACTGCTGAGACATAAGCTGGTATCAGAGCGCGGTTGTGGAATTATACGAGAATCATAAGTAATTGTAGTGGTCCACTAGTCCACAGCGATGATGTACAGTTGACACTGGCATCGGGCATCGTGTGTTTTGCTTAACCTTGCTATTTCCGTGTTTCCTATCTTTTGCTTCAGGAGCGAGCATGGCACCGAGGCGGAGCGCTCGCTCTCAGTAGGGACAGTCGGCTGGAGGTCAGGAGGTCCAGCAGGAGGTTCAGCAGGGGCAGGAGGAGCATAGTAGAGCGCCACCAGCGGCCACCGAGGCAGCGGATGCTGCGAGGTTTCCGAGGGTCGAGGATTTCTTCCGTGGCATGTAGGCTCGTCGACCAGGGGTGGGCCAGGCCGAGCAGTGAGGGATTTCATGCAGTTTCATCCACCTTACTATGGCGGCCAGCCAGATCCTGATGTGGCTCGAGATTGACTCGACAAGATGGAGCGGGTGTTCAGTTCCGCGCGGTGTGCTGCAGAGGATAGGGTGTTGCTGGCCTACAACCAGTTGCAGGGTACGGCTCGAGCGTGGTGGTCTTCCGAGTGGAAGACGTCTTTCCAGCTTCGTCCACTTGAGCAGATTGCATGGGATGACTTTGTGAGCACTTTTGAGCGTACGTACTGTCCAGAGTATATTGCTATGCAGCAGATGCGTGAGTTTTTGGAGCTGGTTCAGGGCGACATGTTCGTGTTGCAGTACAGGGCCCAATTTGTTGAGCTGGGTCGGTACGCACCTCATATCTTGGATCATGAGAAGGTAAAGACCGCACAGTTCGTGCAGGGCTTGAGGCAGGAGCTGAGGCACCATTTGATGGCGAATGCGGCCACTGATTTGGAGACAGCGTCTCGTGTGGCGGCTTCTTTGGAGATGGATATGCAGAGGACTCAAGGACCGATTAGCCAGGGGCAATCTTTGTCGGGTCATAGCCAGCAGTCGGCTACCCAGCAGCAGGGTTCTTTTCAGAATGCTTCGGGTGGTTCAGGAGCGCCGGCACTGGCAGCGTCGGTGACAGGATTTGCGTCCTTTGGCTCGAAGGTCAAGAAGTTCCTTAAGAAGAGTTTCCGTAAGAAGCACAAGGATCAGAGGTAGGCATCATCGGGCAGTGTACAGCAGCCGATTCCTTTTCAGCGTCAGGGATCAGTGGGTGGATCGCGAGGACCGTGTCCACGGTGTAGCGAGTACCATCTAGGCAGGCAGTGCACAGCGCCGATAGTTTATTTCCGATGTGACCAGCCAGGGCATATGGCGCGTGACTGTCCTCAGAGGTAGCAGCAGCAGTTTTCTCAGTAGCACTAGGTTCCCCAGCAGCAGAGGCCACAGCAGCAGGGACAGTATCCACCGCTACCCAGGTCAGCTAGTGTGGGAGGCGGGCAGAGAGCTCGAGGCCAGATCACACACATGACCAGGGCAAAGGCAGTGGCGTCGCAGCTCGTGGAAGGTACCGTTCAGATTTTGGGTTGTACGGCTTGGGTTTTGTTCGATTCTGGCACGTCTCATTCTTTTATTTCGGAGGATTTCGTGCTGAGTATTGAGGAGCCGGTGACCCAGTTGTCCTGTGATTTGGCAGTGGAGTTGCATTCGGGTGATTTTATGATCACTCCGTATTGTTTCGATGAGGTCCCTGTGTGGGTTGAAGGGCAGAGTTTGCCGGCTAGGCTCTATGCGTTTCCGCTTCAGGACTTTGATGTGATTTTGGACATGGATTGGCTCGAGACACATCATGCTTTGGTGGATTGTGGCTCGAAGAGGGTTTATTTCCGACGACTTCATGGACCCACCTTCTATTTCCAAGGTATCAGGTCTTCCTCTTCCCGCTTTCTTATTTCTGCAATTACTTGTGATACTTGTGTAGTCTCCACACCATCCTTTAACCCTTCCGAGTCTTCGGACTCGTGGGTGGCGGTGTGAGTCTCGGGTTATCGGGCCTCCCCGGTAATTGGATTCTCGGGTTGTTACAGCTTCTCACTAAAATATGCAATCGGGTGGGTCTCCTGACTCAACACTCCTCCAATTCCCACACTCGACGCATCACAAGAGACCTCAAACACCTTCGAGAAATCTGGTAATCGAAGGACCGGTGTCTGGGTCATGCGCTCCTTGATGTCCTTGAAGGCAGCAGCAGCGGCCTTCGTCCATACAAATGTGCCCTTTCTGATACAGTCTGTGATTGGGGCAGTGACGGAACTAAATCCGCGGATGAAACGATGATAGAACGTCGCGAGGCCATAGAAGCTGTGGACATCATGGATCGTGCGGGGTTCCGGCCACTCAACAATGGCCCGGACCTTCTCCGGATTAGCGGAGACCCCAGTACTAGACACAATGAAACCCAGGAAGGTAAGCTGAGGAGTCATAAAGGCACACTTCTGTGGGTTTGCAAATAACTGCTCTCGCCTTAAGAGTAGGCAGACCTGCCGTAGATAATCCAAGTGGTCCCCCGTAGTGTGACTATAGATGAGAATATCATCAAAATACACTACCACAAAGACTCCAATGAATGGTCGAAGGACCTGAGTCATTAGTCGCATGAAGGTGCTGGGGGCATTGGTCAGCCCAAAGGGCATAACCAACCACTCATATAGACCATCCTTGGTCTTAAATGTAGTCTTCCACTCATCACCTGGCCTAATCCTCACCTGATGGTAGCCACTCTTAAGATCGATCTTCGAAAAGATAGTGGCACCTGCCATCATGTCAAGTATATCATCTAAGCGGGGAATAGGGAACCTGTACTTCATAATGATTTTATTGATGGCACGACTATCAATACACATCCTCCAAGTGCCATCCTTCTTTGGGGCGAGTAATGCGGGCACAGCACACGGACTCATGCTGTCCCAAACAGATCCTCTCTGCATAAGCTCATCGACCTGCCGCTTTAGCTCAGCGTGCTCAGTAGGACTCATGCAATAGTGGGGAAGGTTGGGCAATGAGGATCCTGGAATTAGGTCGATAGCATGCTGAATATCCCGCATAGGTGGGAGTCCCTCGGGAAGCTCTTTGGGAAGGATATCAGCAAACTCCTGCAGAATGGGAATGACATCGGGTGGGAGTTCACCCTCAGACCTTTGCTCCACCTCTCGGACCGTGATGGCAAACACGGGGCTGCCCCTACTAGCCTCCCGCTCCATTTCTCAGGAGCTAATTAACATCAACCTCCTAGACGGGGGCTCGCCTGTGCTAGATGTAGCGGTCATGGCCCGAGCTGGGGATGGGGTACTGGGTCCAAGGACGGAAGGCTCCGGAGTACTAGTACTAGTAGGACCTCTAACTGAAGGACTCTTGGGATGAGAGGGGTGGAGGGTAATCCGTTGGCCACCATGGTCAAAGGTACAGGTGTTCGACCGGCCATGAAGTGTGGCATCCCGATCAAACAACCACGGCCTACCAAGAATAATACTGCCCACTTCCATGGGGAAGACATCGCACCAGATCTCGTCACGGTAGGCATGGAACTGCAGTGGGACCAGACACCGCAGCCTGATCGGAATGGAGGTGGAATCCACCCATGATACTCAATAGGGGCAAGGATGGTCCACAGGAGTAAGACCAAGACGAGAAACAGTGCCCGTGGAGATTGCATTGATACAACTCCCGCTATCGATAATCACTTTACAAACTTTCCCGCCCAGCCTACAGTATGTATGAAAGATAGTGGTCCGACGCCAGTCATTACTGGCCTGTGGCTGGGTGAGAATACACCTGACGACCCCCAAATGGGTATCATCTAGATGCTGGGCATCCTGGCCATCATCTTCATTCTCAAAGAACTCGTCAACTAAATCCTGTTCCACCTCGTAGCTGACTATACAAGCTCGGAAGATGAGGTGCTCCCGACCTGTGTGTCCCCAATGACTAGAGATTGACGCGTGGGACACTGGTTGGCAAAGTGGCCAAACCCATTGCAGCGAAAACACTGCTGCCGTGATCCACTAGGCTCCCCGATCAAAGGTCCCTTACCCTTATCTTCTCGACGGACAGAAGGTGTAGGCAACAAGGGACAGGCAAGAGGTGTCGGTGCCGGTGGACGGGCAATGGGTGCCGAAGGCTGGGGTCGAGGAGGAAAATCCCTCGGAGGTGGAGGACGAGGCCTGGGAGCGAATGGCTCCTGATGGACGGGCTCTTGAGGTCGAGCCATGGGGGCTCTCTGATATGTGCCTGAAGAGCTGTGGGGCTCGACACTATGAAGAGGGAAGGGGCCCAACCATTGTGTAGGCTCGAACTCGGCCTCGAATTGCTCCAATTCGAGAGCAACCTGATACGCATGTTCCAAAGTGGTCACATTGTAGCGGAAAATTTCATATTGATAGTTTGGCCGCAGACCTCTTCGAAAGCGCGAGATGGTCATGGTGCTCTCTTCCGTAACTCCACACCGTAAATAATACTCATCAAACTCGGTGGTGTACTCAGTCACGGGTCGGTTCCCTTGGGTAAGACTTTGCCATTTGTCTATGAGACGCTGGCGATATGTGGCAGGAAGGTACTTCTGCCTCAACTTGATTTTCATGTCATCCCAAGTTCCGATCTGGGGTTGATGTCACTGCATCAACAGGCTCTCCACATTTGTCCAATAGGTTTGTGCCTGCCCATGCAACTTCATCTTTGCGCAGCGAACTCTTCGGTGGTCCGTCATCTCAAACCACTCGAAATATCGATCCATGCCAGCCTCCCAATATAAATAGACCTTCGGGTCCAAGGACCCGTCAAAAAGGGGAGGGTCCGCACGCACACTCCTAAGAACCATGTCGTCATCATCATAATCATGATTCCATCGTTGGGCTCGACGGTCACGACTATAACCCCCTTGTTCATTATCGGATGCATAGTCATCCACATCGGGCACCCGTTGCCTCCTATCATCTGCCCCTTGAGCCCTTGGAACAGCAGGTTGCTGAACGACTCTTATTGGCCATTGGTCAGCGCGGGTTGCGCCGCCTCAACGGGGCCCTCTCTAAGATAGCAACTCTCCCCACTAGACCCTGGATAGACTGGTCCGATGCTTCGGCCCGATCCTCTATGGCTTTCATCCTCTCTTCCAGACGTGCTCCTACGCCATCTAGACGCGTACTAAGCCCATCCATACGCGTATCAAGTCGATCCATGAGAGATCGGAACATCTCAGCCACCGAAGGCTCATCGGAACTACGGGATCGGGGATCCGCCATAGGTGGTGGAGGTGAGTATTGAGTACCTCGATGGGTGGGCATGCAAAGGACACAGTGACTGGGATACACGGACTAAAGCAAATATGATGAACCTAGACTTAACCAATATCCGGTACGTGGCGGAGATCGCACTCACACAAGTGAATCACCTTCCCGATAGGCGTAACCTATCGTTCCGGAGACACCTTTTGATATACCGAATAAAGGAATACAAATGCAACACCTAAAACTTAGAAGACCCTAGACTCAACTAGCTCTGATACCAAACCGATGAGGGACGAATGAGGGACCCGACGCCAAATGATGCGAACCTTGGACTCTACGTGACGACGCGAACAGCGAAACGCGAACAATAGAGCTACCTCGGCTCGACACTAAGAGTTCCTATGGGATATACGTCATAAACAGAAATGTGAGTTCACTCGTCGTCCCAAGCAAGGGAAACGCAGATCCGCACGGTTGAGAAATCGATAGAGTCAAGGGTGGTCAAACTCACTTCCGTGCTCGGGTCGAGTCACGGGACAGGTTCACTCTCTTTCTCACAGTGGTGATGAACATGAACTCACGAGCTAGAATTTCTAACGCACTCAAGCAGTGGCATATAGTAATATACTTAAGAAGCAAAATGCCAAGAAGTTGAGATCGTTACCTCCATGCTCCGGGCGTGGGGAAGACAATCCCGGCCAAGATCGTACTTCAGGTTAAACAATTTTCAGCAAATTACAAATTTCAAACCCACTCCAAGCAGGGAGGTAATAGGTAACAAGTGGGACCCGGGAGGATCAAAATTGGGTTGATGGGCAGCACTTTGATTCGCTCCGTCGGTGCCGACAAGCTGCAATTTAGTGTTGTCCGGACTGCGCGTGTTGACGGTTGTGGGGTCCACGACCTGCTCGGACGGCCGACTGTGGCGGGGTTGGTCCCACTGCGAAGGGAACCCCTGGAGGGACGATCCCTAGGAGGCGGCTACACTGATTCGCCTTGTGGAAGGCGAGGCAGCTCCGTTCGTCAGGCGATGAAGCTTGCTTCCCCAGACCTGTGTTACTGTTTTAAGCTTGCGCGATCCGGCAACAAAATTTACTATGATCAACCCCGAAGTCAGAACGACGTGAGACTAGCGCTGATACGAAGCTAACTCGAAGTACTCCAACCCTCTAGTGTTACAGGAATTTTGTATGGGCCGTACTTTTCACCGATGATTTTTAAAAGGGACTGTTCTCAGTCTCAGATCTGGCCGGGCAGACTTAGATCTGCCTGAGAAAGGGCGTTGACCGCGACTGAAACTTTGGATCTGGGTGATGAGCTTTTTATGGAAGCTAGAGGGGGAAGTAAGGAAGACGTGGATATTTTTTTTGTAATATTGGGTGGAGGTTTGATATGGGAAAGAGATTTTCTAACACAGGTGGATCGGATCTGGACTGCAGGGGGCAGCACAGATTTTGGAAAAGGCAATATTTTTTTGGATGGGAAATAAAATTCCTAAAATCACAAAAAATTGATGGACGATGGTTTAGGTGGACAGAACTCCTAGTTAAAATTTCAGATCATTCTGAAATGGGAAAGGGGGGCTCATGGGCGAGATGCTTGGTTGCTGGAACACAAGACTGCATAGGGGCAGATCTTGAGGGCTGTGGGAATGTAAATGGGAAAATAGGAAAACAAAGTGGGGAAATTCTGAAAATTTAGGTGGGACGTGGGATCAACTTTAGGAACTCACCCTGAAATTTTTAGATCCAACAGATCTACGTGCTGAGAGCAAAAAATCCGGAGGTGGCTTGTTGTCCTGAGTTGGACAGAACTACGGCGACGGCGGTGGCGGTGCAACAACGGCTCAATGGCGGCTGCGATCTTCACACACTGATAGGGGAGGCACCACACCTCAGATGGCAACCTTCACAGCTGCTGGGGGAGGGAGAGGAGAGAGAGAGGGGGCGACCTTGGCCTCTTGGAGCAAAATGCTTGAATTTCTTTCATTAATTGTGTAGAAAATGGGAAAATACAAGCTTTTATATGAAATGGGCACCCTTGGTAAATGACTAAGGTTACCCTTAGATCTAGGGTGGGCGAGGGGCACCTTGGGAAAGCCAAAAATACATATTTCCCCCATGTGGTCAAACTAAATAAAAAACTAGCCTAATAAGATAAAAGAGGGGGCACCCCCCCTTAAAGAAGAAAAAGTGAAATTTTCCTCTTTGGTCCAATGGTCCAATATCCAAGGTGGACAATGCGCCAGCCCCTATGGGTCCCTAGAAGTAGGTGGCCCAATGGGGAAGGGGGTGAGGGGGCCCGCGGGACCTAGGTGGCCCCTTTTTTATAAGAAAACCCATTTATTCCTCCTAATTACACTCTATTAAATCCAAATAAACCAAATAAGCACACATTACATTCCAAATAAAAAACCCAATAAATACTAAAAATGATAGGGCTCAGGACGGAGACTCCAAACTGTCTCCGAGCCAAAAGGAAGCCGATGTAGCTCGAGTGGTGCTGCGCGTACGGTACCGATGGTTCGCCGGTTCATGCTTCTCACTCGCTCTGGTGTCCGCACCACCTGAGGCTGCAGAATAAGTCGTCAGTGGACGCATCCAACCTTACTTCTAGTGGGTAGTGCTCCTGTCACTCGAGTGTAGCGATCACAATTTTCTACTGTTATGGTTTAGTGTTCTGGCGGCCAAGGGTATCCCATCATACAAGATTGAGGTGTGGTTTGCTTAAGGTGGTCGTGGTACACGGGTGGCGAGGTTATTTCCTTCAATTGTTATTTATTGCCTTTCCTGTTCTAATTACTATTTTGATTTGTTACTTGCTGCATCATGTATTTATCGTTGTGAGGTGGGGATCCGCGGGACCCCTACTGAGCTGATGAGACGAGGCTGACCCCCTTTATTTTTCAAGTGAGGCACGACTTGCACGTTGTACTTCTGAGGCTTCGCGTAGGGCCGATGGTCAAGTTTAGTGCTAGTTTGCAAGAGGCGGGGTATGCCCCATAGCCTTGTACTCTTTTCAGTCTACTGCACTTATGTATGGACATATAATTCTGGACTGTATAACTGTAAAACCATATAATTATTTATTCCTTGCATTGATTATGTTGAGCATATATTTAGTTGCAATTATTTTAGATTCTTATACACTACCACACCGTCCCTATAACCTTTTCGAGCCTCCGACTCGTGAGTGGCGGGCCAAGATCCAAGCGTATCGTGATTTTTCTCGATATTCGGATCTTGGGTCATTACAACGTATTCGAGTGGGAGGGGTCTAATACCCCATTCGCCTGGCTTAAGGCGAATAGCGTATTCTCCCCTACAATACTCATTTATCAAAGAGGACTAGAATGGATCATAGATTAAGCACATGAGCATCCACTTAAAAGAGTAGAGAATAAATCCGGCTAAGGTAGAAACATTCATAACCATTGGATAAATGCAGACAAAGGAACGACGAGGAATTTGACTGAATTTTCCACCCTTCTAGAGTGATGAATCATATCTTGGTAGTTTGATCATGAGATGAGACCATCTGTAATGACCTAGGATCTATATATCGGGAATGACCTGATACCATTTGAATCCTATGCCACCACCCACAAGCCGGGAGGTTCGGAAGGGTTGTTTAGGGTGTTGTGGAGATGCATTAGAATTTGAAATGATTGCAAGAAATAAATTACAGAACTAATTAATTCAATCGCAACAATAAAGTTGAGCATTTCACCGCTAAATAATTTACTACAGAGTTCAACCCACAAGTACAGTCAACAAGAAAAGGAAAGCACACTGCACTGCTATGGGACATACCATGACACTGGCAAGCTGGCAATTAAACTTCTAAAGGCACTGCATGACCACGAGGAGAAACTCTGGACCTAAAAGAGAAGGGGGTGAGCCACATCTCATTGACTCAGTAGGGGTCCCGCAGATCCTCACCACAACACAACGATAGACAACAATAATATTAACAATAACAACATTAACAATAGTTATAATAATGATTGCAATAATGACAGTAAGAGCAGAACCACAGTAAATCAATAACAGTAACAACAAGAATAATAATAAAGAGGGAAACAACTAGAGCATCAATACAGTGTGCTAAGCTACCTCTTTATATAACTGGGAAAACCTTGACCTCCTTGGTCCGTAAACCACTAAACTTACTCCTGAAGGGATTCATGGCCTTAATGACAATAGGATTCTATATCGTGTAGAAATAAACCCATTGTCTAAATTGTACTAAGATCCAGTCTCACGCACAAGCTGCCCATTCTCGGTCTCAAGAACACATATTTTGAGTCTAGATCTTATGCATACACTGCTCACTCCTGGTCTCGGGAAACACACACGCAGAGTCACACTGTGTCCAAGGCTCATGCACGCGTCACTCACTCCTGGTCTCAGGAGACACACACACACACACACCGCTCCCTGGGACTGGCTAGGATCTGTGCTGCTACTCCCGTCCGCACGGTTGTGTCGTACAACCTGACAGGGGTACGCGCCCCTAAGTCCACTAGCGATGTACACTTGTCCTAACCAAGGTACACGCTCAGGTGGTCTCGCCTCTATAAGGAGCGCTCTACACACAAGGTGGTCTCGCCTGGTCCAACCACGCAAGGCCCTCAATGTAGTACAACAGTAAAATGCTATCTTCCGTGGTCTCGCAGGAAACTCTAGAATATGCATACGCACTCACCTGATCCACCGTAGAGGCCACATACGCATCCAAACCATAGAACAACTCGGCCCTAGGCCAGATCACAAGGTAGGACAAAACCACCTACTACCAGCCTGCTAGCTCATGCAGGAACGACTCTTAACTGTTTCCCAAGCACTACGAAGAAAGCCCTCCGCGGGCACCCATCACCATCCCGGACACACAAGTATACGAGGTACGCTTATTAGACTATATAGTGCCACAGACACCTAAACTCAAATCTAAATCCCCTAGGGAGTATGGGACATTCACGGGGAAAAAGAACGATCAACAGAACCTAACGGCATAGCCCATACGAAGCGTGGGTAGAAAAGAGAGAAAATGGGTCGACTGGCCGCAGGATTGGTTGACCAGTCCCTAGGTCGGTCGATCGAATTGCTAGTTGGTCAGCCTAGCATGCGCAACCGATCGCCCGTTCCTCACAATGGTCGACTTGTTGGGTCCCTTAGGTGCGCCAATAAGATCTAGAGGGGGGGGTGAATAGATCCTCTCACAATCGTTGCCCAATTTAAAACTTAATCCGGTCACTTTGTGAATTATGGATTAATGAATACTAGAGTGATGCTTAGCTTCACTAGAAATCAGATTAGTCACTAAAAGGGGTGCAACCAAATGGAACACTTATGTTCCCATGTAGGACAGACTGTGACATAACAATGTAGACCTTCACATAGGATGATCACTGCACTTCATGTAGAAGATGGCTCATGCCATTCAGTGTGTGATCATAATGCTGAAGACACCAAAGCTCATGGATGGTCCTTTTACAAAACAACATGCAAGTGCTTGAGTGTGTGCAAGCACCGAGCCAGCTAGAGTGTGGGTGTTCAGTGTGCAAACGTATTAAAATGTGGGAAACTAAAATACGCAAGTACCTATGAATGGAGATAGAAGAAAATGATCAAACGCACAGGCATAAACCACTGCACACTATATTTTTAAGGTGGTTTAGTTTGCAAACCCGCAGACCTACATCCACCCCTTATCAAACCAGTGAGGCTTCATTACACGAGGATGAATCCTCATGAGGATGGAGTCCTCAACACACACACACACACACGCTAATACACAGCTAATGGGGACGAACCCCCCCCCCCCCCCACACACACACACGCTGATACAGAGCTTACACAAGGAGCAAGCTCCTCACGAGGACAAGGGTCCTCACGCTGCAAGATTGCAGCAACGGGGATGAACCCTACACACACACACACACACACAAAGAGGAAAACAACACACTGCAAGTGCAGCAACAACACGGGGACAACACCCCAAGACACACAGTTTACAGATTGCGAAGATGCAAAGGAAAACAAGAACCAAAATCAGGATAATGCAACTATGGCTTCAGATTAGAGTCTTGAAGCACTATAAGCAAATTTAAAGACTGGTCAGATCTGAGATCAAGCTCAGGCCGGCTGCAAGGAGGGCTGCACCCCTTTCTTCTTCTCCTCCTTCTACAGCACTGGTTTGGGTCGATCCAGGGCTGGGCTGCTCACTCTTTTCTCTTCTCTCTTTTTCTTCTCTTCAGAATTTTGCTAAGGCACGAGCTCACCTCTTTTCTCTCAAGTTCTCTTCTTATTGAGACAGCAGCAACAGCTCCTCTTCAAGAAGGAGCTTCATATATATAGAAGAGCTTGGTGGAGGATTTTCCCTCCAAGAGATCTGCATTTGATTGGCTGGAATAAAATAAGGTTCTTGGACAAACCTCTTCCTTGATTGGTCAAGCATAGATGGCAGAGTAGAGCCACATCAATTTTCCTTCCTAGATCCTCCCATTTGATTTGTTGGAAAAGAAATGATGGTCTTGAACCTGGAGCTCTTCCAGACCTGCCTCCTGATTGGCTTAGGACAGAAAAGGATGTAGGTGCCGGAAGTACGTGCGTCCGCGTACGTCATGTGCGTGTGTCCTCCCGAACTTGTGCTGCTGCTACCTACAGTGCACAGGTTAGAAAGATAGAAAAGGTGTGATCGCCAGAGGTGTTTACCTGAACCTCACAGGGGTAGAATGACCGTGAACGCCTTAGGAACGGGAGAATGTGGATTCTTCCTGTCCTCGCTCTCGGCCGGCCATTGGTGATGAAGTCCCTGCAAATTAACCAGCAAATAGAAAGAACAAACCCATTAGACTGTGATAGTGTAGTATATGCCCAAACTAAAAGAAAAATATGCAAATGGTGGTGATCGTATCGGGAAGGGGGGCGGAAAGGGGGATGGCCGAGACTTTAGACAATCCGCCTTCCCTATGTTTTGGACTAAAAACCTCTTTAAAAAGGGATCTAGGAAGATCTATCATGCATGAATGTAGTAAAACAGAATGAAGTATAGCAAAATGGAGAACAAGGAAGAAAGACGGGGTTTGCCCGTCAACCAAACAGAGGGCGACCACATGTGTGGCCGTTCAAAGGTGGTGGGCGGCCATGTCGATGGCCGCCCCCTGGAACTGGACTCTCCCGCTGCGGAGCTCTTCAACTTCGGGTTCTGCTTCTAGGGGAAGGTCGGGGAAGGCGTTCTCGTGCTCACAGCTCTCTCTCTCGGCTCCAAGCTGCCAGCCTCTCCTCCTCCCAAAATGTCCAACCCCTTTCTCTCGAAGCGTCCAACCCTCCCGTGAGATAGATTGGAATGGGCTTTTGTATGTGGGGACAATCTCCCTCCAAAAATCATTCGAAAAAATAGAGTGCGTGTGAGGCTATGTGAGTCTCGAACCCCCCCGGAGTGGGAGCAATTTCGGAGGACGTGCCCGGAGTGGGTGGATCATGGAGTTGACGGACAGTTGATAGGAGGCGGCCAAGGTTCTAGCCGTCCGAAGAAGCTGGGCAGCCAAAACGATGGCCTTCTTGAGGGTGAGGGCGGCCAGGAGACTGGCCTTCCAGGAAGAGCTGGGCGGCCAACTTTGTGGCCACCTAGGATGGTGGGCGGCCAGGGTTCTGGCCGCCCTGGAATGGGCTGGGCGACCAGGTGTCTGGCCGCCCAGGGGTATGGGCGGCCAAGACTTTGGCTTTCTAGGGGGGATCAATGGAAAATACAAAGAACCATATATAGTACCTCAAAAAAGTATCACTTCTATGGTGGCTAGATAAGGTCCGCGAAGGGACAAGGTGGAGCCTATCTAAACAAGGATGAAACTCCACACTCACAATCAACCAAGAAGAAAGTATCACTTCTATGGTGGCTAGACAAGGTCAGCGGGATGTCCGAAATCAGGCGTCTACAAAGGACAGTCATCTGTCCTAGGTACCCTTCTTGGATTGAAATCTGATTGGCTGCGATCAAAAAGTAGAGTACCAAGAGAGCTGACCTTTCCCTCAAAGGTTAACTGACAGATCTTCCTCCAAAAGGTGTTGTGACTGTCCTATGATAGAAAGGTAGGATCTATGTCCTAGGAACCTTTCATAAACCTTGAAATGCGTGTTTTTAGAGGTTTACGTCACTTATTTTTGGCCTTTGGATAATTTCTGAAAGTTGCAAGTTTAGCAGATTTAAGCTTGAGAAGCTTCTGGTGCGTCGACGCATCAATGACATTGTGTCGATGTAGCTATTGAAGAACTGTTCGAAACGGCTTCTGGGAAGCCCCTGGAGTCGACGCAGCAACAAGGGCACGTCGACGCATCCTTTGACAGTGCCGTTTACAACAGTTTCTGCGTAGCCCTTGCATCGACGCCTTGAGAGAGTGGGGTCGACGCATCCAACAATGGGCGTCTATCTGACTGCTACTGGAGATTGATGAGGTCGATGCAGCTCGATGGTGAGGTCGACGCAGCTTTGAAGACTGCTTCAGTGCTTGTTGGGAATGCATTTGGAGTCGACGCAGAATTGTCATGGAGTCAACGCAGCTTGATCCCCATTCGGGCTTTTCTTCCTTTGTAAGTAAGGGAGTCGACGCAACCTCACTATGGGGTCGACACATTCTTTGAAGAACTCTTTGGCAGTTCTTCCTTTTGTGAGCAATGGAGTCGACGCTGCTTTGAGCATGAGGTTGACACAGTCTTGTGCAATTTGATTTCTCTTTCTTTTGCCAAAACCTTTCTTGGTTTCTATGCATTCAAAGGACCTTTGCACCTTGGGCTTCACTCAGTCTTTTTCAACTTTATTTGAATAAAAAGAAGACCCTTTGCTCCTTTGATTGAGCACGTACAAAGCCCCTTACTTGTACTCCCATTTTTGTTTAGGAGATGTTGGCTTCTACTACTGCTGGCCTTGTGGTTGTTGGTTGCTGCTAGCTTGTGAGCTTCTTACTGATCACAGCAGCGATTCATCGAGCACATTGTGAGCTTCTTGGAGCCTGATGAGACTGAACTCAAGCAACTTCTTGGAACCTGGTTAGACTCAACTCAAGGAGGGTTAAGGAGAGGTTAGACAATAAATGTTTTTTGACTCCTTTACGCATATATGAAGTTTTGTTGTCATCAAAACACATACATAGCACATCAATCTCCCCTTTTTTGATGATGATAAAACTTTGATGATAAGCACATATTTCTTCTCCCCCCTTGGCATAATCAAAAAGCAGACAAATATGGAATTTTCTCCCCCTTTAGCATTCTCTCCCCTCTTTTTTTACTATCAATGACTCCACAATTCGCACATCAGCAAAGAGAGCTTAGATTAAAGTGAATTTCATGGTCAGAATTTGAGCACATGAAGTATGAAGTGATTAAAAATTCAGGTGCCAAGGATGCTGATACCAAATGATACCACTTGATGAATGAGCACTTATTGGATTTAAAAGCATAGCTGGCACTAAGGAGAGTAGTAGAGCAGATACCACTGGTAGAAGGTGTTGGGACAAGAAGGCTGATACCAATGGTTGACACCAAAAAGCTTATACCACTTGTTGAGATTGTGAATTTTTTAGATACCAAGTGGCAATAAATAAGCAGACATGAGCAGAGAATTAGCCTAAATAGAGAGCAGTTAGAAATCAACAATGAATTGTCCTGATAGCAAATGGCTGAGAGGATTTTCAGACTGAAGCAATGTTCATAAATGCAAAGTTAGAGATTTTTCATTGTCTTCAGTTATAGAGCTACTAATGATAAGCCCTTATCTTTCTGATTGGTTTAAATATGATGAATTCTAAGTTTCTCAATTATGAATGATGAAAATTTCTGCATTCAAAATTAATAGAAATAAACCAATATTACATATTAAAGACTAGGTTAACCTCTTTTCTTCATACTCATTCAATTCCATTAGCCTCTTTGAAAGAAACTACAGTTAGTATTGAGGTTAAACACTTTGTGAAGTTTCTGGTTTTATCCATGGGGTGCTATCATTTTCAGATTTTTCTTTTGATTCAACTTGTTTTCCAAATGTTTTCTTGTTTTCCATTTGCAAGAGCATTCAGGTGTAGCATGCACCTTTTGACATGAGAATGCACGTTGATCAGAAGCCAGCATCCCCAGTTACTTAGTGTAGCTCACCACTCTGCTTCATTTAGAGCAGAGGTAGCAAGGCACTTCATGACTCTGTCCACTTCACTTCATTGATGAAGGGACTCGATTTCTCAGTGAGTCTTTGGCCATTGCTCTACCTTAGAGCATTAATTTAAGCATACACCTTTTTATGTGAGGATACACGTTTATCAGACGCCAGTATCCCCAGTTACTCAGTGTGACTGAAGTCATTGCTTTCATTATGAGCTGTCGTTTAGGAATTTGTCGGATTGGATTGATGTTTAAGAACAATACTAAACTAGAGTTCCTCATACAAAGGTGCCTTTGTACTTTAAACTTTTAGAGTTAAGAAGGCATAGCAAGAAGCAACATGAGAAACTGGTTTAGGTCCATTAAGGATGAATACGGCCATTTTCAAAACATTTGCATTTAGCTCATGAAATCATTAAACTTAAACCAACATTTTTCATGTCCTGGCAATCATAGAACTTCATAAGAGAAGATTATTCTTTTGAAATGTACTCTGATAAATGAACTCAACAACAGATAGAAATTCTCCCAAGAGTTCAAGGCATTCAACGGAATTAGGGCAGGCAGGCAGGAATGTAGAAGTAGATGACGGATCTTCAGAAATACCAAGGAAGTTCAGATTTCAATACATCTCAGACCCAATATAGAACACAACATTTAATAAGCATGATACAAAAGCTAATGTATACATGGAATGCACTTGGGTAGAGAGTGGAAGTAGGTAGTGAACTCTCCCCCTCAAGGAGTGACTTACAAAGATGTTGCAAGGGGAGCAAAGATAGTAATGCTTATTAGACAAAGGAAATCATAGTTCAATCTGAAGATGAGAGTTGAAGGAACTGAATAGGAGCATCAGATGAACTGGTGCGTCGACGCAAGCACGTTAAGGAGTCGACGCACAATGCACAGACAGAACACAGATTTCAAAAGGAATCAATTACTGAGTTGACTCTGCGAGATCTGTGGGTCGACGCAGTTTGGTAGACATCATTCTGAACATCAAAAAAGAGTAGGGTTTTCAGAAAACATTTTTTTAATTTTAATTAAACATTAATCATGACATATGTTTCATTTTGCAAATCAATTGAAATCACACATCAAGAAGGTACATTCAGACATACTTTTTCATTGCTTGACACTCAATACAAAATCCATTATTCACGAAGCACACAAAGAATATATATATAACAGCAAGTATGAACAATTTATCAAGATGAATCCAGCTCCCCCTGAGAGTGTGCAATCATTTCAGATGTTTGACATGATTATCCCGAGTCTTTAGAGGTGGAAGTATGCAAGCATGCAGACTGGACTTTTATGCTGACTCCCTCTTAACTTGTGCATGAATTTCAAAATGCCTTTGCGGGACTTAAACAAGGGTGTATGCAATCTATGACTTGCATGAGCATTTGACCCATGATACCAGGCGGAGAACTTGATCTGAAGATAGTCTCACGCATAGAGACAGTTTCCAATTGGACTTAATCCAACTTTCCACAGATCACCATTCTATAAACAAAAGGGTCATAACATGAGAGTGCAATACATGCTATCATGAAGAGTAGAATTTTCAAATTCCCTTTAGCATGATATGCCTGAAAGTGCATGAGAATACATAATAATGTTTAATTTTATAACTCATTGCAGACTCAGGATGCATATGCAAACCATTTCAGATCTAACAAATAAAAGGAGTCTCACACTCCCCCTTAGTCCAAAGCTCATTGATGTAATGCCCTGGATCCTTGGTAGGTCTTGCTGGATCTTCATTGGATCTTTCGGATTTGTTTCGGTGAGTTTCGGTTCGCTTTTGTGGCTTCCGAGTTGAGCTTTACGATCCGTGTGGGTTTTTCTCTCGTACTAGTTACGGAACCCTACGGTGAGTTTATTTGTCAGTTCATCGACTCGTGAGTGCTGCAGCGACGATGTACTCTTCGAGCTGATCGTTTCGGCTATTTTTGCGTATTTTTCGAAGTTAGGGCCAGAAATCAAATTTTTTGGAAATTAGGAAAATTCCTAATTTCTTTTCCTTTTTCTTTTCCTTCCTCTCTCCTCCCTTCTCATTTCGCCGCTGCCGTCTCTCTCTTCCGTTTTCTCTCCTCTCGAGCTTCCTCGGCTCCGGCTGCAGATGGAGGACCTAGGAGCGAGTGTTGGGGATACTGTGGAGCTGACTGGGTGCGCGATAGGGCGAGGATGGAGTGGTTTTGGCGCGATCCCGAACGGAGGATTCAAAGCTGATGTTTGAGCTCGCGGCGCGGTTTTCAGCGCGATTTAGTCCCTTCGGGGCACGGTTTCTTCGGTGGAGGTAGGGAGATGGACCGCCACCTTGTTCTGCACGTTTCCTCTGTTTCCATGCATGATTTGGTGCTCAATCGGGGGAGATCAGACCGGTTTTGTGAAAGCCGTGGTTTTTAGGGTTTTCAGGGTTCGCCAGAAAATGGCAACCATTCGTGGTGTGGTTAGTGTCTAACTGACCGCTGGGATGTCTGGATCCCATCCACGCTAGTTTCGTGTTGATCGGTCGTCATTCGAGGCCGGTAGGAGTCCGGGAACCTCGATGACTCGTTTAGGGTCGATTCGTTGGAATCGCCCCGATCTCTCGTTTTAGTGCATGCATGTAGGCTTTTTAGCCTCCTAGAGTGGTTTTTCATCGTCTAGTCTTGTTTCCCCTGCGCTTCGGCGTGAATGGGGCGTGGAATGGCTCGATTTGGCCAATCCACTGTTTTCCCGCCGTGACCGGTGTAGCGGTCGTTTCAGTGACCGCCAGAGGTCCCTGACGGCCCTACGACAGACCGTCACAGCGTCTGGGCATTTTTAGTTCTTTGTGGTCGTGGGAGTGTGACGGCCCAGGGGAGGCGCGTCACAGCTCTCTGACGCGTCCGGGGTGATGCATCATGCCTGTTTTGTCATTTAGCGTTTTGGTTAAGGCGGTTCCTCTGACGCGCCTTCCCTAGTGCGTCAGAGTCTTGTAACGCGCCTGGTGTAGGCCGTTACGTTGCGTTTGACTTGGAGTTTGACCGTTGAGTAGGTTTGTGTAACGGTAGTGTCCCCGTGCGTCACAGTGTTGTAACGCGCCTGCCCCAGGCCGTTACATGCTGTTTTGGCCGAGTTGGGTGGTTGTGCCGTTGGCTCTAACGGCCACGCCCCCATGCATTAGGCGTCTGTAACGTGTCCGATCGGGTCCGTTACGTGCCTTTCGGTCAGTGATTTGTTTGACTTGAGCCTGTTGGCCCTGACGCGCCTGCCTTGGTGCGTTAGGCTGTGTAACGCGCTTGGTCTCGTGCGTTACGTGGTTCGAGTTGTCGTTTTAAGCTTGAGGTTTGTTGGCCCTGACGGCCTGGGTCGGGCGCGTTAGAGCGGTGTAACGCGCCTGGTGTAGGCCGTTACGTGCCTTGTGTGTTTTAGATGTTGGTTAGGGCGATGTGTGTGATGGCTCTCTTCCTCACCATCACGTTGCTGTAGCGCGTCTGCTGTAGACCGCCACAGTTGGAGTGTAACGGCCTAGTGTTAGACCGTCACATTTGTGTAACAGTCTAAGGGTGGTGCGTTACAGTCCTTCTACTCCGATTTCTGTCGTTTTGATTTCTGACTGTCTTGGCTTATCCTTGTGGTCTGCCCGCTTTCCCGTGGATGTCTCCTGACACCGTATGAGGGGTAAGACTATGTTGTAGGGTGGTCAGGAGTCTTCTTGCTTGAGGTAGGATTCTCTTTCCTACTGTTGAGTCGTCGTTGTCTGGTTCCGGTCAACCTGGGGTGACCCAGTGGTTGACAGGTGACCTTGTGTGGGTGTCTTGGCGGTTCTGTCTAGTCCGAGACACTGGTTCTGGATGCCTCGAGGTACTATGTTACCTCGGTTTACGTGTCCAGGTGTGCTGAGGGTCTCCGGTGTTCCCTCAGGTCTCTGTGAGTCATTTCCTGCGGGGTGTTGTTTCTTATGGCTTAGGATTAGACCGATTGGCGGCTTGTTCCGCCATTTGTGACGATCTTGCCTTTGAGTCGTCCGACTCAAGGATCGTTACGTTGTAGGTCTAGTTGCCTAGTCCTGAGTCTGTTGGCAGTTGTCTTTTTGCCTTGGTGCTTCGTAGTACGTGCGACAGTGCTTCCTTGCCTGTTTGTACTACAGCCCTTGTTTCGGAGTCTTGTATTTTGTGCGCCTCCGATTGTGGTTGCCCTAAGGCCTGTGAGTTGCCGACCCGCCTTGGATGGCGGAGGGGTGTTCCCGAGATACGGTTTGTAAGCTAGTTCCGTGGGCTCCCAGCCAACGATAGCGTCCTACCGAGGGAGAAAACTAGCTGGAGTACCTAGCTTAGGCTAGAGCCAGTGTGTGCACACGTGGTCAGGGGTTTTGGACGTACGTCGACGGGCCTGACCCTGACTGGTTACTTGATGCTGTTGTTCCTGTTTGGTTTAGTGCGGGGGTCTGCGACTCTACCGTGGCTTCCGCGGTATTGTAGGTGAGACACTCGTGGCGCAGCATAAGACGTCTGTGGATGCAGCTGGCCGTTGCTCTGGTGGGGAGGTGCGTCCGTCTATGACGCGTGACTCTCCACTGCTCTTTGCATTTCTTGCGCGTCGTGACCTTTCCGAGCTAGCCCTCTCGTGGCCCTACTCGAGGTCAGTGTGGTGTGCACGACTTTCTAGTCATGGGTGTGTCGTCGAGTCTGTCGGTCGTCTGCGTGGGTCTTTTCTAGACCTTTTGTCGGTCCTTGCAGGTCTTCGTCTTAGGCCTGGTGCCGTGTTGGCAGATCGGTAACTTCTGACTTTGTTAGATCAGAGTCGCCCTTCTGTCGCTGCTTGGAGTAGTTTGGGGTGCCGAGGTTAGTTCGGCCGCCACTTGTCTGGCGCGGGTTCTTCCCCTTTCTCTCTTGTTCCCTACTCCTACTCCCCGTCTGTTCTCTACTGCTTCTAGAGTAGTTTTACAGCTTTGTAGTGTAGTTTTCCCACTTTGCTACACCTGCTGTTCTTCCTGTTGTTTTGTGTTCCGTGTTACTGCGTACTTTTCTGTGGGGATCCGCGTGACCCCTACTGAGCCAGTGACACGAGGCTCACCCCTGCTTTTCAGGTGGGGTGACGTCTTTCGTTCTGCTTTTGCGTGGTTCTTGAGCGCTTGCTCGTAGCGTGTCGTTGTGGCCAGCTGGTACCTGCGTCGGGCTTCCCCCGACTTCACGGTACGTCTTTCCTTTATGTCAACTGTACTGTGCTAGACTTGCTGTCTTTAGCTTTGGACTTGACTCTGGTGTATAATTGTTAAATTGAACTGTTAATTAAAAAGTAATTTTATTTCTGCTACTTTAGCAAACCGATCTAATGAAATTTAATTGCTTCTGTTATATCTCTGTGGCTTCAATGTACTCTACACATACCTTTTTCCCTTCGGAGCTTTCCTGCTCTTGGGAGGCCTCGCGGGTTCCAAGTGGTATCACGTGTATTCGGTAGTCCTACCGGGTACATCTGGTATACGGGATCCGGGTCGCTACAGTTGGTATCAGAGTAGTGTTCAGAGATGTTTGGAGTTCTTTTCTGAGCTATCGAAGCATTGTTGTGTGAAGTACATGGGAATCCGAGATATACAGTATCCAGAGTCGTGAAAGTCCAGTACAGTCTTCAGCTGGCTTTGGCGTTGCGATGATTTATCGCGTTGTTTTCTTCGTATGTTGTCTTGTGCGTGCTGCTCTAGCACTGTACGAGAAGGTCCTGCTCTTGTCAGGATGTGACGAGGTGTTTCTTTTTCATCGTTGTGTTTGTCTTGGTCATGTTGTACTTGGCAGTGTTCACCGGAAGGCTTGAATCTGCAGTACGTTGCGAGGTTTTCTCTGTATGTTGTTCAGGTTGTTGTTAACCTTTAGCCTTGGTCTGATGACCGTACATGTTCTCACGTTGTCTTGGTCGTCCCGGCTTGAGTCTGTTCAGCTCCTGATGTGTCTTGCTTCTGTTGAAGTGCTCGATTAGATTTCGTGTTAGAGAAGTTGCTCAGGCAAGCTAGGATTTCCCTTTCCTGGTGAGCTTTCGTGGTTGAGCTTGTTGCTTCTCGTCCCTTCTGGTGAAATCTTTTCGAGGTTTGCCTTGGAATTGCTGTCTTAGTGATGCCTTTGTCCTGTGTCTGCTTAAGTGTGGACAGTTTTGTTCTGAGCCTGATCTGCTCTTTGCTATACGGTTGCTTGGCTTTGGACTCCATCATGGTGTTAAGAGCTGTCGTGCACCGTGTTTGTCGTGCCGTGTCCAGCGGTCGATGAATTGTGAAGGCTCATTTATCATTTTCAGGACGTGAAGGTAAGCTGAGATTAACGCTTTTCCTTGTGCTTTGTGCTGAAGCTGGTACTCTTCTCCTGTTGCACTTGGGCTCCTGGTAATCGGTTGTTCGCTGGATCGGTACTCGTGGCGTGTTGTTTGCAATCTTCATAGATTGCGAAGGCGTCTGGTGTGTGCTAAGATGCAATTGCCGAGGTTGTTCTGATGCCCATGTGCGTTGTTGAGTGTGCAGCTGAAGCCTGTGAGTTAGCTACTCACTAGTCGAGAGATTTGCTTCTTCTCGATGTGACTTCATCTTGGCTTCCTGTGCCTTGACGTTGTTGTTGCCGTGCTGTGCTGATGATTTTCTGCTGTTGGCATTGGCATTTGTGAGTGTTGGGGAATTTTTCGGCATTCCTGCAGATTGAGTACCCTCTACTATGCATTTTTTTTCTCTTGGGTGTTGTGCTCTCGAGGCGTGTTTGTAGTCCTTGAGTTGCGTTCCCCGAGATTGTTGTCATTTTCTTGTTGTCGTGGGTCTCTCCTTGGTGAGCAGTCTGATGCGTGACCCATCCCTTGTGGTCGTGTGCTCAGCTGTCCCTGTGCCTTGATGTGACCCTGCTTGCAGTTGTGTTCCATGGTTCTGTGTTCCGTGCGGAGTCGGAATTCTGCAAGTGCTACTATTTTTGTTGGTGTTTTGGCGCTGTTTCTCTATGATCTTGTGTCTCTGTGTGGACCAGGTCTTGTCGGTTAGCTTTGCTATACTCTTTTTCCCTAGAGTTAGCTTGCGACTCGATCAGATGTAATATTTGAGTGAGGACTGACTTGGTTGTGCCTGTGGTCCAGTGTTGTCATTGGTGTCCTGTGTGCCAGGTGTTCCCTGTTACCTTTGGCACTGGAGCCGATGATGTGGTCGAGCTGTTAGCTGAGAGGATTGTGTCTCCTTGTTTAAGTTGATACTCGCCGTGTATGTCATTTCGCTTCTTTGATGTCTGTTGTTGGGGCGGTCGTGTCTCTTTCCCTGCGAGACGTGAGCGACATTGCCTTGTTTTGGAGGTGTTGGACGTGTGTTCACTTGGGTGCCGTGCTCGATCCAGAGCGTGTGCCAGTGATTATGGTCTATCGATGTTCCTCTGAGCTACGTTTTTCGAGATTTGTGTCGTTTCCGTGTTTGTGTTGTTGGGTTGTTCTTCCCTGCTTCTCCTTTGCTAGTCCTTAAATTTCGAGGATGAAATTTCTTAAAGGAGGGGAGGATGTAATGCCCTGGATCCTTGGTAGGTCTTGCTGGATCTTTATTGGATCTTTCGAATTTGTTCGGTGAGTTTCGGTTCGCTTTTGTGGCTTCCGAGTTGAGCTTTACGATCCGTGTGGGTTTTTCTCTCGTACTAGTTACGGAACCCTACGGTAAGTTTATTTGTCAGTTCATCGACTCGTGAGTGCTGCAGCGATGATGTACTCTTCGAGCCGGTCGTTTCGGCTATTTTTGCGTATTTTTCGGAGTTAGGGCCAGAAATCAGATTTTTCAGAAATTAGGAAAATTCCTAATTTCTTTTCCTTTTTCTTTTCCTTCCTCTCTCCTCCCTTCTCATTTCGCCGCCGCCGTCTCTCTCTTCCGTTTTCTCTCCTCTCGAGCTTCCTCGACTCCGGCTGCAGACGGAGGACCTAGGAGCGAGTGTTGGGGATGCTGTGGAGCTGACTGGGTGCGCGATAGGGCGAGGATGGAGTGGTTTTGGCGCGATCCCGAACGGAGGATTCAAAGCCGATGTTTGAGCTCGTGGCGTAATTTTCAGTGCAGTTTAGTCCCTTCGGGGCACGGTTTCTTCGGTGGGGGTAGGGAGATAGACCGCCACCTTGTTCTGCACGTTTCCTCTATTTCCGTGCATGATTTGGTGCTCGATCGGGGGAGATCGGGCCGGTTTTGTGAAAGCCGTGGTTTTTGGGGTTTTCAGGGTTCGCCGGAAAACGGCAACCATTCGTGGTGTGGTTAGTGTCTAACTGACCGCTGGGATGTCTGGATCCCATCCATGCTCATTTCGTGTTGATCGGTCGTCATTCAAGGCTGATAGGAGTCCGGAACCTCGGTGACTCGTTTAGGGTCGATTCGTTGGAATCGCCCCGATCTCTCGTTTTAGTGCGTGCATGTGGGCTTTTTAGCCTCCTAGAGTGGTTTTTAATCGTCTAGTCTTGTTTCCCCTGCGCTTCGGCGTGAATGGGGCGTGGAACGGCTCGATTTGGCCAATCCACTGTTTTCCCGCCGTGACCGGCGTAGCGGTCGTTTCAGTGACCGCCAGAGGTCCCTGACGGCCCTACGAAAAACCGTCACAGCGTCTGGGCGTTTTTAGTTCTTCATGATCGTGGGAGTGTGACGGCCAAGGGGAGGCGCGTCACAGCTCTCTGACGCGTCCGGGGTGATGCGTCACGCCTGTTTTGTCGTTTAGCGTTTTGGTTAAGGCGGTTCCTCTGACGCGCCTGCCCTAGTGCGTCAGAGTCTTGTAACGCGCCTGGTGTAGGCCGTTACGTTGCGTTTGACTTGGAGTTTGACCGTTGAGTCGATTTGTGTAACGGTAGTGTCCTCGTGCGTCACAGCATTGTAACGCGCCTGCCCCAGGCCGTTACATGCTGTTTTGGCCGAGTTGGGTGGTTGTGCCGTTGGCTCTAACGGCCACGCCCCCATGCGTTAGGCGTCTGTAACGTGTCCGATCGGGTCCGTTACGTGCCTTTCGGTCAGTGATTTGTTTGACTTGAGCCTGTTGGCCTTGACGCGTCTGCCCTGGTGCGTTAGGCTGTGTAACGCGCTTGGTCTCGTGCGTTACGTGGTTCGAGTTGTCGTTTTAAGCTTGAGGTTTGTTGGCCCTGACGGCCTGGGTCGGGCGCGTTAGAGCGGTGTAACGCGCCTGGTGTAGGCCGTTACGTGCCTTGTGTGTTTTAGATGTTGGTTAGGGCGATGTGTGTGATGGCTCTCTTCCTAACCATCACGTTGCTGTAGCGCGTCTGCTGTAGACCGCCACAGTTGGAGTGTAACGGCCTAGTGTTAGACCGTCACATTTGTGTAACAGTCTAAGGGTGGTGCGTTACAGTCCTTCTACTCCGATTTCTATCGTTTTGATTTCTGACTGTCTTGGCTTATCCTTGTGGTCTGCCCGCTTTCCCGTGGATGTCTCCTGACACCGTATGAGGGGTAAGACTATGTTGTGGGGTGGTCAGGAGTCTTCTTGCTTGAGGTAGGATTCTCTTTCCTACTGTTGAGTCGTCGTTGTCTGGTTCCGGTCAACCCGGGGTGACCCAGTGGTTGACAGGTGACCTAGTGTGGGTGTCTTGGCGGTTCTGTCCAGTCCGAGACACTGGTTCTGGATGCCTCAAGGTACTGTGTTACCTCAGTTTACGTGTCCAGGTGTGCTGAGGGTCTCCGGTGTTCCCTCAGGTCTCCGTGAGTCGTTTCCTGCGGAGTGTTGTTTCTTGTGGCTTAGGATTAGACCGATTGGCGGCTTGTTCCGCCATTTGTGACGATCTTGCCTTTGAGTCGTCCGACTCAAGGATCGTTACGTTGTAGGTCTAGTTGCCTAGTCCTGAGTCTGTTGGTAGTTGTCTTTCTGCCTTGGTGCTTCGTAGTACGTGCGACAGTGCTTCCTTGCCTGTTTGTACTACAGCCCTTGTTTCGGAGTCTTGTGTTTTGTGCACCTCCGATTGTGGTTGCCCTAAGGCCTGTGAGTTGCCGACCCGCCTTGGATGGCGGAGGGGTGTTCCCGAGATACGGTTTGTAAGCTAGTTCCGTGGGCTCCCAGCCAACGGTCGCATCCTACCGAGGGAGAAACCTAGCTGGAGTACCTGACTTAGGCTAGAGCTAGTGTGTGCACACGTGGTCAGGGGCTTTGGACTTACGTTGATGGGCGTGACCCTGACTGGTTACTTGATGCTGTTGTTCCTGTTTGGTTCTGTGCGGGGGTCTGCGACTCTACCGTGGCTTCAGCGGTATTGTAGGTGAGATACTCGTGGCGCAGCATAAGACGTCTGTGGACGCAGCTGGCCATTGCTCTGGTGGGGAGGTGCGTCCGTCTGTGACGTGTGGCTCTCCACTTCTCTTTGCGTTTCTTGCGCGTCGTGACCTTTCCGAGCTAGCCCTCTCATGGCCCTACTCGAGGTCAGCGTGGTGTGCACGACTTTCTAGTCGTGGGTGTGTCGTCGAGTCTGTCGGTCATCTGCGTGGGTCTTTTCTAGACCTTTTGTCGGTCCTTGCAGGTCTTCGTCTTAGGCCTGGTGCCGTGTTGGCAGATCGGTAACTTCTGACTTTGTTAGATCAGAGTCACCCTTCTGTCGCTACTTGGAGTAGTTTGGGGTGCCGAGGTTAGTTCGGCCGTCGCTTGTCTGGCGCGGGTTCTTCCCCTTTCTCTCTTGTTCCCTACTCCTACTCCCCGTCTGTTCTCTACTGCTTCTAGAGTAGCTTTACAGCTTTGTAGTGTAGTTTTCCCGCTTTGCTACACCTGCTGTTCTTCCTGTTGTTTTGTGTTCCGTGTTATTGCGTGTTTTTCAGTGGGGATCCGCGTGACCCCTACTGAGCCAGTGACACGAGGCTCACCCCTGCTTTTCAGGTGGGGTGACGTCTTTCGTTCTGCTTCCGCGTGGTTCCTGGAGCGCTTGCTCGTAGCGTGTCGTTGTGGCCAGCTGGTACCTGCGTCGGGCTTCCCCCGACTTCACGGTACGTCTTTCCTTTCTCTCGACTGTACTGTGCTAGACTTGCTGTCTTTAGCTTTGGACTTGACTCTGGTGTATAATTGTTAAATTGAACTGTTAATTAAAAAGTAATTTTATTTCTGCTACTTTAGCAAACCGATCTAATGAAATTTAATTGCTTCTGTTATATCTCTGTGGCTTCAATGTACTCTACACATGCCTTTTTCCCTTCGGAGCTTTCCCGCTCTTGGGAGGCCTCGCGGGTTCCAAGTGGTATCACGTGTATTCGGTAGTCCTACCGGGTACATCTGGTATCCGGGATCCGGGTCGCTACAAATGATGAATTGGATTTTATTACAGCCATGACGGACATCATCAAAGACAATTGCTCATATGGCTGCTAGGAGAGTAGTAGGTCGAACCACAATCATGGCAGGCAAGAAAGTCATCATCACATTAATTCTATCATCATAACAGAGTCTTCATGATCAACCAGGGAGAGGTTTTCAACAAATCAGCGAGGAGTTTTTCAAATTGTGCAGAATTTATTGAAAGCAAGAAAGAGCTTAACTGCAACAACTAATAAAAGAACCCAACATGTAGAATTAACATGAATTGAAATTTTTATTTACAAACCTGTGCCTTGAGCTTTAGTTTCATGCTGATCTTTGTTCAGCTCTAAGGAACTCCTGCATCCAAGATTCTCATTTGGAATTTTTAGGTACCCAAGTTTTCTTGGGTCCTTGATGGTTAGCTCCATATCTAGCATGCAAATTCCTCTTCCTTTTTGCATTCAATTTATCACTTCTCATCCAAGAACAATCATCAAACACATGTCCATATTCACAACAATAAAAATAGCACACAAATGATTCGACATTCTTCCTATGTGCATGTGCATCAAACTTTTATGGGTGAATAAGGAATTTAGTATTCTTGGCATGAGAATGAGTTCTTCCTTTTAGATGCCAACAGTCCTTGACTGTGTGGCTAGTTTTTTCATAATGAAAGCAACAAGGAGGAAGGTTTCTTCCGCTAGCCTTAGGGTGCGTCGACCTTCCCTGGGGAGTGTGTCGACGCATTGGGCCATTCCTGGGCTTTTGAATAGGAGTGTGCTGAGAACATTTCCTCCCAGTGTTGACCTGTCCCTTGCCCTTGCCTTTCCCAATGTTCATTATGTTCTTGCATGCTCTCAATTCATCATTTCTCATGATATAACACTCATGCATGATATGACCAAACTGTCCACAACAAAAGCATGACATTTTCTTTTTCTAGAAAACATGATGGTTAGCATTGGTTTTCTTGTCATGCATATCAAAACTATCAAGGTTATTTTTCTATTTTTGCTTAAGATTTTTCCTTTTTTGATTTCTGTTTTGATTCTGATTTTTTCAGGCTACACATGGTTTTGGGGGTGTTTAATAAGAGGAGGCAACACCAGAACTAGAGACAAACGAAGTATGCAATTTATTTTGAAAAGCCTTTTTATTCACTGGATAGTACCCAAGCCCTTCTCTCTGAAAATTAAGTTTAGTTCCTAATAGTTTGTCTAGATTTTCCTTTCCTTGAACAAAGTTTGATAGAGAATTATTCAAATCTTTAATTTCATCATCTAGAGATGAAATGTGCAGTTCAGAATCAGCGAGGTCCTCCTCGCATGTGGCAAGTTACTCAATGAGCATGGCATTCACATTTTTGTAGTTTTCAATTTCTTGTTCTAGGGCATGCATTTTTTCAAAACAATCGTCAACTACATTCTTACCTTTCTCAAAGGTGGCTAGCTTTTCAATTAGCATGTCATTTTGTTCTTTCAAAATTTTATTTTCCTCAAACAGCCTCACATCATGGATCAACCCATCAAGCATTATTTGATCATTAGACATTGATTTAAGTTGATTTTGACGTTGTCTTTCAATCTCTTCCAGCTTAGTAATTTCAGCTTGCAGGGTTCCATTTTCATCTCTCAAACATCCAATGTGTTCTTTATGCAAATCTAAGTCAACCATAAGAGTTTCATTGAGCTCCTCAAGAGAAGAATAATTTTTACAAGAGGAGCTCTCACAAGAGCTGTTTTCAAACTTCTTTTTCAACTTTTGTTTTCAGACTTTAACTTCTTGTATTGCTTAGCTAACTCATCATAAGCATCCATAAGCTCTTTGAAGGTAAAATCTTCTAAGTCAGAGCTTACCTGAGATGAGGACGGATCACTCGACTAATCTGGACTGTCGGCCATTAGGCAGTCATGCCTTTCTCCTTCATGGATCCCAGCCAAGCCATTTAGAATCTCTTTGGCAGTGCTGCAGTTGGAAACAAAAGAGAACTTGGTAACATCTACTGCAACTTTTAACAGATTGAACGCAGCAAGATTATCAACATGTTGGGTCCTATGTTCAGCAGACCGTTCAGATGTATCTGATGGTAGCTCATGAGGACCATGATATATGAGATTCCATAATCTTGAATCAAGGGAGTTAACAAAAGCACACATCTTTCCTAGCCACATGGTAAAATCAGAACCATCAAATACTGGCGGGGAAATCATTGAAACTTGTTCAACGGGGAAACCCATTAGAGCAAATGCACCGGGATCTTCTCTGCAGATTGTTGGATCTGTATATAGCAGAGACCCGCTCTGATACCACTTGTTGGGTCCCTTAGGTGCGCTAATAGGATCTAGAGGGGGGGGGTGAATAGATCCTCTCACAATCGTTGCCCAATTTAAAACTTAATCCGATCACTTGGTGAACTATGGATTAATGAACACTAGAGTGAAGCTTAGCTTCACTAGAAATCAGATTAGTCACTAAAAAGGATGCAACCAAATGGAACATTTATGTTCCCAAGTAGGATAGGCAGTGACACAACAATGCAGACCTTCACATAGGATGATCATTGCACTTCATGTAGAAGATGGCTCATGCCATTCAGTGTGTGATCATATTGCTGAAGACACCAAAGCTCATGGACGGTCCTTTTACAAAACAACATGCAAGTGCTTGAGTGTATGCAAGCACCAAGCCAGCTAGAGTGTGGGTGTTCAGTGTGCAAATGTATTAGAATGTGGGAAACTAAAATATGCAAGTACCTATGAATGGAGATAGAAGAAAAGGATCAAACGCATAGGCACAAACCACTGCACACTATATTTTTAAGGTGGCTCGGTCTGCAAACCCGCAGACCTACATCCACCCCTCACCAAACCAGTGAGGCTTCACTACACGAGGATGAATCCTCACGAGGATGGAGTCCTCAAACCACACACACGCCGATACATAGCTTATGAGGATGAACCCCCCCACACGCTGATACACAGCTTACATGAGGAGCAAGCTCCTCACGAGGACAAGGGTCCTCACACTGCAAGATTGCAGCAACAGGGACGAACCCCCCCTCCCCCCCACACGTTGATACACAGCTTACACGAGGAGCAAGCTCCTCACGAGGACAAGGGTCCTCACATTGCAAGATTGCAGCAACGGGGATGAACCCTACACACACACACACAAAGAGGAAAACAACACGCTGCAAGTGCAGCAACAACACGGGGACAACACCCCAAGACACACAGTTTACAGATTGCGAAGATGCAAATGAAAACAAGAACCAAAATCAGGATAATGCAACTATGGCTTCAGATTAGAGTCTTGAAGCACTATCAGCAAATTTAAAGACTGGTCAGATCTGAGATCAAGCTCAGGCCGGCTGCAAGGAGGGCTGCACCCCTTTCTTCTTCTCCTCCTTCTACAGCACTGGTTTGGGTCGATCCAGGGCTGGGCTGCTCACTCTTTTCTCTTCTCTCTTTTTCTTCTCTTCAGAATTTTGCTAAGGCACGAGCTTACCTCTTTTCTCTCAAGTTCTCTTCTTCTTGAGACATTAGCAGTAGCTCCTCTTCAAGAAGGAACTTCATATATATAGAAGAGGTCGGTGATGGATTTTCCCTCCAAGAGATCTGCATTTGATTGGCTGGAATAAAATAAGGTTCTTGGACAAACCTTTTCCTTGATTGGTCCAGCATAGATGGGAGAGCAGAGCCACAACGATTTTCCCTCCTAGATCCTCCCATTTGATTTGTTGGAAAGGAAATGATGGTCTTGAACCTGGAGCTCTTCCAAACCTGCCTCCTGATTAGCTTAGGATAGAAAAGGACAATCCTCTATCCTAGGTACCCTTCTTGGATTGAAATCCGGTTAGCTGTGGTCAAAAAGTAGAGTACCAAGAGAGCTGACCTTTCCCTCAAAGGTTAACTGATAGATCTTCCTCCAAAAGGTGTTCTGACTATCCTATGATAGAAAGATAGGATCTTTGTCCTAAGAACCTTTCCCAAGCCTTGAAATGCATGTTTTTGGAGGTTTACGTCGCTTATTTTTAGCCTCTGGATAATTTCTGAAAGTTGCAAGCTTAGGAGATTTAAGCTTGAGAAGCTTCTGCTGCGTCGACGCATTAATGCCTTTGCATCGACGCAGCTGTTGAGGAACCATTCGAAACGGCTTCTGGGAAGCCCCTGGAGTCAACGCAGCAACAAGGGCACGTCGACGCATCCCTTGACAGTGCCGTTTACAATGATTTCTGTGAAGCCCTTGCGTCGACTCCCTGAGAGAGTGGGGTCGACGCATCCAACAACGGGCATCTGTCTGACTACTGCTGGAGCTTGATGAGGTTGATGTACATCGATGGTGAGGTCGACGTAGCTTTGAAGACTACTTCAGTGCTTGCTGGGAATGCATTTGGAGTCGACGCAGAATTGTCATGGAGTCGACGCAGCCTGATACCCGTTTGGGCTTTTCTTCCTTTGTAAGCAAGGAAGTCGACACAGCTTCACTATGGGGTTGACGCAGCCTTCGAAGAACTCTTTGGCAGTTCTTCCTTTTGTGAGCAATGGAGTCGACGCTGCTTTGAGCATGAGGTCGATGCAGTCTTATGCAATTTGAATTTTCTTTCTTTTGCCAAAACCTTTCTTGGTTTCTGTGCATTCAAATTAAGGACCTTTGCACCTTGGGCTTTACTCAATCTTTTGCAACTTTATTTGAATAAAAAGAAGACCCTTTGCTCCTTTGATTGAGCACATACAAAGCCCCTTACTTGCACTCCTATTTCTGTTTAGGAGATGTTGGCTTCTACTGCTGCTGTCCTTGTGGTTGTTGGTTGTTGCTAGCTTGTGAGCTTCTTACTGATCAGAGCAACAATTCATCGAGCACATTGTGAGCTTCTTGGAGCCTGATAAGACTGAACTCAAGCAACTTCTTGGAACCTGGTTAGACTCAACTCAAGGAGGGTTAAGGAGAGGTTAGACAATAAATGTTTTTTTGACTCCTTTACGCATATATGAACTTTTGTTGTCATTAAAACACACACATAGCACATCACGACTAGCCCTTCACCTTCGATCGACCGACCCCTGACCATCGGTCGACCAAACTCCTCCAGAATGCCCTGCTGCTCCCTGTTCTGAACCAATGGCCCATTGGTTGACTGGCCTCACCCGTCGGTCGACCGAAAATGATCGGAGACCCACCGTAAAACCCTAAATTGAGCTCGCTGTTGGGTTCGTTGCGCTCCCTCTTTGTCTTTGATAGTGGTTTTGATGATAACAAAATATTGTGTGCGTTGGGTGTGTGTAGAGTGACACTTGTGTGTACAAGTGTTGTGGTAAATAAAATGAGCTCATTTGTTGATTATCTTGTTTTGCAGGTCAGAAATGCATGGTGGATATCATGAATGAGATTCATGCATAGTATGCTTGACACTTTGGAGCTTATATGTCTTACATGTGAAAACTGTGTTTAACAGTGGGTCTTCATGTTGCATCCCTACGGTTTTGATGATGTCTCACACTATAAATCAATCGATTTCTATCAATAGATTAATTCATGCTTCATGTAGGACAGTGCAGTTCATGTGGTTGTCATATAGACATGCATTACTTGTTCAAGTCCATACTCTGTTAGCATAGTCTGGACAGTAGTGGGTCGACCCCCCTTCCAGATGGGTCGACCCCCCCAGATTCGCAAGTCAGTTCATTGGCGTTGGGCATCCAAGTCTATACATTGATTCACTGTTCATGCCTTCCTTCAAAGTCTGTACAGCCATTCCTTGAGATCAAGTCTATACATCGGTCTGTTTGATCAAGTCTGTACAGCGGTTGCATTCATTGGAAGTCTATACATTCCCAGCCTTTACCACAGTTGAACCCCAAGTCTGTACATCGCCTCATATCTTCCAAGTCTATACATCCACAGTTGAACCCCAAGTCTATACATCGCTTGCATCTTCAAAGTCCATACATCCATAGCAAGTCTGTACACTGACACTTTACCTACGTTCAGAACTTCAAGTCTATACAGTGGTAAACTCTGCACATTGTGCTTTAAAGATCACCAAGTCTATACATTGCTCACAGCACACACGTTCAAAGCCTGAAGTCTGTACAGCCTTGACATATGCTCCTAAGTCTCTTCATTACAAAGTCTGCACATCGCAGTGTTCAAGCCTTTAAAGTCTATACACTGGTTCAGGGTTCCCAAGTCTATACATCGGTCCTCAAGCGTTACAAGTCTGTACAGCCTGCTTCATCGTTCAGAGTCTGAACATTCCTCAAGGGCCAAGTGTATACATTGTCCACGTGTTCACATTTACAAAGTCTATACATCGTGGGGCTTCGAATCTTCAAGTATGTACATCCTTCAAGGGCCAAGTCTATACATTGTCTCGCTCACATCTTCAAGGGGTAAGTCTATACATCGTTCTCTCAACTTCAGCTTTTGCATTAAAGTCTATACAGTGGATTGAGCATCGTGAAGTCTATACAGTGGCTGAGCATCGTGAAGTCTATACAGTGGCTGAGCATCGTAAAGTCTATACATTGGTTAGGCTCGTTCATGCAGCGTTCATCTCAAGTCTGTACACTGCCTTTCACATGCACTCATTCATCAAGTCTGTACAGTCCCTTGGTTGCAAGTCTATACACTCGATTGCTTCATGCATTACCAGAAGTCTACACATCCCCCTCTGCTATGTAATGCATCAGTTTTCAAGTCTATACACTGAGGACGCTGAAGGCCCTCAAGTGTATACATTCTCACATTGTACACACTTATTCATTTGCTGCTTCTAAAGTATATACACTCGTTGTTATAAGCCTGAACTAACTAATTCGATTCATTTCTTTTGTCTCTGCCTGCAGATGACTCAGGTTAATGATTGGGCACGTGAACCGAGGATGATGCCTGGCACGTGATCCGAGGATGCTCTGGAAAAGGAGGGAACGAGACCCACTCGTGTGAAGTCCTGGAATTCAGGTCGGATGCCATATAAAAGGTGTCTTCTGCGAACAGGAGAAGTGAACGAAAAAAAAAGGGCTGAAGTGAAGAATCCCTGAGCAGAAGAAGAAAAGAGAGAGCCTCCACGTTCCAGAGAAAAGACAGAGAGAAGAATTTGAGAGATATGAACTGAGAGAAAAGTCCTTGAGAGATAGAAGAAATCGTGCTGTGAAGATTTGCTTCTTCGGAAGCTACATTTGTTTTTGGTTTTCAGAAACGATTGTCGTTCATCGTTGGTCTTGTTTTCCTTTCTGTTTTTCATTTCTTCATTTCTGATTCCGAATTGTTACCCTCTAGTGTTTGGAGGAAGGGAGAGTTACTCCAGTTCCCCTCTGGGCTGCAGAGGAAGAGAGATCTGTGATCTCTGGTTTTGCCAGTGACGGGCTGTCACTAGCAGGTTCCCTCCGGGTTGGAGGAAGGGAGAGCCATCTCCGGTTCTGGTCTTGCTGGTTGCAGGTCCAGGTGTCAAGCTCTGTGGGTAGCAGAGTTTGGTTGAGGGATTTGTTTCCCTTGGTTGTTCAAGCTGTGTGGCAGCATCTTGTTCGCAGACTGAGTCTGCAGTTTTCTAGCAGTGGCTAGTGGAATCCTCACTCTAGTTGGAGTGAGGGGTGGATGTAGATTGTGGACTACAATCGAACCACCTTAAAATTTCTTGTCTCCTCTGTGGTTTGCTGTTATCGGTTGTGCTCTCCATCTGCTTGGCATTGTGTTTGACTGTGGACAGCCTTTTTCAATCGCACCTTCTTATTCTGTCTTAGTTATTCACTGCGTTAGCTATATTGTTTTGCTGTATCTAAAGGGTCGAAATTCGAAGTAGTGATTTTCCGCTGAAGTTTTCTAAATCGGGAGTGATCTATTCATCCCCCCCTTCTATATCACTCTTCGCTGCGCTAACATTTGGTATCAGAGCAGGTTTGCATCATGTGGACGAACGGTCAGGGAAATGCTAATGGTCCTAGAAGCTTCATGCCTGAAGGTCAATCCATTAGTCGCCCTCCATTTTTTGATGGTAATAACTATCTCTTTTGGAAGAACAGGATGGAAGTGTTTATCAGGGCACAGAGCCACAAGCTGTGGAGGGTAATTACTGTTGGGCCGTATGATCTGCCACCGAACGAGGACGCGTGGACAGATGATCATGTCAAGCTATCTTCACTCAACTGGACGGCGCTGAACATCATCCAGTGTGCTGTTCACCCAGAGGAATATGCCCGCATATCTGCCTACAAGACTGCCAAGCGAATGTGGGATGAGCTGCAATTAATCTACGAAGGTACAGCTCAAGTGAAAGCCTCGAAGGTAAATCTCTACACCTCTAAGTATGAATTTTTTAGGATGAATGCAGAGGAGAATATTACTGAAATGTATGCCAGGTTGTCCTTGATCACAAACACTCTTAAGGGGCTAGGGAAGGATCTAGCTGAGACAGATATAGTCAGGAAAATTCTTAGATCTTTATCCCCAGCATGGCACACTAAGGCCATAGTGATAGAGGAGTCAAAAGATCTGACGACCTTGACAGTGAATGAACTCATAGGATCCCTCATGACCTATGAGATGAATTTCAAAGGAGGTGGTGAAGGAAGTGATAGGAAGGGTAAGAATGTAGCTCTCAAGGCATCCCGCAACAAGAGTAGCAGCAGCAGCAACAGCAGCAGTAGCGGTGAGTCCGATGGTTTTTCCGATCTCGACCAGAAGGAGCAGGCAATGCTCACTCGACAGTTTAGTAAATTTTTAAGGAGAAAGGGGAAGACCTTTAGGAGGAAGAAGCCATACTCCTTTAACAAGAATGTTGAATCTACCAATCATAAGGACAGAAATTCTAAGAGACTGACTTGTTTTCATTGTAACAAACAGGGACACATGAAAGGCGAATGCCCAGATCTCCAAAAGAAGGGTCCCTACTTTCAGAAGAAGAGCTCAAAGGTGCAGAAAAAGAAGAAGCCACAGGCGATGGTCTGCACGTGGAGCGAGGAGGAAGAAGATCTCGAAGACACTTCCTCAGAGGAGTATGAAGAAGGAATTTGCCTTATGGCAAATAGCGAAGAGGAGGTAATAAATGTCTTTGAAAATTTCTCTATTGATGACTGGGAAGATGCTTATGGTGAATTGTTAGACAAGTTTAATTCTCTCAGTAAAGAGCATAGGGTCCTCAAAAGGAAATTTAATACTAATGTTGAAGAACAAACCCAGGTCTGTGAGGAAAATCAGAAACTAAAAGAGCAACTAGAAGAAATGACCTCACTAGGAAAAGAAAATGATAAGCTCAAGGGAGAAAACTAGGAGAGTCACACCCAGCTCAATGAACTGAAAACTAAAATTGAAGAAAGCCTGAATGAAATTAGAGTGAACTCAGAGAAATATGAAGCTGTTAAGATAGTGAATGCTGAACTGTTAAAAAATTCTGAGTCACTGCAAAAAGAGCTGGAAGACAAACAAAAGGTTTTGGAAAGATTTGTTCAGGGAAAAACTAGTCTTGGATGCTATTCTAGGGACAATGGTTAACTTCAATAAGGAGGGTCTAGGCTATGACCCAACTAACAAGAGACCCCTACAATTCAAGACCATCACCTTCTGCCCAGAGAAGGGAAAAGAGAAGCTGGACACACCATCCAGCTCAAACAGCAGTAAAGGAGCTCAATGTCCGAAAGAAACTTTAAAGAACAGTGCTGGTCAACCATTTAAAATGGGAATGAATTTTGTGATGAACTTCACTAAGCCCACTCATCAGAACATAAATGGTAAATGGACCAAGCAAGTGGATCAGAAGAAAAGCTGGAATTACTACAATCAGATGGGTCCAAACAGGACCTACTGGAGAAATAATTATCATCTTCAAAAATCTGTTAATCAACAAGCTCACAGGAGATTTCCTAGGAATGGGAAGCCTAATGAATGGAATAGAGCTTACTTCTCCAGACCAGCTGGACTTAATTTCAATAAACCAGAAGTAAAGGTGCCATAGAAAACCATGCTGAAGCAAATCTGGATACCTAAACATTTGATCAGAGATTTGAACAATGTCTTTGGACCCAACTCATCTTGGGTTCCAAATCACTTTGCTTGATTTTGTTTGTGTAGGTCGGCCTGGCAGCTGAAGACAACAAGTGGTACCTCGACAGTGGCTGCTCCAGGCACATGACAGGAGACCGATCCAAGTTCAGCAAGATAGAGATGAAGGTAGGGGGTCTGGTCAAGTTTGGAGGAAAGAACAAAGGTAAGATAATTGGAGTTGGCACAGTAGGTAAGACTTCCACAAACTCCATTGAAAAAGTTCTACTTGTGGAAGGTCTTCAACACAACCTGATTAGCATTAGTCAGTTATGTGACAAGGGTCACATGGTTGTGTTTGATGATAATTCATGCAAAATCTTTAAAATAAATTCTGATGTGGTTAAATTTGTAGCCAACAGAATTAATAATGTTTACATGGTAGACTTAGATGAGGAATCTGAATCTAATATTTATTTATCTGCCAATTCTGAAAATGATGCTTTTGAATGGCATAGACGTTTAGGCCATGCTAGCTTTACTACTTTAAATAAATTGGTCAAGCATGATTTAGTTAGAGGCATGCCTAGAATTAAATTCAATTCTATTTCAAAATCATGTGATGCCTGTGCTCTAGGCAAATAGACCAGGAATTCTTTCAAGCTAAGATCTGAGCCATTGTCCTCTAGACCAATGGAACTTCTCCATATGGACCTTTTCGGTCCTACTAGAACTCAGAGTCTTAATGGGAACAGGTTTGGCTATGTCATCATAGATGACTTCTCTAGATATTCATGGATCTTTTTCTTAGCAAATAAAAGTGATGCATTTCAAAAGTTTAATCAGTTTTTTAATAAGGTCAAACAAGAAGGAAAACACAAGATCTGTTCTATTCAATCTGACCATGGAGGTGAGTTTGAAAACTCCATGTTTTCTGATCTTTGTGAAAGAGAGGGACTAACACACAGATTTTCTTCTCCCAGGACACCTGAACAGAATGGAATTGTGGAGAGAAGAAATAGAACTGTTGTGGAGATGGGCCGAACCATGCTAATTGAAAGTCAATTACCAAGGAGGTTTTGGGCAGAGGCGGCCAATACAGCAACTTACATAATCAACAGGGCCATGGTAAGACCCATTCACAAGAAAACACCCTATGAGCTTCTAAAAGGTAAGAAACTAAACTTGTTTCATTTCAGAATTTTTGGAGCTAAATGCTTTATCCATAACAATGACAAGAAAGATTTAGATAAGTTTGAAGCTAAAAGCTCCCCTGGAATATTTTTAGGATACTCTGAAGTGTCTAGGTCATATAGGGTCTTTAACATATCAGACCAGAAAGTTGAAGAGTCTCCACACATCATTTTTAGTGAAAAGAAAGGTGTCACTAACATTGAAAATGTTGACAGGGATTCCAATCATGATGGGGAATTCCTAGAAGACCAAGAAGAAGAGAAGACTCAGCCGAGTGGAACAGCAAATCCTCCCAACCTGGAAGAGCCAAGAGAAACAGGTGAGTCTTCAATAAATGTTAGATTTCTTAAAGATCATCCGATAGATAATGTCATAGGCAATCCTGAAGATCCTCTTCAGACTAGGTCTCATTTTAGGAATGTGAATAATGAAGACTTAATTGCGTTAGTCTCACAAATTGAACCCAAATCAGTAGAAGAGGCCTTAGCTGATCAACCTTGGGTCAATGCTATGTGTGAGGAATTGGGCCAGTTCGAAAGAAATAATGTCTGGGAACTTGTTCCAAGACCAGATAATGTTAATATCATAGGAACTAAGTGGGTGTTCAAAAATAAAATGAATGAAGATGGAATCATTTCTAGGAATAAGGCCAGATTAGTAGCCAAGGGCTACTGTCAGGAATTTGGTGTAGATTTCGATGAATCCTATGCACCTGTTGCTAGGATGGAAGCTATAAGATTGTTACTTACTTTTGCATGTTCAAAGAATATAAAACTCCAACAAATGGATGTTAAAAGTGCCTTTTTAAATGGAGTCATTAAAGAAGAGGTTTTTGTTGAACACCCCCCCGGATTTCAATTATCTCCTCAACCTAACCAAGTTTTCAGGTTAAACAAAGCCTTGTATGGTCTAAAGCAGGCTCCTCGAGCATGGTATGAAAGTTTGACTGAATTTCTGATCAACAAGGGCTACAAAAGAGGTAAAGTTGATCAAACCTTATTTACCAAGGGTACAAATAAAGATCTCATCATAGTTCAGGTATATGTAGATGACATTGTATTTGGATCAACTAAGCATGAACTATGTGATGAATTCTCTAAAATGATGTCTGCTGAATTTGAGATGAGTTTGGTTGGTGAACTAAAGTACTTTCTTGGCTTGCAGGTACAACAGTCAGAGGATGGATGCTTCATCAACCAGACCAAATACACAATGGAACTATTCAAGAGGTTTGGTATGGAAAACCTGAAGCACATTACAACACCCATGGGTACCAATACCTCACTGGATACAGATGAGACAGGTAAAGAAGTAAATGCCAAGCTCTATCGAGGTATGATTGGATCTCTTCTTTACTTGACAGCTTCTAGACCTGATATACAGTTCAGTGTAGGAATGTGTGCAAGGTATCAGTCTAGACCTACTGAATTATATTTAGCTGCAGTGAAAAGAATTTTCAGATATTTGTCAGCTACTCATTCTCTTGGTTTATGGTTTCCTGCATCACACACATTTAACTTAGTTGCATACACAGATGCTGATTATGCAGGATGTAAACTAGACAGGAAAAGCACTAGTGGTCATTGTGAATTTTTGGGTGGGTGTTTAGTGTCTTGGGGTTCTAAGAAACAACATTCTGTGGCCCTCTCCACTGCAGAAGCTGAATTTGTGGCTGCAGGGAGTTGTGGTACACAAGTCATTTGGATTAAACACCAGCTTCAGGACTACCAAGTAGACCTGGGGTGCACACCTATCTATTGTGATAATACCAGTGCCATTAATCTTGCCAAAAATCTTGTTTTACATTCACGCACCAAACACATAGAGATAAGGCATCATTTCATAAGAGATGAGGTTTCTAAAAATAACTTTGAACTGATTCATGTAGGCACTGATAATCAGATTGCTGACATTTTCACTAAACCTCTGAATAATGAAAAATTCACATCAGTGAGAAGAGAATTAGGCTTATACAAATTGTCTTAAATGTGAAGTCTGTTCTTTTTGTGAGGGGGAGTTCTGTATGTCTGTTGGTTAGCTTTCAGGAAAGCTTTGAGTGAGGGGGAGCTGGTTGAGCTGTGAGAGGAAGAGTTCTTTGACAGATTCAAAAAGATTGACCAGATGTGTGTCATTGCTGGTTTTCATGACAGATCTAGTGTGGTTCTCTCAAACAGTAGAATGTCACTTATTTCTTAAGTCTATAAGTCAGTGATACTAAAGTCCAGTTAGAATCTTTCCTCTGGTATTCCTTCAGAGATCTGGATTAATTGTATAAAGTATATCTTCCTACATTGTCAATAATTCTGGTTCAGGCCAAAACCTGTATGTCTTGATATCTGACCCAATCAGCTTGAAATCTAGACTTCAAGATTCACTTCAAGAAATAGTCCTTCTGGTATTGTTTTCAATCATTCCATCTCTTCAACACAAGGGCTTAACTGAACAAACATGTCTTGTTTTGGTCACTGAGAAACTGGGAGCTTCATCAATGAAATGAAGTTTTCTTCTATGTCACGAGGTGTCAAATGCTTAAAATGAATGAAAAATCATGACAGAGCAATGGTGGCTAGCTGGTGAGTAACTGGGGACTCTGGCCTCTAATCAACGTGTTTCCTCATGTCAAAAGCCACAGTTACTAACTCTGTTCCTTTAATAAAAAAAAGGGAGGAAGTAATGAGGTACTCACACTTAGTAACTGGGGATTCAGGCCTCTAATCAAGGTGTCTCCCTAATGTCAAAAGAGTGAATTACCAACTTACTCATTGATCTTCTTGAAAATCATCTCAAAAAAAAAAATCCTTGTTGTTATGCAACTAATGGATTGCTTGTCCTCAATACCTTGAGAACTCCTCTCTGACTTTGTCTCTTGTTGTCATGTGGGATAGTTGACTGTTCAGCTATATCTGGCCATACTTGTTAACTCCTGCTCTAAATCATACATTATGTATGCTGATAAACTTTTCTATCATTCTATTTCTCTATTGTTTACTGGAGTTCAAGAACCTTCACTTGAGTTTAGCACCTCACTTATTCTCTTAAGACTTGCTCGTGCCTTTCTGCACTAAGAAGTTACTGTACTTCTTCTTCATGTCTCCAGCACTTTCATATATTCTGCATTTTCTTTTGCTGATGTCAAAGGGGGAGAGAGGTTCTGCAATATCTGTAAGTCATGAATTGTCATGAGCTTTGGGGGAGTTTTGTTTATGAGCTGTGGGGGAGAATTCATGTCATGGAAATTTTTGAGAATGAGTTGTGAGGGAGCTGAGAGTGTGTTGTAGGGAGTGTTTAAATCGTCTGCATGAGCATGCCTTGAATTTGCTTTGATTGTTGAAACTGCAGTTAATTTCCTGTTAAGCTTTGATATTGCTTGATTCATAGTGTTGCCATCATCAAAAAGGGGGAGATTGTTGCATCCCTACGGTTTTGATGATGTCTCACACTATAAATCAATCGGTTTCTATCAATAGATTAATTCATGCTTCATGTAGGACAGTGCAGTTCATGTGGTTGTCATATAGACATGCATTACTTGGTCAAGTCCATACTCTGTCAGCATAGTCTGGACAGTAGTGGGTCGACCCCCCTTCCAGATGGGTCGACCCCCCAGATTCGCAAGTCAGTTCATTAGCATTGGGCATCCAAGTCTATACATTGATTCACTGTTCATGCCTTCCTTCAAAGTATGTACAACCATTCCTTGAGATCAAGTCTATACATCGGTCTGTTTGATCAAGTCTGTACAGCGGTTGCATTCATTTGAAGTCTATACATTCCCAGCCTTTACCACAGTTGAACCCCAAGTCTGTACATCGCCTCATATCTTCCAAGTCTATACATCCACAGTTGAACCCCAAGTCTGTACATCGCTTGCATCTTCAAAGTCCATACATCCATAGCAAGTCTGTACACTGACACTTTACCTACGTTCGGAACTTCAAGTCTATATAGTGGTAAACTCTGCACATTGTGCTTTAAAGATCACCAAGTCTATACATTGCTCACAGCACACACGTTCAAAGCCTGAAGTCTGTACAGCCTTGACATATGCTCCTAAGTCTCTTCATCACAAAGTCTGCACATCGCAGTGTTCAAGCCTTTCAAGTCTATACACTGGTTCAGGGTTCCCAAGTCTATACATCGGTCCTCAAGCGTTACAAGTCTGTATAGCCTGCTTCATCGTTCAGAGTCTGTACATTCCTCAAGGGCCAAGTGTATACATTGTCCACGTGTTCACATTTACAGAGTCTATACATCGTGGGGCTTCGAATCTTCAAGTCTGTACATCCTTCAAGGGCCAAGTCTATACACTGTCTCGCTCACATCTTCAAGGGGTAAGTCTATACATCATTCGCTCAACTTCAGCTTTTGCATTAAAGTCTATACAGTGGATTGAGCATCGTGAAGTCTATATAGTGATTGAGCATCGTGAAGTCTATACAGTGGCTGAGCATCGTGAAGTCTATACAGTGGGTGAGCATCGTAAAGTCTATACATTGGTTAGGCTCGTTCATGCAGCGTTCATCTCAAGTCTGTACACTGCCTTTCACATGCACTCATTCATCAAGTCTGTACAGTCCCTTGGTTGCAAGTCTATACACTCGATTGCTTCATGCATTACCAGAAGTCTACACATCTCCCTCTGCTATGTAATGCATCAGTTTTCAAGTCTATACACTGAGGACGCTGAAGGCCCTCAAGTGTATACATTCTCACATTGTACACACTTATTCATTTGCTGCTTCTAAAGTATATACACTTGTTGTTATAAACCTGAACTAACTAATTCGATTCATTTCTTTTGTCTCTACCTGCAGATGACTCAGGTTAATGATTGGGCACGTGAACCGAGGATGATGCCTGGCACGTGATCCGAGGATGCTCTGGAAAAGGAGTGAACGAGACCCACTCGTGTGAAGTCCTGGAATTCAGGTCGGATGCCATATAAAAGGTGTCTTCTGCGAACAGGAGAAGTGAACGAAAAAAAAGGGCTGAAGTGAAGAATCCCTGAGCAGAAGAAGAAAAGAGAGAGCCTCCACATTCCAGAGAAAAGACAGAGAGAAGAATTTGAGAGATATGAACTGAGAGAAAAGTCCTTGAGAGATAGAAGAAATCGTGCTGTGAAGATTTGCTTCTTCGGAAGCTACATTTGTTTTTGGTTTTCAGAAACGATTGTCGTTCATCGTTGTTCTTGTTTCCCTTTTTGTTTTTCATTTCTTCATTTCTGATTCCGAATTGTTACCCTCTAGTGTTTGGAGGAAGGGAGAGTTACTCCAGTTCCCCTCTAGGCTGCAGAGGAAGAGAGATCTGTGATCTCTGGTTTTGCCAGTGACGGGCTGTCACTAGCAGGTTCCCTCCGGGTTGGAGGAAGGGAGAGCCATCTCCGGTTCTGGTCTTGCTGGTTGCAGGTCCAGGTGTCAAGCTCTGTGGGTAGCAGAGTTTGGTTGAGGGATTTGTTTCCCTTGGTTGTTCAAGCTGTGTGGCAGCATCTTGTTCGCAGACTGAGTCTGCAGTTTTCTAGCAGTGGCTAGTGGAATCCTCACTCTAGTTGGAGTGAGGGGTGGATGTAGATTATGGACTACAATCGAACCACCTTAAAATTTCTTGTCTCCTCTGTGGTTTGCTGTTATCGGTTGTGCTCTCCATCTGCTTGGCATTGTGTTTGACTGTGGACAGCCTTTTTCAATCGCACCTTCTTATTCTGTCTTAGTTATTCACTGCGTTAGCTATATTGTTTTGCTATATCTAAAGGGTCGAAATTCGAAGTTGTGATTTTCCGCTGAAGTTTTCTAAATCGGGAGTGATATATTCATCCCCCCCTTCTATATCACTCTTCGCTGCGCTAACACTTCAATGGTTTGCTGGATGGAATTTCATGTATATAGTTCATGATTGCTTGGCTTTGTGTATATGCATAGCCATTTCATTTTCAAGTTATTGTTGAGTAGTCTATCATATTCCTTGGACCCATGATGCTTAAGGTGGTAATCATCCACTCTTCAGATCTGACAGGTGAGGTGTCGACCCCTGGGGTCGACCCTCCCTAGGCCATGGGCTGTCTGCACAACAGACAGTCCAGGCAGTGAAGAGTGTTGACACTAAGTGTCGACACTTCTGCTGGTGCTATTTCTTGCATAAAAATTGCTCATGATTGAACATGATGAAATCTTGATATATGGGTCAGTCATATTGCTTGAATGAATGGGTTGAGGCTGCTTAAATGTGCATCAACTTGTGTTTTATTCCAGCCACCTTGTTATGAATCAATCCTTCATGTGTAACCTTTACATATTGATCCTGAGATAATTGTATATTGTACTGATTGAATTAATTTGGAAATGGGTTTTCAAAGTGCCTTTATGCTTATCTCTCATGGCCTTTTGAGCTGGACTGAATTTGCACTTCTTGAATTGCTTGGTTGAATACAATTTGGAAATGGCCAATAGTATTTGATTTGTGAGCTTGTGTGGAAAATTGGTAAGAATTTACTTTTAAAGTTCACTCATATTACCTTGAATGGGTTTGAAGTTTTATTCATGATCTGAATTTTCAAATGCCTTCATGCATATATTTCTTGGGGTCTTGAAGCTATCAATGAGTTTCATGCTTTGTCAAAATGAGTTTTTGTTTGGGCTTGCTAGATGCTTAACCCTTTCACATTACCACTTGATGGAATGTGGTTTATAATGAGCCAATACTTTGACTCAATGCATGGTAAATTTGTTTTAATCTTTGGTTAGGTAAAATTTGGGCTTTCAATTGAATTTAGTGCATTTTCGTTCATGTCAATAAAAGTTAGAGTCGACACTTATTCCTCTGTGCGCTGGTTTTGGCATTTCCAGAACACATGTGAAAAAGTGTCGACTCTGAGGTTTTTCGAACCCGGTGGTTTTGGCATTTCCAGAACACATGTGGACGTTGGGTTCGGTGCTATGTATTCAGAGGGGGGTGAATAAATCTACCCTTTAAAAATTTCTCCCAATTAAAATCTAATGCTCACAATTGAAGAATTAACGCCTAAAGGAATGAATTAAACTTCAGATCTAATCCTATCAAAGGACTCTTGATACCATAATCAAACACACAATGTGCAATCAAAATATATCGTCCCTATGCATTCATCTAGCGGAAGCATATAAGAAATCAAACCACTGCATAGAGGATTTTTAGGTGGTTTGGTCCTCCAGACCTACATCCACTCCACACTCAAACCAGAGTGTGGATTCCGCTGACTCACAGCTTGAACCGCTGGGCCTCACAGCTTGCCTACAACCGCTGGGCTTCACAGCTTGCCATCCGCTGAGCATCACAGCTTGCTACCGCTGGGCAATACCGCTTAGCCATCCGCTGGGGACTACTGCTTAACCCGTCCGAGGTATCCACCTCGCCGCTGTGCATCACAGCTTGCACTGCTGACAAACAGCTTGAAGAAAGGTTTAAAATGAAAACAAAAACAAGTAACAACAGCGACTGAAAGCTGTAAATAATGAAATGCATATATGGCTCTCAAAGAGCTGACTGGCCTGGATTTGATCCACGCTCCAGTGAGGACAGATCTTCGAATGAAGCTTCTCTCTGCCCCTCCTTTCTTTTCTTCTTACTGTCTACTCTCCTCTCTGCTCTTCTTCTTCTTTCGATCACTCTGTCTCTCTTTCTTTCTCTTTCTCTTCTTCACTCTATTTCTTTCTCTTCCTCTTCTTCTGGATCGTGCAGGCACTCACTGCTTCTGCTCTTCTGCTTCAGCTCTCACAGCTTCGATCACGATCGGCCTCCTTCTGATGGAAGAGGCTTCATATATATAGAGCAGCAGGAAGGGCGTGTGTCTTCCACATCTCCTGCCCAAACGCCTGACCACGTGGCAGCATTTCAGCAAGCTTCAGTACACATGTCACGATCCTGGCTTCTTAGATCTCGTGCCCTTCTCAATCTCCTCGAGCATAAGCACCTGTCAGTCAGTCGAAGGGAGTATCAGCTTAAGACAGTAAAACCCTGTACAGACTTAATTCATGCAAGCAACGCTGAAGCATGTACAGACTTCATGTATGCAAGACTATGGCATGTTCAGACTTTGTGAATGCAAAGCTAATGCATGTATAGACTTCATGTATGCAATGTGCAACCAATGTGTAGACTTGCTAGTGGGTGTGTGCGAGACAATGTATAGACTTGATGGTATATGATGTAGTATGCATATGGTGAAGTATTCACATTGAAAGTTGAATGCACTGTCATGCTGTTAGTGTGCAGACTTAGCATGCAACAATGTGCAGACTCAGCGTGCACCATTGTGTAGACTTACTCAAATGATGTGTGAGCATAGCAACACACAATGTGCAGACTTTGTGCAATGCATGAAGTAATGTATAGACTTATATCGAAGGAGTGCACAAATGCAGATAGCAAGGTATAGACTTTACATCTATCAAAGTATGCACAAAGACAATGGATGCTCAGGCATGCAGACAAATGTGTAGACTCTGCGTGCAATGTATAAACAATGTGCAGACTTGCTTTGAAGAATTGCACAACCATTGAGAAATGTACAGACTTTGAACGTAATTAAAGACAACAATGTGCAGACTTTGAACGTAGGTAAAGACAGCAATGTGCATACTTTGAACGTAGGTAAAGACAGCAATGTGCAGACTTTGCTCATGTATGGACTTAGTGTGTGCGAGCATGCTAACATGCAATGTGTAGACTTTAAGTGTGCGTACAATGTAGCAACCAATGTATAGACTTGAATGATGCATGCACAAAGACGCTAAATGAGACGCTGGCTGTATAGACCTGATGCATGCACAAAGACGCTAAGTGAGACGCTGGCTGTATAGACCTGAATGATGCATGCACAAAGACGCTAAGTGAGACGCTAGCTGTATAGACCTGAATGATGCATGCACAAAGACGCTAAGTGAGACGCTGGCTGTACGAGAGATAAATGTATAGACTCACAGAGACGCTGAGTGAGACGGTGAATGCACTCGAGAACAATGTACAGACTTAGCATGAGACGCTAAGTGAGACGGAGCAATGTGTAGACTTAGCATATGCATGAAGAGCACTGGCTGTACAGACATGAAATAATGCATGGACTATGCACATGCATGAAGAGCCCTGTCGATGTATAGACTTGATAATGTAATCTAGGGTGATGTACAGACTTGACTAATGCAATCTAGGAAAAACTCTGTACAGACTATATATGCATGAAGAACACTGGCTCTGGCTGTATAGACTTGATCGAATGAATCAACCGGAGGTTGTACAGACTAGCCACTATGGAATGTGCAGACATGCACACATGCACAATGAACTACAGCATAAACATATCAGCAGAGAAGCAATGCACCGATGCTATGCACAGACCTTAAGTTATGCACAAAACAATTTATGCACTTCAGCTAAAACATCATCAAGGCATAAGGCATACAGATCAAGCTCTCAATTGAAGATTAACCAAGTGATGACACTAATGTTGCTATCATCAAAACATCACTGCATCATCAAGGCACAAGGGGCACAACAATCTCTCCCTTTTTGATGATGGCATCATAATGAGTCACATAGACTCAGCAAACAATTCTCCCCCTTTGACACAATCAAAAAGGAAATGGTTTGCGAGTGGAATGAAAGACATGTATGAAATCTGATACCAATTCTCCCCCTTAGAAACATGCAGAATGAGTACTGAAGAATAAAATATAAGAACTCCCCCTATCAACATGCATGATTGACTACTCTCCCCTTAAATGCAGATGACCCATAACTCCAATAAATCAATCTGAAATCTGCCATTACAAATAATCTGAACTCTGGTTGTGGCACCTCACATATGCATGAGAAGAATGAAATAGGTGGAAAGTCCACAGAACCAGAATTGGTTGCAAAACAAGATGGAAGATTCCAACAATGTGGAGAGGAGTACATCTCAGGAATCAATCAACTGATAATGTAAAAGAAGTAAATGTAGCCAAGGGTAGGGGTGAGAAATAGTCAAAGCACAATACATCTCAAGGAATCAATCAGTCAACTAATAAGAGAGGATTATCAATATAGTTCCTGTTGATCAAGTTGTCAGAGGTGAGTCAGATCACGAGGGATTTTAAGGCATGCACAACTATAATGAGTCTTAACATGAATAGACTCTCCTATCACAGAGGGTTATGAATTGGCAACTTAACTAATCTGATTTAATTATGATGTACACCAAATTTGTCAAATTAAACTCAATACTCATATCTGAATCCAAGTTTTAGTAAAGGTGAACCAAATAGTCAGATAACACTCAAAATCAATCATCTTTATCTTACACACATGATCTCAATAGCTCCTTTGAAAGTTACACAGATTAGTACTGAGGTTAAACACTTTTATAAGAACATGAGTTGACAGAATTTTTCAATATATTTTTATTTGAAGCACATTATATTTTTCCTGAGCAATTTAAGTTGATCAACACCTTTTTACATGAGGCACAACACGTCTCAGGTGAAGTGACCCAGTTACTCAGTGTGATAACTATAATTGTCTCTCAACATTGAGACCAGAGTTAGCAATAGAAATATCTTTTTACATGAGGAGACACCTTGATCAGAGGCCAGAATCCCCAGTTACTCGACACAAATATGCCATTGCTCTGTCAGGTTTTTCGATAAATTTTTATTAGAGATAACTATGGCACCTCATGACATAAGTTACTTTATTTCATTGATAAAGAACCCAGTTTCTCAGTGACCGAGTCATTGCTCTGAATTCACAATTTTTCATTTAGTCAACATTTTTCAAGTTAATGTTTAACCACAGTACTCACTCTATGTATCTCTACCAAAGTAGCCTTGATTTCAAATTTTCAGATATCAGATGAGAGAGTCTAAGGTTTACATGACACATGTGGTTAAAGTTTATTAAACCTTATCATTCAGATATTTTCAAAGCATTTAAATGCAAATCTGAGAATACATAAATCTTATATCAGTCTGATTTGGTGGTTATTCTTAAACCTATATGATAAGAATTTCTACATGATTCAGACTGAATTGCATGGCCTGCAACTTGAGTTCCTCAGATCAGATCAAAAAAAAATTTAGCTGACCAACTAATCAATAGTAGAACCAAATCAGTCACACCAGCTAAGAGATATATGAAGGATGAGTATAAGCTGGTGGAAGAGTCAATCACCAATAGAGAAGAGCATTAGAAGAGAGTTTATCAACAAACAGTAGCTGAGTCTGGAATACAGACTGATCAGCTGCTTTGGTGAAGACAATAGAGAATTCAATTGAAACAAACTGAGAGCAATAGAAGATCCAATATACTAGATAGGAGGATTTCAGGTGAAAGTGAATGAGATGATCAAAAACTTCCTCTGTCTAGATTCATCATGAAAATAGCAAGGCATGAGCAGCAGAATGGTTAATCAAGACTAGTTGAGCTCCCCCTGACTAAGTGCATGAAATGTAATTAAGGCACACTACATGATTTCAAACTTGACATTCAACTATGATTCATGCAAGTCAGACAGAAGAGAACTACTATAAGCATGATTGCACAATTCTATTTCAGAAAACTTGAATTTAGCACTAACTGATCAGCATGATATTTAGTCATTTCAAATTAACAATTTCAGATGATAAACTTTAAGGTGAGTGCTCAGAACTGACCTGAGAAATGCAATCCTGGGGTTCAAACTTTGAGTGCCTTGGCTTATTTACCCCTCTTATTCATTCCAAGGCACACCTGCAGCACATTAATCATTTTGATCCTGCAGGAACCCAAGCAGTCTTGGGTCCTGCGTTAACCCTGACAGGTGTTCTGACCAATCTTTTAGCCATATTATCATCATGATCCATCAGGTAACAGCTATCCATGGAATGACCAAATTTTCCACAGTATCTACATGAAGGAACAAATTTTCTGGTCCTATAATGCATATCAGCAACAGTATGAGGTCCATGAAAATAATTATGAAATGTTCTGTTATATGCATGGACAGTTGGTTTCTCATTCCTTGACAACCAACAGTTTGCAGATTTGTGACCTGGCTTATTACAGTTGAAGCATGAAATGTTTACACTTCTTGTTCTGGGGAATTCAGCAGATTTGAAATTAACATTATTTCCCTGAACATGCAAGCAGTCCTTACTGCATGACCATAGTTCCCACACTCAAGGCATCTAAGATGCTTGCTTCTTGATTCATTGTTACCCCAATGATTTCCTAACCAGCACTCATCTGCCCTATGCCCTGGCTTGTTGCAGGTGAAACAAATAGTATGCTGGCTTGAAATAGATCTATATCTATGTGGGCCATGAGCATGTGTGAAAAATCTAGAATTCACATTGTTGTCTTCTTTCATTGTAAAACATGCATTCATTAGATGACCACGCCTACCACAGTAATAACAAGATGCATCAGATTTCTTAGTGGCATGGTTTCTATCAGATGAATTCCTAGAATGCATTACTTCACTAGCATGCTCATCTTCAAGCAACAGTCTGCAATCATCCATTACATGCCCTATCTTGCCACAATAATGACATGACACTTGTGATTTCCTGGCAACATGATTACTAACAGACTGACTAGATGCATGCGAATGAGTACATGAGGCATGAGCATTGTGCATTGACCCATCAAATTCAACCGAGTTGGCATATCTTAGGGTGTAACCAGAAATATTCTTTACCTTCTTTGTTTGACCCTTCCTTTTCAATTTCTGATTATTCTCAACAATTTTTGTTTGCTTTTCATTTTTCTGGGCTTTGAACTGAAATACAGATGTTGAAGGTGATTTCTGATTTTCATTTTATTTTGGGGATTGATTTGAGGTACCAGCTACATCAGAGCTTTGCACAAAAGTGGCATATAGCTAGTTTTTAGTGATTTCCTTAACATCAGAAGTGCAATTTGTTCCCCCTTTTGAATTATCATCCTCCATTTTCACAACAGCTTTTATTTTTCTTTCATTTTTTGTAAACTTGGATGCTGAGTTTTTCAGATCATGAATTTTATTTTTCAAGCTAGCAATGTGAAGTTCATAACTGGCTATCTCCTGTTCACTACAATTAACACATTCGCTTAGAACTTTGTTTGCAGTCTTATACTTCTCAATTTCTTGTTCTAGACTATTCAAAATTTGTGATTCTCCATCACAAGTGAATTTCCCCTTTTTTAAGGTGAGAAGTGTTTCAGACAAGCCAGTGTTTAACCACTTTAATTTTTCAACTTCGGCTTTCAGTTCAATGTTTTGGACCATGAGCTTCTTGTTTTGTTATCTCAGTTCATTATTTTCTTCAGTCAACTTTTTGACTTCTTCATTACAATTTTCTCTTTCAGATATCAGTTCCAATTTTTTAATTAGTTCCTCTTCCCTTTCTTCCACTTTAATTTTCTCAGCAAACAGATTTCTGTGATCTTCTTTAAACAAGACAATTTGTTTCTTCATCCATTCATTCTCACTATAAAGTTCCTCATTACGTTCACGCAGAGCAGAAATATGCATTGTTTCCTTGCTGATTTTATTCAGACTAGCCTTGAGATCTTCATTTTCTTTTTGAACTTCAGCATGTTCAAGCTATAGTTTGTCCATTACAGAATTAACTTCAGTCAGCTCTTGCATGCTTTTTAGATGCTCATTTTTCTTCTTATTCAGCTGATTCTCAAGTTCTGATATCTTGTCCAAGCATGTTTGATTTTCAATTTTTAGAGAACCATTTTGTTCCTTAAAATTCTGAGCATCTATTAGGCATGTATCATAAGACTGTTTCAATGTAGGACAAATATCACAAGTAAGTTCAGATTTGCATTGTTCAATTCTTTTCTTTAGCCTTTTATTTTCAGATTTTAATTTTGTACATCTATCAGTAAGCTCTTCATTTATATTCCATAAATCATCAATCGAAACTTCTTCGGATCCAGAGCTTACCTGAGATGATGATTCTTCATTATCATTTCTCCGATCAGCCATCAAGCATTTGTTGTGATTCCTGGTAAGCTTTAGTTTTTCCAAAATTTCTTTGGCAGACCTGCAAGAAGAAATACATGAGATTAGAGCTCTGTCAATTGATTCTTTCATTAAAACTAATGCTCTAGTGTTGACAGAGTCTTTCAATTTATCCTTCTCAGTCCATCTAGATTTATCTTTTGATAAATTGTGTGGACCATGAGTTATTACCTTCCAGAGATTAGGATCAGTTGATTTTACATACCGATGAAAATTTTCTAACCAAGAATCAAAATCATTACCTCTGAATATCGGAGGATTAGCCATCGAGATATGATGAGTGCACCGAAATCAGATGAGCAAATCAAGACACGAAACCGGTGAAACAAAACACAGAACACAAGAAACCCACTCTGAAATGCACTAAAAACTAGCAGGATCCTCTGCAGATTGTTAGATCTGTTAGGTCAGAGACCCACTCTGATACCAAGTGTTGGGTTCGGTGCTATGTATTCAGAGGGGGGTGAATGAATATACCCTTTAAAAATTTCTCCCAATTAAAATCTAATGCTCACAACTGAAGAATTAACGCCTAAAAGAATGAATTAAACTTCAGATCTAATCCTGTCAAAGGACTCTTGATAACACAATCAAACACACAGTGTGCAATCAAAACATATCGTCCCTATGCATTCATCTAGCGGAAGCATATAAGAAATCAAACCACTGCACAGAGGATTTTTAGGTGGTTTGGTCCTCCAGACCTACATCCACCCCACACTCAAGCCAGAGTGTGGATTCCGCTGACTCACAGCTTGAACCGCTGGGCCTCACAGCTTGCCTACAACTGCTGGGCTTCACAGCTTGCCATCCGCTGAGCATCACAGCTTGCTACCGCGGGGTAATACAGCTTAGCCATCCGCTGGGACTACAGCTTAACCCGTCCAAGGTATCCACCTCGCCGCTGTGCATCACAGCTTGCACTGCTGACAAACAGCTTGGAGAAAGGTTTAAAATGAAAACAAAAACAAGTAACAACAGCGACTGAAAGCTGTAAACAATGAAATGCATATGTGGCTCTCAAAGAGCTGACTGGCCTGGATTTGATCCACGGTCCAGTGAGGACAGATCTTCGAATGAAGCTTCTCTCTGCCCCTCCTTTCTTTTCTTCTTACTGTCTACTCTCCTCTCTGCTCTTCTTCTTCTTCCGATCACTCTGTCTCTCTGTCTTTCTCTTTCTTTTCTTCACTCTATTTCTTTCTCTTCCTCTTCTTCTGGATTGTGCAGGCACTCACTGCTTCTACTCTTCTGCTTCAGCTCTCACAGCTTCGATCACGATCGGCCTCCTTCTGATGGAAGAGGCTTCATATATATAGAGCAACAGGAAGGGCGTGTGTCTTCCACATATCCCTCCCAAACGCCTGACCACGTGGCAGCATTTCAGCAAGCTTCAGTACACGTGTCACGATCTTGGCTTCTTGGATCTCGTGCCCTTCTCAATCTCCTCGAGCATAAGCACCTGTCAGTCAGTCGAAGAGAGTATCAGCTTAAGACAGTAAAACCCTGTACAGACTTAATTCATGCAAGCAACGCTGAAGCATGTACAAACTTCATGTATGCAAGACTATGGCATGTTCAGACTTTGTGAATGCAAAGCTAATGCATGTACATACTTCATGTATGCAATGTGCAACCAATGTGCAGACTTGCTAGTGGGTGTGTGCGAGACAATGTATAGACTTGATGGCATATGATGCAGTATGCATATGGTGAAGTATGCACATTGAAAGTTGAATGCACTGTCATGCTGTTAGTGTGCAGACTTAGCGTGCAACAATATGCAGACTCAGTGTGCACTATTGTGCAGACTTACTCAAATGATGTGTGAGCATAGTAACACACAATGTGCAGACTTTGTGTAATGCATGAAGCAATGTATAGACTTATATCGAAGGAGTGCACAAATGCAGATAGCAAGGTATAGACTTTACATCTATCAAAGTATGCACAACAACAATGGATGCTCAGGCATGCAGATGAATGTGTAGACTCTGCGTGCAATGTATAAACAATGTGCAGACTTGCTTTGAAGAATTGCACAGCCATTGAGAAATGTACAGACTTTGAACGTAGGTAAAGACAGTAATGTGCAGACTTTGAACGTAGGTAAAGACAGCAATGTGCATACTTTGAACGTAGGTAAAGACAGTAATGTGCAGACTTTGCTCATGTATGGACTTAGTGTGTGCGAGCATGCTAACATGCAATGTGTAGACTTTGAGTGTGCGTACAATACAGCAACCAATGTATAGACTTGAATGATGCATGCACAAAGACGCTAAGTGAGACGCTGGCTGTATAGACCTGAATGATGCATGCACAAAGACACTAAGTGAGACGTTGGCTGTATAGACCTGAATGATGCATGCACAAAGATGCTAAGTGAGATGCTGGCTGTACGAGATACAAATGTATAGACTCACATAGACGCTGAGTGAGACGGTGAATGCACTCGAGAACAATGTACAAACTTAGCATGAGACGCGAAGTGAGACGGAGCAATGTATAGACTTAGCATATGCATGAAGAGCACTGGCTGTACAGACATGAAATAATGCATGGACTATGCACATGCATGAAGAGCCCTGTCGATATATAGACTTGATAATGCAATCTAGGGCGATGTACAGACTTGACTAATGCAATCTAGGCAAAACTCTGTATAGACTATATATGCATGAAGAACACTGGCTCTGGCTGTATAGACTTGATCGAATGAATCAACCGGAGGTTGTACAGGCTAGCCACTAAGGAATGTACAAACATGCACACATGCACAATGAACTACAGCATAAACATATCAGCAGAGAAGCAATGCACCGATGCTATGCACAGACCTTAAATCATGCACAAAACAATTTATGCACATCAGCTAAAACAACATCAAGGCAGAAGGCATACAGATCAAGCTCTCAATTGAAGATTAACCAAGTGATGACACTAATGTTGCTATCATCAAAACATCACTGCATCATCAAGGCACAAGGGGCACAACAACTAGGTGACTGTACCGGTCAAGGATTAGGCCGCTAAACCCAGTCAACCCTGAACTGACCTATTCGGTCAAACCACCAAAGCGGTCTAATATAGATCCGCCACACGGACTAGGCGGTCCAAGAGACAACCGCCACACTAACCGCACTAAGACATTGACCTAAGTCAAACGACTTGTAGCGGCCTAAGAAAGGGGCGCCACAACGAAGAGGCGGACGAAGGTTGGGCCGTCAAGGTCAATCGACTTAAATTCTTAACTAGGTCTAAAACCACGGTGGCATGAATATCGAAGCAGCTCATGTGCCGCCGAGACCATCCCCTCAAGACGGGAACTTAAGGGAGGCCACACACATGCGGGGGAATCCCACCACACTCACACTGATACACGGTGACTCGATTGAGCGTAACACAAAGCTCGAGACACACACACCTACGGGCACTCTAATCACGGTAACACGGCACCTCCCGACACCCCAGAAACATAGACACGGAACCCCCGGGGTGTCTGGGACACTCGCGAGGCCATAGGTTGGTCATTGGGTCTCAACCGGACCAACCGGGACTCAAAACGGTCAAAGACACTAAATTTCGGTCGACCTGACCCCTGGGGTCGGTCGACCTGACAGGGTCGGTCGACCGGACCTGGGTGGTCGGTCGACCGGACCGACACGGTGGTCACCCATCTGCTGCGAATGCAAGCCGATCGACCGGTCAACCCGCGGCGGTCGACCGGTTACGGCCGAAAACCGGCCGGACCGAGCCCTAAAGCCCGTATCCATGCCCCGTTCATTCCCGATCGAAGGGGAAACAGTCCTAATGGACAAAAGCAACCTTCCATAGGCCGGAAGGGGTACATGCAACAGTTTAATTGCAAGAAACGGGTGATTCCATCGAATCGACCCTAATTGGGTAATCGGGGTTCTCGGGCTCATACCGGCCCCAAATGACGACCAATCGACACGAAATCAGTAGATCTGGAACGTTGACATTCCAGGGGTTCGATTGATACCAACTGATCTGAAAATCGTCGCCATTTTTTGGTGAACCCTACGAACACCCTAACAGCATGATTTTACCCCAACAAGGTAAAACCCACTCGTATGCTCACCGTTCGGCGTGAAACTGCGAGGGAACGTAGAGGAGAAGTAGGTGATCCATTTCCCTACCTCCACCGACGATTCCGTGCTCCGAAGCGACGAAACCGCGCCGAAATCCACCAAAATAATGAACCACACCAACTTTGAATCCACCGAGGGATTGCGCTGCGCCACGCTCAATCCGTCGCCCCATCACACGTCCCGATCACTCCATCGCATTCCCGCCTCGGTCAGCTCGCCAACGGTGTGCACCCCGCGCCAAGAGACCCAGAGAGGAGGGAGAACGAGAGAGAGAAAGAGAGGTGAGAAATGAGGGAGGAGAGAGGGTGAGGAAGGTTAAATAGAAAGAAAATTAGGAATTTTCCTAATTTTTTGAAATTCTAATTTTTGTGCCGAAAGTCCTCTAATTCAGAAAAATACACAAAAATAGTCGAAACGATCCTCTCGACGAGTGCATCACAACTGTAGCATCCTCGAGTCGATGAATTGAGAAATGAACTCTCCACTGGGTTCCGTAACTTGTACGAGAGAAAAACTCACGCAGATCGTAAAACTCAACTCAGGACCTACAAAAGCGATCCGACAGCACTCCGACAAGGATTCGAAAGATCCAGGGTATTACAGCCTCCCCTCCTTCAAGAAATTTCATCCTCAAAATTTAAGGAACGAACAAGAAGAAGCAGGGACGAACAAACCTCCAAGACACAACTTGAAACAGCACGAATCTCGAAAAACATAATTCATAGGAACACTTGTCAGACCATAATCACAAGCACACGCTCTGGATCTCGAGGCAAACAAATCCACAGAACGAGCATGGCTCACAAGTGGACACAAGTCTGACACCTTCGAAACAAGGCAATGTCCCTTACGTCTCACAAGAAAGGGGACACGACTCATGCCACTAAAATAGATATCGAGAAAACAAAACGAGAGACACGGCACGCATCAACTTAAACAAAGGAAGCATAGTCCTCTCAGCTGACAACTCGACACATCGGCTCCAGTGCCAAAGGCAACCACGAAACCTAGCACACAGGACACCAACGACAGCACCGGACCACAAACATAATCAAGTCAGTCCTCACTCAGATATTATATCTGATCGAGTCGCATGCTAACTCTACCAGGAAATAAGAGTACAACACAACTAACCAACAAGATCATGGTCCACACGATGCTAAGACAGATTCACAGGGAAGCAATGACAAAATGACAATAGCAGCAGCACTTGCAGGATTCTGGCTCAGTACTGAACAAAGAACCACGGAACACAACCGTAAGCTGGGTCACATCACGGCACGATAACAACTGAACACATGACTACGATGGACTAGTCATGCATCAAGCAGCTTACCAAGGAAAGACCCACGACACGAGAACAACATTATTGGGAAACACATCTCAAGGACCACGATCACGTCCCGAGAGCACAACACCCAAGAAAGAATTACAGAGCAGAGGGTACTCAATCAGCAGAAATGCCGACAGATTCCCCAACACTCACAAATGCCAGTGCCAACCACCAGAATGCCTTCAAGAACAACGGCGTGGCAACAGACAACATCAAGGCATACGAAGCCAAGATGAAGTCACATCGAGAAAAATAATTCTTTCGATCGGTCAGAATCTTACAACCAACGATCCTCGATCCGTGGGTTATCAGCCCACACGCTTCTACTGTGCACTCATACAACACACACAGGCATCAGAAATATCCCAGTAATCGCATCTCAGCACACACACGGTGCCATCGCAATTCATAAAAATCGCAATGTATCACGCCACGAGTACTGATCCTGCTAACAACCGATCACAAGTCACCTAAGTGCACATCAAGAAGAGTACCGGCTTCGGCACAAAGCACAAAGAAAGGCTAATCTCAGCTTACGATTACATCCTGAAAGACTAAATGAGTCTTCACAACACGTCAGCCGTCAGACACGGCACGACGAACACGGTGCACAACGGCTCTTAACACAAAGATTAGGTGCAAAGCCAAGCAACCGTAGAACAAAGAGCAGATCAGGCTCAGAAGAAATACTGTCCACACTTAAGCAGACACAGGACAAAGGTCTCACCAAGACAGCACTTCCAAGGCTTACCTCGAAAAAAACTCCACCAAACGGGAGGAGAAGCATCAAGCTCACTAACAATAGCTCACCAGGAAGGAAAATCCTAAAATCGCCTGAGCGTCTTCTCAATCGAGGCAACAAATCAATCACTTCAACAGAAGCGAAACACCTTAGGATCTGCACAGATTCAAGCTGGGATGACCAAAACAACGTAAGAATGTGTACGGCCATAACACCAACTCGAAAAGTCACCAGCCACCTGAACAAACCACGGAAAAATCTCGAACAATGTACTGCAGATTCAAGCCTTCCGACGAACTCTGCCAAGTACAGCATGATCGAGACGAACACCACGACAAAAAAAGAGCATCCCGTCGCATCCTGACGAGAGCAAAACCATCTCGTACAGTGCTGACACAGCACGCACAAGACAACACATGGAAACAAAGCGACAAAGAATCGCGAAACCTAAGCCAGCGAAAGACTGTACTGGACTTTCAGGATGCTGGATACTGTATATCTCAGATTCCACACAACAACCACTCTGATACCACCTATGATGACCTAGAATCCAGATACCGGATATACCCGATAGGACTACCGAGCAGACCCGATACCATTTGGAACCCGTGAAGCCTCCCAAGAGCTGTAAAGCTCCGAAGGGAAAAAGGATTATCGTGTAGTACATTGAAGTCGCAAGTATAACAATAAGGAATTAAATTTCATTAATCAGGTTTGGTAAAGTAGCAAAAATAAAATTACTTTTTATTTAATAGTTAAAATTAACAATTATACCAGAGTGTAGTCCAAAGGAAAGACAAGTACAGTCCAACAGAAAGAAAGACGTACACTGAGGTCGGGGGAAGCCTGACGTAGGTACCGCTGGCAACTACGAGCACGCCACACCAGGAACCGCAAGGAAGCAGAGACGACCACACCTGAAAAGCAGGGGTGAGTCTCGTGTCACTGGCTCAGTAGGGGTCACGCGGATCCCCACTGAAAAATACACAGTAACACGGAACAACAGCTAAAACAGCAGGAGTAGTAAAGCAGGAAAAGCAAAACTACAACTAGAAAGCTGTAACAGAAAGCCATAACGGATGAAGAGAAGCTAAACCAAATCAGAACCTCGGCTCCTACGCTACTCCAACAACAACAGAAAGGCGAACCCTGATCTCACAGAGTCAGGAGTTACCGATCCGTTGGCTAAGCACAAGGCCTAAGGTGAAGGGCTACAAAGACAGGCAACAAGCCCTAGAAGAGACCTAGACGGACACAGAACACTAAAGCCTACACGACTGGATTGTCGTGCACGCTCCCTAAGCGCAAACGCATACACGACTGGATCATCGTGTATACCACACATCACTGACCTCGGGTAAGGCCAAGAAAAGACTAACCCGAAGAGGTCATGATGCACGAGAAACGCGAGAGTCACGTGTCATGTGACGGAAGCACCTCCTCACTAGAAGAACGGTCAGATGCGTCCACTGACGTCTTACACTACGCCACATGTATCTCGCTATGGACGCCGAGAATGACGGATACTGAGATACTAACTAAACCAGAACATGAACTACAGTAACGAGTGACTAGTCAGGGTCACGCCCATCGGTGCCAGTCCAAACACCCTTGACCACGTGTGCACACACCAACTCTTGCCTAGAGCCAGGCCTCTAGCTAGTTTTCCTCCCCAGTAGGACGCTACCGTAAAGCAGGGGCCCACAGAAACTAGCTTAAAAATCGTATCTCGGGAATTACCCTCACCACCACTCCCAGGTGGGCTGACACTCGAGGTCGTGAGGCTACGACTAGTGGAGGCTCACTAGACACGGAGACTCTGAAACACGAGTGCTGGAGTACGGACATGCTAAGCACGCACTGTCACCCGTACTACGAAGCACAAAGGCAGTACACCAACTACCAACAGACTCAGAACATGGCAACTAGACCTACCAACGCAACGATCCTTGAGTCTCATGGCTCGAACCAAGATCATCGCATGACGGTGGTGACGAACCGCCAATCAGCCTAATCCTAAGCCACAGGAAACGATAATGGATCATCGGATCCACATAATCGTATAAAATGACTCACGGAGACTTGAGGGAGCATCAAGACCCTCAAAGCACCTGGACATGCAAACCGAGATAAGATAGTACCTCAAGGCACCTAGAATCACTGTCTTGAGCTATCCAGAATAGTCGAGACACACACAAGGTTACTTGTCAACCATTGTGTCTCACCGGGTTGACCAGAACCTAAATAATGACTCTGAAGCGATACAAAAACCTAACCAATAGTGGGGTACGCATGGCTATCTAATAACATGGTTATAGCCCTCATAGAACGTCAAAAGACATCCATGGGACAATGGGCAAACCACGAGGTCAAGCCAAGGCACTTAGAAACTAACACATCGGGAAACGACACGTAGGAATTAAGCGGAGGAACATACGCTGGCGGTCATAGAATGGGCCGCTAGGTGACTGTAGCGGTCAAGGATTAGGCCGCTAAACGCAGTCAACCCTGAACCGACCTATTCGGTCAAACCACCAAAGTGGTCTAATATAGATCCGCCACACGGACTAGGCGGTCCAAGAGACAACCGCCACACTAACCGTCCTAAGACATTGACCTAAGTCAAACAACTTGTTGCGGCCTAAGAAAGGTGCGCCACATCGAAGAGGCGGATGAAGGTTGGACCGCCAAGGCCAACCGACTTAAATTCTTGACTAGGTCTAAAACCACGATAGCATGAATACCGAAGTAGCTCATGAGCCACCGAGACCATCCCCTCAAGACGGGAACTCAAGGGAGGCCACACACATGTGGGGGAACCTCACCGCACTTACACTGATACACGGTGACTCGATCGAGCGTAACATAAAGCCCGAGACACACACACCTACGGGCACACTAATCGCGGTAACATGGCTCCTCCCGACACCCCAGAAACAAAGACACGGAACCCACGGGGTGTCTGGGACACTCGCGATGCCATAGGTCGGTCATTGGGTCTCAACCGGACTAACCGGGACTCAAAACGGTCAAAGACACTGAATTTCGGTCGACCTGACCCCTGGGGTCGATCGACCTGATAGGGTCGGTCGACCGGACCTGGGCGGTCGGTCGACCGGACCGACACGGCGGTCACCCATCCGCTGCGAACGCAAGCCGATCGACCGGTCAACCCGCGGCGGTCTACCGGTTACGGTCGAAAACCGGCCGGACCGAGCCCTAAAGCCCGTATCCATGCTCCGTTCATTCCCGATCGAAGGGGAAACAGTCCTAATGGACAAAAGCAACCTTCCATAGGTCGGAAGGGGTACATGCAATAGTTTAATTGCAAGAAATGGGCGATTCCATCGAATCGACCCTAATTGGGTAATCGGGGTTCTCGGGCTCGTACCGGCCCCAAATGATGACCAATCGACACAAAATCAGCGGATCTGGAATGCTGACATTCCAGGGGTTCGATTGATACCAACTGATCTGAAAATCGTCGTCGTTTTTTGGCGAACCCTATGAACACCCTAAAAGCATGATTTTACCCCAACAAGGCAAAACCCACTCGTATGCTCACCGTTCGGCGTGAAACTGTGAGGGAATGTAGAGGAGAAGTAGGTGATCTATTTCCCTACCTCCACCAACGATTCCGTGCGCCGAAGCGACTAAACCGCGCTGAAATCCACCAAAACAACGAACCGCGCCGGCTTTGAATCCACCGAGGGATCGCGCCGTGCCACGCTCAATCCGTCGCCCCATCACGCGTCCCGATCACTCCATCACGTTCCCGCCTCGGTCAGCTCGCCAACGGTGTGCACCCCGCGCCGAGAGACCCAGAGAGGAGAGAGAACGAGAGAGAGAAAGAGAGGTGAGAAATGAGGGAGGAGAGAGGGTGAGGAAGGTTAAATAGAAAGAAAATTAGGAATTTTCCTAATTTTTTGAAATTCTAATTTTTGTGCCGAAAATCCCCTACTTCAGAAAAATACACAAAAATAGCCGAAACGACCCTCTCAACGAGTGCATCGCAACTGTAGCGTCCTCGAGTCGACGAACTGAGAAATCAACACTCCACTAGGTTCCGTAACTTGTACGAGGGAAAAATCCACGCGGATCGTAAAACTCAACTCATGACCTACAAAAGCGATCCGACAGGACTCTGACAAGGATCCTAAAGATCTAGGGTATTACAGCACCATCTCAATTCACTAGCTCTGCTATCTGTCTTTAATAATCGTTCATCGTTTGTTGGTTGAATATTCATGGTTAGTTGTTGTTAACTCATTCTTTGCATTGTATATCCGTGTGAGATCGGAAAGGTTGAGAGAACATTTAAATCTCACTTGAGTTTAGGCTTATTAACGTAGTTAATTCTAATTCTGTTGTGATCAGTTTAGATTGTTTTTAAAATCCGCCATCTCGATAAGGAGACAATTCAATCCCCCTTCTTGTCCGCCATCTATTCTGGGCCAACACTCCCTTTGCCCCAAACATGGGGGAAAACATCAGGGGACTTGTCCCCGCCGACCACAAGGCCGAATCACACCAATGGGCTGCATTCCACACACAAAACGATTGGAAATCATCTCACACCCCAAAATATATTATTTTCCCCGAAATATAAATAAAGCCCACTCTCGGCCTTATCGCGGCCCCGGATCACTGGGAAATGCACAACAAACAAGGGGAGATCACTCCCCGACATCCAACACATCATTATCACTAAGTTAAGCCAAACGAAATCACCCAAATTGGCAGAAAATGCCGCTCATCTCATAACATACACATTTTCCCAACAAAAGAAAACCCACTCTAAACTCACCCAATCGGCATAGAACCACAGGAAAATGATGCGCAAGGGGCCGTGATCCATCCCCTACCTTTATCGAAGAACCCACGCCAAGCCGACATCAATCTACATCAAAAATGCCAAAGTTCTCATGAGTACACGCATGGTTCATCTCGTCACCACCTCACGTTCCTCGCCTCTATGTATGCCACATGTCATCCCATGTCACTCGTCATCTCCTCCTCGGCATCCTCTGGCAGCCATCCAAAGAATAGGGGAGGAGATGGAGAGGAACGAGAGAGGAAGGGGAAGACATAGGAGAGAAAATGGAGAGTGGGAGAGAACATTCGAGAGAGGGTGAAGAGGGAATACGTGAGAGAGAGAGGGGAGGGGGTTTTAAATAGATATAATATTTTTATTTTTCTTTTATTTTTTTCCTTTATTTTCCCTCTTATGCAATAGAAATTCAATCGAAATGGGAAAAATTCCCAAACTTCAACTCGGCGTTCCTCAAAAAATGTATAATTTAATCGTTACGCCACGAGGCCCGAAAATATTTTATTTTCTCTTATTTGAGGGACGCAAAGATCCAATATTCAAAAATTTTCATTTTAATTAGAAAATAGAATCTGAGACCCGCGGAATCGCTCCGAAACCCACAGAGACAAGATCCAAAAACCTGGGTCATTACAGTCCTCCCCCTTACAAAAATTTCATCCTTGAAATTTAGGAAAAGGCACAATAACTCATGGGGGAAGAATGGGGCATTCCACCGGCAATTCAGATGTCGAGTTCAACTCTTTAATCTCACCTGACGCTTCCTGAAACTCTCCCAGATATTTTCTCAGCTCTAATGTACACTGGTGATCTTCAGCTCCCTCCGGAACGCCCGAATTGGAATCCGGCCGCCGACCAGTCCAGATATTGCATATATCATCGGCAGCCCGGGCACACTATAGAAAGGTGCTATCAGTTCCGTGACCTCGTTTATGATTTGCATGAGAGATAGAGAATTGATTGGGCACAGATGTATAAGTTGATTGAAGACATTAAAGAGAGAAGAAGACAGGCGCCGAGGCCACAGCAGCCGACGCCGCAGCAACAGCAACCTCAACCCCAGTAGCAGTAGCCTACACCAGAGTTAGGGATTCATCAGAATCCGATGCCAAACCACCCGCCCGCTCCACAACAACAGTCACCGGCACCGGCACAAGTAAATATTGTTCACCGCCTAGCTCCCAACGATGGGTGGTCCTATGATGATGAGACTCCCGCTCACCTTTTGGCCCTCCACCACGCTTACAATAACCCCCCACCGCCTTCTCTCCCCTCCGTCATTCGGCCCACCATTATAACTTCCACCACATCCACCATTCCCTCCAGACCCTTCATTACACCCACCACATCGCTTACCACTTCGCCAATCCTTGCACCATCACCCATCATACCCTCCCTTGTCACCCCCTCACCTAACCCTTCACCTGTCATCCTCCCGCCAGGGCCTGTCAGGCCCACCACCATCGCCGCCTTTCCCACCTTGGTTCCTTCCAAATTCCGGATCTGTTGGCATGAAGAGACGGCTTAAGCAATAGTAATGTCATTCATATCAAACCATCTATACCAGTCGCACTCTGGATCATCCATTTTCCTCCTCTTATCAGGCCTTAGAGATTCCAGGGCTTTGTATGTAACCAGTGGAGCAATATGTCGAGCAAACTGTCTAGCATGAACATCTTGACAGTCTAACATGGAAGTGATTATTATAGTCTGCTCATTATATTGGACGCCACCTTTAATAAAATGTATCTGCAATGTCCAAGTGAGCGATTGGCGATCTGTCTTCAAAGTGGAGGTCATAACTGCCCATGGTTCTTCTTCATTCTTGCTTGGTCCTTTATAGCCTAGACCGCCCCGTGCAATCAATCTTTGTGACTTGACAGGCTTAGTTCTGCCCTGACAATTGACCCCCAGGCCTTTGCCAACATGGTACCCCATTCTCATCAGAATATTCCAAAACGGGGTATTCATTGTGTTCTTCTTCTTCTTCCCCTTGGAAGTTAGGGGTGTCATGGCAACTGTTGTACCTGTCTCGGGTGGCATCGGCCGTGGGTGAGGGATATCCAGCACTGATAGCAACGGTTTTTTGGAAGGCCAAATAGAAGGAACTGACGTTGCTAGGTGTATGTCTTCATCAGGCAGGATCGGCATGCTAGTCACTTTGATAATACGGCCCTTGTGTGGAAACTTGAGGCATTGATGATTTGTAGAGGGCACTGCATCTAACTGTTGAATATAGGGGCGACCCAAGATGCCATTGAATGTTGGATCCATATCTAAAATGTGAAAATCGACTGTGATTGTTGCTGGACCCAAACTAACCTTTAACGTTATCATGCCCAGAGGAGGCTTCTTAGTATTGTCGTATGCTGTGACTGTTATGGTGGATGGCCGAATCTGATTTTCTGGAATGCCGCACATCTTCAAAGTGGTTGGCGGCAATACATTAATGGATGCCCCAGTGTCCACCAAACATTGTTTTACTGCCACCTTATTTATGTCAACTGTGATGCATAAAGCATACTTTCTTGCCGATTGAGGTGCCAGTTCATGTTCATAAAAAGTAATTGCCGGCTGACTACTAGCGGGCGTCAAGACTGTGGTTATCTGCTCGGCAGGGATGTCCTCATTGACCATAACTTTATGTAAATATTCCTTTAAAGCCAATTGATGAGTGGTTGACCTCTTAATCAATTCTAGAATAGAGATTCTTGCTGGAGTTCGGTCGAGATGCTTCAGTAAATCATATTGAGTGCCTAGCACGGACTCTTGCTCCTGTTCTTGTTCATTTGGCCCCTGTGCGGGCTCCTGCTCTCTTTGGGGAAAGATGCGCTGGAACATCCGTCCACTGCAGAGCGGTGCTATGGTTTGGCGCACCTCTGTCGGGGCAAGGATGGGGGGAGTATTGGAAGAAGAAGAAGGGGCGTTAGCATTGAGAAGTGGTAGAGGAGTGTTTGAAGAAGAAGCCCTCGTAGGGGGTATTGGTGAAGGGTTCAAAAGAGAAGCACCCATAGGAGGCATAGGGGTGGAAGGGGGTGTTGGAGTGTGGGAAGGGCTAGCGGGTTGAACAAGGAGAGGTCGGGGTATAAATGGTGGTTGAACTGATGGTGGAGGTGTCCTTGCCGGTGGAGGAGTGATGGTAGTGGATGTAACTGGTGCTGGTGACGGGCGAATGAGGAGTGGCCTAGTGGTGATGGCGAAGGATTGGTGGCGGATGATGGAGTTTGTTGCGTCAGGGGCTGTGGTCGTGGTGGACGGGTAAGGAGAGACCGGGTTGGCAAGGATGAGGAATTAGTGGGGATAGATGGGTTAATGGGGCGCAAAAGGGGTGACTTAATTGAGGGGTAGAAGAAGAAGGAAGCGTGCGCACGAGGCGCGGAGGTTGATTTGAATTATGATTGAATGCCCCGACATAGGCGTTTTCTTCGTGCCATCCCTGCCCTCTCTCTACTTCATGGAGAGACGTGACTGGGTTCACATGCTGATTTGCTTGGTGCTCCGGCAATGGGTTGTGGACAATCCCCATATCTTGCTGAGGTGCTAGAGCTTGCTGTTGTACTGGTGGAGCTGGTTACTGCGGCTGCTGAGCCTGCTGTTGCCGAGGAGGCCTTCTTACTTTCATAGCAGTGATGAACTGTCTCATCTCGTCCCAATTAATACCGCCCTGGTCATTTAAATCATAGATGTAGTCCTTGAAGTGAAAGCAATGGTCAATATTGTGACCAGGGGAGCGGTGGAAAACACAATAGCGGGACGTGTCAACGTTAGCGGGCCACGCTGCTCTTTCTTTTGGTAACATGAGTAGATTAGCAGCCATCAGGGCATTAAATATATCTGGGAGACTTTCTAGAAATGGCGGATAATGGGCCCTTTTGGGGCCAAGTGGTCTCCTTTGCTGTTGTTGTTGCGGGCCATAGTTGGTGGGTGGCGGTACTTGGTGGTACTGTTGCGGAGCTGAGGGATCTGCATGTGGCGTTTGGTTTTGTGGAGGAGCAAGGGAAGGTTGAGGAGCAAATTGGTGTTGTGGGGGTGAGTGGAAGAGGGTGTTTTGTTGTTGAGGTGGCGGAGGTCGTGGGTTAGATTGGCGAAAAGGTGTGGGGTTGCCGACCGCGCCAACTTGCTCATTGATGACGGTGCCCTCAGTCGTGGGCCCGCTATTGTTGACATTTGTATTTTTCTTGACCAACCGTGGTTTCGGTTCGAACATGCCCATGATGGGCGAATCCTTCATCTGAGTTTGAATATATCGAGTTCTTTCATAGAGCTCCTCCATGGTGGTCAATCTGTTCATGGCTAATATATGCCGGAACTGAGGGGTTGCGTTTGAAATAATCATCTTAACATGCTCTGGTTCTGACAAAGTATCTTTCAATTTCTCGGCCATTGATCGCCATCTATCAGCAAATATGATGAAGTCCTCCTCGGGCTTCATTTTCTCTGCAACCAAGTCCGTAACAGATAGGGAGGGTCCAACCCGGTCCCTATACTTATGCAGGAATTTCCTTTGAACCATATCAAAATTACTGGCATCTGCTGGATCCAAGGAATAAAACCACTCGAGGGCTGGCCCCTCTAGAGATCTTCTAAACAAATAAGCCAGTGAGGCTTTGTTGCCCTGCCAAAAGGAGGTCTCATACATAAAATCCTTCAAGTGAATAAATGGATTGCCAGTTCTATTGTATCGCCAAAAATTCGGCATCTCAGAAGGTGGTAAGTGAAAAACTGACAATGTAGGCAGGGAGATCTCTGGAGCATTCTTGGCAGCAGTAACCTTGTTGAGTTGTTCTTCCAGGCTAGCCAATTTCTGAAGGAGTAAAGCATTAGTGTCTGACTCGACTAGGGCCGAATTTGGAATGAAGGTATTTGGCATAGGCATCCTTAGAATTTGGGGAGGTTGAAAGAATTGAGGCCTAGCCGCGGAATAACTTGCCTGTTGGGCCGGCATGGCCGCACCGGGCGTTGGTGGACAAGAGGGGGGTTTGTGCAAGACCGCCTGATCATTAACAACGTGATGGCCACTCGCGGCCGGAGGGGGATTGGAAGATGAAGAGGGAACAGATTCCCCTTTCAAAGCGGCCTGAACTACCTGCCGCTGGGAATCATCTAATTGAGATAATGCATGAATTAAATCATTGACATTGAAAGAAGGGGAGGTGTTCCCCGATGTGTTCTGATTGGATGGAAAAGCTTGAGAAGAGGGTTCAACCTCGTGAGTTGTGGTGTCAACCACATGAATTTGAGAATAATGAACCTGAGACGGAGGGTAGTTTCCCTCATGATAGATGGAATCTTGGAGGGGTGCCTCATAGGATTGATCAAGAATATTCTCTTCCACATCATCATAGGAGTACCCGTAGCTTGCCATGTTGATAATCTTACCTGAATGGAGTTGCATGTTTAAGCAGAGAAAGAAGCTTATTTCGGAGGAATTATAATTGCAGTAATCACTCAATCCAATCAAGTTATGCAAACAAGTTGTAATGAACGCAAGCTTTTAGATTCAAGTTTGAGATTAGAGTGAATTAAATTGATGCACAATCCTCTCTCTTTGTAGTGTAGAACTTAGTTGTGAGTTTTGGTTGTGATACCCGGGTTAACTAAGTTCTTTCTCTCTCCTCACCAACGGTGGGCTATCTAAACTCTGGGTACTTCAAGGTACAACCAACCCGGCGTCCGTGAGGGAATCCACGGGTGCGGGGACTTACGGAGGTCTTGGAAAAGGAATTTCCGGTCCAAAGAGACGGAATGCTCAATGGAGGGTTGTTCCAATTCCAAGAAGGGTGTGTGAAATCCTAGTGTAGAGAGAGGAGGTCTCTCAACCAAATACCACAAAATGTAGAATAATATAAGCAGAGCAAGCAGGTATAATCAGATAATGAATATGTGAATCAATCCAGCATGAACAAACAGATTAAGCAACTTTCTATTAACACACAGGTAAAAAGCGACTTGGCAGAAGTCGCTAAAATAAGGAAACACAGCGTGGCTGTCGCTACTCTGTGAAGTCCTGTCGGACAGTGCTCAAGAAACGCCTTGGTGTGAGGCGCGGATTGTGAAAAAGACGCCTGGGAGAAAGGCGCCGGATAGACAAAGGACGCCCATAGAGGGGGGCGTCAATTCTCAGGGAGGGAGAAAGCAGGAGACGCTATATAAAAAGCCGCCTTTGCAGAAGGTGTTAAATGCAAGAAAGACGCCTTGAGTAAAGGCGTTAATTCATGAAACACGCCTTGATGTGAGGCGTTAATTAAGAAAACACAGAGGACACAAACTGGCTAATCCGAGGGGTGTGGGTGTGCTCTGTGCACAATGGAGGGTGCCCGTGAGGCACAGTAGAGGGGTACCGTGGGTACCTAAGGGAAAGGGCACACGTGGGTGCCAATGGGAAAGGGCACACGTGGGTGCCAACAGGAGAGGGTAATCAAAAGAAAAATAGTGGAAGTCCCACCGTGATCGCCAATTTGTGAATCGTGTTTTTTCACATCAAAAATAAATAAGTATTGGAAGATAAATAGTGAAATAAAGGGAATAAAGGGGAGCAAGAGATTGCTATTAGAGTGTGATCGCCAGAGGGGTTACCTCAAAAGAAGGGAGATTGATCGTGAATACCTGGTGAAAATAGGATGCGGGATGAGTGTAGATTCCTTCCTCCTCCTTCTACCGGCCGGCCGATGAAGGGGGTTTTCCTCTTGATTACCCTTAAACAAAGAACAAACAATCAAAAGAGGAGGGATTAGCCAAGTGTGTGTAGTATCAATTCAGAAATAAATAAGATGATGGAGTAAAAGCATGCAGTGTGCACCTTTTGGTTATTTTAAAACCCCTAAGAAAATTAGGGAAGGAAAGAGATATGATGCAGAGCTAATGCAAACTTAAAAGGGGAACGATGTATGATGAACAAAGATGAAGTAGTAATTTGATGGAAAGAACTCCCTACTGTTCCTGACAACAGTAAAGGGAAAACCAAGTTGAACTTGCGGCTGATGCACTAGGAAGAAGACCACTGCAGGAGCACGGATTCGCAAAGAAAAAAGGAGAATCGAAAGGCTTCAGTGCACGGAGAAAACTGCTAATCTCTCCTTTCTTCTGTTTAGCCAACATTCCTAACAAGCTTCTGATAACGTCGCGCGAACTTGACCCAAGGACGTATTTATAGGGTAGAAAACACAATTTCAATGGGATAAGAACTAGCAAGACCCTTCTACGGCAAGGTCTCTAGTTCCCTAATCGAGCAAGATGACCAATCAGAGCAGGGGACTCTCCAGGAAAGCTTCGTTCAATCAGGACATGGAAGGAAAAGAGACGACCCACATCAAGGCGTTACTTGAAATTGACGACCTGAGTCAGGGCGTTAATTGAAATAACGACTGGCATAAAGACGTCAATTCTTGGATTTAATTTTAGTAAGAAAAACCTTCCTTATTTGAAAATTATAAAGAGACGCCTGTAGGAGAGTCGTTAATTCAAAACACGACCCAGGGAGGGACGTTAATTTTTGATTTCAATTAGGGTAGGATACGTCAAATATCAGAAACTGATGCCTCTTGCTCCAGTCGTCCTTTCTTTGAAAAACACCCTAACTCAGGTCGCTATTTAAAACACGCCCCTCTTCGAGTCGTTAATTACAAGAATGTAAGAAAAATCATAAAAACCCACACAAAAATAGAAAAACTTTATATTATAGAAATATTGAAGTTCACTTTGGGGCGTTAACATAGTGACATGAGTTTTGATCAACATAGTGTCAATTTTGGCGTGTCTACACTACCGCGTACCTTGGGAAAAGAAGAGGAAAACCGTGGCCAAAGGGGACCGCTACAACGTGATCGCGCTTGATGAACGGGATGCGGGGAACTTGTGGAATCATACCTCCTCACCTTACAGCTGGCTAGAAGAAGAGGGCCTCACATTCTCTTGCTCTCTTGCTAATCAAAGACAAGGACAAATGAGAAAAACCCATTAGAATATGCAAGTGTAGCATCAATCCCGTATGTGTAAAGTAAGCATGAAAAATTGACGGAAGAACGCACCGGGGAGGATTTTTAACCCATGTGGAAGGGTGCGAAAGATAGGTGTGTGTGTATGTGTTGTGATGAGAATAGAACAAATAGGAGGAAATAACACGCAGTAGAAGTGTAGAAATCGTGCATCCAATATGGAGGAAAATGCAGAAAGTGTAGAAAACTGTAAACCGTGATGAAATCCGAAAAGTAGAAGTGAATAACTAAGAGAAGGGACGATGAAAATGAGCCCTTGACGATGGAAAACGTAGCCAATACTTCCCTCTTCAGGTTGGGATCGAAGAGAAGACTTGGTGTCACAGCATGGTTTCGCCCTGAACCGAAGAAGAGCCCCCCGTCACACAGTGTGAACCTGGGTTCTTTATATAGAAGTGCTAGAAACCCTAGGGTTAGAATTCTAAGATAAACACCCAATTTCAGAGATTTAGATGCATAAACCTCGAGATAATAGTGACGATAAGAGTCCTGGATCGATGGAAACCGAGGTTGAGGCTTATCTCTCTCAAAAATGGTGTCAAATAGGAGTCCAAAGAGTCTTGCGGCGAAGAAATCAGAGTTCGGAATCATCTAGAATATGTACCGAAGAAACGGTCTATCGCGAGACCGCAACTTGAAGAAATGGTCATGGGAGGACCGTCATTTGAAGAAACGGTCATATGGGTGACTGCCAGGTGACTGGGGGCGACCGGAAGGCTTCCGAGCAAAAAATTGAAGAAATGATCTTCCGGAGACCGCTACTTGATAGTGGCGGTCTCTAGAAGACTGTCATTTGTCATCAAAAAATAAAAAAAATAAAAAGTTACTCTTCATTGAGAAGGTGGTCACTTAGGTGACCACGTTTTCATGAACATTGTCTCCTAGAAGACCGCCTTCAGAGAACTGCGAAGGAAAGTTCCGGGCGTCCGTTCGACCGCCCAGACTGTCTGAATCGGTCCCGAAAGGTGGGGAATCAAAGCTAAAAGCCTCCAAAGCTCAATGGGCTCGAAAAATGGTCGAGAAATGGGCTCAAAATACAGTCAAAGGAGACTCCAAAATAAATAGATAATTCAGAACATTATAAAGGAGAATAAGAGAAATAACTCGACTTGTGAGCTGAAAATGAGTGTCAAGAGACTTATGATCAAAAACTCGAAGAGGACGGCGGCGTCAGCTCTCTCATCATGGTTACATCTTTTTTCCTCGTTCTTATTTTTATTTTTAGAATTATAATTTTTATTTTTCACACTTTCATGTTGTACTGTTTATTTCAAGTAATAAAATTAGTTTAATTTTCTCTCTCTAGATCTTGCTCTCTCTCTCTCATATCTCTCTTTTTTTCTCTCTCTCTTTCTCTTAACCTCCAAATTTGATTAGTTAGATTTATTCTATGTTCATTTAAATTCAAAAAATCTCGAAACAAACACTCAACAATTTTTGCTCTAAAAGAACATACGATTTTTAATTTAAGATTCAAACCTCTACGTGGATTCGACCTATGATTGCTACTTCGGTACGTACTTCTATTTCCGTGTGAGTTTGATAATTTTTAAAATTAATCAAGCGATATTTTTTAACAATAAACATCCCTAGATATTACGTAACGTGACATGCCTACGCACTTGATTGCTGGGCCGTGGATGGGAAACATTGGGCGCATCTTCCTTGCAGTCACGACAGCCCCCCGTCCCTTGCTTGTCACACGTGACCCAATTAGGGCCGGGAAGAGGGCAACAGACCTGGTATGGGACCCATTTAGAGCCAATAATTTTTGAATGTAGAGTACATCCATTTACTTAATCATAAAACCGTTATATTATCTCATGTTACTTAGAATTACGGTCAGATTTAATTGAATTCAAGCATGTAATTAAGTCCATTTGTCGACTATTATGGATTTTAAAATAAATAATTTCTTTTTAAAGTCCGTTCAAAATGTAATCACAAGTAGAGAGAAATATGTCCAAAGTCCAACCCTTCTATGTCTTTTTCTCAAAATAGTTTTTGAGGGTAAGAGTAAAAAATGCAACATCTGTTTAAAAGATAAAATAAAGTTAATGGAGTCTCTGAACATCTTCGGTGGTCACCGCTTTCACCAAGACAGAAAACATTAGACATGCTCGTCAAGTGTCAGACCTAGCGACTTAGCTAAGGGGGCAATCTTATTATGATTGAGATGACTCCGGTCCATAAATTTGAGGTCTCGATCGAGTTAATTCTCTCTAAAAACATATGTAAATAGATACGGACATAAATAAAAGTGTCTGAAAACTCGTGTAACTAACTTCACCTGTAAAATAGTCCCCTTTATTTTTTTTTAAAAAAGGAAATTATTGAAAAAAAAGCTTTTAATTGTTCAAAGAAGATGTTGGAAATAGATCAATGACATGAAATTCCGATCCCACCCCTCCAGGCCTCCCCCCACTCTCACCCACCTCTTCCTGTTAACTTGAGAGTAAGTTAGACATTTTCCATCTTAACTCACATTTTACTCTAATTAAATGAACGATGGTTACGATGAGAACATAATCACGAGCATATGAGATATTTGAAGGATATTTTGATAATATATCTAAATGAGAGATTTATTTGACAAAATTGATATTTACACACACACACACACACATACATATATATATATATATATATATATATATATATATATATATATATATATATATATATATATATATATATATATATATATATATATATATATATATATATATATATATATATATATATATATATATATATATATAACCCCAAATATTATAATGACTATAAAATATTGGTTCATTTTTGGCTACCTACTTTGAGTTTGTTAGGTGACGTTGATGCTACACTCATGAAGGAAAAATCTAGGATCATCGGTGACATTGATGAGTCGCTTTCTCAAGAATCACTAAAGAAGCTCAATCTTGCTCAATCTCACAGAAATCTAGATGCATCTAGAAAAAGATATGGTCTAGACGCATCTCAAAAACCGCATGGTCTAGGAGGAACACATGGCGCTGTCAAATTGGGTTAGGTTCGTTAATGGACAGGCTTAGATACGATAGTTATAGGTCTGATACACCGGTTTCATTCAAGAACAGGTCTCTTATCACATGCCATATAAATTCTGATCGGATCCATATGCACGTAGGCTTTAATCCAACCCATTTGTCATCTATGTTATACTTTGAGATATGAATTCTTTCTTAGGTCCACTAGACACAGATAATATGAATTACCTATCTAGGAAGTTGATGTGAGACTCGACCCTTGTATAGTATCTATCTAACCGACAACTTCATTGGGTCCGTTTGTAGGTTTGGGAATACATTTTTGATATCTGATCTGTCCATATCCATAGAGCCTGCAACCTTTTATTTCGATAGAGTTTTTTTTAATAACGGGGAGTGGATAACTTAGTTTGAATCCGTGACCTCCCTAATAGGGATGTCAACGGATTCATTAGATCTGAAAACTCGATCCAAATTTAAAAAAAAAAGCATTCGGAGCAACTCATTTGATTTGAAACAGGACTTCTGTGTGGATCTGATGTGACTTTTTTTTATCCGAAATCCTTGATTTCGGATAGGATTATCGGGGTGCCATATAACCTACCCTTTCGGGGCAAGCAAATCCCATCGACCGCCGGCGGCCTCCCTCTAGGGTTCCTCCTATCCCCACAGTGCTATCCTTCTACTCCCGCGACGGCGACGTTCTCTACGATCGGCCTTCTCGGAACCCCTCTTTGTGTCTCTAAGGTTTCTCCATTGGCGGCGATTTCAGAGACGACAACGCAATCTCCTTGACGGCCACCCGCGGCGGCAACAGTCAAGGCTATCGCGGTAGGTTGTATGTTGATCCCTCTCTAGCACTCACTCCCGCTCGCTCTCTCTCTCTCTCTCTCTCTCTCTCTCTCTCTCTCTATTTGAGTGGTTGCGTCTTCTTCTTCCTCTCCTCCTCCCCCCTCTGTTACATCCTACTTCTTTGAATCCCTTTCCTCGGTAGTCTCCTGTCTTCTGCTAGAACTAAGAAAAGGAGAAAAAAACTTATTTTTAGGAGGTCTTTTTCCTTTGTTTTTTTCATAAGAGAAAAAACGTATTAATCTACATGTCTTATGTCCTATTTGGCAGGTCTAGTGTGGCTGATTATTTTTTTTATTCATCTAGTCTGTTTACATCATCTCTATGGGTTCCTTGCTTGGTTTTATTTAGTTTTTGTCCTGTGAATGATGGAATTACATTATAACATTTTCTTTTGATTCAACATTCAGGGTTTCGGGGCCTTTTGAGGTTGTCGCCAGACAACATTTAATTAAAAATATAAAGAAGACTATTCAAGGGGTAATTATCCTCGTCAGATCTGACATGATATCTGATCGTTAGCTTGCTTAAGTTATGTAAAAATTAGTTTTTTGTTTAGCGTGCACAACTCGGTGTGGAAGTTATCGTTGATGCACTTTTGGTCATACCCAAGACGTTAGCAGAGAATTCCGGTCTTGATACACAAGATGTCATCATTGGACTCACGGTAGATCTTTCTTTTGGTAACTACTTCGTCAAGTGCCAAATAATAAACTATCGGTAACTCTGTCAGACGACGAAACTAGCATTTCTTTTGGTTTCTCATTTGATTTATTATCTTTATTCGTCTCTCAAGATGTCACTTTAACAAAAATTATTTTATGGCAGACCTGTTATTGCTTCTCAGTTGCTCCTGGTGGATGAAGTGATTCGTGCTGACATCTTTATTCTGATTCTCATCGATCACTTTCTCTTCTCCCAAATTCATCAACAGTGGCTCAGTAATTTTCAGTCACCTCTTGAAAAACTTGCTTCCTTCACTTCACTACCTCTTCTGTAGATGGATGATGATATTCTTACTTCATCATTGACTGTAATGTCTGTTCATCATGGATTATAGTACGTTACTGAATTTTGAAATATTGGTTCTTGATATTGTTTTCCTCCAACTATTCATTCATGAGATTTTATTAATTATCTCTATTTTTTGGCTATTGTGAAGGGTTTGGATTATAGTGTCATTTTGATTTGAAATCATGGCAAGTGATTCAGAGAATATAGAATTTGATGTAGATAATACAGAAGCAAGTGTTACTCAACCATCTGGTGAACCTCCACATAGAGGGAGAAAGTTGAGGTCAAAAGTTTGGTTAGACTTTGAGAGAGTTGTAAATGAGATGGAAGTGCTGTGGCCATTTGTCGATGTTGTCAAAAATAATTAGTTGGCAAAAGTTCAAGTGGAACAAAATATTTAAGTAATCACATTATACATTGTTCTGATGTCCAAAGTTTGAAGCGAAGTAAAGGAGATGTAGTAGGTATTGGAACTAAAACTGAAAAGTTCTCCTTTGTGTTTGATAATGAGAGAAGTAGAGAGGATCTTGCAAAGATGTTTATTCTCCATCAGTATACATTTGTAAAGATTGAGCATGCATTCTATAGAAATTTTTTAAAGAATATACAGCATGAATTACAGTTGTTGTCTCGTAACACAAATAAGTCAGATTGTATGAACCTTTATGTCAAAGAGAAAGAGATGGTGTATTCCTCACTTGAGAGTCTCACTTGTCGAGTAAGCTTAACTTCGGACATGTGGACTTCTATTGGTAACGATGGCTACTTGTGCCTAATATGCCATTATATAGATGATGATTAGAATTTGAGAAAGAAAATTCTCAACTTTGAGTATGTTGAGACACCTCATGGTCATAGAAAGATAGCCAAGGTGCTACTTGACAAGTTGTTAGAGTGGAATATTCATAAGAAAATTATTCTCAATTGTGTTAGAAAATGCAAGTGCTAACAACAAAGTAGTAAAGATGTTACTAAATGATCCAACTTTTTCACAATTTTTGTCTCGATGGATCATGGTTTCATCTAAGATGCAGTGCACACATCTTAAATTTGATTGTGCAAGATGATTTGAAAGAGCTTGATGAAGTCATTTTCAAATTACGCGTAAGTGTAAAATATGTGAAATCCTCTTAACAAAGGAAGGAGAACTTCATGAAAGCTGTAAGACGTGAAAGAGGTCCTCAAAAGTCTCTCATTTTAGATGTGACCATGAGATGGAATTCTACGTATCTAATGTTAGAGAGGGCTATTGAATTTGAAAATGTCTTTTCATGCTTGCAGTTATATAATCTAGGTTATCCTTATGCATCATCCGCCAATGAATGGAAAAATGTTAAGCTGGTTCTTGAATGTTTAAGTGTCTTTTATGAACTGACTGAGAGACTCTCAGGGACTAAGTTTTCAACTTCCAATCTTTTCTTTGGAGATATCTGCATAATTCATGTTTCTTTGAAATAGTGGTGTGTTCATGATGACTCATTCATTTCTTTGATGGCTTCACGAATACTTTTTAAATTTGAGAAGTATTAGAAAAAATAAATACTCTTCTTGAAATTACAACTGTTTTGGATCCACGTTTTAAAATGATCATGGTAAAGTATTTTTTTGAAAAGATTTATGGTGATGAAGCTGATGGGCAGATAGCAGAGGTGAAAATGGGGCTAAAAAATCTTTATGATACATATGCCACTAGAAGATAAAGCCAGTCATTTGAGAGTAAAACTGTTACTATCAGTGCATCTTCCATGACAAGTGTGTCAAAGAGGAAAATTGGCTCATCTTCAAGAAGTGCATTGACATCCATATACATGAAATTTGACCAGTATCTTTACTAGTCTTCATTAATTTCATCAGAAAAATCTGATTTGGATGCTTACCTAGAAGAACCAACAAAACCAGACTATAATTTAGATATTTTGAAGTGGTGGAAAAGTAACACTTTAAAGTATCCAATGCTTTCATTGATGGCTCGTGATGTGTTGGCTATTCCGATGTCAACTGTAGCATCAAAATCAGCTTTCAGTACTGGGAGTAGGGTGTTAAACAAATATAGAAGCTCATTAGATCATACTACTGTGTAAGCTCTGATATATACTGAAAATTAGCTTCGAGAAGATGTTTCTTCAGTTGACACTTTAGAGGAAGATGCACTTTGCTCTATCCTTGCAAGTAGCAAGCTGGATGATGAGAGTGAAAATGATATTTTAGAAATTTCTTTCGATAGGGCATTTGCATTTTCTTCAATTTCTGATTAGGTATGATGTCTACATTCAATGTTTTGTTTATTATTATAATTTCTTGTTAAGCAAGTCTTTACACTAATAATGGACACAATGGCTTAATTTTGATAGGTATCAACACTAATAATGGACACAATGACTGAAGTCTCTACTACAGTCCCATGCTGGAGATTTCAGGTTACTTTATTGGAAGCAAAACATTGTCCACGTGCAGTACTTATTCATTTTCATCTGGCCGATGGGAGATGTTATTTACATACCGGAGATTTCAGGGCCTCTAAACTGATGCAGTCCCATGCTGTTCTTTTAAATCAAAGGGTCAGCATACTTTTCTTGGATACTACATATTGCAACCCTAAGTATAGGTGACCAACTACCTTTTCTAATTTACTGGCATTTCCTCTCTTGACGGTCCATGTTTGTGACCCATAACTCAATAAATATTTTCTTCTCCAGGTTCCCTCCTAAAGAAGATGTTGTGGGTTTTATCCTAAGGATTTCCCAGGACAGTATGAAAAGGCAGCCAAAAACCCTTATTGTTGTTGGTGCATATAGCATAGGAAAAGAGAATGTTTATCTTGCTATTGCTCAAGCATTAGGGGTACCCAAAAAAAGAACCTCTATTACATGCTAATACTTGATTCCCTCCATCATTCATTCCATGCATCCGACCTCTTTTTGGTTACTTTTTTTTCCCACAAAAAGAAACCAATGTTAATACTTATAAGTTATGAGTTTCATATGTATGCATTCTACATGGATACTCAGATTCTGGAGTATGCACATGGGATGGTGATCCTGTTGTCAATTTGCTACCAACTTAATGTAGTTAGAAGTAACGTGAAATCTGGAACAGTTTGAGATCAAGATCCATACTTTTTGTTACAACTACCCATGTTATGCCTTTTCTTATAAACATATGTGTGTGTGTTTTGTATATATCCTAATCTCTGTGTGTGTTTTTTCTTACGTGAAGGCCTTGAACCTGTAATATCCCAAAATTTTGTATATGATATTTTAGAATTTTTTAGAATTTATTTAGATTTTCTAAGCTTTTTTAAAGATAAATGGATTATTAAAAAAATTTAGGTTAATTTAAAACCAAATAATAAGGCCCAATATTTATTAATTAGCCTGGCCTTTTAAATAAGACCAAAATGGCCCAAAACCAAGCCCACAAGGTTTGACCCACATTCTAGAAACTTAAAATAGGATATTTGGGAAATTTAGGGGATAAATATACTAATTATTGGATAAATCAACGGATATATGACAAAGAGTTTGAAATATTTCAAACTCGACGCCCAAAGCCAAAAATGGTCTATCGGGCGACCGCTTGGGGATTGAAAACGATCTAGACTAGACCGCTACTATCTACAGATTCCGTGAATGGAAGAAGGCATGAAAAGATGGGAACTTTGGCATCCAAATCACTTTGGATCGATGATATCTCTTAGATAGATGAGTCTAGAAGACTTAATGTAGCAACCCTGATAAAAATATAATTTTTAAATAAATCAAATTAAAATAAAAGATAAGTAAATAGATGACAAAGAGCCCAAATGAGTAAATCATTAATCAAGAGAAAAATAACGCCTTTTATCAAGGCGCTAATTCAAAAAGAAACGCCTCTGTCTAATGCGTTAATTTAAAAAGGACGCCAACACCAAAGGGCGTCAATTCCCAAACGGCCGAAAATAAATAAAGGGCAAGTATAAGTGACGCCCTCTACATGGGCGCGTTTCGCATAAGAAATGACGCTTGACAAGGCGTCAATTCAAATTAACGCCCTCGCTTAAGACGTGAATTCAGTTCGAGTTTCGTTCGACCCAGAAGTCTATCCAGAGCAAGTTCTGGATAACTACGACAAAGATGGAATATGGTAAGGACTCTATCATGGAAGTATTACTTCCAATACAACTCTAACCCTATTAGGATCCCCAAAATCCTATAAATATCCTGCTACTCGACCCAGACCGCTGTTTGGCGTTCTGTGTTGCTGTTGTCGTCAGTGAAGAACCGGTAATGTTCTTCCTCTTTTTCTTTTACCTTAGGTTATATGATTAATGATCTTCATTATTTCTTATGTAGGAAGTCTGCAGTAACTCTCTGTCGAAGTGAAGAACGTGAGGTTCTTCATCCTCTTCTTCTTCCTCTTCTGGTGATCAGAAGACTCTGTTACAAACAGAGTATCGTTTGTCTTCACGAATCTTCACGAGTCCTTCATCCACATCTTAATCAAGTAGGTTTTCTCAAGAAACGTAGCCCAAATTATTTTAAGATCCTAATAAAATCATATGTTATCCATGCATATAGTTTCATCATGGTTTTAAATGTTTTCTGTAAAATTTTGAAATAAGCGACCCTGACAAGGGCGCTAATTCTTGTTTTGACGCCCTACTTAGAAGTCATCAATTTCATATAGATTGATAATTACCCATGTTTAAAATTCTATATCTATGAAACCATGAACCTAATCTAATGCATGTTCATCCTGAATGAATTCTGCTATTTTTCTGGTCCTGACTATATAAATTGTTCCTGAAATTTTATTATCTGAAATTTGGAAAAATTGTTGAATTAACGACCCACGCAAGGTCGTCTCTTATTGAACTGACGCCCCAGGCCAGGGCCCTAATTGAAAAGTAACGCCCCTGTCCAGGGCGCGTTTTTGTTAAAATTCCAGAATATTAATTTTCTGTAGAATGGAAATATTGAAGGGACGACTAATGTATAAGTCGTCAAATTGTGAATAAACGCCCCTGAGTAAGGCGTTCATTGGATAATTAATGACTTAGCTTAAGTCGCTATTTTCTGTATTACTGTTTTACACTGGTTACTGTCAACCGAAGATTTCTGTCAACCGAAGGGTTATATATATATATATATATATATATATATATATATATATATATATCGGCACTATATTTCCACTCCGTGAATATAGTCCCATGTTTCATGATGTTTTTATCACACTACCCTCAATTATCATTGACATACAAGCTCTCCATTGGACATTCCGTTCCTTTGGACTAGCGAGTTAGTCATAGAGACCTCCGTAAGACTCCTCGAGCCTTGGATTCCCTCAAGGCCGACTGAGCGGGTTGTACCATAAAAACCTATCACCCTATTTTTGTCATGTCACTCTATAGAAATATGGTATACCGGTCCTCATATTATGCTATGAGTATGATATGAGAATTTTCTTAATGAACGGGGAAAGCATGTCATCAATGTGATATTATTGTATACCCCAATTCTATATTAAACTTGATGTTCTTGTAGACCTCAATTCTATATAAAGAATGTCCATATTGACTTGTCATGGTACCCAAGTTAGGGAACCAATTCCACATAGTTTTATCGATAATCGTGATTGTACCGTTATTATCGCCATTCTATGTCAAGTGTCATATTTTGGACTCTATTCTATCAAAAGTTTATCCTACATGTCTACAAGCTTTATTCTTGAAATTCCATATTGGATATACACAAAAGTGGATGTTAAAATACATGATTAATGCCTGCGCATATAGGGCCCGATCTGGTCCTGGGAGGAGCACCCGAAAGTACTTGTGCCCATGGGAGTTTATTGATCACGGTATTGGCATTATACCGAAGTGCATGACTAGCTTGATTGAACATTTCACAAATCTTGTACTTGTACTTGACTTGATATTACATGACTTGTGTGACCCGAAAAAGGGTAATTTCATACTTGCATGCTTGAACGTGATAGCCAAATTCCAACATGACATGATGAATACACTTGCTTGAATATCTTGATATCTTTTGATATAAGTTCTTGAAAGTTCATGACTAGTTCTCGTCGCTATCTTATTGTTATACACTCTCTCTATCTTGTCGTTTTATGCGAGCATGCATAGCTATAGTGCATTCATGAAAGATGTAATTACTTAAACCCATTGCTAGTTCTTGAGATATAATTTCCTACTGAGCGTTCGCTCACTTAGTGTTTCCCTACTTTTCAGGTAAGTCCGACGATGAGGGAACTCAAACGGATGGGGAAAATCAAGAGTGAAAGAGATAGAGCTTCTTCCGTGTTATCTAGTTTTTTTCATATTTTCTTGAGTCAACCTTGTATTTTTCCTTTATTTTAGTTAGTACTTCAAAGGTTTGTAATAGACATATTCTTATGAAGGAATAAAGGATTGGGTTATCTTTACTTTTGTGCATCTCTGATTTTGGTGTCGAATACACTAACACTCTGATTGACATGATTGATATAAACTCGTCACGCGTCTCCGGGTATCTTCCGCTCTCGGGGCGTGACAGTTTTTGTGGTATCAGAGCCTAGGGTATTCAATTCCTAGGAAAACCCAAGTCCAAGGATAGGTTTAACCTTTAACCGGTGAGATCGGGTAGAGCCAAGGGTTAAAGTTAACATAGAAATGCTAGCTTCTAAATGAAATCACGTATTAATCTAGTTATGGTAATTGTAGGACGATGGCTGCCGAACGTGCTCAGTGGCGCAACATGCAGCGTACACTTCAAGGCATGACTCAGGTGCTGCAACAGGTAGCACAAGGAGGAGCACAACGAGCAGGGAGTCTCCACCAAGTCTTTAAAAACATGAACCCGCCTAAATTCACGGGTTCTACTGATCCGGAAGACGCAGAGCACTGGATCAGGGAGACGGAACGTATATTCCGTGTTATGCAGTGCACAGATCAAGATAAAGTCTTATTAGCTACCTTTCAGTTGGAAAGGGATGCCCGATGCTGGTGGGAATCAATAGAAGCTACTTTAAATCAAGACCAAGTTACTTGGGAAGAATTTATTGAATATTTCAACGCTAAATATTTTTCGGACCGAGTACAGGAAAAGAAAGTTGCAGAATTTGCTGCACTGAAGCAACGGTCCTTGACAGTGGCCGAGTACGAGGCCCAATTTTCTAGATTATCTCGGTATGCTAAGCACTTAGTTAGCACCGAGAAGATGAAAGCTAGGAGGTTCCTAAATGGGCTCAGGCCCCAATATATCACACAGCTGGCGCCAATGGATATCCAGATCTACTCGGAAATTGTGCGCCGAGCTCAGCTATTAGAAGACGCCACAGAACTCTCTGATAGAATCCGTGGGAAGGACAAGAAAGAACAAGTTACAAGTTCGGGTTCCTTTAAACCCAACTTCAAGAAGAGGCCTAGCAATGGAGGTACTTCCTCACAAGATCCGAAGTTTAAGAAGACCAAGCCCTTCTCCATCACCACTACCCCATCAACTATAGTGTGCAAGCATTGTGACAAGGCGGGCCATAGGGCAGAAGAATGCTGGAGGAAACTAGGAGCATGTCTCCACTGTGGGAGTCGCGATCATCGAATTCCGATTGTCCATTACTTAATGATCAAGCCGGGGACGGGAGCAGAATCTCCCTATTGATATTATATGTTTAGATCTAAAGGAGTATGATGTCATACTAGGAGCGGATTGGTTATCTAAATATCAGGCAACGGTCGATTGCCGCAATAGCAAGGTTACTTTCAAGGAATTTCCAGAACTGATCTTTACTAGCCCCAAGAGGCGAAGCAAAACCCCTCTTATTTTGGCTCTCCGAGCTAGCAAGCTCATCAGGAAAGGATGTGTATCTTTCCTTGCATTCGTCACGATTAAGGATGCTAAGGAAACTAAGATAGAAGACACTCCGGTGGTACAAGAATTTTCGGACGTATTTCCGGAAGATTTACCTGGATTACCCCCACAAAGAGAAGTGGCCTTCACCATCGATTTAGTTCTTGGTGCGGGTCCAGTTTCTAAGGCACCGTATATAATGTCACCTGCTGAACTCAAGGAGTTAAAGGAGCAATTGATGGAACTCATTAAGAAAGGATTCATAAGACCAAGTACTTCCCCATGGGGAGCGCCTGTATTATTTGTAAAGAAGAAAGATGGATCCATGAGGCTATGCATCGACTATCGACAGTTGAATCATCTCACTATCAAGAACAAGTATCCACTGCCGAGAATCGATGAGTTGTTTGATCAAATTTCAGGATCCAAGTACTTTTCCAAAATTGATCTTAGGTCGGGATATCATCAGTTAAGAATCAAGGATGAAGACATTCATAAGACTGCATTCAGAAGCAGGTACGACCATTATGAATTTGTTGTTATGCCTTTCGGACTAACGAATGCCCCTGATGCCTTTATGCAGTTAATGAATAGTATATTCAGGCCTTATTTGGATTAATTCGTGGTGGTCTTTATTGATGATATATTGATTTATTCCGAGACCAAGAAGAGCATGAGGAGCATTTAAGGATTGCATTACAAATATTGAGGGCAAACCAATTATATGCAAAACTCAGCAAGTGTGAATTCTCGCTTGAGGAAGTGACTTTTCTTGGACATGTTATATCAAAGGATGGCTTATCAGTAGATCCATCAAAAGTTGAAGCTGTAAGAAATTGGGAAAGACCGACCAATGCTAGCGAAATCCGAAGTTTCTTAGGTCTTGCTGGCTATTACCGGCGATTCATCAAAGATTTCTCTAAGATCGCCGTACCACTTACGAGGTTAACTCGCAAGGAGATCCGTTATGAATGGAGTGAGGAATGTGAAAGAAGCTTCCAAACTCTCAAGGATCATCTTACAACAGCTCCTGTCTTAGCTTTACCGATGGAAGGAGAGAAATTCGAGGTATACACTGATGCTTCTGGCATTGGCCTCGATGTGTTCTAATGCAACAAGGAAAGGTTATAGCGTATTCTTCTCGTCCATTAAAGAAGCATGAAGAGAGCTACCCCATCTATGACTTAGAATTAGCCGCGGTAGTATTTGCACTAAAGATCTGGAGGCTGTAGACATGCTATTCTTGACGTCTCCTGAGAAAGTCTCATATTACTATACGACGCCCCGCGACGGCTTACGCATTTCGAATCACTTGAGTACTTCCTTTTCTTGGGTCTTCTTCTGCCTTTTTCGGCATCCAGAATCGTCTCGTCACGGCATTCGGACGGCATCAACACCAGTCAGACGCATCAAGAGATTCCGGAACCAAGAAGGTGTCTGCCGGACGGCCGCCGTTTGAGGACCCTGGTGGGTCTTAATGGGGGCGTCCAGGCCCCTGGACGCCTCCATAAAAAATAAAAATAAAAAATGTGTGTAAAATGCCAGTTGGCATAAAAAACAAAATAAATAAATAAAAATATAAATATATTAATGGAGGCGTCCAGGCCCCTGGACGCCTCCATAAAAAACAAATATAAAAAATTAAAATGCCAGCCTTGGCATAAAAGACAAAATCAAAATAAAAAATAACATATTTTTGGAGGCGTCCAGGCCCCTGGACGCCTCTATCAACTCCCTCACGGGGGCCGGCCACCGAACGACGGTTTGTCGTGTGTGAAAAAATCCAAATTTTGAAGACGTCCAGTCAGCTGGACGCGCCCATTTCTGAATCACGAGGCGCCGCTCACAAAACCACGTGTTGTGCCAAACCGCGTGCGGCCGTCGTCGATTTTCGGTGGACCTGTTTGAGGCGTCCGGATCCCTGGACGCCCCCACAAAAGTATTCCAAAAAAATAAATAAAAATACAATAAAATATTATTTCGGCCCTGATGGAGGTGTCCAGGGTCCTGGACGCCTCCACCCTCCGGAGCTCTATAAATAGAGGCCCACCCCCTCAGTTCTGGAGGAGCTTCGAAGTGATCCGATAGGCTGCCGGAGCCCAGAGGCTACGGAGTCATTTTCTAACCCGTGGGTTCTTTTGTAGGTGGAGGTTCTGCCGGCTTCTCGGGTGCTCACGCTCGCGAGAGGAAGGTCGTCTTCATCCACCGCGCTTCCACGTCATCCCCACGCTGCCGGAGCTCCGCCGGATTTCACCATCGGCACATCCAATAAGCCAATTCTTTCCTTTTCTTCGTAGTTCTTTTGCATTCATCATCTTGCATCCCCTATCCCCCTTCATAAGGGCGCCTTTTCTTATACACTTCTTACATCCATCATCTCATTTTCCTCCTACTCGAGTCCGAGAGGGGTTTAAAAGATAACACCAACCAGGTGTGTGTCTTGCCATCATTTCATTATCTTTATCGCAAGGATTTGAATACTACACCTCCATCTTTCTAATCCACTTGTCATTTGTTTGTCGTTGTTTTGCAAGGGTAGCCGAGGAAAGCCCTCTCCGTCGGCCGGCCGGAGGGAGAGGAAGAAGCAACCCGCCATCTCCCGCTCTTGAGGTAGGCGCGATCACTTTCTTATTTTGGGGTCTTTCGGCCCCTGGCGATCACATCTTATTTTCGAGGCCGCGGCGAGTCACTTCCCCAATGGCCGTTTAAATTTCCGTTCTTATATTCTCTTTATACTCTGTTATATTCTGCTCATATTCTCGAGGCCGCGGCGAGTCACTTCCCCAATGGCCGTTTAAATTCACGTTTTTATACGTTATATTCTTATCTGTTTATGTTCTCGAGGCCGCGGCGAGTCACTTCCCCAATGGCCGTTTAAATTCCCGCTCTTTGTATTCTCTTTATATTCTGTCATCTTATTATCTGCTCATATTCTCGAGGCCGCGGCGAGTCACTTCCCCAATGGCCGTTTCAATTCTTGTTATTTAATTTCTGCACCATTCTCGTCCCCCCGAGGCCGCGGCGAGTCACTTCCCGCTATGGCCGTTTAACCCCCATATCTTGCTATATCACACTTGTCCCGCTCGCCCCGCCGGAGCAATCTCCCGTGGTGGCCCCTTCTCTCTCTTCTCTTATTTCTGTGTTGCAGCAAACAAACACCAAACACCAAAAGAAAGAGGAGACCGCGCGCTCCGCGTCTTCTCCGCTCTTCCCCGAACCACGTGACGTCGCTCACAGATTGGCGATCACGGTGGGACCTCTACTGCTTCCTTTCGGCTACCCTTGCAAGTTCGGCACCACCCGTGCCTCTCCACCTTCGCGCCCGCGCATGCCCCCGTTGTGCTCACGGCAGTACCGTCAGTTTTGATTGGTTCTTTGTTTATTATATGTCTGTTATTTCTGTTATTTTCCCACTCCATATCTCTGTCAGCATTTCATTGCATGCATCCATCCCTCTTTTCTATCCTTTTTTTCATTTTTTTGAGGATCACCCTTTCCCGGTGAAGGAAGGACTCTCCGTTTGGGAATTCCTCTCAACGGACTAGAATCTCCTACACTGGGACCTCCGTAAGTCCCCGACATCGAAGAATCTCCTCTTCGTTCACGGGGCTGGTTGTACCATTGAAGTTCCCCGGAGTTAGTCATTTCATTCGTGGTGAGACGAGAGACCCTAGCTGACACGGCGGTGAAACAAAAACAAACTAGGGTCCTCATTTTGTGTGAACTTCGGATCTCGCTAAAAAAATACAAAAAAATCATCAAAATCAAAACACAAAAAAAGGGCGTAAAGGCATCCACTTGTTTGATAATCTCTGCTACCTACTTGCTAGTGTATGTTTTTACATTCTGGGAAAATTGTGAGCATGTCTCACGAGTCTTTTGAGGAGAACCACCCTAGCCGTGGTTTGTCAGCCGACCCGCGAGTCTATGCTATGGACTCGGGTCCTTCTCATGACCCCTCGCATGAGGTGCAGGTTATTGCCGGGGACACGTCCCCACCACAGGATATCTCTTCTTTACTGGGCGTCCTCGCCAACACGGAGCTTACCTCTGAACAGCTCCGGGCCTTCCAGGCCATTCTAAAGGGGAAATCTGTTTCCCCCACGCCCCAGGAATCAACTCCGGCCATCGCACCTCTCCAAGAGTCCGTGCAGGCCATTCCATCTCCCTCATTGGCGCAAGCCATCCAGTCTCCCTCGCTTCAAGGACAAGCAAGCCAACAACCACCCTCATTCCAGTTCCCGTCACAATCTTAAACTCCCGTTGTTCCCCACACACCGCTTCAGCCAGGGCCAACTATCGGCGGTCCGACAGCTCCCTCTCATTCCGGGTTCCCCCCTCAAGTCTCCGGGAGACAGTTTCTCCCCCAGTGGCAAGTGCCGCCTTCACCTCCAGAGGAGCTCACCCAATCGCTCCTCAATAGGTTCAATCGCATGGACGAGCAGTTTCAAAATCTGAGAAGGATGGTGGACGTGAAAGCCACCCCGGAGGTTGCTTTGCCAATCCTTCCCGTCATTCATCTTCCTCCCTCCGAAATGCCCACGTACCGCAGATACAATGGTACCGACAACCCCTTCATTCACCTCAAGGATTTCATGTATGAATCCTCCTATTGGCAAAATGATCAGAGGTCCCTAGCATACCTCTTTCGGAGATCATTTGATGGTCTTGCGCTTGAGTGGTTCTATTCTCTGGAGCCCCGCGAGGCCGAGAATTTTGAAATAGTCCAGAGAAGGTTCTTGCAGAAATATAGGGATAGGGTCGGTCCCTCACTCTCCATTACCGACCTAGTGGCCGAAAAGATGAAACCCGACGAGGATTTTGTCCGATATGCTGATAGATGGAGGTCTCTGGCGGAAAGAATAAGGGATACCCTCTCCGAGCCCGAACAAGTGAAGATGATTGTGTCTAATGCAACCCCACAGTTCAGACATGTCCTGGCCATGAATAAACTTACTACAATGGAGGAACTCTATGAAAGGGCCCGATACATCCAAACCCAGCTAAAAGACTCCCCCATCATGAACATGTTTGAGTCGCCGAAGCCCAAAGTGGTCAGAAAGACAGGCGCTGGTGTCCCGGGCGGAGCCACAGAAGGGGTCGTGACAAATGAGCAAGTCAGTGCGGTCAACAATGCCAGCTATGCAGTCAACCCAAGGCCTCCACAAATGCCCCGACTTCCCCTTCAACCAGGTCCTTTCCCTCTTCGTCTTCCACCCCAAAATAATCCACCCCAGGATAATATGCCTCCATTACGCCAACCCCAGCAACAACAACCACAACCTCAGCAACAACAACCACCACTTCAGTACAACCAAGTTCCACCCCCGGGGAACTATGGTCCCCAACAGCAACAAAGGAGGCCGCTCGGTCCCAAGAGAGCCTACTATCCACCATTGCCGGAAACCTTAGCAGACATTTTTAATGCCCTCATGGCATCAAACCAACTCGCCCTACCCAGAGAAAGGCCCGCGTGGCCCCCCAATGTTGATACCTCCAAATACTGCGTCTACCACAGGCAGCCGGGACACACAGTAGATTACTGCTTCCATTTCAAAGATTACATCCATGATATGAATGATGAACATCAAATAGATTGGGATGAGATGAGATGATACGTCGCGGCTCTCAAGGCTAGGAGACCCCCTCATAGGCCACAGCAGCAGTTACAACAGCAACAGCAACAGCAACCACAACAACAACAGCAGGCTCAGCAGGCCCCACAACAACAACCCGACATGGGCATAATCCAGAATCCTTTACCGGAGCACCAACAGCCCAATCATCATGTTAACCCCATCTCCTCCTTCCCGGAAGTCGGGAGAGAGCAGGTGTGGCACCAGGAAAGTACCTCCATTCTTTCTACCTCCAACCCTATCGTCATGCAACCCCCTCACCTCGCCCGGGTAGCACCTCTCTCTCATCAACCCGCGTCAGTATCACCATCACCATTTCCACTACCATTACACCCTCTCATCCGCACCCCGACCTCCTATCAACCGACACTCTCTACTACGCCTTCACACCCTCTTATCTTCTCTCACTCCCCCACTTTACCATCCACCTCTACCACATTTACCCCTACGCCTTCTAAACCCCTTATCATCCGTCAACCATACATAACCCCGTCTTTCTCCACCGTATCACCACTAATGCCTTCAAAACCACTCATTAACCATCACCCACCTCAAAATCATTGCCCACTTCAAGCCCTACCCACTCCTACTTCGTCTCCACCGCCACCTTCTAGACCCCTTATCCTTCATAATCCGCGCAATATCCCCTCTACCTCCACCATGCCGCCACCTAACAAACCCCTCATCAGAATCCCTGCTCCCGTCATCACCCCTGCTTCATCAACCATTCCTCCACTACTACCCCTCAAACCCCTGTTAAAACCCACTGCTACCCCCACAGAGGTACAAAAGCCGCAGGCAATGGTGCTTCGGAGTGGAAGGATTTTCCACAGGGTTTTCCCCCACAACAGTCAGAATCCCGAGCAATCTCAGCCAGAGAAGGATGATGCAGAACAACCAGAAAGAGCTATCCCTGGAACACAGTATGATCTATTGAAACACTTGGACAAGACACCTACCCAGATCTCCATCCTGGAGCTACTTCAAAGATCCACATCCCACCAGGCGGCCTTGATGGAATATCTTCAAAAGGTCATGGTTAATGAAGACCTCCCAGTGGAGAAGATTTCGACCGTCCTGACCCCAACAGACACACAACCAGCCATCATGTTTCACAACTACGAGCTCGCTCCCAAGGAAGCTCGGAAATATGCATTGTGCATTTCAATAAAAATTAATGGGGTATCCATAAACCCGTGTCTTGTGGACACGAGTGCATCCATAAATGTGATCTCCATGAGCACTCTTCAGTTGTGTGGGGTCAACGAGGAACAAATAAGACCTTCCTCGATCACGGTCACGGCTTATGACAATAGCAAAAGGCCGCCGCAGGGGATGATTATTCTGAAGGCAGAACTAGGCCCCATGTCAATTCCCACGGAATTCCATGTCCTCGACATGGACCCCACATTCAAGGCTATACTGGGTCGCCCTTACATCGAAGCCATGGACGCTGTGCCTTCCACCAACCATCAGTGCCTGAAGTTTCCTTACAATGGGAGAATTATTAAAGTGGTCAGTACACCTGTCCTTCACACAGTGGATGCTATCAACACCTCTCTGCCTTCTGTTTGGCCGTCTCATCGGCCCATATTGTCACTGCTGGACGTACGTGATCCATCTCATGTTCCACTAGCACCAAAGGAGCCGGTCAGGGCAACCACAACATCATGTCTCCCTTTTCACTCCAAAGGTTGGGAGATTATGAGGAACATCGGCTATCAACAAGGAAAAGGTCTGGGCGCACAGTTACAGGGTATGCTCAAACCGCCAAAGGAAATTAGGCCGAACCGCAGGTTTGGCCTAGGCTTCAAAGGACCGTTCAAGGCAGATTGGAAGCCCCTCACGTGGACTCTATCAAACCACTTCAACAGAGGGCCCGTTGTTCAGATGGGAGATCACCCACGAGAAGCATATGGGGGATCACATGCTGTATATTTGGCTGAAAAATGTCCGAGGATCACCAAAAGAGGCAAGATCAAAGATCCGGAATGCGAGTGGGACAAATCATTCGACATACGGGACATTTCCGTTGCACTGGAAAGGATGTTCTCGTCTCCGCAGCTTGAAGGACCACCATTGATCTCCGAAATACCAGAGAATATTACCACTCTTGCCAAGATTCCAAACTATCCTCGTCCTCGCCAGAAGGACCCTGTCATCGACGGATCTTCATCCGTCCTCAACATTGCCGTCGACGGCTCATTAGCCGCCATCTTTTCCATCCACTCGTCTCAGCCTTTGCTGATGTCTTCTTCCTGGGCCAGACAATTGTCTGATGTTCTTCCCGGGTCCCCTTCTTTGCTTACATACCTGCGCGGGCTTTTCAACCCGCGCCAGGTCTTCAACCATGATCTGCTCTATGAGCCTCACAATCCTCTAGCCATAACCCCTTTTCTCTCTCCTCCAATCTCTTTTCACTGCTTTGTCATTAAAAATGAAAACGAAAAAAAAACGTCAATTTTCAAACTCCCCAACAACACATCTTCGTTGAGGAAACCTCCTACATCTCCCACGGGTGCGTACCGCCTTGCGGACCACCCGTCCAAGGTCCGATGAGCGACCTTTTCCACCCCTCCTCTAAGGGGTCTTCTCCTGTACATTCTACACCATCCTCTTCGTCTTCCTCTTCTTCTGTAAATATTGTCAGTCAATCTAGGAATGATAGGTCAAGGGTAGTACCTAGGAAGAAATCCAAGGGTAGGCAGATCCCTCATCGATTCCTTCTGGATTTAGCCTCCAGGTGTCAAGCCCTCCTTGCCATCCCCCAGTTGCTAGAAAATCCCATCCGGCTACCGGAAATAGAATGTGAGGGCGACTGTGCATTTGATGAAGGGTATGGAGTCTACGAGATCACGGATGAAGAATGCCCCACTGAAGATGAGGGTGAAGAATATGAGGATGCGGCGGGCGCATACGCTAGTGGAATGAGGAGATTCGACGAGCCGTCAACCGCCGTAGAAGAATCCACCAAAGAAGTCAACCTGGGAACTGAGGAAGACCCTAGGATCATCCTCATAAGTGACAACCTACCACCCTCTGAAGAAGAGGCATTAATTGAGGTTCTCAAGGAATATAAGGACACGTTTGCATGGAGCTACGAGGATATGCCGGGTCTGGATTCAACCTTGGTCGAACACCGTTTAACCCTAAAACCAGGGTCCATCTCGGTAAAACAAAGGTTAAGGCGTTTCCACCCTCAGATGGCTTTGAAAATGAAAGAAGAGGTCGATAAGCTCCACAAAGCCAAGGTCATTAGAGTCGTTCTTTATTCTCAATGGGTGGCGAACATTGTCCCGGTCATGAAAAAAGATGGGAAAGTCAGGATTTGCATCGACTTCCGGGACCTTAACCGCGCGTGTCCAAAGGATGATTTTCCCTTACCTCACATTGATGTGCTGATTGATAACACGGCAGGCTACGAAACCCTCTCCTTCATGGATGGATTTTCAGGATACAATCAAATTCGTTTGGCAGAAGAGGATCAGGAAAAGACGTCATTCACTACCCCTTGGGGAACATATTGTTACGTGGTCATGCCGTTCGGATTAAAGAATGCTAGAGCTACTTACCAAAGAGCGATGATGGCCATATTTCATGACATGATGCACATATATCTGGAAGTGTATGTGGATGACTTATTGGTGAAATCAAGGACCAGGATGGAACATCTAGAAGTTTTGGCTAAGGTCTTGCAAAGGTCAAGGGAGTTCCAACTGAAAATGAACCCGAAGAAGTGTGTGTTTGGTGTGTCGTCAGGTAAATTGCTGGGGTTCATTGTGAGCAAAAGAGGGATTGAGATAGATCCCGACAAAGCCAAGGCTATCAGGGATATGCCGCCCCCCAAGAATTTGAGGGAAGTCTGAGGTTTAATCGGGAGGTTACAGTTTATTCGTCGATTTGTGTCCCAACATTCACAAAGGTGTAGACCTCTCTACGAGTTGACCAAGCCAGGAGTAGAATTCCACTGGAATTCTAAATGTCAGAAAGCTTTTGAAGGGTTAAAGGAATATCTGGCTAGTCCACCCGTTCTTACTCCACCCAAACCGGAAAAACCTCTGATCCTTTACGTCTCAGACTTGGATGACTCCGTGGGAGCCGTCCTCGCACAAGCTGATGAAGAAGGCAAGGAACGGGCAACCTATTACTTGTCCAAACTTCTCAATCCCTGTGAGCAGAAGTACACCGGCATGGAGAAAACCTGTGCTGCCCTCGTTTGGGTAGTGCAGAAATTGAAGCACTACTTCTTGGCTCACGAGGTCCACTTGATTGCTCGAATGAATCCTATCAAATTCCTTCTGGAGAAATCCATCCTTACGGATAGGCTAGCACGCTGGCAAAGTTTTCTCTCTCAGTTCGACATCACCTACATCCAGCAAAAGGCGATTAAAGGCTATACCATAGCCGAGCATCTCGCTCGCCATCCTCTTCCCAAGTTCGATCCCGTCCAATCAGAGTTTCCAGATGAGGAACTAATGTCCATCAACCAATCAGATGAGCCAATGTGGACGCTATATTTTGATGGAGCTCTGAATTCTCAAGGGAGAGGAATCGGCATCGCCCTCCTGTCACCTGAAGGCCTCACATTCCCATTGGCATACCAGCTCAAATTTCCAGTCACCAACAATATAGCCGAATATGAAGCTCTTCTAGCTGGCCTAGAACTCGCTCATTCTTTTCGTATCACTGAGTTGCGAGTCGTAGGTGATAGTCAACTCATCCTTCGCCAGGTGCTCACTAAATATCGCACTCGCGATCCCAAACTCAAGCCATACCAAGAACTCACTGCTGCCTTTGCCAAACTGTTCGCCAAACTGATCTTTGTTCATGTCCCTCGTCATCAGAATATTCTCGCCGATGCCCTCGCCTCGTTGGCATCATCCATAAGGTTCCCTCTAGGAAGATGGTTTAAGTCCATTTCCATCTACAAACTTCACGCCCCTGCAATCGATGATGCTTCCTACGTAAATATCAAAGACATGATAGCAAGAAAGATCCTGCAGGAAGATATCCTTGAGAAGAAGGAGATCATGTTGGCAGAGGTTGAAGAAGAACTGGCTGATGAAGAGAAACCATGGTTCTATGAAATTGTCAAATACTGCCAAGATCAGTCTTATCCTGAAGGGGCCACCACAGAGGACAAGAAAGCCATAAGAAGGGTGGCTCAGAAATATACATTGGTTGGAGGTTTACTATATAGGAGGAGCCTTACTGGTATTCTGTTAAGATGTCTTGGTGACGATGAGGTTTAGAAATGTGTAGAGGAGACGCACTCGGGCGTGTGCGGTGGCCACGTGAATAGTCAGATGCTCGCCAAGAAGATCATTCGCCAAGGCTTTTATTGGCCCACTATGGAAGAAGATTGTGCTGTCTATGTCCGTAGGTGTGTCAAGTGTCAACTTCACGCCGATAAAATCCATTCACCATCTTCCTCACTTCATCCAATATCTTCCCCGTGGCCTTTCTCCATGTGGGCATTCGACATCATTGGTCCCCTAGGTGATCCCAATTCCCTCACCAAGCAGAAATCTTTCATCCTTACTGCGACGGAATACTTCACCAAATGGGCCGAAGCCGAAGCTTACGCAGAAATCAAGGCGTCAACAGTCTGCAAGTTCATCATGAAGAACATCCTCGCCAGATTCGGCGTCCCAAGCACAATCGTCACCAACAATGGGCCACAATTCATTTCTCAGGACCTACAGGACCTCTGCAAAAGGTACGCAATTGCATTGCATCACTCATCGCCTTATTACCCACAAGGTAACGGCCAAGCGGAGGCCACCAATAAAACATTGCTCAAAATCATCAAAAAAACCTGCGAGTCTAGTAAGTTTTCAGACTGGCCAGAAAAGCTTATCGAAGCTCTATGGGCCTATCGCACTTCAATCCGTACCCCCACCGGGCAGACTCCATTTGCCCTTACTTATGGTATGGAAGCGGTAGTCCCGTACGAGACTCTGATCCCTTCTCTCAGGGTACAATTGGACGAGGAATTTCCCCTCGACGATCGTCGTAATTCACTCCTCGCCCAGTTGGAACTCTTGGATGAGAAACGGCTGGCCGCTGCCGAACACGCGCGTGTGTATCAAAATAGACTCGCTCGCTTTTACCAAAAGAAAGTCGTTGAGAGAAAATTCAAAGTTGGTGAGATGGTCGTAAAAAGAATTTTTGTCAAACCTGGAGGTCCGCGTTCTAAGCTCCAACCCAATTGGGAAGGACCATTTGTAATTCAAGCCGTGTACCCTGGCAACGCCTACAAGCTAATCAACGCCGAAGGGACCGAGTTATCCCACCCTTGGAATGGGCTTTATCTTAAGAAATACTACCCTTAACACAAAACAAAAAAAATGATGAAAAGATAAAAAAACATCAAAAACAAAGAAATACCGAAAACCACTAAAAATATGGAAAATTCAAAATGCCGATGCCTGGCAGTCACCATGTAGTTAAGTCCCTGCATCTAACCTTCATGTTAGGATAGGGCCCATTAAGGGTTGGTAGGCACCGGGTCTTGGTTTGCCAGAACCGTGGAAATCCCTGTCCGGCCACGTCGGCCTATGCTCGCTCGAAGGAAGCTAACATGTGCTCACTTATGTATTTTATTCAAAAAAAAGTCGGTAACATCACCTACGGTGGGGCTCCACCCAGAAGATCTCCGGAAGCTGTAATCTTTATTCTTTTCTCTTCGACCAAATGAGACAGTCGGCGCCCTTAAAACGCTGAGCATGAGAAACCGAAACTCAAACCCCAAGGGCAAGAGTAGGATCCATTTCCTCGAGCATCGATCAGAGCACGAGAAGAGGGCAGTGTCCCCGCATGCATACGAAAAGGGAGCCCACAAACGTCAAACGACTATATCTCCCTCATAAAAAGAAATACAAAATCAAAATCAAGAGAAAAGCCTGGTCGTGACCGTGCCTGTTGCGATAAATGGAACCCCTCAAAGCAAAAGTCTGAATCCACAAAAGGGGCCGTGGAATGTAAATGCTCGAGATTTGGTCCGAAGTTGTCTGAAAGGAAAGAGTTAATGGGCCCTTATTCGCTCGCCGGGTTAGCAGCTTTGCCGGTCCTCTCAGGAGGTTTATCCCCTACACTCTTCCTTCTCCCTCTAAAGATGAAGGTTCGATGGAGTTTCTGAAGGGTGAAAACTGCCTAGGGTCTGCGACCTTATTTTAATATACACATTTGGTTGCCTACTTTGAAAAGCAAAAGCTATCGCTGTGAAGGAGTCTCCGTGTTTCTGGCTGGTCAAGACCCCTGTTTACCACCTTGATGTCTTCTTGCTTAACCTCGGGCTTAGGCCAATGCAAGCGCGTCACCTATGGGTGCAACGGCGTCTGATTCCGGGTCAGCGTCGCGCGGTTGGTCGTTAGGGTTCCAGGGTGTTCCATCATATACCATCTAGAGTTGTGAGGAAACAGACCCGGGTCGGGCAAATCTTTTACCTCAAACATCTTTTGGGTGAATCCCTGTGGTCGGAAGCAACTGGGAGCCTAAGCATGGCATGACGGTATTGTCATCAGGGTAAGTCTTAGCCGGCGTGATCATCATTCGAGGGGTCTAGAGGCCCAAATCAACCTAGATGTGCACTTAGGATACCTGGGAGGTTAGTAAGAAACCCATGTTCTCACGTAGGTTAGGTGCCATTTGGGTGCTTGCCAGGCGTTAGCAAGAAAAATCGAAATGATAAAAACAAAAAAAAATGGAAAAGAGAAAATGTACATATTTGCAAACAAAAAAATCTTTTTATGATAAAACAAAAAATGCCAAATATAAAAAAGAAAACAAATCAATTTTACATGATTGCATTTGCGTGCAGCATCTCACTTTTAATACCGCTTGCATTCGTGTGCTTGCCTGTCGCATTTATCATCACTTCTTTCCCTTGCCTTTGTTAAATAAAGGCTTGGCCCCTTGACCAGTTATCAAGGACAGTCACAGTGACTATTTACTTATTGAGCAAGGGGCCAAGTCAGAACAGAAATTCTGATTTGTTTGTTTCAGTGATGTGTGCAGGGATTCAGGCAACAGAAGCAAAGGTGAAAACCAAACAAACCAAACCTTGTGTTTTATTCCAAAAACCAAAAAAATTACATCAAGTTCCGCCCTCTCTCTCTGCATTACTCGTCCCACTACTCTCCGGGCAAAACACTCTCAAAGGTGCTACCCAACTACGAAAAGCGGTACTCCTACCGCTCTGTACTCCTCTTCCTATTCCCACATCCCGGCGTTGATCTACGGAAGCAGCAGAGAAGCTACCAACACGAAAGCCACGCTCTCGTGCTCTTCGGTAGCGCTACTCACCATCTCTCAGCCACTGTTCAGCAAGACCAAGGCTGATTCGGAGTTCGAATAGTTGGGCCTCCATGGCCCTTCGTTCCTCCCTTTCAGTCAATCTGTTGGCTCTTTCTCTCTCTGCGTCTCTTTCTTTCTCTGCACGTTCTCTCTCACGGTCTTCCCTCTCCAACTGGAGAGTGATCCTCAGTTCCACAGCATCCCTAGAGGAGTCGTCATCAGGATGATGCCGCAGTTCCCTCTCCAGTTCTGCTATCCTAGCCTCCTTTTGCGCAGCTTGGCCAAGCGCTTCTTCCGTCTCTTTTCCTGCCAAGTGTACCATCTCAGATACACGATAAGGCATAAACAAGGAGAACTCAACACTGAGACTCTTACCTTTATAGAGAGCATCCCTTCTGCCTCCGCAGCACGCTGCGTGGCGTGAGCAAGTTGCTCATGAAGCAAGTCAAGTTCTGAGGTAGGAATCCACAAGCTGGAAGAGGCACCACCTACTCCCATCGCTGGGGAAGCCGCGCCAATCTGGGCATGCTACGACCGCGTGAATTAGCAGCCAACATCTGGAATCTGGGGTTTTAATTAGGAACATACTATACACCTACCAAGGCGCTCGTAGCTCCGCGGGCATCACCCAACTGTTGTTCCATCTCTGCCAATTGAGTTCGTAAATTCGCTATCATGGCATCTCGGACATCCTGCAGCCTTACGAGTCAGCATTTTCCACCAGAAAACCAAGAAAAGGAGAAAGAAGAAAAGAGAAAAAGGGGAAACCTAGCTCCACAAGTCTCCGGGGTTGGAACCGCTCTGCGTACTTTGTCCTATATAGACGCAAGTAGTCCTCGCTATCCCGTGCCTGTGATTCTACAATCGTGCCACCCCGTTGCCAGTCCTCATACTGTTCAGGGAACCGCACGCGCCAGTCAATGCAGGTCGCCGGTCCCCGCATCTTTCTCCCGACACGAGGTGGCGCAGCTGAATCCACCCATTCTTGAGCCAGTCCTAAAGTCCTCATAACTAATCGTAGCCGAAGCGGCTCGATTTCATTCAGGCAGTGCATCCACAGTTCCCGTCCGAACCGGGCACGACTTGCTAGAACCCACGGCTGGTCGGCATCGACCATGTCTGAGTAGGGTCTCCAGTTTACCATCGCTGCAGGGAACTCCTGTAGCTCCCGCCTTAGCACCATCAGTTGGTAGGTTAGGGGTGCCGCACTTATGATGGGCTCCCACCGCCTGGCTAACGGCACCACCACGGGTCGCCAATGCCGAGCTCTCCCCATAGGGAGGTAATAATAGCTCCATAGCTGCTCGGCACAGGTCATCAGTACTTTGCAAAAATACAAAAAAATATAAAACAAGCAAAACCAAAAAAATACATGGATGAATGGTGTGAAACCACTCACAGTCATCTCACGATCCGTTTCTTGGAATAGGCATGCAAACAAGTGTGCCAGCATGGCGGCTCCCCAGGCATAATACCCTACTCTTTCAAGGTCTGACAGCAGCTCCAGGAAGCAACATTGGATACCGTCCCCTTTCGAGCTCAGTACCAATCTCCCCAAAAGGAAGAGGAGAAATCTCTCAAATCTATGTTGCATCTTTCCCAGTCGCCGAAATCTGTGCAGTACACGGCACGACATCCTATTTCCATCCTTTCCATGAACTCTTCTGAGGATTCATCGTCCCGCCGACGAGTGTCGGTGAGCCCTAATGCATCCATGAGGGACGCCCTAGCTACCGACCTGTTTTTCCGACCATCTAGGTCCAAACCCAGTAACTTCTGGGCACCTTCTCTGTAGTCCGCGTAAGTGACTCCGGTCACTGCCTCGCCCTCTACCTTCAGGCTTGTGATCCGGACCACATCCTCCAAGCTGGGCACCATGTGCCCCCACGGCATCAGGAATGCCCGACTCACTGGGTCCCATCTCTCACACAAGGCTTGGATCAGGACCAGGTCGAGCTGGATCGGCTCGATCCGAAGGAAGGTACCAAATCCCATCACGTCTAGCCTCACCTTCTGAAAATCTGGGAGGCCCCTGTACGCTGCTACTACCAACTCCCATAAGATTTGTGATTTCATCACAACCTACACATATTTGGAATGGGGGTGAGGTTTGGTCAGAAGAAAGGAAGAAAGAATGGAAAAAAGGGCAAGAAAACTTGGCTTACGAGTTGTGATTGGGCCCTTTCGCTGAAGTGCCCTTCAAGGTCTGAAAGCCTCCTGGAACTACTAACACTGGACCTGCTTCTCTTCGAGGAATGGGAAGATTCGCCCTCCATCCAACTCTCAGAATTTTGAACTCCTCCTCTCCCGTGAGAACTTGTGCTCCTCGAGTTAGTCCTCGATATACCTGGGAAGATAAAAGGGACAAGAATTTATAGAAATGGAAGGAGTGCGGGCCAAGATTGCCTCCATCACCTGTTAATGATAGCCCTCGCAATGAGGCACCTGCCATGCGGTCCCGAGTGTCGCTTCACCGCTCACACGGGGTGATTGACTGGACGAAGAATAGGACGAATAGCCCCTATGTTGTCTAGGGATACCCTATCATGATTTGGAGGACGTCCACAAAATTTGACACAGCATTCGGGAAAAGAAACTAGGGCCGTCTTTTTTGACTTCAACGGCAGATTCCCGTGGAAAATGGTCACAAGACGCGATTCTCCGCTTGAGGCGGAGTCTCGGCAGACCCATCACATGGGAACAGTGCAAAGGAGAAGAAGTGTAGGGAAGAAGGAATGCACAAAAGAACAAATAAACAGCAGAAAATCAAATCACTCCATTCATAATTCTACATAAGCTGTCACAAACACTACAATCATAGAGAGGTGGCGGGTCCACTAGCTCGCCAATCCTCACCATCACTCATCTCTCTGGGCACTCTCCTCCTCTCCCCCGAGGTGAGGGTACCTCAGAAGCCTCCGGGATCCCCGTGCAGTAGCACCTGCCTCGCCTCTGGGCGCCTGCTCCGCAGCAGTGACTCGCTGCTCCTCCCCTGGCGTGGCGAAGAAGCCACTGGTGGCAAAGCGACCGGACTGGCGAAGTCGCTCCCCGAACTCTCGCGCTCTCTCATAGCGCGTCTCCATCCCTCCTAGCCTCTGCACGACGGCCTGAAGGCCCAGCTGGAGCTCCCTCACTTGGGCCTCCAAGGCCCTCCTCTCGGTCAGATCCCGCTGTCGCTCGGACCTTCTCTCGGCTTTCTCTCTCTCTGCCTCTCTCCTCATCATCTGTAGAAGAACCCTTAACTCCAGGATGTCTGGAGAAGGTCTCTCCTCACCATGATGCCGCAGCTCCGCTACAGTCGCCACCCAGGCATCACACTCCTCTTCCGCCCGGGTTGCGCGGGCCACCGCACCGGCAAGTTGCTCCCGGAGGGAGGCAATCTCGAGAAAAGGGGCCGAGGAGCTGGAAGATCCGCCAGCCACTCCCACCGTCGCTGTCTGCTGGGCACGCTGGAACAAAATAAACAACGGCCGTCAGTGAAACTCCAAAATCTGAAGTTAAAAGTGCGGCATGTAACTTACCAGGAGCGACAGCTCATGTTGAGCGACGGCCAGCTGCCGCCTAGTCTCTGACAGTTGGGTGCGCGAGCCGCCGATGCCACGCGTGTCCCCAGCTTGGGGAAGCCCCGCGTAACTCTCTCTCTGCCGCCGTAGGAAGTCGGCACTGTCCTGCACCAGTACACCCCCTTGCTGTCCAGGGAGACGTACGGGCCAGTCCTCGAGCCTCGCCTTGCAGTGACTCTCCCTCCTGACGCGGCTCGGCTCGTCCGCACTCGCCCACTCATCGGCCAGGCCCAGGGTCCTTGCCGTGTCCTGCACCAAGAAAGAAGGGCCTCGCATCATAACAAAGAACGCGTCCCCTGTTTAGGACGCGTCCATCATTTAAGTGCGACACTAGCCGAACCCTTTCCCCCTTCGCACGGCTTGCTTTAAAACTCAAAATGGATCAAAGAGGGGGAAAACCAAGCACTCATCGAGCCGTGTTCACCTCCTCCCGCGCCATCGGGCCCCTCGGGTCCCTCGGGGGCCCGAAGTGGCCCTTCCTCCTCCATGGACGCCGTTCCGTGCTCGGGCGCGTCCCTCCTCGGGCGAGGAGTTCCTCATCCCTCTCCACCTTCACCATGATCGGGCCCACCGAACTCCATCAATCAAAAGAGGAGGAAGACGAAAAGGGGGCAAGCGAGTTTCGGCGGAAGGCGGGCTCGTTTGCGGGTAAGGCACGGGAGAAGAAAGGCCACCCGACGCTTTAAATTTGAATTCAAGGACTAAGACGCGTCCTCGCGCCTGGACGCGCCCAAAAGGAGGAGAAAGGAAACAGAATCCCCCCGTGCAAAACGTAGTTCCCCGTTGTTCAGGGCAAGGTCTCGTGGAGCGTGCCTCGAAGCACAACTCAGTGCAAAGAAGAAAGTATGGGAGAGAGAAAAGTACACACAACACAGGAAAGCCATTTTCATTTCATATAATAGCCGAAAGTACATCATACAGTGAGAAGGGTGACGTGTACAAGCAACTCTCTAACTCTCACCATCACCCTCCTGGTCATCTCTCTCCTGCCTCCTCTGCCGGGGATCCCTATGGGGCCTCTGCGAACCCTGAGAAGCCGTGCTCGCCTCGCCCTGCGGTGGCACTCCAGCCTCGAAGGCGCGACGACTCTCCTCGGCCGAAGAGACCAGATAGCTGCCCATGGAAAAAGAACCAGACTGACGAAGTCGCGCCCCGCGTTCCTTCGCCCTCTGGTACCGCTCCTCGCTCTCCCGAAGCCTCCCCTCCGCCGTGCCGAGACTCAATCGGAGCTCCAACAGCTGGGCCTCCAGAGCCCTCCTCTCGGTCTGATCCCGCTGTCGCTCCTCCCTCTCTCTCTCCCTCTCCTCTCTCTCTCTCATCGCCTCCCTCCTCGACAGCTCGAGGGCGATCCGCAGATCCAGCACGTCACGAGGGAGCTCCTCAGCCTCCCGTCGACGCTCCTCCTCCAGCTCCACAATCCGGGCGTCACGCTCAGCAATCCGGGCGTCACGCTCCGCCACCCGAGCGTCGCGCTCCTGCTCGGCACGAACAGCACGCGCTAGGGCCTCTCGGATCTCGGCCACCTGTCAAAGCACGCATGCACCATAAGAGAAGAACAGTGATAGAAGGAAAGCAGCCAGAAGAGAGTCAAGGTCAGGCAAGCACTCACTCGAGCCTTGCGGTCACGCTCGGCCTCCTCAGCCCGAGCCACCGCATACGCCAGCTGCTCCTGGAGGGCAGAAACCTCCGGAGGAGGGCCCCGCGAACTAGAACCCGCTCCACCAGCCGTCCCGGCTGCCGCTGTCTGGTGAGCCCACTGAAACACGGGGCAAAGGTCAGTCAAAGGCTAAGCATCAAAAATCCAGGTCACAAAAAATGCATCACATAAACTCACCAGGATCTCCAACTCCTGTCGGATGGCCACCAACTGCCGCCTGGCGTCCGCCAACTGGGCCCGCAGGTCGGCGATCATGTTATCACGAGCATCCTACATTGTACATAAGTTAGTGTTACATGCATATACATATAAAAGAGTGAAGCATTCTCATTTCACTTACCCCTGCCATACCACCAAGGAAGAGGCGGTCCCCATACGTAGCCCGGTACCGTCTCAGGTAATCAGTACTGTCCTGTACATGGGACACCACTGGGACCCCGCCCTGCTGCCAGTCCTGGTACTGTGCTGGGAAGTGCGTACGCTAGTCCACAACTTTCGCCTTCCCCTTGGTCTTCCGCCCGATGCGGGCCGGCTCTTCTACATCAACCCACTCCTGGGCCAGCCCCAACGTCCTTATAACCAGCCTCAGCCGAAGCGGCTCGATCTCGTTCAGGCAATGGACCCACACGTCCCGCCTGAAACGAGGAAGACCCGCTACAACCCAGGGCTGGCCAGCATCGCCCATGCCCAGGTAGGGCCTCCACACCACCTGCATCACCATGCATACATCATGATAGTCACATGCATAAAAAACACAAAAAAATCATACGCATCATACCATGGCCTCGGGATACTCACTCAGCTCCCAACGAAGCGACGCCATCTGGTAGCCATGGGGTGCTGCAACCACGACCGGCCTCCACCGCCGCGCCAGAGGCACGGCCCTCCTATTCCCATGCCTAGCCCTCCCCATCGGGAAATAGTAATAGCTCCACACCTGCATCCATCATACATCATTAGTACAATAATTGCATATTTAACTGTGGGAATGCATAAATAAAATGTTTACCTGGAGAAAAGGTGCGAAGCCGCTGACTGTCGTCTCCTTCTCTGAAGTCTGGGAGAGATCAGCAATCAAATGGGCAAGCAGAGCCGCTCCCCACGCGTAGTGTCCCACTCTGTCCAGATCCGCCAAGATCCCGAGGAAACGGCAGTGGATGCCATCCCCCTTCGTCCCCAGCAGAAGGCGGCCCAGGAAGAAGAAAAGAAACCTCCGAAGGTCTAGATCCACCAGCTCCCTCTCGCTCGGATCCTGGGTGAAAGCTGCACGGGCATCTCCCTCCAGTCGTGCCAGAAATTCCGCTCCAGTCTCGCTGACCCGCTGGCGCGGGTCGACGAATCCGAGCACCTCCATGATCTCCACTCGGCCAACTACCCTGCTATCTCTATCAGTCACGCTCGTCTCTAACCACAGCAGGTCCAGGGCACTCTCTCGGTAGTCGGGGTAGGTGACCCCGCTGACTGCCTCTCCGTCAACTCGTAGCCCGGTAATCCGAGCCACGTCCTCTAGTGTCGGCACCATGTGCCCCCAGGGCATCAGAAACGCCCGGCTCGGCGCGTGCCATCGCTCCCTCAATGCCTGGATAAGAGGAAGGTCGAGCCGGAAGGGCTCGATCCTAAGGAAAGCTCCAAAGCCCATGGCGTCCACACGCGCCCTCTGGAAGTCCGGCAGCCCGCGGTATGCTGCCACCACCAGGGACCAGCTGATCCGGCCCTTCATCACGCCCTGCACACCACAAAACCAACAGAGAACACATCAGCATCATGAATAGTAATAAACAATAACACTGTATATACTACTTATTCATTTTATTTTTTTTATTTTTAAAATATTTATTTTTTTTTGTGGAGGCGTCCAGGCCCCTGGACGCCTCCTTTCCATTTCCTTTATTTTCTTTTATTTTTAGAAAAAACTAAAAACTAAAAACAAAAACAAATAAAATATATATAAATATTATTATGGAGGCGTCCCATTCCCTGGACACCTCCTTTTTTTAAATTCTTTTTATTATTTACGAAAATAAATAAATTAAAAAAGGAACAAAAAAGAAAATGTGGAGGCGTCCAGGCCACTGGACGCCTCCTTCCCTCACACCCGGCGTTCTTCACACAGCCTCTCGTCCGCCCTTTTAACCCAGTGAACCAATAGAATGGAGGTCTAAGGGGCTTACCGGATCGTGCTCGTCCTCTGCCGCGTCGCCAGTGTCCACTGCAGCCTCCAAGGCCAAAGGAAGAGCCTCCTCACCCGCGGCAATCTCCTCCGCCACAGCAGCCTCCTCGGCATCATCCCTCAGCCTCCTCGGACGACGAGCTCGTCGTTTCCGCTTCTGTGGACCCTGGCTCGATCCTCCTCGCTCCATTGGGATGAAGAATGGGTCGTCTGGATTGACTGGGCGGTTTGAATGAATAGTACTTGAGCAAAGGGGGGGAGCTCCCATATATATAGAATCCAGCCTCTTTGGGGCGTCCAGGCGCCTGGACGCCCCCATCTTTTTATTTTTTTTTTTCAAAATTCAAAAAATTTGGGGCGTCCAAGCGCCTGGACGCCCCAAAAACAAAAAAACTAAAAAAATAAAAAAATAAAACATAGGGGCGTCCAGGCCCCTGGACGCCCCCATAATAAAAATTTTCAAAAAAAAGTATATATATATAATAAAAGTAAAAAAGATAAGAGTATGTATATAATCCAAACAAAAGAAAAAACACAAAGAAAAAGAAAAACCACAAAAAAAGATAATAATAATTAAGTGGACGGGGGTCCCAAAACATCAATGCCAGATTTTATTCCATCAGAAAGCAGAGTGAACTACATCAGGGGCTTAGGCGCCTTAGGCCTTAACTTCCCCAGTTCGGTTAAATAAGCCCTCCACGGCTCGCATTCTTCCACCACGTGCGCTAAGGCCTTTCCCGCAACACTTGTCTTCCAAGGAGCTTTAATGGCCTTCGCTTCCTTCGCGTCCGCTTCAGTGCCCAACTCCCTTTTCTTCAAAGCAACGATGCCAGTCGGTGGCGGGAACGAATGGCGTGGGATGCCAATCTGGAGGCAGCACCGATGCGCATTATAAAGGACGAACTCGGTCGCGCCGATCAGTTGAAGATCAACTTCGGGAGAAGGCCTCATGAGGAGATCTAGCGAAAGCAAACATGCCGGTGCGCAAGTAAAGAAGCCTTGTGTCACGGTGCGGAAGTGAGACCGCCAGTCTTCACGTTTCTTTAGCCACGGAACGCGGTTCACTACAGTACCACCGAAGCCTAACACGTCGGCTATGTGGTGAAGCGGGCTTTGTTGGAAGAGCTTCGAAGCAGTTGGCATTCCCTCGCGGTGGTCGAATTTGAAGTGCAAATCAAGCCAGCAATTCAAGACAAGTGCGCAACCAAAAGGAGGCTTACCCATGCTCGAGGCAGTAAGGCTGCTGTAAAGATAGGCAAGGACGGCGTGTCCCACCCTCTTTCCACTCCAGATCCCGCGAATGGCACTTAGTTGATCCTCCTCCACTATGTTGTCGGTATGAGGAAATAAGAGAGCACCCGCCAGACAGATAGTAAACCCCTTCATGATTCCCTCCAAATAGTCATCGTCTAGTGACCCTCTCAGGGCGTCCATGACCCACTCCGCGAGCTTTTGGATATCGATCCCCTTTTGAGTACGGACCTTTCGGGCTGCTTCGGGCGGCATGAAGCTTCCAAGGACGCTTTCAGAAGTCCCCCGTATCAGCATACGCATAGCCTTCACCTTCCCGTCACTCTTGAATTTCTTCAATCCGAGCAGAAGTTCCACCTCCTCGAGGAGGATGGTAACCTCGAAGGTCGGGAAGATAAAAGTGTGGGTCTGGGGATGCCAGATCTCCACTAGTGCGCCCATAGCCGCCCAGTCCATACGAATCTTCTCGTAATGCTTGGCGTGAATAAGGAGCCCCTGCAGATGCCACTTCGAGAGTATGGCCCTCATGCCAATGGAGATATTGGAAGTTAGCTTTGAAAGCCATGGCAGTTTGGAAAACTTCCTCGGGCCTGGGAAGAGTGGATATGGCTGGAAGAGGAAAGAAAGAAGAAATGAAGGAAGTAAGAAGAAGGTTCACATGAAAAATTTGAAATAGATCAGCTTACCATATGCGACATGATCGTCCCACTCAGATGACCCTCGAGGTCGGAGAGTCGCCTGATCTCGCTGCTAGGCCTGCTCCTCTTCATAACGCGGGAAGACTCTCCTTCCATCCTGAAATCTCTAGATTCTCCTCTCCTTCCTTTCCTGAGCTTCCAAAACCCACCTTAGTGCATCTGAATGAACTAGCCTAAGGGGAGTTCTTATAGGAAGGGAAGATCGCTACAGGGCAGAACATGTCACATCAGCGATCAATGTCGAGATTTTGGCTAGATCTCCTTCCCATTGTGGTGCGATTCTGCTATGATTCTGCTACTTTCTAATGTTATTAATCCATGCTGGCCTGTGCAGGTTTTACTAACGACGTCTTTGTCCAGTCTCCTGTCCCACCTTTCAATGGTTGGTCCCACCATGTCATGCATCATAGTATACGATACCTACGCTACTAGAACATGTCAAGGACCTTGCGACCCGAACAAATCTGGGATTTGAGTTCCCCTTCAACAAAAACAGTGATGATCCCGAAGAATTTGGGTTGTACGGATAGGCCGTTAACTTGTGGTAGCATGGGGATGACGGTTCCATTCAGTGAGTTGGTGCGCGGATAAACGGGCCCCAGCCCAGTGGCGGCTCACCGGATCGGTATCCTGACCCGTTCTTAACAAGTTGACAATATTATCCTTGGCTATTTTCTATTTTAGTTTATTTTAAATTTTTATTTTAACCCAGCATGCATTCATATAGGATTTTGATTTATTGCGGAAAATCATTCAAGTGATTCGATTGCGAAGGCCGTTGTGCTTCAATTCCTACAAATATGAGATATTTCACTCCGAATAAGATACTGAGTTTCCTTGAAACGGCCCTACGTCGCTCTTCCAAAAGAGACCCTTGTTTGGACAGACCCTCAGATATTCCTTTACTTTTGACCTTATTTGACCCACCTTGGCCGCAGGACTTCCACATTGGCTGGTAACCGCTCCCCAAAGGTGAAACCTCGGTTTATGACCCAGGTACTTCCACACCGAGAAGTTGGTCTCCTTTTCGTGCCTGAGCGCACATCTCACCCTCCCTTATTTGATCTCCGTCCAAGCAATCGTCAATATTTGAAAGACCTTCTTCAAAGTCGCCTCATTGAAACTTCAGGAAAGATTCCAAACAGTAACGTCAAAAGCGTGTCTCATCACACCTTGGCATCAACTTATCAGTCCGCTCCCACTTCATTTCACTCCACTTCGATACCATTCCATTACGTGTCGCTCCCTTGCAAAGCAGACGCCAAGGCGAGGCAGCTGTAGACACGCCATTCTTGACGTCTCCTGAGAAAGTCTCATATTACTATACGACGCCCCGCGACGGCTTACGCATTTCGAATCACTTGAGTACTTCCTTTTCTTGGGTCTTCTTCTGCCTTTTTCGGCATCCAGAATCGTCTCGTCACGGTATTCGGACGGCATCAACACCAGTCAGACGCATCAAGAGGTTTCGGAACCAAGAAGGTGTCTTCCGGACGGCCGCCGTTTGAGGACCCTGGTGGGTCTTAATGGGGGCGTCCAGGCCCCTGGACGCCCCCATCTTTTTAATTTATTTTATTATTTTCTCAGGGCCCAAAACCAAATAAAAATATATATATTAATGGAGGCGTCCAGGCCCCTGGACGCCTCCATAAAAAACAAAAAGAAAAAATGTGTGTAAAATGCCAGTTGGCATAAAAAACAAAAAAAATAAATAAAAATATAAATATATTAATGGAGGCGTCCAGGCCCCTGGACGCCTCCATAAAAAACAAATATAAAAAATTAAAATGCCAGCCTTGGCATAAAAGACAAAATCAAAATAAAAAATAACATATTTTTGGAGGCGTCCAGGCCCCTGGACGCCTCCATCAACTCCCTCACGGGCGCCGGCCACCGAACGACGGTTTGTCGTGTGTGAAAAAATCCAAATTTTGAAGACGTCCAGTCAGCTGGACGCGCCCATTTCTGAATCACGAGGCGCCGCTCACAAAACCACGCGTTGTGCCAAACCGCGTGCGGCCGTCGTCGATTTTCGGTGGACCTGTTTGAGGCGTCCGGACCCCTGGACGCCCCCACAAAAGTATTCCAAAAAAATAAATAAAAATACAATAAAATATTATTTCGGCCCTGATGGAGGTGTTCAGGGTCCTGGACGCCTCCACCCTCCGGAGCTCTATAAATAGAGGCCCACCCCCTCAGTTCTGGAGGAGCTTCGAAGTGATCCGATAGGCTGCCGGAGCCCAGAGGCTACGGAGTCATTTTCTAACCCGTGGGTTCTTTTGTAGGTGGAGGTTCTGCCGGCTTCTCAGGTGCTCACGCTCGCGAGAGGAAGGTCGTCTTCATCCACCGTGCTTCCACGTCGTCCCCACGCTGCCAGAGCTCCGCCGGATTTCACCATCGGCACATCCAATAAGCCAATTCTTTCCTTTTCTTCGTAGTTCTTTTGCATTCATCATCTTGCATCCCCTATCCCCCTTCATAAGGGCGCCTTTTCTTATACACTTCTTACATCCATCATCTCATTTTCCTCCTACTCGAGTCCGGGAGGGGTTTAAAAGATAACACCAACCAGGTGAGTGTCTTGCCATCATTTCATTATCTTTATCGCAAGGATTTGAATACTACACCTCCATCTTTCTAATCCACTTGTCATTTGTTTGTCGTTGTTTTGCAAGGGTAGCCGAGGAAAGCCCTCTCCATCGGCCGACCGGAGGGAGAGGAAGAAGCAACCCGCCATCTCCCGCTCTTGAGGTAGGCGCGATCACTTTCTTATTTTGGGGTCTTTCGGCCCCTAGCGATCACATCTTATTTTCGAGGCCGCGGCGAGTCACTTCCCCAATGGCCGTTTAAATTTCCGTTCTTATATTCTCTTTATACTCTGTTATATTCTGCTCATATTCTCGAGGCCGCGGCGAGTCACTTCCCCAATGGCCGTTTAAATTCACGTTCTTATACGTTATATTCTTATCTGTTTATGTTCACGAGGCCGCGGCGAGTCACTTCCCCAATGGCCGTTTAAATTCCCGCTCTTTGTATTCTCTTTATATTCTGTCATCTTATTATCTGCTCATATTCTCGAGGCCGCGGCGAGTCACTTCCCCAATGGCCGTTTCAATTCTTGTTATTTAATTTCTGCACCATTCCCGTCCCCCCGAGGCCGCGGCGAGTCACTTCCTGCTATGGCCGTTTAACCCCCATATCTTGCTATATCACACTTGTCCCGCTCGCCCCGCCGGAGCAATCTCCCGTGGTGGCCCCTTCTCTCTCTTCTCTTATTTCTGTGTTGCAGCAAACAAACACCAAACACCAAAAGAAAGAGGAGACCGCGCGCTCCGCGTCTTCTCCGCTCTTCCCCGAACCGCGTGACGTCGCTCACAGAGGCATTATCTATATGGAGTACAGTTTACTGTATACTCCGATCACAAGAGTCTCAAGTATCTTTTCTCTCAAAAGGAACTAAATATGAGGCAAATGCGTTGGCTAGAATATCTCAAGGACTTCGACTTCAATATACAATATCATCCCGAAAAGGGGAACCCACTAGCTGATGCCCTTAGTCGAAGGCCGAGAGCACTGTTAGCTAATTGTATGATTCAAGAATGGAAGTTGTTGGAGCAATTCTCTAAGCTCAATATAAGCATGGACACAGACTTTCAATGTGTCATATTATCTCATATAAGCATTCATCCAGACCTATTATCTGAAATACGAGCGCTTCAAGATAATGACCCTATATTAGTAGAGATCAAAGGTAAATTGGAAGGACAGTCTGATTTCCAATTAGCATCAGATAGAAGGTTGTTATTCCAAAATATAACTTGTATACCGGATTGTCCCGAGTTAAAGAAGAAGATCTTAGATGAAACTCATAGATCAAGGTACACGATTCATCCTGGATCTACCAAAATATACCAAGATGTGAAAAAAAAATTTTGGTGGCCCAACATGAAAAGGGAAATAGCGGACTATGTGTCGCGCTGTCTCACATGCCAACAGGTCAAGGCGGAACACCAAAAGCCTGCTGGAAAACTACATCCTCTAGATATCCCTAAATGGAAGTGGGAGAATATTGGTATGGATTTCATCATGGGTTTATCTAAATCAAAAGGAGGACATGATGGAATATGGGTTATTATTGACCGATTGACTAAATCGGCGCATTTCTTGCCAATCAAGAGCCGATGGTCAGTCGATGTGTTGGCTGCATTATACATCAAGGACATAGTCAGATTACACGGTATTTCTATTTCAATCGTATCTGACAGAGATCCCCGTTTTACTTCTCATTTTTGGAAGGGACTACAACATTCGTTGGGAACAAGGCTTAACTTTAGTACAGCTTTTCATCCTCAAACGGATGGTCAGACCGAGAGAACTAATCAGGTGGTTGAAGATATGCTCAGAGCTTGCATCATTGATTTCGATGGAAGCTGGCATGATCACTTGCCGTTGGTAGAATTTGCATACAATAATAGCTACCAGGCAAGTATACAAATGGCACCTTTCGAAGTCTTATACGGAAGAAGTTGCCGATCACCCTTATGCTGGGACGAAGTTGGAGGAAAACAACTATTAGGACCAGACATGGTAAGGGATACCACTGAGAAGATACAATTGATTAGAGAAAGACTGCAAGTTGCTCAGTCTAGGCAAAAGACTTATGTTGACACGAGAAGGAGAGATCTTGAATTCCAAGTCGGAGATCATGTATTTCTCAAGATATCGCCTGGAGGTGGCATACAGAGATTTGGTGTCAAGGGCAAGCTTACACCAAGATTCATCGGACCCTTCGAGATACTGGAACGAGTTGGCGAGGTTGCTTATCGCATCGCATTGCCTCCTCAATTGTCCGATGTTCATAATGTGTTCCACATATCTATGTTGAAGAAATATGTACACGACCCATCACATATTATTGATCATGGAGACTTAGTGATCCAGAAGGATCTCACATATGAGCAGAAGCCCATGAAGATACTAGATCGTGAAGTACGTACCCTAAGGAATAATGTAGCAACCCTGATAAATGAATATTGAAATAAAATTAAAAACATATATATTACAGAAGTAATATAGATAATAAGAATATGATTAGTTAGACAAAATAAAACAAATTAAAAATAACGCCTCTGAGTAAGGCGTTAATTTAAAAAGGAACGCCTCTACATACGGCGTGACTAAAGAAAGGACGCCCACGCATGTGGTCGTCAACTCTCACGCGACCAAATAGGCAAGTGAAAGAAACGCCCATATATTAGGCATGTTTCAAAAACAAGGAACGCCCTTATACAAGACGCTTCTTAAGAAACGACCTGAACAAGGTCGTTAATTTAAGAATAAACGTCCTGACCAAAGGCGTTAATTCAGTTCGTGACCGTTCGAACCCAGAACTTATCCAGGGAAAGATTAACCTAATCTAGTAAGTGTCTATTAGAGTAAGGACTCTATTAGGGATATGTTACCCTCAATCAAACACTACTTTTGTTAGGACTCCAAAATCCTATAAATAGTCTTGATCGAACAACCCTAAACCTATTTGGACGATCGAACTGCACAGGTACGTGAAGAACATATGTTCTTCTATTTTCTTCTTATGTTCCTTTCTTATGAACGTAGCATGAGAAGAATTAATATTCTTCGTTTCTTCTATTCTTGCAGGATAAGAAGACTAACGGGTAAGTCTTCTTTCTTTCTCCTCCTTTACCTCTGTTAAGTTATTACGAAGCATAATACCTTCGTATTCTATCCTCTGTAGGTCGTTCATCTTCATCCAACGTCTGCTGCATCTTGATTCTTACAGACCCTTCACGGTTATCTCCAAATCAACCCTTTAAGGTAGGATTTTCTCAAGTCTCGTAGCCCAAACTAAAAATAATACAAGAAGCACCATGCATGATATATTTATACAGTTTGCATATAGTTTTAATACGTTTTCTGTAAATTTTCAAGAAACGCCCTTGAATAGGGCGCTACTTTAAACGAAACGACCATTACAGTGGTCGTTAATTAAAAGTATACGCCTTGTATACAGGCGTTAATTTCATGAACAATCGCATGTAATTAATAATTGATCCTGTTTAAAATTCAATAAATATGAAATATCGATTCTAAAATCTTGCATGACTCTACCTGTGAATTCCTGTTAATTTTCTTGTCATGACCATGCCTCCTATTTTTATTTCCTGAAATATTGTAAATTTCTTGAATTCACGACTTGGACAAAGTCGTGTTTTATATGTTAACGCCCCAGAATAGGGCGTGAATATGAAATCTAACGCCCCTTCCTAGGGCGTTCCTCAGTTAAAATCCTGGAATATATTTTGCAAAAATAGAATTAAAGAGTAACGCCCCTTACAAAGGCGTGTTTTAGATAAATCCTGAAAATTAATTATATTCTGTCAAATATGTAAATAATGAGACGCCTGCTTCTGTAGTCGTCAACTCTTAATAAACGCCCCTGACCAGGGCGCGTTTTAATTAAATTACTGAATTATTGAAAATTCTGCAAAACGGAAAATATGTAAACGCCCTTCGGTTAGGCGTTAATTACTTGAGAAACGACTTGACCTAAGTCGTTATTTTACTGTAAACTGATTTTTCACTGTCTCTGTTAACCGGTGCTTTCATATGTTATATAATATATATATATATATCGGCACTATTCTCCACTCTGTGAGTATAGTCCCACGTTTCATGTTGATTTATCGATCACACTCAACTCTCATTGACATACAAGCTCTCCATTGGACATTCCGTTCCTTTGGACTAGCGAGTTAGTCATAGAGACCTCCGTAAGACTCCTCGTAGCCTTGGATTCCCTCAAGGCCGACTGAGCTGGTTGTACCCTAAAAACCCATTACACGATCCTTGCCATGTCAATCTAAAGAAACATGGTATACCGGCCCTTATGTTTATACAAAGAGTATATCATAAGAAAATTCTTAATGGGATGATGATATCATGCCATATCATGTCGTTCTTGTAAACCCCAATTCTATGATAAGAATGAGGGTATCTTGCTTTGATATACTGGTCATGTGGACCTCAATTCTATATAAAGAATGTCCATACTGATTTGTCATGGTACCTAAGTTAAGGGAACCATATTCTACCTAGTTTTATCGATATCGTGATTATACCGTTATTACCGTCAATCTATGTCCTTTGTCATATTTTGGACTCTATTCTATCCAAGTTGTCATACATGTCTACAAGCTTGATTATTGAAATTCTAAATTGGCTATATAAACAAGAGTGGATGTCAAAAATACATGATAAATACCTGCGCATATAGGGCCCGATCTGGTCCTGGGAGGAGCACCCGAAAGTACTTGTGCCCATGGGAGTTAAAATGATAAGGTATCTGGCATTATACCGAGTACTTGACTTGCTTGATTGGACATTCCACACACATCTTGTACTTGAATCGTACTTGACTTGACATGAAATGCGTGGCCCGAAAAAGGGTAAATTACTTGCTTGATACATGATAGCCAAAGTTCTTGACATGACTTGTTAAACGTACTTGTTTGAATATCTTGAATACACTTGTTATCTTGTTGGAAGTTCATGATTAAGTTCATCTTATTTCTTGATATTACATTCTCTCTATCTTGTCATTTTAGGCGAGCATGCATAGCTTTATTGCATTCATGAAAGATATAATTACTTAAACCCCTTGCTAGTACTTGAGATATAATTTCCTACTGAGCGTTCGCTCATTCCGTTTGTCCCTTTGTACTTTTCAGGTAAGTCCGACGACGATGGAAGTCAATCGGATGGGAATGATCAAGAGTGAAAGTGATAGAGCTTCTACAAGTGTCGTCTAGTCTTTTCTATAGTTTCATGAGTCAAATATGTATTATTTCCTTTTTATTAAACAGAGTATTGGATTTGTAATAGTCTATCCATTATGAAATAAAGGATTCGGTTATCTTGCTATTTTGTGCATCTCTGTCTTTGTGTCGAATACACGACCACTCTGATTGACATGATTGATATAGACACGTCGCGCATCTCCGGGTATCTTCCGCGCTCGGGGCGTGACAGTCTTTGTGGTATCAGAGCCTAAGGTATTCAATTCCTAGGAAAAACCCAAGTCCAAGGATAAGTTGAACCTTTAAACCAGTGAGATTGGGTAGAACCAAGGGTTAGATTTAACATAGTATACGAGTCTTTAAATACGATCACGTACTAATATAGTTATTGTAATTGTAGGATAATGGCTGCCGAACGTGCTCAATAGCGCAACATGCAGCGTACCCTGCAAGGGATGACCCAAGTGCTACAACAGGTAGCACAAGGTGGTGCTCCACGAGCTGGAAGCTTACACCAAGCCTTTAAGAACATGAATCCCACGAAGTTTATGGGAACGACCGATCCGGACGATGCCGAGCATTGGGTTCGGGAAACCGAACGCATATTCCGTGTCATGCAATGCACGGACCAGGACAAAGTTATATTAGCTACATTCCAGTTAGAGAAAGATGCTAGATGCTGGTGGGAGTCTATTGAAGCAACCATAGATCCGACTCAAGTAACATGGGAAGAATTCGTGGAATACTTCAATGCTAAATATTTCTCGGACCGAGTCCAAGAAAAGAAGGCTGCCGAATTCGCTGCATTAAAGCAACGATCCCTATCATTAGCAGATTATGAAGCTCAGTTCTCCAGGTTGTCTAGATATGCCAAGCATCTTATTAGCACGGAGAAGATGAAAGCCCGTAGATTTCTTAATGGGCTTAGGCCCCACTATATTACTCAACTGGCGCCTATGGACATCCAAGTTTATTCTGAGATAGTGCGCCGAGCTCAACTACTTGAAGATGCCACGGAACTATCTGATAGGATCCGAGGGAAAGACAAGAAGGAACAAGTCACGGGTTCGGGTTCTTTCAAACCCAATTTCAAGAAGAGGCCCAATAATGGAGGTTCTTCCTCTCAAGACCATAAGTTCAAAAAGACCAAGCCTTTCTCTATCACAACTACCCCTTCTAATACAGTATGCAAGCATTGTGACAAGGCTGGTCACAAGACAGAAGAATGCTGGAGGAAATTAGGAGCTTGTCTCCGTTGTGGAAGCCGTGAGCATCGGATTCCCGAGTGTCCATTAATGAACGACCAAGCCGGCGATGGTAAACGCCCGGTGACAAAGAATGCTCGTCTTCATGCAATACAGGAGACCGAACCTGAAGAAGAAGGCGGATTAGTGGAAGGTACATTGAAAATTTGTTCCAAATATGCACATGTCTTATTTGATACGGGTGCATCACATTCCTTTATTTCTAAGAAGTTTGCTGACCCATTACATCTAGAACCGGAATGGATGAAAATAGTGTTGTCTACTCCTCTCGGAAACGAGACGGATATCACGCATCATTACCAAAACTGTGAGGTGTTGGTTCGAGGAAAGAATTTTCCTATTGATCTTATCTGCTTAGATCTAAAAGAATATGATGTTATACTAGAAGCAGATTGGTTATCTAAGTACCAGGCAACGGTTGATTGCCGTAATAGCAAGATTGTTTTCAAAGAATTTCCAGAACTGACTTATACTAGTCCTAAGAGTCGAAGCAAATCCCCTCTTATTTCGGCTCTTCGAGCAAGCAAGCTCGTCAGGAAGGGATGTGCATCCTTCCTTGCTTTTGTCACTGTTAAAGAAGCTAAGGAAACCAAGATAGAAGACATTCAGGTAGTGCAAGAATTTCCAGACGTATTTCCGGAAGATTTGCCAGGGTTACCCCCTCAAAGAGAAGTAGCCTTCACCATTGACTTAGTCCCTGGTGCTGGTCCTGTTTCAAAGCACCATATAGAATGTCCCCTGCTGAACTCAAGGAGTTGAAGGAGCAGTTGATGGAACTAATCCGAAAAGGGTTTATTAGACCAAGTACTTCCCCGTGGGGAGCACCAGTCTTATTTGTAAAGAAGAAGGATGGATCCATGAGATTGTGTATCGACTATCGACAGTTGAATCATCTCACTACAGCTCCGGTCTTAGCTCTACCGATAGAAGGAGAGAAATTCGAAGTCTACACAGATGCTTCTGGCATTGGCCTCGGATGTGTCCTAATGCAACAAGGAAAGGTCATAGCATACTCTTCCCGTCAACTGAAGAAGCATGAGGAGAATTACCCCGTCCATGACTTAGAACTGGCCGCGGTAGTATTTGCCATAAAGATATGGAGACACTATCTCTATGGAGTACAGTTCACTGTCTACTCCGATCATAAGAGTCTCAAATATCTATTCTCACAAAAGGAGCTAAACATGAGACAAAGACGTTGGCTAGAATATCTCAAGGACTTCGACTTCAATATACAATACCATCCCGGAAAGGGTAATTATGTTGCTGATGCCCTTAGTCGAAAGCCAAGAGCAATGATAGCCAATTTTATGATACAGGAATGGAGGTTACTTGAACAATTCTCCGAGCTCAATATAAGCTTGGACACGGAATCCAAATTTGTTACATTATCTCATGTAAGCTTACAGTCAGATTTATTATCTGAGATACAAGCACTTCAGGGTAATGATCCTATATTAGTGGAAATCAAGGGCAGATTAGAAGGACAATCTGACTTTCAGGTAGCTTCTGATGGAAGATTATTGTTCAAAGATAGAACTTGTATACCCGACTGTCCGGAATTAAAGAAGAAGATCTTAGATGAAGCTCACCGATCAAGGTACACTATTCATCCTGGATCAACTAAAATGTACACAGATGTAAAGAGGAACTTTTGGTGGCCCAATATGAAAAGAGAAATAGCGGACTATGTATCACGCTGTCTCATATGCCAACAGGTCAAGGCGGAACACCAAAAGCCTGCTGGAAAACTACATCCTCTAGATATTCCTAAGTGGAAGTGGGAGGATATTGGTATGGACTTCATCATGGGTTTGTCTAAATCTAAAGGAGGACATGATGGAATCTGGGTTATCATTGACCGATTAACTAAATCTACACATTTCTTGCCAATAAAGAGCCGATGGTCAATTGATGTGCTAGCTGCACTGTACATCAAGGAAATAGTCAGGATACATGGAATTCCTGTCTCAATCGTGTCTGACAGAGATCCTCGTTTTACTTCTCATTTTTGGAAGGGATTACAACATTCATTGGGAACAAGGCTTAACTTTAGTACTGCTTTCCACCCACAAACGGATGGTCAGACCGAGAGAGCTAATCAAGTTGTTGAAGATATGCTTAGAGCATGCATCATTGACTTTGGAGGAAGATGGCATGATCACTTGCCATTAATTGAATTTGCATATAACAACAACTACCAAGCTAGTATCCAAATGGCACCTTTCGAAGCCTTATACGGAAGGAGTTGCAGATCACCCATATGCTGGAACGAAATTGGAGAAAAATAACTGCTAGGTCCAGACATGGTAAGGGATACAACTGAGAAGATACAAGTAATCAGAGAAAGATTGCAAGTTGCTCAGATGAGACAAAAAGCTTATGCTGATACAAAAAGGAGAGATCTTGAATTCCAAATCGGAGATCATGTATTTCTCAAGATATCGCCTGGACGTGGCATACGAAGATTTGGTGTTAAGGGCAAGCTTACGCCAAGATTCATCGGACCATTTGAGGTACTTGAAAGAGTTGGCGAGGTTGCTTATCGCATCGCATTACCTCCTCAATTGTCCGAGGTACATAATGTATTTCACATATCCATGTTGAAGAAGTATGTGCACGATCCATCGCATATTATCGAGCATGAAGATCTGGTGATCTAGAAAGATCTCACCTATGAACAGAAGCCTATGAAGATCTTAGATCGAGAAATACGAGCTCTAAGGAATAAGGTTATTCCCATGCTCAAGGTGCAATGGAATAAGAATCTCGAACGCGAAGCGACATGGGAGACCGAGGAATCTATGAAGAAACGATTTCCCGAGTTATTCTAAGAGGTATATGTTCTACACTCTCCACGTGTATAATTATATATATTGAATTTGGGGACCAAATTCTTTTTAAGTGGGGGAGGGTGTAGCAACCCTGATAAATGAATATTGAAATAAAATTAAAAACATATATATTACAGAAGTAATATAGATAATAAGAATAGGATTAGTTAGACAAAATAAAACAAATTAAAAATAACGCCTCTGAGTAAGGCGTTAATTTAAAAAGGAACGCCTCTACATACGGCGTGACTAAAGAAAGGACGCCCACGCATGTGGTCGTCAACTCTCACGCGACCAAATAGGCAAGTGAAAGAAACGCCCATATATTAGGCGTGTTTCAAAAACAAGGAACGCCCTTATACAAGACGCTTCTTAAGAAACGACCTGAACAAGGTCGTTAATTTAAGAATAAACGTCATGACCAAAGGCGTTAATTCAGTTCGTGACCGTTCGAACCCAGAACTTATCTAGGGAAAGATTAACCTAATCTAGTAAGTGTCTATTAGAGTAAGGACTCTATTAGGGATATGTTACCCTCAATCAAACACTACTTTTGTTAGGACTCCAAAATCCTATAAATAGTCTTGATCGAACAACCCTAAACCTATTTGGACGATCGAACTGCACAGGTACGTGAAGAACATATGTTCTTCTATTTTCTTCTTATGTTCCTTTCTTATGAACGTAGCATGAGAAGAATTAATATTCTTCGTTTCGTCTATTCTTGCAGGATAAGAAGACTAACGGGTAAGTCTTCTTTCTTTCTCCTCCTTTACCTCTGTTAAGTTATTACGAAGCATAATACCTTCGTATTCTATCCTCTGTAGGTCGTTCATCTTCATCCAACGTCTGCTGCATCTTGATTCTTACAGACCCTTCACGGTTATCTCCAAATCAACCCTTTAAGGTAGGATTTTCTCAAGTCTCGTATCCCAAACTAAAAATAATACAAGAAGCAAAATAATACAAGAAGCACCATGCATGATATATTTATACAGTTTGCATATAGTTTTAATACGTTTTCTGTAAATTTTTCAAGAAACGCCCTTGAATAGGGCGCTACTTTAAACGAAACGACCATTACAGTGGTCGTTAATTAAAAGTATACGCCTTGTATACAGGCGTTAATTTCATGAACAATCACATGTAATTAATAATTGATCCTGTTTAAAATTCAATAAATATGAAATATCGATTCTAAAATCTTGCATGACTCTACCTGTGAATTCCTGTTAATTTTCTTGTCATGACCATGTCTCCTATTTTTATTTTCTGAAATATTGTAAATTTCTTGAATTCACGACTTTGACAAAGTCGTGTTTTATATGTTAACGCCCCAGAACAGGGCGTGAATATGAAATCTAACGCCCCTTCCTAGGGCGTTCCTCAGTTAAAATCCTGGAATATATTTTGCAAAAATAGAATTAAAGAGTAACGCCCCTTACAAAGGCGTGTTTTAGATAAATCCTAAAAATTAATTATATTCTGTCAAATATGTAAATAATGAGACGCCTGCTTCTGTAGTCGTCAACTCTTAATAAACGCCCCTGACTAGGGCGCGTTTTAATTAAATTACTGAATTATTGAAAATTCTGCAAAACAGAAAATATGTAAACGCCCTTCGGTTAGGCGTTAATTACTTGAGAAACGACTTGACCTAAGTCGTTATTTTACTGTAAACTGATTTTTCACTGTCTCTGTTAACCGGTGCTTTCATATGTTATATAATATATATATATATATATATATATCGGCACTATTCTCCACTCCGTGAGTATAGTCCCACGTTTCATGTTGATTTATCGATCACACTCAACTCTCATTGACATACAAGCTCTCCATTGGACATTCCGTTCCTTTGGACTAGCGAGTTAGTCATAGAGACCTCCGTAAGACTCCTCGTAGCCTTGGATTCCTCAAGGCCGACTGAGCTGGTTGTACCCTAAAAACCCATTACACGATCCTTGCCATGTCAATCTAAAGAAACATGGTATACCGGCCCTTATGTTTATACAAAGAGTATATCATAAGAAAATTCTTAATGGGATGATGATATCATGTCATATCATGTCGTTCTTGTAAACCCCAATTCTATGATAAGAATGAGGGTATCTTGCTTTGATATACTGGTCATGTGGACCTCAATTCTATATAAAGAATGTCCATACTGATTTGTCATGGTACCTAAGTTAAGGGAACCATAATCTACCTAGTTTTATCGATATCGTGATTATACCGTTATTACCGTCAATCTATGTCCTTTGTCATATTTTGGACTCTATTCTATCCAAGTTGTCATACATGTCTACAAGCTTGATTATTGAAATTCTAAATTGGCTATATAAACAAGAGTGGATGTCAAAAATACATGATAAATGCCTGCGCATATAGGGCCCGATCTGGTCCTGGGAGGAGCACCCGAAAGTACTTGTGCCCATGGGAGTTAAAATGATAAGGTATCTGGCATTATACCGAGTACTTGACTTGTTTGATTGGACATTCCACACACATCTTGTACTTGAATCGTACTTGACTTGACATGAAATGCGTGGCCCAAAAAAGGGTAAATTACTTGCTTGATACATGATAGCCAAAGTTCTTGACATGACTTGTTAAACGTACTTGTTTGAATATCTTGAATACACTTGTTATCTTGTTGGAAGTTCATGATTAAGTTCATCTTATTTCTTGATATTACATTCTCTCTATCTTGTCGTTTTATGCGAGCATGCATAGCTTTATTGCATTCATGAAAGATATAATTACTTAAACCCCTTGCTAGTACTTGAGATATAATTTCCTACTGAGCGTTCGCTCATTCCGTTTGTCCCTTTGTACTTTTCAGGTAAGTCCGACGACGATGGAAGTCAATCGGATGGGAATGATCAAGAGTGAAAGTGATAGAGCTTCTACAAGTGTCGTCTAGTCTTTTCTATAGTTTCATGAGTCAAATATGTGTTCTTTCCTTTTTATTAAACAGAGTATTGGATTTGTAATAGTCTATCCATTATGAAATAAAGGATTGGGTTATCTTGCTATTTTGCGCATCTCTGTCTTTGTGTCGAATACACGACCACTCTGATTGACATGATTGATATAGACACGTCGCGCATCTCCGGGTATCTTCCGCGCTCGAGGCGTGACAAATAAGGTTATTCCCATGCTAAAAGTATAATGGAATAAGAGTTCCGATCATGAAGCCACATGGGAGACCAAGGAATTCATGAGGAAGCGATTTCCAGAATTATTTTAAGGTATATACTCTACACTCTCCACATATATATATACTATGGAATTTGGGGACCAAATTCTTTTAAGTGGGGGAGGGTGTAGCAACCCTGATAAAAATAAGATTTTTAAATAAATCAAATTAAAATAAAAGATAAGTAAATAGATGACAAAGAGCCCAAATGAGTAAATCATTAATCAAGAGGAAAATAACGCCTTTTATCAAGGCGCTAATTCAAAAGGAAACGCCTCTGTCTAAGGCGTTAATTTAAAAAGGATGCCAACACCAAAGGGCGTCAATTCCCAAACGGCCGAAAATAAATAAAAGGCAAGTATAAGTGACGCCCTCTACATGGGCGCGTTTCGCATAAGAAATGACGCTTGACAAGGCGTCAATTCAAATTAACGCCCTCGCTTAAGACGTGAATTCAGTTCAAGTTTCATTCGACCTAGGAGTCTATCCAGAGCAGGTTCTGGATAACTACGACAAAGATGGAATATGGTAAGGACTCTATCATGGAAGTATTACTTCCAATACAACTCTAACCCTATTAGGATCCCCAAAATCCTATAAATATCCTGCTACTCGACCCAAACCGCTGTTTGGCATTCTGTGTTGCTGTTGTCGTCAGTGAAGAACCGGTAATGTTCTTCCTCTTTTTCTTTTACCTTAGGTTATATGATTAATAGTCTTCATTATTTCTTCTGTAGGAAGTCTGCAGTAACTCTCTGTCGAAGTGAAGAACGTGAGGTTCTTCATCCTCTTCTTCTTCCTCTTTTGGTGATCAGAAGACTCTGTTACAAACAGAGTATCGTTTGTCTTCACGAATCTTCACGAGTCCTTCATCCACATCTTAATCAAGTAGGTTTTCTCAAGAAACGTAGCCCAAATTAATTTAAGATCCTTAATAAAATCATATGTTATCCATGCATATAGTTTCATCATGGTTTTAAATGTTTTCTGTAAAATTTTGAAATAAGCGACCCTGACAAGGGCGCTAATTCTTGTTTTGACGCCCTACCTAGAAGTCGTCAATTTCATATAAATTGATAATTACCCATGTTTAAAATTCTATATCTATGAAACCATGAACCTAATCTAATGCTTGTTCATCCTGAATGAATTCTACTATTTTTCTGGTCCTGACTATATAAATTGTTCCTAAAATTTTATTATCTGAAATTTGGAAAAATTGTTGAATTAACGACCCGCGCAAGGTCGTCTCTTATTGAACTGACGCCCCAGGCCAGGGTGCTAATTGAAAAGTAACGCCCCTGTCCAGGGCGCATTTTTGTTAAAATTCCAGAATATTGATTTTCTGTAGAATGGAAATATTGAAGGGACGACTAATGTATAAGTCGTCAAATTGTGAATAAACGCCCCTGAGTAAGGCGTTAATTGGATAATTAATGACTTAGCTTAAGTCGCTATTTTCTGTATTACTGTTTTACACTGGTTACTGTCAACCGAAGATTTCTGTCAACCGAAGGGTTATATATATATATATATATATATATATATATATCGGTACTATATTTCCACTCCGTGAATATAGTCCCATGTTTCATGATGTTTTTATCGCACTACCCTCAATTCTCATTGACATACAAGCTCTCCATTGGACATTCCGTTCCTTTGGACATGCGAGTTAGTCATAGAGACCTCCGTAAGACTCCTCGAGCCTTGGATTCCCTCAAGGCCGACTGAGCGGGTTGTACCATAAAAACCTATCACCCTATTTTTGCCATGTCACTCTATAGAAATATGGTATACCGGCCCTCATATTATGCTATGAGTATGATATGAGAATTTTCTTAATGAACGGGGAAAGCATGTCATCAATGTGATGTTATTGTAGACCCCAATTCTATATTAAACTTGATGTTCTTGTGGACATCAATTCTATATAAAGAATATCCATATTGACTTGTCATGGTACCCAAGTTAGGGAATCAATTCCACCTAGTTTTATCGATAATCGTGATTGTACCGTTATTATCGCCATTCTATGTCAAGTGTCATATTTTGGACTCTATTCTATCAAAAGTTTATCCTACATGTCTACAAACTTTATTCTTGAAATTCCATATTGGCTATACACAAAAGTGGATGTTAAAATACATGATTAATGCCTGCGCATATAGGGCCCGATCTGGTCCTGGGAGGAGCACCCGAAAGTACTTGTGCCCATGGGAGTTGATTGATCACGGTATTGGCATTATATCGAAGTGCATGACTAGCTTGATTGAACATTTCACAAATCTTGTACTTGTACTTGACTTGATATTACATGACTTGCGTGACCCGAAAAAGGGTAATTTCATACTTGCGTGCTTGAACGTGATAGCCAAATTCCAACATGACATGATGAATACACTTGCTTGAATATCTTGATATCTTTTGATATAAGTTCTTGAAAGTTCATGACTAGTTCTCGTCGCTATCTTATTGCTATACACTCTCTCTATCTTGTCGTTTTATGCGAGCATGCATAGCTATAGTGCATTCATGAAAGATGTAATTACTTAAACCCATTGCTAGTTCTTGAGATATAATTTCCTACTGAGCGTTCGCTCACTTAGTGTTTCCCTACTTTTCAGGTAAGTCCGATGATGAGGGAACTCAAACGGATGGGAAAAATCAAGAGTGAAAGAGATAGAGCTTCTTCCGTGTTATCTAGTTTTTTTTCATATTTTCTTGAGTCAACCTTGTATTTTTCCTTTATTTTAGTTAGTACTTCAAAGGTTTGTAATAGACATATTCTTATGAAGGAATAAAGGATTGGGTTATCTTTACTTTTGCGCATCTCTGATTTTGGTGTCGAATACACTAACACTCTGATTGACATGATTGATATAAACTCGTCACGCGTCTCCGGGTATCTTCCACTCTCGGGACGTGACACTTAAGGATCGAATTGAAACCCTAATTAGGACTCTATGTTCGTTCTAATCTATAGAAACCCTAGCTACCCTATAAATAGACTCCAGAACAAACCTGCACGACCCTTACTTTTGGCTCGCGTGGAACTAAGGTAAAGAGGCCGAATTAGAGGTATGTTCTTTAGAAGAATTTATTTATAACAGTATGGTCTAACTACCCTCCAACTTTCATCTTAGGAGATCAAGCCATCAGGAAGATAGAGGCGTTCAAAGTTGCTGGTTCAATACAAGAATCTCAGGAACCTGTGCAACGAACCTAGATTGATTGGTCAAATGGAAGCCCTAAACGAGATAATTAGATAAGGGTTCTTTAGAAAAAATTATTCCTTTTAGTACCATCTTCTTACCCTCAAAATTCCGTGGTCATAGGTGAAGATGGATCAAGAGATAAAAGGCCATGAATTTGTTGTTCCAGTTTAGGACGAGCAGAAAATAGGGTCAAGTTCCAATCTTAAATTCGACGATTAAAGCTTAGTCCAAAAGTAGGTTATCCCATGAATGGCTTAAACATGATGTTAAGAATAAAAGCCCTCAGATCTTAGTCGATTTCACCCATTGTACATGGATAATTTAATGTTTTATTGAGACTGCGTCAACTAGTTCATTTTTCATGCATAGACTTAGCCTTAATGCAATTAAGATAGAATTCTTGTCTAATTCACTCTCTCCTATGCATGATCATGGCCTAATTTTCTTCTAGCATGTTTTACTACCTATTTTATATCGTTTCCATGCATAACATGCCCTAGGTTAACGTTTTATTTCACTATTTTACAGCTTTAGAAATGGTCCATAACTTGACCACCTTATTTAAACAGCGGTCTATCGAGAGACCGTTTGTAACCAATGCGGCCATGTCACGACCGCTATTTTGTTCTGCGAACTTGGTTGAATTTTGCATATTAAAAACCCTATAATTAGGATATTTTTCACTAAAAATGGTGTTGATTTCCTGTTAAATACCATGTTTTATCATGATCATGATTTCAATCATTATTTTTCATTATCATGTAATTTCATGCCAAAATATTTTAATTTTGTAATTAAATGGTTTCTATGTTGTGTACATAGTACATATGGTGTTTTGTCCGTATGTTTCACTGTTTCACTCTTATCTCTTGAGTCATTTTCTTAAGTACATGACATATGCTCCGTTATGTGACCATTAGTTACACTTTGCACTTATAGACACACTTTCTTGGACTTATGAACCCCTCCGCCGGATATTCCTTTTGTCGGACTAGGAGATTATGTTTCAAGGCCTCCGTAAGACTCTGCGAGCCTGGGATTCCCACTAGGACGCCGAGCTGGCTATACCATTTAAAACCCAAATTATCTAGAAAGCACTTACACCATCAATGTTTTCTGGATTCTGAGTTACAAACGGTCTTCATGGCGACTGCTAAGGGGTACTTAATGGTCGGCAAGTGGACGCTTATTTTGGAAAACGGTCATCCTATGACCGCATGCCTCTCTAAGTCAAGCTTTTTTTGCTCTGGCTCTGACTCGTCACAAACGGCCCTGACTCGATCGCATAGTTCTGCCTAACGGTCTAGACATGACCGTCTGATTCATGAAACAGTCTAGTAAATGGCCGCTTTATCTCTAAACCTATGTAACCCGAGGTTTGTCTTTTGGGGTTGGTTTTCTGGAGTTCCTAGATGGTCTTAAGATTATCTGGAGTCTCAACATATGTTTAACAAGTTAATGTTAAGATATGAAACTTAATGAAAATACTATTATGCTGCCGGAATGTCGCCGGAGTATAATATTCTTTTAATTCTTCTTTGATATCTCATATCAATTTTGGTAAGTTCTATACCTTGGTTACTTGGTCATGCAATTTATTATTTGGAATTGAATTATTGGCTGAAATTATTGTTATATCTCATGGAAGTAGCTGGATTTATAACTTGAAGATGCAAGACCAGGCACGGATTATGTCCAAGGACTCCATGCTAGTCCTCTTGACGGATTATCGGAAACGTGCTATAAACCATGGGGTACGATGATACTGGCGTCGCATTGCGCTGGGAGTACTTTCACTTATAAATGAGTGAAAAACCACGAGGCTCGTTATGGAAAATACATACTTGTTAATGACTTTCTAGTACATAGCCTTTACAAGGTTGTGTAAAGTACTTTCTAGATTCTTGCTCGTACATTCTTGTTCTTGAAATGTCAAATTTACTTCTACATGATTAATCTTGCTTGTTCATGGTCTATACTTGCTCACGTCTACTTCCTCAGTTATTTCATGATTCTATATTCTTGGTTATCTTGGCTTATATCGCTTGTTTATCGCGTTCTTATTTTTACCTTAAGATCTAGAGCTAAGACATTAATCATTTAAATACTGCCTTCATGTGGATGCGAAGATACCTACTAGACAAGTGTGCTCATACCTACTTTCTCAATTTTTCAGGAAGTACTGATGGATCGGATTCGGAATATACAAATAGCGGGTCCGAGAGTGATTAAAGGTCAAATGGATCGAGAGAAGACCTAGTTGTCAAGTGTCTAGTCGAGTCCCTTTTTAATTTTCTATTTTATTGAGTCTATGATGTAAGGATGTTTAAAGTTATGATCTTATGTACATTTGGGTCATTATTATGAATAAAGTAGATTTTTGGAAAAATATACTTGTGCAATTACTTTTGTGTGATTATCTTGCGCTCTGATTTCTTGCTTGCGAGAGGCTTATCCTGTCGGCTGTTCATGTTCCCAATATTCCTTCCGCTGTATTAAAAGCTCAGGGCGTGACAATTAAAGTGGTATTAGAGCATAGGCCTAGATGTCCTAGGAAAAGATGTCATGTGGTGCGGACACCAGAGCGAGTGAGAAGCACGAACCAGCGAGCCGTCGTATCGTACGCGGAGCACCACCCGGGCTACAGTGGCTTCCATCTAGCTCGGAGACAGCTTCGAGACTCTCCCTTGAGTCTTGATATTTATAGTTTATTGGGACTTTGTTTGTGTGTATTGTGTGTTTTATTCGGATTGTAATTCAGATTGTAAGAGGGGTTTATGTGTAATTTGGGACCACCCGAGTCCCGCGGGCCCCCCTACATCATCCTCATTGATCCACCACATCTCTAGGGCCCATGTGGGGTCAGTCAACCTTCCAATAGTGGACTTCTAGAAGAGTGGACCATGGGGGGGACAAGTGTTTAAAATAGTCCAAGAAGGGGGCATGAAGGTCAAGGGGGCGCCCCTCCTTTACTATATTATATTATGAATTTTAGTTTATTTTATTTAGTTCCAAATCACATGGGAGAATAAAAATGTGGACTCCCTCTTTTACCCTCCCCAACCCTAGATCTAGGGTTAGTTTGTGTCATTTTGCATTTCACATAAAAGGCTTGTAATTACCATTTTGTTAGAATTAATGCAAAGAATATCAAGGAATTTGTTCCAAAGGCAAGGACCGCCCCTCTCTCTCTCTCCTCTCTTCTTCTTACAGCTGGGAAGGCTGTGTTCTGAGATGTAAAGCCTCATCTATTTGGTGTGGAGTTCGTCGTTGCCGCCGCCGCCGCCATCGAGTCGCAGTTGCACCGCCACCACCTCCGTCGGTATTCTGCCAATCGGGTGACAACATGCCATTCTCAAATTTTTAACTCTCAACTACGAGTTCATCTGGGACCCAAACTTTCAGGGTGAGTTCCAGGGGTCTTCACCACATCACAGAAAATTTGGTTGGGCTTCAAGCTTCCATTTTACAGTTTTCCATTTTCGTTCTTCCTTTCCACCCAGATCTGCAAGCTTTCAGTCCATATTCACAATAGCTCTGATTTTCCCCTCTTCGGACCTCTTCTTGATTTTTGCTTGAGCTGCCAATTTTATTGGAGGTTCTTTCCAACACCCCCTCAATCCACGAATTTTAGTAGAATTTCTAAAGTCATTCACCTATTTTCTAAAAATCACTTTTAGATCCCACTTAGTTCTGTCTACCTCTGTCCAGATCCGACCACCCGCCAGTATAAAATATCTTTCTCCATCCAAACCTTCACCAAATCACTCATAAGAATTATTTCCGTTTTCCTCTCTCTCCCCTCTACAACTTTCATGAAGAGCTCATCTTCTGATTTAAAGGTCTACCCCGCAGTCAACTCCGACTCTAAGAAAACTCAGTTTCTGCCCAGTCAGAGTTGAGATTGAGAACATGCCAGTTCTAAAATCACCCATCAGAAGCACGGCTCTGGTGAATTCTTTTGAGTCTCATATTTCAAGTCAGCGTTCCAACGACGCTGGTTTTGTGCCGATCCGACATCAGTGCTGATCGTAGCAGCAGATCTCGCCGGATCGTGCGCTACAAATTAGAAGCAACAGATCCGTGGGCAACACTTCCGACAAGTGGTGATCGGAGCCGCCCGGCCTCCGACCGGCGTCCCAGCCATGCCGCCGTCCAGGGAGGTGCGCCTCCAGGGGTTTTCATCACAGCGGGATCCACCCCGTCAGATCCGGAGGACAGAGCAGTCCGTGGGCCCCATGAACCCGTAGATCGCGCCATCCGGACAGCACCAAAACGCCGTTTCGGTGCCGACGGACGACATCAAGATGCTGCCCATCAACCCAATTTCCGCTACTCCCGAGCCCCACATGTGACCTATTACCTCCCTGCGTGGAGTGGGTCAAAACTTTGTACCACAGTGTATTTGTTTAACCAGGAGTACAAGATTGGCCGGGGTTGTCTTCCCCACGCCGGGAGCGTGGAGGTAACGATCTCGACTTCTTGACAATTACTTGCTTAGCTAGTATATGGTCACGTGCTGTTGCTGAGTGCGATAGGAATCTTGCCCGTGAGTCCATGTCACCGCTGTAAGCGAGAGAGTGATCCATCCCGTGGCTCGATCCGAGCACGGAAGTGAGTCGACCACCCTTGACTCTGTCGATTTCTCAACCGCGCGGATCCGCGCTTCCCCTCGCTTGGGACGAAGAGTGAGCTTGCATTTCTGTTAGTGACGTATAGCCCATAGGAACTCTTAGTGTCGGGCCAAAGTGTCTCCATTGTTGTATGTTACTGGTCGTGTCTGCATTTACAGTCCGAGGTCTGCATCACTTAGAATCGGTTCCCGTGTCCGTCCTGCATCATCATGTCATAGGTTAAGTCCAAGGATTAAGGACCCATGCCTATGAAACAAGGAATGGAAATTCCCAACCCATGAGAGAAATTGCGTAGAACCAGGGATGGGATAGTAATTAGAAATTATCTTTAGGGTTAACCTATAAATTCCATTAAGGTTAACAAATCCATTACTCTTCTCAGGTACTTTACTCTTCAATGGCTCACCGTGTTGATTGGGGTGGAATGCAACAAACTGTTGCGGGTCTCACTCAGGCGTTGCAAAATATGGCTCAAGCTGGCGCTAGGGCAGGAGCTGGTGATCTGCACTGTAATTTCTGGAGTTTAAACCCTCCGCGGTTTTCGGATTCTTCTAACCCCGATGAGATAGAAAACTGGATTGACGAAATGAACCGTATATTCGAGATCATGCAATGTGCCGACCAAGAGAGGGTTCGTCTTGCTACGTTCCAGTTAAACAAAGGCGCACGTACATTGTGGAAGTCTATTCCGACACTGCCTGCAGATGCACCACACACATGGGATGGATTTCTTACTCTTTTTTAAGCCAAGTATTTCTCCGAGCATGTCAAGGAGAGGAAGGTGACTGAATTTGCGTAACTACGTCAAGGCATGTTGACGGTGGCAGAATATGAGTTACAATTCTCTCGCTTGGCACCTTATGCTCAACATCTAGTGAGCATGGATCTTCTTAAAGCAAATTGCTTTATGGACGGGCTGCGGCCCATTTTCATCCAGCAACTTGGCCCGCAAAACATTCGGACCTACGTAGAGATGGTCCAACGGGCACACTTATGTGAACGGATCTTGGAGAAGGTTGATAAACTCAAGAGCAAAATGGAGGAGCCGAGCCGAAAGTCTAATCGGCAAGGTAAGAAGTAAGAAAAATTCAGCATCACCTATAACTCTCGGGATAGCAAGAAGATATCCCGGAATGTGGACGGCAAGGATGATCGTCGGAACAAGAAGATTAAAGAAGAAGATAAGCAAGTCATGGCGGCTTGCTCGTTCTGTGATAAATTCGATCATGCGGCCGAAGAATGTTAGAAGCGATTGGGCGCATGCCTAAGATGTGGAAGTCGGGAGCACCGCATGCCCGACTGTCCTCTGATGAAAGAGCAATTATCCACAAGAAGCAATGGTGGACGAAAGCGGCAAGCTAGATTGAATGCCGTATTGGAGGATGAACCAACCAATGAAGGGGAGCTCATTGAAGGTACAATTCACATTCATTCCCATCCTGCTTTTGTGTTATTTGATACAGGTGCTACTCATTCCTTTATTGCTAGTTCCTTTGCAAAAATATTACCTATTTCACCTGTTCCCTTACCATCAAATTTAACCATAGTCACTCCTTTCGGGTCCAGAACGGAATTGAAAACCTACTTCCCCAACAGTGAAGTCACTGTAGAAGGGCATAATCTTTCTGCTAATCTCGTATGCCTTGATATGGAAGGCTACGCTGCCATATTAGGAGTTGATTGGCTTGTAGATCATGACGCCTATATAAATTGTCACAGTAGGATAATTTCCTTTCGAAAACTAGGTCTCCCACGATTTTCCTTTCTTGGCATCAAATATCGGAAGCATCCCTCTCTTATTTCTTCTCTTCACACTTGTAAACTCATTTCGCAAGGATGTGAAGCTTTTCTTACCTCTGTAGTAGTTACCGAGTCTAAGGAAATTCAGATAGAAGAAATCCCCGTAGTTAAGGAATTTTCTGATATTTTTCCTTCCGAGTTACCTGGCTTACCGCCCGAAAGGGAGGTTAGCTTCACCATTGAACTCACACCGAGAGCAGCACCAGTGTTATGACCACCAATTGGGCACTGGCCCAATCGAGTACAATTCGGGCCTATGAACTCAATGAGATAGAAATCTAGATAGATTATTGAAGGATCCTTAGGAAATTCGTAACTTAATGTGGGGAGGTCAAAATTAGGTGAAACCAAAACCCACGCAATAACCATTGGGTAAGGAACAACTTTGATGAAGAGTATAACTTCTTGAAAATAGGCCTAATAAGAGTTAAGAGGGACTTTATGAAGATAGGTCGAAGCAGCTACAGAAAAATGGTCACCCATTAAAATAAGGATATCATGGCCCACAGTCAACCAAATGAGGCGAATCATGGCCCATTAAAAAGATTGGATCCTTGACCCAAACTCTTCTGTTTAGGTGGAAACCCAATTCACATCAGACCCCAAGGTTCTGAGCCTTTTGCTGCCAACTGTCACAAAGAGATGTGACTGTTGCGCAAATTCACACGTAATTAAAGAAAAAATCACAACTTTGTCTTTAGTTGATGAAAAGACCTGAAACTAAGGCCATAATTTTGAATGAGGAGTTAGCTACAACTTCTCTGTTGAGGTCGAGGCAAAATACTGCATGGATACTAGAGTTATATCTGAATTACCTTGGGCTACTAAAAAGTCACGACGGGATCAAGGGAAAGTAAATGTTAATCTTGCGAAAATCATTACTCGTGATAGGGATAATGAAATTATATGAAGCCATGACCGAAAGTTAGATCTGGAAGTCCTCTTAATTTCATATGAAGACATGCCAACCTAACTCCCAACAAAAGAGTACGCCCATGCGCATTTATGATCGGGTAGACGATGGGTCACCCCTGTTCAAACCCGAAGAGGTGCTTAGCATTAACTCCTCTTCAAGCCAACGACCTTGGAGCATGTTGAAGCCTTGAGGGTCATGGGAAACCATTGGGAGGCTTGAAAAACTATATAAGGAGGTGGGTATGAAGGGTGGTAAACCTTTAGCAACTATTCCCATCAACCCTCCACCACCTTCTACATTTCCTATGTGAGAAGAGAGTGAGGGACCCCGTCTCTTCGTGGGCGGACCATCCGGTTCGTGGGTGGACAATCCGATGCGTGGGTGGTCGATCTGGCGCATGGAGGATGATCCTACAGTGCCTCGGGGTCGAGAGGGAAAAGCCTTAGATGGATCTGGGGTGTGGATATTATCCCTAGATCGTCGGTTTAACATTTCAAAGGTAGGCACCTATCCTCAAGTCTTAGGGGTCAATGATGCATTAAAATGATTTAAAAGTAGTTTCCATATGCTAAAGAGGGATTAAGGGTATGTGAGATTGACTATCATGTTATTTTCTGATTTTTCCATCAAGATATGTGTTTTTGTGAGGTTTTCTCGGAGTTTTTAATTGAAAATACAGGGTGGTGCGACACTGCCAATGGAAGTGTCCACACTACCCTTTTGAAAACTACTGGATGGTGTTGACACTGCCAATGGGATGTGTTAACACTACCCTTTTGAGTCTGCTGGATGTGTCGACACTGCCAATGGAAGTGTCGACACTGCCCTTTGAAAACTACTGGATGGTGTTGACACTACCAATGGGATGTGTCAACACTGCCCCTTTGAATCTGTTGGATGTGTCGACACTGCCAATGGAAGTGCCGACACTGCCCTTTGAAAACTGCTGGATGGTGTTGACACTGCCAATGGGATGTGTCAACACTGCCCCTTTGAATCTGCTGGATGTGTCGACACTGCCAATGAAGTGTCGACACTGCCCTTTGAAAACTGCTAGATGGTGTTTACACTGCCAATGTGATGTGTCAACACTGCCCCTTTGAATCTGCTAGATGTGTCGACACTGCCAATGGTAGTGTCGACACTCTGAGAACTCTGGACCAACTTCCAAAAACTTAGAAAAAGGGAGTTTTGAGAGGTCATTTCAATTCAGAAAAAAGTCAAAAAAATTAGAAAATGATGGAAGACTAAGTTAGTAACTCAGTGTAAAAGTTTCAGGCTCACAGAAATTCTGCACTTGAAGCTTTGATTCATCATCTATGCATGTGTAGGGTTGACAGGTCAATACGGCCTTTTGACAGGTCGACACCCTAGGGCTCTGTCCCTAATTTCTAGAAACATGGAAAACGAGACTTTTGAGATGTCATTTTAATTCAGAATAAATCTAAAAAATTAGAAAATGGTAGAAGGCTAAGTTAGTAACCCACTGTAAAAATTTCACACTCATAGAAATTTTGCACTTGTGGTTATGATTTATTTTCTACACATGTGTAACCTAGAAATAAACCTACCCTCTTTTATACAGTAACTTGATCATGCTCCTTTCCACATCAAGTAAGCTTATGTTGTGATTTGTCCACTTAAATCATTTAGAAGCATGCTTGTTATAATAAAGTATCATACTAATATTTGTAAAATGAGTATGAATGTGAATGTGAATACGATGTGAATGTTATGAATGGAAACAACAGCATTCTGTGAGATAGGACTTCAGTCCCTTTGTGGGACGGCCCTAGTCAAAATTCCTATGATTCGGACTTCGGCCCCTTTATGGGGTGGCCCTTCTATGGGACGGTGATACATAACGGCACTGGGCCTCAGGAATCTAGGTGGGAGTTCGCTCTCGGGTCTGCGCAGTACTCTTTCGTTCATTCGTTTGTGTGTGGGCCTTTTGTGTTTACGGCAGCTGTTCGGTTCCGTGAATTACGTTAATTGAGTAACTCATGAAAATGTGATAATGTGTAACTGCCCCTTTCACTACAGTTTTGATACATGCATGGGTATCATATATGTTAGCTAATGAACATGTATTTTCTCGTATGAATTATTTTTAGCAAATGGGAATGAATGGATTATGATATTATCGACACTTGAAATATGCATGTGAATTGGCTATATATATAAATGCGAGTTAACCCCGATTTATTTAGGCTACCTACTGAGCGTCACACTCACCCCTTTGTGACACACATTTTCAGGAGACTTAGTGAAGGAGGTTGAGGAGGAGGCTGCGGCCGAGGAGTAATGCTAGTTCATAGTTTGTCTGGGTATATATGCTATGGATGAATATCTCTCTTATATGTATGGGTATGGGGTGGTGAGCCTGTGTGGACTTATGATTATTTTGGAATAATGGACATGTACTATTCTTTGGAAATTATGAATGGTTGAAATGCTATTTACATTTCCTGTAATTGTGGTTTCTCTCTCTCATGTGAATGTATGCATGTCTATATATTTGTGCTTCTGCAATACATACGAAGTAATGTCTTGAGGTCCGATGGAAAAAAAATACCCATGTCTTGGGGTTCGGATCTCGGGACGTTACAGAGTGGTATCAGAGCACGAGAGACAAACCATGGTTACAGCCATTCCAAATGTCCAAGTAGTAGGAGAAGAGATAGGCTAGAGTGGGAAAGGGTAGAGTATATTTGAAATCATTTAAAAACCCTCTCACTTAACAATTGGGATAAGGCTCTGATAATGATGATGATGCCGCCAAGAAGGCAACGGGATCTTCCCGAGGTGGATGAGAGGGGATCGGGGGTAGATGACCCAAATGGGGCGAATGACAGGGCTGTCCATGCTCCGACAGTTGGCGGCGGACAGATGCCCAATGCGGGAATTAATCTGGAGGCGTTTATGTAGATCTTCCAAGGGCTAATGAAGGCCATGCAGCAACAGATGATGCAGTAGCCCGCGCCCGCACCACGTCACGACATGCCGGTGCTTGATCAGTTCCTGAGATTGGCGCCTCCTATTTTTAAGGGGGAGAGCCGTCCAGAGGTGGTTGAGTCGTGGCTCAACGAAATGGAGAAGAAATTTTGCGCAATGCGATGTCCTGAGGAGGAGAAGGTGAATCTGGCTGCCTATGCATTACAAGATCAAGCTGACTTGTGGTGGAAGGCCAAGATGAGGACCACCTTCGCCGACTACCACGGCGGCGACATATTATGGGAGGAGTTCCTAGCTGTCTTCCGAGAAAAGTACTTCCCCAAACATGTGCTAGATGCTAAGGAGCAAGAATTCTTGAGCCTCGAACAAGGAAGCATGTCATTAGCAGACTATGAGGCCAGATTTTCCGCTCTAGGCTAGTATGCTCCTCACATATTCGATGAGGCACGTCGAAAGGTGAAGAAATTTATCAACGGTCTGTTTAGCAGCGTCCGACATTATGTTGCTACCCATGACCCTGATTCCTACACTATGGCACTGAGGCTTGCTCACCTGGATGAGCAAGAGAATGCATGGTAATAATCAAAACCTTAAAAAATGTAAGAAACATATAGAGTTAGGTTCTAATGGATACCCATGTGTAGGTTCACCGAGGAGCAGAAGAAGATGGGCAAAAGACCTATGCAGGTAGGAGGAAGGCAGGACAAAGGGAAGGTGGCACGCCAGGAGCCAGTACCGAGGGACAACCCGGGGGTCCCATTTTGTGTCCATTGTGGGCGCAACCATCCAGGACAGGAATGCTGGAGGACAAAAGGCAAGTGCTATGAATGCGGCGAGGCCAGACATATTGCGAGGAACTGCCCCAAGAAGGCTCAGCAAAAGCCAATACCTCAGTAGGAGAAGATTCAATACAGAGGGCGAGTCTATGCACTGATGCAAGAGGAGGCAGACAACACCCCTAACGTGGCTGAAGGTACACTCCTTGTGGATAATATTTATGCAAAGGTCTTGTTCGACCCGGGGGCTACACACACATTCATATCCACCAGTTTTGCTAATCAACTGAAGAACAGACCCTAAGCAACATTCTTCGTGGAAATGATAGTTAGCACACCAACCGGGAAACAAGTCCACACCAAGCTTGTGATCCCTACTATAGAAGTCAACATCAATGGGATGTTAAACTGTCCCTTGCGGTGAAAATGGTGTGGCAGATTCTCCATGGGTCTTCCCTTTGGGCCATCTATGCCAAGCAGCGATTCAAGCTTCACAATGGGGTGTTCTCCTCTTGCCCTCATGGAGTTCCCAAGAAGGTCTTTCACGCTGCTTGCGATATTATCAAGTTGCATGCTCGATGGATTATTGGAGATGGTAGCAGGGCTAATTTCTTAGATGATATCTGGGCTGGGAGTGTTGAGCTACAGAGTCTACTCACTCAGCCTTACCAGGGCTCTCCAGCAATGGTTCAAGAGGTGTTGCTTAATGCCGAGCATACGCTGCGTCTGTTGCTACCGGCTGGGCTCTCCCTTGACAGTGTCGGTGTATCTACACATGCTAACGAATGTATTTGGTCGCTCACCCCTTCAGGAGTTTTTTCCACTAAAAGTGTGTATAATCTTTTACGGCCGAGGGGAATCAAGCGGCCACCTATGCTCATCATATGGAATCGATTGTTTAACAAGCGGGCGCCCATGTTTGCTTGGAGGATTCTCCATCGGGCTGTTCTTGTGGATGCGCGTATTGCTGAATGTGGGGTCACGTTGGCCTCTAGGTGCAACTATTGCCGGAAACGGAATAATGAAGATCTGAGTCACCTATTCTTGCATAGTGATTTAGCGAGAGCTTTGTGGAATGGGTTTTCTCCGATGATGCTCCCTGGTGCTGCTAATCAGATTCAAATTACCATGTGCCTTTGGGATATTAGCAACAACTGTAACATTAATTCTCTGGCTGGTTTCTTAACTGTTTACTGCTCCATCTTAATTGTCTGGGAGATTTGGAGGGCCAGGTGCAAAAATCACTTTGAAGGCGTGTGTACTCCTCTCTCAAGCATGGTTCAGAATATTTGCTGCTCTCTCAACACTGCGCTGGAGAAGAAGTCCTTTTCCCAGTCTCCGAATAGCTAGTAGCTACAGGGTCTGTCTACTATCGACCTGTGGATCCATGTTTCTCATGCAAGGGCCAAGCTGGTTCGTTGGTCTGCGTCGACGATGGGTCTCGTTCTCAATGTTGATGGCGCTAGTAAAGGTAACCCAAGACCGTGCGGAGGAGGTGGTTGTGTGAGGGATGGCAGAGGGAACTTAGTGCTGGCTTTTGCCCATTATTATGGTTTTGGTAACAGCTTGGTGGCGGAAACTAGAGCCTTATGTGATGGTCTCCGCTTGGTCAGGGAGCAGGGTCTATCTTTGACAGGCATTCGCATTGACTCTGCTGTGTTAGCGACTACTTTTACATCCGACAGCGCACCGTCTTGGAGATGCTTGCAGTGGTGGCGCGAAATCCATGCTTCATTGTAGCAAATGGGGCTTCATGTCACACATGTCTACCGGGAAGCTAACAGACTGGCTGATGCTTTAGCATCTCATGCCTACCTCAGCAGCAATAACTTTGTTTTCCATTCAGCGCGAGACCTCCCAAGGGCCTGCGTGGGGACTCTTGTCTGCGACTGTATGGGTCTCTTTTCAATCAGATTGTAGTGTGTAGGGTTTTGGCTTGGCTTTTATATGGGCCAAGGCCAACTCTGTCTCTTTTTAGGGGTATGCCCCGGTGGTCCCTGTACATAATTTTGCAGCAATAAAATTATCTAGCCTGTCAGGTGTGTAGAGGTGGAGCGATCTACTTACCCCCTCCTTGAGGGGGTGAGCGCTCTCCCTCTCCACTGTCAGGTATTTTATGCAAAAAAAAAGCATCAATGGGAGGATATTGCTGGGGGAAGCATACATCCTAGATATGAACGACTTTTACCTCATTCTATGAATGGATTAGTTAGACAAACACTGTGCTCTCTTAGACTACCGTCGAAAGAGTGTGATCTTTCAGAAGTCGGGAAAGGAGACATTCTTCTTCCAATGCCCGAAAAGCAAGTCGGGGAGAATGATGGTGTCAGCCATCAGGGCTTCCAAGCTGATTAGCAAGGGGTGTGGCTATTTCTTGGCTAGTGTGGTAATTGAAGAGGCACTGTCAAGATTTTGGAAGACTTGGACGTGGTCCGAGAATTTCCTGATGTATTTCCCGAGGATCTATCGGGACTACCACCCGTTCGAGAGGCGGGTTTCTCTATTGAGTTGGTGCCGGGCACCGCACCTATCTCCATTCCACCGTACAAGATGGATCCGGCAGAGCTTGTCAAACTCAGGAAGCAATTGCAGGAACCACTAGACAAAGGCTTCATTAGGCCCAATTTGTCTCCATAAGGAGCACCAGTCCTATTTGTACAGAAGAAAGATGGGGCTATGCGACTGTGCATTGATTACCGCAAGCTTAATTAAGCCACCATTAAGAACAAGTATCCTTTGCCGAGGATTGAAGAATTATTTGACCAGCTGTCATCTGCCAAGGTCTTATCCAAAATCGATCTGAGGATGGGTTATCATCAAATCAGAATCAAGCCCGAAGATGTGTCGAAGACGGCCTTTAGGACTCGATATGGTCACTACAAGTTCTTGGTAGTACCATTTGGGTTGACCAATGCACCGACAGTATTCATAGAATAGATGAATCATATCTTCCGCCCTTATCTAGATCAGTTTGTCATGGTCTTTATAGACGACATCCTGATATATTCCGCCAGTCAGGAGGAGCATCGGCAGCACTTGAGAGTGGTTCTGCAGACCCTCAGGGAGAACAAATTCTAAGCCAAATTCAGCAAGTGTGAATTTTGGCTAGATCAGGTTATGGTTCTCGGACATGTTATATCGGGGAATGGCATATCTGTGGACCCTAGCAAGGTTGAAGCAGTGACAAAGTGAGAAGCACCGAAGACAGTCATGGAGATTAAAAGCTTCCTTGGTCTGGCTGGATACTACCGCTGGTTCATTGAAGGCTTCTCCACCATTGCAGCCCCCATGACCAAGTTGACCAAGAAGAGAGCAAAATTTATCTGGTCAGAGGAGTGTGAATATAGTTTTCAGATGCTCAAGGAAAAGTTGACTTCAGCCCCAGTGTTGGCACTCCCCCAAGGGAATGATGGCTTCACTGTTTATATAGATGCCTCCAGGATCGGCCTCGGCTGTGTACTAATGTAGAATGGCCAAGTGATTGCCTATGCCTCGAGGCAGTTGAAGGACTATAAGAAGAATTACTCCACTCACGACCTTGAAATGACAGCAGTGGTTCATGCTTTGCGCATCTAGAGACACTATTTATATGGAGTTCGGTTTGAGGTCTTCACCGACCATCAAAGCCTCAAATATATATTCACTCAGAAGGAACTCAAGTTGAGGCAAAGAAGGTGGGTCGAACTACTGAAGGACTATGACTTTGCCTTACACTACCATCCAGGCAAGGCGAATGTGGTGGTGGATGCTCTCAGCCGTAAATTGATGGCGTTGAGCTTGCATCAATAATGGAATATGATGGAGGGTGTGATTGAATCACGACCCAAGAAAAGGAAGCAATTCGGTCTCTTGGCTGGGTTGTCAGCTAGGCCTGCATACTTAGGCAGAATTGCCGAGGTGCAAAAGCAGGATATGGCATTGCAGAAACTACTGAACAATGAGGACTTCCATGTGGGAATCGATGGGCTGATCATGTTCTAAGAGAGGATCTGTGTACCAGATGATGTGGAATTAAAAAGGGAGTTGATGCAGGAAGCTCACAGATCAAAGTTCTCCATCCATCCCGAAAGCACCAAGATGTTTCAAGACATGAAGAGGATGTATTGGTGGCCAAGAATGAAGCGAGACATAGCAGAGTTCGTGTCCAAATGTCTCACTTGCCAGCAGGTGAAGTTTGAGCATCAAAGACCAGGCGGACCTCTCCAGACCCTTGAGATGGCAAAATAGAAATGGGAACAAATCACCATAGACTTTATGACTGGTCTACCCATGACTAGGAGGAAGCATGATACCATATGGGTGATTGTGGACAGATTCACCAAGACTACACACTTTCTGCCCGTCAACAAGCAGACTCCAATCGAATCCCTAGCGAAACTGTTCATCATTGAGATCATTCGATTACATGGTGCACCCTTATCTATCATCTCTGATCGGGACCCCCGATTCACAGCAAGGTTCTGGAAGAGTTTGCAGCAAGCTATGGGGACAAAATTGGGGCTCAGCTCGGCATTTCATCCTCAAACCGATGGGTAATCTGAGCGCACTATCCAGACTCTAGAAGATATGTTGAGGGCATGTAGTATTGAATGGAGGCGGAATTGGGATGATCATTTACCCTTGATAGAATTTGCATACAACAATAGTTACCATTCCGCCATCGGAATGGCACCTTATGAAGCACTCTACGGGTAGCCATGTAGATCACCGGTGTGTTGGTATGATGCAGGAGAAAAATAGCTATTCGGACCACAGTTGGTACAGGACTGCTCAGAGAAGATATCTATGATCAGGCAATGACTCCTCACAGCCCAGAGCGGTCAGAAAAGTTATGCAAACTAGCGATGGAGAGAGTTAACATTTGCAGAAGGAGACCATGTGTTCCTACCAAGGGAGTCATGCGGTTCGGAAGGAGTGGAAAGCTCAGTCCTAGATATATCGAACCTTTCAAGATTCTACAAAGGATTGGCGAGGTGGCTTATCAACTTGCACTTCCGCCTGCCCCATCACATGTACATCCGGTCTTTCACGTCTCTACGCTCAAGAAATACATCCCGGATACCTCGCATGTTATAGAGTACGAGCCCCTGGAGGTTCGAGCAGACTTGTCTTATGTGGAGCAACCCAGCAAGATCATAGACTGGAAGGAATAGGTATTGAGAAATAAAATCATCCGGCTAGTGAAGGTATTATGGAGGAATTCTCATTCTGAAGAAGCAACTTGGGAGCCGGAGGACAAGATGCGCCGGGAATACCCTCAACAGTTTGGTGAGCAAAAGTTTCCTTTTTGAAAAAAATTTCTCAAGTCAATTTTGAGGACGAAATTATTTTTAAGGGGGAGAGGATGTTATGACCACGAATTGGGCACTGGCCCAATCGAGTACAAATCGGGCCCATGAACTCCATGAGCTAGAAATCTAGATAGATTATTGAAGGATCCTTAGGAAATTCGTAACTTAATGTAGGGAGGTCAGAATTAGGTGAAACTAAAGCCCACGCAATAACCATTGGGTAAGGAACAACTTTGATGAAGAGTATAACTTCTTGAAAATAGGCCTAATAAGAGTTAAGAGGGAGTTTATGAAGATAGGTCGAAACAGCTACAGAAAAATGGTCACCCATTAAAATAAGGATATCTGGCCCACAGTCAACCAAATGAGGTGAATCTTAGCCCATTAGAAAGATTGAATCCTTGACCCAAACTCTTTTGTTGAGGTGGAAACCCAATTCACATCAGACTCCAAGGTTCTGAGCCTTTTGCTGCCAGCTGTCACAAAGAGATGTGACTGTTGGGCGAATTCGCACGTAATTAAAGGAAAAATCATAACTTTGTCTTTAGTTGATGAAAAGACCTGAAACAAAGGCCATAATTTCAAATGGGGTGTTAGCTATAACTTCTCTGTTGAGGTTGATGCCAAATACTACTTGGATACTAGAGTTATATTGATGCAGGACGACAATGAGACTTGACTCCAATTAGGTGCGAACCTTAGACTCTACAAGATGACGCGACTAAAGAGACGACACGACCAGCAACAACAGTACAACGCGGCACTTAAAGAGCTCCAAAAGAGGCGATCATGCCCCAAATAAGAAGCGCTAACTCACAGTCGTGCCTGGTGAGGGAAACACGATGATCTGCACGGTTGAGTAATCGGCTTTGAGTCTCGGGTGGTCAGCTCACTCTCGTGCTCGGACTGAGTCACAGGACGGTTCTCGCTCTCACAACTCACAGCGGTGATTAACTTTGACTAGATAGGAATTAACTACTCACATGCAGCAGTAGTAAGAACCTATACTAGCTAAGCAAGTAAGACAAGGTGGGTGGCGAGTGTACCTCCACGCTCGGGGCGTGGAGAAGACTTCCCTGCCGAGAACCATCACTCCCGATACAATAAGTAAATTAATTACAGCATGAAAATTATGACCCACTCCACGCAGGGAAGTAAAAGGCCACAACAGCAGTCCGGGAGCGCCGTTCCAGGGTTAACAGGCAGCAAGGCGGCGGGTTCCGGGCAGCGGCTCCGAATCTGCAATTTCAGGCCGACAGGACAGCAAGCATGGGCATCCAAAGGGACGTCAGTCTCCTGGGATCTTCTGAAGGCAGCGGTGAACCGGGACGGTGGAGGAGGGTCCCTGGTCGACCCCCGGGAGTGGCGGTTGCTGAAGCTATTCTGAAGTATTTGTTCTGAAATTATCCGGCGACCCCTTGTTGTTGGCCAGTGTCAGAGCAGAAATGCGCATCTCCACAAAAATGGCCGGCACGATCAGATCCGAAGTCGGATCAGAGCGTGGTTAGTGCCTTTGGAAAGAGGACTCATAGATATTCAACATACTGGAATTTCAATTCCATCCAACGGCTGGATTGGAAATGAAAATGAGTCTGCCACACTGACGGATGCTGGCTTGAAATACAGACCAGATAGGGCAGAACGGGATCTACTTGTTCAAGGGGTTTGACCGAAAATGAAATGAAGGATTTAGGACCTGGGATTTTGATGGTGGAGAGGAGAGAGGGTGGTGGTCACGGACATACTTTTTTTGTATTTTGCTAACAACGTTTGAGGGGGTGTAAAATTCGGCTACCACAGACTATCTCACAGATCTACGCACAGGCAGACTGTGAGAGGGAAAAAAATGGCTGGGAAGGGGCCTAAACGGGCACTGATCTGCGTGAAAATTAAGTTGGGAGTGGTGGACAATGGGAGGAACCTACCATCAAAACCTCATCACAATAGGACGGTTGGATCTCCCGTACCAGTATTTTTACCGAGCTACTGTCTAGGAACTCCGAATTTCAGGGCAGCAGGTGGAAGCCGGGTTGTGGTGGCTTGATGGCGGCACGAACGACGGCGGCGGCGGCGCTGATCGTTTGCAACAGCAAGAGGAAGAGAAAGAGAGGAAGATCTATCAGAGATCTTAGGGTTTCAGCCCAAGATCTGAAGAAACTTGGAGGAGGAAGAAGAAGAACAAGTAGAGGGGAGAGAGGGGGGTGCGCCCAAGGCTCATTTCTCATAAAAATTCTTCATTAAAATTGATCAAAATGCAACAAGAGACAATAAATACTAAAACCCTAGACCTAGCCAAATGACCTAGGATACCCTTGGTCAAGGGGGTATAATAGGGAAGTGGGATAAACAATGCTTAAACAATTCCCCCATGTGGAGACAAAAGAGGGGGTGCCCCTCTCTCCAAGTCAACATAAGGGGCTTTATTATTTTAATCCCCTTGGACCATATTTGTGATGACCCAAGATCCGGATACCGGGAAGAACACGATACCATTCGAATCTTGGCCTGCCGCCCACGAGCCGGGAGGATTCGGAAGGGCTAAAAGGAGTGTGGAGGTACAGAGAAATAGGAAATAAGGCAGGACAATTCAACAATTAACAGAAATAAATAAACAACTACTACAACAGAGTCTAGTCCAACAGAAAGTACAGTCTAAAGTAGTAAAATGTACCACATGACAAGTGAACACTCGGCTCGACAAGCTGGCTACTACAGAACTCCCGCGCTGCACTCTCGAACCTCGAGGAGGAACCGCCGCACCTGAAAAGTAGGGATGAGTCTCCAAATAGAGACTCGACAGGGGTCCCGCGGAACCCCAACCGGAAACAACGGCGATAGCGGAAAAGAAAGCAGCAACGACTACAATAGGAACAGCGAATCGGTGGACGGTCAAAACTCGGCACTATAGCTACTCCTACTGTACCCGGAAAACACACCCCAATCTCACGGTTGGGGACTAGCGAACCACACTAGTACCACTTACCGAAGTAAAAACCTACATCAACCCCGCCGTAGAGGCCTGTCTCCCAGGACATGGCCAACCTGGACACGTAGTCCAAGGTGTAACTCTGACCACCCAGTCGCGGACACCGCACCAACAAGATGCAACCTCGGTAATGCTACTAGCGCCCTGGCCACTAACTCGGAAACACCAGCCGGTCCAGAAAATCACGTCTTGCAGACGGGAAACGGAACCTGGAAACATGAGTGTCACGTCTCACGTGACAGGAGTACCTGCCTACCAGAAGCAAGGCCGGATGCGTCCACTAGCGACTTAAACAGCGCCTCAGGTGTCACCCTTCGACTCAGTGGGAACTGAGACACCGTACAAGTAACCACAGAACAAGTGACTAGCTGGGGTCGCGCTCGTCAGCGCTGGTCCTACTGCCCCCAACCACGTGTGCACACACAGACCATACGTCCTAGGTCTGGCCCTCTGACTGGTTTTCCCCTCAGCCGGACTCTGGCGCCAAACGTGGGGCCCGACGGTAACTAGCCTAAAAACCGTCTCTCGGGGTAGCCGCGCCACCACTCCCTGATGGGACCACTCGCGTGTCGGAAGGCTACGACTAGTGGGGAGTCACTGATGTGAGCACTCTCCAAGGAGAAACTTCGAGAAACACGTACGCACCCTGCGCGAAAGTCGAGAAGGATCAAGTGGCGACGAGCCACTGGACTCTGGACGGTCCTCTAGGCTCACTAAATCCAACGGTCCTTGAGTCACAAGACTCAGGGTCAAGACCGTCGTACACAATGACGTAATGCCGTCAATCTAGCCTAATCCCTAGGTCAAAAATCACGGTAGCATGAATACCGAGGTAGCTCACGAGCCACCGAGAGCATTCCCTCGGGAAGGGAACTGAGAAGCCTTCCAGCCCCAGGCTGGACAGCTGGAATCATAGTCCGTGGCCACACATATGGCCCACTCGGGAACCATCTTCCGCAGAAACTCACGATATGCGGGGGAACCCCACCACACTCACACTGATACACGGTGACTCGATCGAGCGTAACACAAAGCCCAGAACACACACACCTACGGGCACACTAGTCGAGGTAACACGGCACCTCCAGACATCCCAGAAACACGAACACTGAACCTACGGGGTGTCCGGGACACTCATGAGGCCCACCGCAACTCACGGAAACCACGGTCGAAGAGAAACGGGACTGCAAACCACTCGATGCAGCCTAGAGTTTGGCGGTCCAACTGATGCGGGATAGACACGCGACCTGGGACTCTAGCTCGCGATCGTCCCTATGCGAGGGAGGACGTGGAGCGTGCGCGGTTGAGAAACCGGCAGTGAGTATCGGGTATCGGCTTTTCCACGTTAACTCGGATTGAGTCACAGGACGGGTTACACTCACTCTCTCGCAGCGGTGATTCAGTTGATATAACGGGCTAATAACCTATCACATGCAGCGGCATATACGAATAAATACGAGTAAAGCAAAGCCTATGAGGAGGGTAGCGAGTGTACCTCCACGCTCCGGGCGTGGGGAAGACGTTCCCGGCCAAGTACGGTAACTCCCGGTAACAACGGTAAAAGTTAATTACAACAATGAAATCTATTGCCCACTCCACGCAGGGAGGTAAAGGGCTACAAGTGGGGCCTGGGAGGACCGACCCTGGGTTGACGGGCGGTAATCTAGACGTGCGTACGACATGAACTCGGCCTGCTGGTCCGACTCGACACTATTCTAACTCGGTGCTACGCCAACTCGGTTGCTGACTCACTGGATAGCAAGCAACGGTTTCCAAAGGAACGTCGTCTTCCTAAGATCTTCCGGAGGCGTCGCTTTGTTGGGACGATGGCAGGACGTCCCTGAACGACTTCCTGAAGTGGCGACTCCTGAAGTTGATTTTTGATATTTCTTTCTGAATTTCTCCTAGGCTGCACTTTCGGACCTACACATGGAACATATCTGTAAGTCTCGGCGACACGAAGTACGATGCTCAGATTCGGAGGCTGATCGAGGTGTGGCTGGTACCGTTAGAAAGAGAACTCATAGATCTACAACATATAATTTTTACATCTCCATCCACTAAACGGATTGAAAATGAATATGACTGTAACACTATTTTTGTTTCTGACTCGGACTGACAGACACACAGGGCAGCAGAGGATCTACCTGAAACTGACCTTTGACCGAGAGTCAAATGAATTTTCTAGACTCCACGAAAATTATGGTGGAAGGGAATATATGTGTGGAACATTGAGTAATTTATTGGGATTTTCTAAAAAATTTTAAGGGGATGGGGAAAATGCGACAATGTGACTCAGTCCCGTAGATCTGCAGAATGGCAGATTACAGAGGGGAGAACAATAAATGTGGGAAAAATACCAAATGGTGTCCAAATGACATAAAATTTGAACTGGAGGTTTGGGGAGACGAGCCGAACAAACTGTCAAAATTAGGGCTTGACCTGACAACAAGAGAAATAACTAGAATTTTAGGATTGGGGTTCTATCCTGATGGAGACAGAACTCCGGCGAAGCGGCGGTGGCGGCGCGTTGGCGGCACGAACGGGAGGCGGTGGCCGGAAGTCGCATCCAGTGGAGATGGAGTTCTTGGATTCACACCAAGAGGAGGGCTTCACACCCTAGAATGGCATAAATTCATCTACAAGAGGGGAGGGAGAGAGGAGGAGGGCACACCCTTCTTTGGTTCCAACCAAATTTCATAAATTTTTTCTCTTCATTAATTCATTCAAATGGAAAATACATGCTATATATACTAAATGGAAAAATGACTCAAAATGCCCTCAGATCTAAGGTATAGAACTAATTAGTTCTAATGGCTTTTTTACAAAAATTAAAATGGAACAAAATAGGGGGGGGCACCCCTTTGACTAGGTGGGTGTGGTAGGTGGCCTACCCTTGACATTTTAAACCACTTGTCTCCCCCATGTGTCAATTGACTTGTCAAACCTTCTAGATGCCACCTTGGCCTTTGACCAGCCCCACATGGATGAGGTGGACCAATGGGGAAGGAGTGGGGGGCCCCTTGCAGGTCCTACTGGCATTTTGCAGATAAACCCACACAATCCTAAGGAAGAACAAATAGGCTTATAAAGCCTTACAATTGCGAATCTACTTCACCCAGGATATAGAAATAAATAAAAGGACACAAATACAAAAATAAAATGTACATGCTCGGAGTTGATTCCCATCAATTCTCCCCGAGTGGGAAGAACTCGACCCCGTCGAGTAGGGGTACTGCTGCTCGAGTCGCTCCGGCGGATCCATCACCATACCAAGTAGCGCGGGTACGCTCCACTCCAAGTGATCGTCACCTGCTCATTCCGTATATACTCGATATGTGCATGCTGCTATGGGAAGAGACTAGTGGTGGAACACTCCGGGGTGGGGTCACTCTCAAGGGGAAGTAGGCGGCTCGAAGACTCACTAGGAATCACTGTTGGGTCCCTGTAGGTGACTAGATCCGGGGCATAGATGTAGAACTGATCCCATACTCATCGAGCGAGTCCACTCACCTCACACTCATAAGAGACCGACAACGAGCTCGCACAAGACACATGCAGACTCACCATGTACTAACACACGTATGCAAACCACACAAATAAGAAACTGACTCATGCATGACTCGAGACAAACCTATTGTTAGTCCGACCCGTACATGGGTGACGGCAGACCAGGACACCCGAATGTGTGCCATACATGCATGTTATGTAACCGGAGATGGGTGACATGGGGAACACCTAAACGTCCAAGTATGACCCAGTCATGTATGGACGGCCCTTTGGATTTGGGAGACTTGAGAGGGCTAGGAGAGCCGGGTGTGGAAGAGCCGGGTGTGGGTGTATAGGGGATGGGCTGAGGTGGGCCGGGGGAACCAAAGTCTTCATTACCCCCAAATGATGGTTCGGACCTATTGCTATGTGGAGGTTGCTTGGCCCGGGTGGAAAAGGTGTGATAGTGAACTCTGCGGAAGAAGTTGAGTGAATATGAAAGCTCAGGAGGTTCACTAGTGAATGGGTCAAAAGGGTCGACGAAGGTATGGCCCCATGAATTGGGTTCTCCCATGACTCGGTCCCAAGTTAAGAATTCATAATCACCGTCATACATTGTGATCAGTGGGACAGCGGTCATGTCTAGAAAATAGGATTCCTCCCTTGGGCAAAAGGGAACGAAGTCGGACTCGGTCGGCATCGGGAGGAATAGAAGAATCTCCGTGGTGACATAACCGATGGTGCACACGGAGGTAATGGACCCTATGGCCAGATGGGTGAAGCTACGACTAGCAGGTTGGTCGAAGCCTCGGGCCAATATATGCGTCAACTTCCATTGCCAACCTAAACCGAAAATAAGGTCACCCAATGTGTCAACATGGTGACTAGAGCGGAATGTAGTGTGGTAGGAGTTGACGGGCACTAGGGGTAAGGTGGGGTCCATGGATGGGCAAGGAGGTGGGACCAAGCCACCCTTGAGCCAACTAAGAAGTGGCTCGGCTATGTATAGTATTCCCGTAAGAAACACGGGTGGCTCGGGCGGAGGTGGCTCCCAATATGATGGCTCCGGATGAGGATAGGAAGGTAAGGGTGGTAACGGAGCACTCACGGGTGGTGAAGGCAATGGGGTAGGCTGTCCGATCGGCTCGGGACTCGGTTGGGAGTTAGATGTTTGCCAAAGGGCAGCCAGGGCAGCATCGGCTCGCTGTAGGTAGTCATTAAATGGAGACTCAAAAGGCTCGACCTCTAGAGCGACCTTATAGGACTGCGCCAGAGAGAATGCGTCGCGGATAAGACATTGGATTCGAAAGTAAAGCCGCAAACCTCTCCGGAACTTAAAAGCAGTCATGGTGCTCTCCTCTTCAACTCCATATTCCAATCGGTACGTATCATAGTCCCGAATGTACTCGGACACGGACCTATCGCCTTGGACGGGTCGGCATGGGTTGGCCATAGGTGCCGAAAAGATGGGAATGGATCCCTAGGAGTGGATATGCAAGGCCATTTGGACAAGACCCTAGACCGACTATGCAAGGTTGGAATGCATGCACACTAAGGACCCAAGACTTAAACGAAGACTCGGTACGTGGTGGAGTTAATCGATCCGAAGATCACTCGCGCAAGTGTGCGTCCTTCCTGATAGGCGTAGCCTAACGTTCAGACAACACCTTTTGATATACCGATTAATGGTATGCAAATGTGACACTTAGACCGACTTAGACTTAGACTAGACGTAAATAACACTTTTTTTTGTTTTAGACACAAAGACTACCCTAGACTCAACTGGCGCTCTGATACCAAACTGATGCGGGATGGACACGCGACCTGAGACTCTAGCTCGCGATCGTCCCTATGCGAGGGAAGACGTGGACCGTGCGCGGTTGAGAAACCGGCAGTGAGTCTCGGGTATCAGCTTTTCCGCGTTAACTCGGATTGAGTCATGGGACGGGTTACACTCACTCTCTCGCAGCGGTGATTCAATTGATATAACGGGCTAATAACCTATCACATGCAGCGGCATATACGAATAAATACGACTAAAGTAAAGCCTACGGGGAGGGTAGCGAGTGTACCTCCACGCTCCGGGCGTGGGGAAGACGTTCCTGGCCAAGTACGGTAACTCCCGGTAACAACGGTAAAAGTTAATTACAACAGTGAAATCTATTGCCCACTCCACGCAGGGAGGTAAAGGGCTACAAGTGGGGCCCGGGAGGACTGACCCTGGGTTGACGGGCAGCAATCTGGAGGTGCGTACGACACGAACTCGGCATGCTGGTCCGAATCGACACTATTCCAACTCGGTGCTGCGCCAACTCGGTTGCTAACTCACTGGACAGCAAGCAACAGTTTCTAAAGGAACGTCGCCTTCCTGAGATCTGCTGGAGGCGCCGCTTGGCTGGGACGATGTCAGGACATCCCTGAACGACTTCCTGAAGTGGCGGCTCCTGAAGTTAATTTTTGATATTTATTTCTGAATTTCTCCTGGGCTACAATTTCAGACCTGCACAAGGAACAGATCTATAGGCCTCGGCGACACGATTTACGACGCTCTGATCCGGAGGCCGATCGAGGTGTGGCTGGTACCGTTGAAAAGAGCACTCATAGATCTACAACATATAATTTTTACAGCTCCATCCACCGAACGGATTGAAAATGAATATGACTGTAACACTATTTTTATTTCTAACTCGGACTGACAGACACACAAGGCAGCAGGAGATCTGCCTGAAACTGACGTTTGACCAAGGGTCAAATGAATTTTCTAGACTCCACGAAAATTATGGTAAAAGGGGATATATGTGGGGAACACTGAGTAATTTATTGGGATTTTCTAAAAATTTTTAAGGGGGTGGAGAAAATACGACAAGGTGACTCAGTCCCGTAGATCTGCAGAATGGCAGATTACAGGGGGGAGAACAATAAATGTGAGAAAAATACCAAATGGTGTCCAAAAGACACAAAATTTGAACTGGAGGTTAGGGGCGACGAGCCGAACAAACTCTCAAAATTAGGGCTTGACCTGAAAAAAAGAGAAATAACTAGAATTTTGGGATTGAGGTTCTGTCATGATGGAGATAGAACTCTGGCGAACCGGCGGTGGCGGCGCGTTGGTGGCACGAATGGAAGGCGGTGGCCAGAAGTCGCATCCAGCGGAGGTGGAGTTCTTGGATTCACACCAAGAGGAGGGCTTCACACCCTAGAATGGCAGAAATTCATCTGCAAGAGGGGAGGGAGAGAGGTGGAGGGCACACCCTTCTTTGGTTCCAACCAAATTTCACAATTTTTTCTCTTCATTAATTCATTCAAATGGAAAATACATGCTATATATACTAAATAAAAAAATGACTCAAAATGCCCTCAGATCTAAGGTATAGAACTAATTACTTCCACTGGCCTTTTTACAAAAATTAAAATGGAACAAAATAGGGGGGGGGCGCCCCTTTGACTAGGTGGGTGTGGTAGGTGGCCTACCCTTGACATTTTAAACCACTTGTCTCCCCCATGTGTCAATTGACTTGTCAAACCTTCTAGATGCCACCTTGGCCTTTGACCATCCCCACATGGATGAGGTGGACCAATGGGGAAGGAGTGGGGGCCCCCTTGCAGGTCCTACTGGCATTTTGCATATAAACCCACACAATCCTAAGGAAGAACAAATAAGCTTATAAAGCCTTACAATTGCGAATCTACTTCCCCCAGGATATAGAAATAAATAAAAGAACACAAATACAAAAATAAAATGTACATGCTTGGAGTTGATTCCCATCACCAACCTTGGGCCGCTACAGTCTCTAGCGGTCCAACACTGGTCCGCCACAGGACTCTAGCGGTCCAACACAGGAGCGCTAGACGAAGAAGCCACGCTGGCTCTAGCGCGCCTACATTGGGCTGCCACAGCGCTCTAGCGGTCCAACACCGGAGCGCTCGGGGATAGGTCACGTTAACTCTGGCGCCCCGCTCTCATGCCGCCACATGCTCTAGCGGACCAACCCTGGTGCGCTAGAGGACACGTGAACCCAACGGTCAAAACCAACGGTCAGAAATCAACGATAGACTCGCCCCTCTGGCGGTCGAACCGTGGAGCGCTACACGCTCTGGCGGTTTATCGTGCGGCCGCAAGGTCGACGGACGCCCTGCCGACAAAACAGTAACTTGTGGCGCACTCGCCAGGGGCCGCCCCAGCGTCTGGCGCACCTACCCTGGGCCGCTAGAGACTCTAGCGGTCTCTGGAAGGATTTCCACACCAGCCTGAGAACGGGCCAGTGGGAAAAACCCAAAAATCCAAACCACGCCCCCAAACATCCATGGATGAGGGAGGAAACAAGGGGGAAGCTCCCCTAGGACCCCTAGCATGCATCTAGACCCTCAAAATGCGAAATCGTGGCTTGAAACGGTAGATCGGGCGACCACTCCCCAAAACATGGATTTTCCCCAAAAAGTTCAAATAGGCCCTCTCAGCTCACCACAGCCTACAAAACTCGCGGGAAAGGAAGAGCACGAGCTGGGGATCCATCTCCCTACTTCCACCGAAGATTTGGCGCCCCGAGCTCGCCGATCCACGAAGAAAACGCCGTTAAAGCTCCGCCGGCTCGCGATCTTACGAACCGCCTCCACCATCGTGATCCTCGTCCCAAGCCCGTCGCTCCACACCCCACGAGCCACGCCGCCCCGCCCTCGCCGCCTCCGTTGGCCGCCCGGAGTGAGAGGGGGAGAGGAGAGAACGTGAGAGAAGAGAGAGGGAAAAGGGAGAGAAATGAGAGATGGGGAGGGAGAGAAAAAAAGGGGGTTTATATATAGAAAATCCAGAAATTACCAAAAATATGGAAAATAGGGAAAAATCACCTCCCTGATCCTCGGAAGACGCACAACGCAGTGGTAACCTCCCAGAGTCAGAGAATACAACGGTTCGCCCTATACGGGGTCCCGAAGGTCCGACAGATGAAAATACGCGTGAAACCCACAACGCAACCCGGGACCCACACAGGCGCTCCGAAAACTCCAGAAAAATACCGGCGTGCTCCTCACAACACCATGGACCCAAGAAAATTCACGAGCACACCACCAACGGGTCCGACAATCCGGTATAAAAATCCGAAACCCACTCGGACACAATCCGCTACCCGTGGAAAGATGATCCGAAACCCACGAATCCAGATCCGAAAAACCCGGGGCATTACAGCCCTCCCCCCTTAAAGGAATTTCATCCTCGAAATTCAGGACTAGCACCAAGTCACAGGGGAAGAACATCTTAACCAACTGACAATGCTGTCAGAGCCCCAACACAAAAACCTCGATTCTCATGAAAACACCGATCCTGAGGGACACAGCCAGACTAACACCACGAACGACACCTCGCTCCACATGCTGCACACACACCGGCCATTAGAGCAGGCACAACACAAAAGCACAAGTTTAGTATCACCTCAGTCACAACGAAAACCAATAATGGCACCATTGTTACCAACTCGCTTAGCGAGGAAACGCAGTCTTCGTCACGAGAAATAGCTACTGATCCATCCAATGGTCAGCAGACAAATCGCATGTCAGCTTCACAGCCAGCTGACAGGCCGCACACCCTTCTCCAGTGAACAACCAATAAAGAGCCTCCATCAGCTCACAACAGCATCTTCTGTCTGTGAAAGACCACACGCCGGTCACCAACTGCTCATCAATGGGAAACCTCCATCCGCCCAGCAGGCACGATCCAACTCATGACAGGCCATCCGCTAACTCACACAGATAATTACCACATCTCAAGCTGCACTCCTCTCGAACATCGCATCTGATCTCGATCATCGTGCCAACTCAACCCTCTCAGGGAGCACGATGAAACCAAATGACAAGATCTTGGTGTCTTCAATCATCACCTCACTCGACTCAGACTTACAGGGGAACCATCCATGCTGGTCACCAAACCAGGGATAACCATTGCGACACCAACATCCCATCAAGGACCTCCACGAATAGGCATCACTCTTCCGTCTTGTCTCATCAAATCCTTTGTCTTAATTAATCCAAGTGGACACCTGCCAATCCCGATTCCGTCTTCATCACAGAGCCACGGGACACCACCTGAACAACTTACGGCACACATCTCTAGGGGAGGAAAGTGCCATCCAAAATTATGGCAACCTAGTCGCCAACACCACGACCAATCCACTCTGGGTCCCAACAATAAACATCTCACCATGGTCGACTGCAAGACTCGCCTTACCAGTCACTCGCAGCTACCAACCGGAACCAAAAATCTCTCAGAGATCACTTCCTCAAAGATGACCTCATCCGAGGACACGACTGGCAACATAAGTCGGGCACCAGGCCACCAACTCTAACCATCACGTCCTCGACCTCCGTCAGGCGACATCCTCAACAACCCCATCCGGGTCACACCGACGCCCGACACTGCTTCCATCACAGGAATATGGTACTCATGCGGCACACTTGCCAACAGTTTTCTCAACACTCCATCTTGCCAGTGCTAAGAACCATGATATCTCAAGCAACGGCATGACAATAACATGTCTCACACAGAGGAACCAATCCTCCAATGCTCAATGCAATCTCAGGAAACCCGCTCGTAGCAACCAACACGACGATACTAAACCAGTGGGTTATGGACCCACCAGGCTTCCGTTGCGCACTCTGATCCATGCGTGCACAGCCACCATGGCAACTCGGGACTCGCCATCCCGACAATCCACAACTCAGCTGGTCAACCTCAGAAAATTAGGTGAGGAAAAGCTCCATTACCTCAAGCACAGATTCTCTCTCTAATCTAGCAACCTTCCGCAACACTGTAGGCTCCGAGCCGCTACGCATTGGAAAGTTCCAGCACCAGCCAAGAATGCGAACACTGCCCAACCAGCACTCATCCTTCCGGAATAGCGCAAGTACCCTCACACAACAAGGGAATTAGGCACGACTTCTCACAGGCAACCACCTTGCCAAAACACAGGACACGTCTCGCACGGACTTCATGGCACACGAGGCCAACCAATCTGGACACGCAATGCAAGATGACGAACCTTAGCCAAACGCAATCTCTCCAACCAAGGGAGAAACCAATCACACCTCCAACCAACGGAGAACCTCCACGCTCGACCTGACCTTGAACCTTGCACATGTTGGAAGCAGCACCATCCAACACAAAGAAAACCATCACTGCGTCAGGTCAGCGCCTCCGACAGACTCGACGAGTGTCACGTCAGACCATGATCACAGCATCTCCCGATGCACCACCACTGTAATTCCTCGAACTGCAACACACCACGCCAAGAGCCACAATACGAGCCATAATCGACAACTGTCAATGCCCATCCTCGAGTCCCAAACTCGCCACGAAACCTTCACAACTCAACTCAAATCCAAGGCGAACACCACCCATTCCACACAAGAGCGCAGGAGCAAGACTTACTGGGACACCACAACCCAATCCTGCCTCGAAATCCGCAAGAATAACTGGGACCGACACGTCATTTCTGACGCCATAGAGCACGACAAGAACATCAAGCTCGACAAAATAGCAGCTCACCGAGAAGATCCTCTACTCACCCGAGCGTACCTCTCGATCAGAGCACTCGCTCCGACACCTCAAGCCACAACCTTAACACATCAGGGGCTGGATAAACCTCAAGCTGGAGTGGCCAGACTCAACAATAGCTCCCATTAGAGCACGCTCACGGCCACTAAACCACGAACAATCCTCGCCAGCCACCTGACCTCGCTGCAGAAACCTCGAACGCAGTACCATAAATCCACGCCTACTGGCAACCTCTGCTCAACGTAGCACAACCGAGGCCACCACCGATGAGGGAGAAAGCTCTCAACCACGATCCTTAGATCCCACGCCGGCACGAAAAGCCACGAACAGCAACCACCTTCACAGCGCCACGCGGCGCACTCAAGCTCTCAAGCGAGAAATCGAGCGGAAAACAAACACAAAATCCTAAGCCAGCTGCCGACTCTACTGGACCTTATGAACTCTGATCACGGCAATATCTCAAATTCCCATGTACATCCACAACCACCGCACTGATACCAGCTTTGACGACCCCAGATCCGGATACCGGGAAGAACCCGATACCATTCGAATCCTGGCCCGCCGCCCACGAGCCGGGAGGGCTCGGAAGGGCTAAAAGGAGTGTGGGGGTATAGAGAAATAGGAAATAAGGCAGGTCAATTCAACAATTAATAGAAATAAATAAACAACTACTACAATAGAGTCCAGTCCAATAGAAAGTACAGTTTAAAGTAGTAAAACGTACCACAAGCCAAGTGAACACTCGACTCGACGAGCTGGCTACTATAGAACTCCCGCGCTGCACCCTCAAACCTCGAGGAGGAACCGCCGCACCTGAAAAGCAGGGAAGAGTCTCCAAATAGAGACTCAGCAGGGGTCCCGCGGAACCCCAACCGAAAACAACAGTGGTAGCGGAAAAGAAAGTAGCTACGACTACAGCAGGAGCAGCGAACCGGTGCCCGGTCAAAACTCGGCACTACAGCTACTCCTACTATACCCAAAAAACACGCCCCAATCTCACGGTCGGGGACTACCGAACCACACTAGTACCACTTACCGAAGTAAAAACCCACGGTAACCCCGCCGTAGAGGCCTGTCTCCTAGGACACGGCCAACCTGGACACGCTGTCCAAGCTGTAACCCCGACCACCCGGTCACGGACACCGCACCAACAAGACGCAACCTCGGTAAAGCTACTAGCACCCTGGCCACTAACTCGAAAACACCAGTCGGTCCAGAAAACAATGTCTCACAGATGAGAAACGGAACCCGAAAATAGGAGAGTCACGTCTCACGTGACAGGAGCACCTGCCCACCAGAAGCAAGGCCGGATGCGTCCACTGACAACTTAAACCGCGCCTCGGGTGTCTCCCTCCGGCCCAGCGGGAACTGAGACACCGTACAAGTAACCACAGAACAAGTGACTAGCTGGGGTCACGCTCATCAGCGCTGGTCCTACTGCCCCCAACCACGTGTGCACACACAGACCATACATCCTAGGTCTGGCCCTTTGACTGGTTTTCCCCTAAGGAGGACTCTAGCGTCAAACGTGGGGCCCAACGATAACCAGCCTAAAATCCGTCTCTCGGAGTAGCCTCGCCACCACTCCCTGGTGGGACCACTCGCGTGTTGGAAGGCTACGATTACTGGGGAGTCACTGATGTGACCACACTCTAAGGAGAAACTCCGAGAAATACGCACGAACCCTACGTGAAAGTCGAGAAGGACCAAGTGGCGACGAGCCACTGGACTCTGGACGGTCCTCTAGACTCAATAAATCCAACGGTCCTTAAGTCACAAGACTCGGGGTCAAGATCGTCGTAAGCAATGACGCAATGCCGTCAATCTGGCCTAATCCCTTGGTCTGAAACTATGGTAGCATGAATACCGAGATAGCTCACGAGTTGCCGAGACCATTCTCTCGGGAAGGGAAATGAGAAGCCTTCCAGCCCCAAGCTGGATAGTTGGACTCACAGTCTGAGGCCACACATATGGCCCACTCGGGAACCATCTTCCGCAGAAACCCACGACATGCGGGGGAACCTCACCGTACTCACACCGATACACGGTGACTCGATCGAGCGTAACACAAAGCCCGGAACACACACACCTATGGGCACGCTAGTCGAGATAACACGGCACCTCCAGACATCCCAGAAACATGGACACGGAACCTACGGGGTGTCCAGGACACTCACGAGGCCCACCGCAACTCACGGAAACCATGGTCAAAGAGAAACGGGACTGCAAACCACTCGGTGCAGCCCAGAGTCTGGCGGTCCAACCTTGGGCCGCTACAGTCTCTAGCGATCCAACACTGGTCTGCCACAGGGCTCTAGCAGCCCAACACAGGAGCGCTAGACGAAGAAGCCACACTAGATTTGGCGCGCCTACATTGGGCCGCCACAGCGCTCTAGCGGTGCAACACCGGAGTGCTAGAGAATAGGTCACGTTAACTCTGGCACCCCGCTCTTAGGCCGCCACACGCTTTAGCGGACCAACCCTGGTGTGCTAGAGGACACGTGAACCCAACGGTCAAAACCAACGGTCAGAAAGCAACGGTCGACTCGCCCCTCTAGTCGTCGAACCCTGGAGCGCTACACGCTCTGGCGGTTTATCGTGCGGTCGCCAGGCCGACGGATGCCCTGTCGACAAAATAGTAACCTGTGGCGCACCCGTCTTGGGCCGCCACAGTGTCTGGCGCACCTACCCTGGGCCGCTAGAGACTCTGGCGGTCTCTGGAAGGACCGCCACACCAGCCCGAGAACGGGCCGACGAGAATAACCCAAAAATCCAAACCACGCCCCCAAACATCCATGGATGAGGGGGAAAACAAGGGGGAAGCTCCCCTAGGACCCCTAGCATGCAGCTAGACCCTCAAAACGTGAAATCGTGGCTTGAAACGGTAGATCAGGCGACCACTCCCCAAAACATGGATTTTCCCCAAAAAGCTCAAATAGGCCCTCTCAGCTCACCACATCCTACAAAACTCACGGGAAAGGAAGAGCATGAGCTGGGGATCCATCTCCCTACTTCCACTGAAGATTTGGCTCCCTGAGCTCGCCGATCCATGAAGAAAACGCCGTTAAAGCTCCGCCGGCTCGCGATCCCACGAACCGCCTCCACCATCGCGATCCTCGTCCCGAGCCCGTCGCTCCACACCCCACGAGCCACGCCGCCCCGCCCTCGCCGCCTCCGTCGGCCTGCCCGGAGTGAGAGGGGGAGAGGAGAGAACGTGAGAGAAGAGAGAGGGAAAAGGGAGAGAAATGAGAGATGGGGAGAGAGAGAGAAAAAAGGGGGTTTATATATAGAAAATCTGATAATTACCAAAAATACAAAAAATAGGGGAAATCACCTCCCTGATCCTCGGAAGATGCACAATGCAGTGGTAACGTCCCGGAGTCAGAGAACACAATGGTTCGCCCTACACGGTGTTCCGAAGGTCCGACAGATGAAAACACGCGTAAAACCCACAACGCAACCCGGGACCCACACATGCGCTCCGAAAAATCTAGAAAAATACTGGCGTGCTCCTCACAACACCACGGACCCAAGAAAATTCACGGGCACACCACCAACGGGTCCGACAATCCAGTATAAACATCTGAAACCCACTCGGACACAACCCGCTACCTGCGGAAAGATGATCCGAAACCAACGGATCCAGATCTGAAAAACTTGGGGCATTACAATATTAATCCCCCCTTGGACCAAAATAAATCAAAAATATAAAATACTTGGTCAATATTCTCTCATTGACCCAATATAAAACTCAAAATAATACAAACCCAAATACACAGCAAATACATACCAAATACACACCAAATACGACCGAATACGTATAAAAATACGTACTAAAGTATCAAGGCTCCGGTGGAGACTCCAGATTGTCTCCCAGCCACAAAGAGGTCAGTGTCGACCGAGTCGTGCTGCGTGTCCAGTACCGGCGGCTCGCTGAGTCGAGCCGTACTCGGGCTCTGGTGTCCTCACCATATATCCGAATTACCTTGGGCTACCAAAAGGTCACGACTGGATCGAGGGAAAGTAAATGTTAATCTTGCAAAAATTATAACTCGTGATAGGGGTAATGAAATTTTATGAAACCATGATCGAAAGTTAGATCTAGAAGTCCTCTTAATTGCATATGAAGACATGCCAACCTACCTCCCAACCGAAGAGTACACCCACGAGCATCTATGATCGGGTAGACAAAGGGTCACCCCTATTCAAACCCGAAGAGGTGCTTAGCATTAACTCCTCTTCAAACCAGCGACCTTGGAGCATGTTGAAGCCTTGAGGGTCATGGGTAAACCACTGGGAGGCTTGAAAAACTATATAAGGAGGTGCGTTTCAAGGGTGATAAACCTTTAGCAACTATTCACATCAACCCTCCACCACCTTCTACCTTTCTTATGTGAGAAGAGAGTGAGGGACCCCATCTCTTCGTGGGCGGACCATCCAGTTTGTGGGTGGACAATCCGGTGCATGGGTGGTCGATCTGGCGCGTGAAGGATGATCCAGCAGCGCCCCGGGGTCGAGAGGGAAAAGTCTTAAGTGGATCTGGGGTGTGGATATCATCCCCGGATCGTTGGTTTAACATTTCGAAGGTAGGCATCTATCCTTGAGTCTTGGGGGTCAATGATGCATTAAAATGATTTCAAAGTAGTTTCTACATGCTAAAGAGGGATTAAGGGTATATGGGATTGACTATCATGTTATTTTCTGGTTTTTCAATCAAGATATGTGTTTTTGTGAGGTTTTCTCAGAGTTTTTAACTGAAAATACAGGGCGGTGTCGACACTGCCAATGGGATGTGTCAACACTGCCCCTTTGAATCTGCTGGATGTGTCGACACTGCCAATGGAAGTGTCGACACGTCCCTTTTGAAAACTGCTGGATGGTGTTGACAATGCCAATGGGATGTGTCAACACTGCCCCTTTGAGTCTGCTGGATGTGTCGACACTGCCCTTTGAAAACTACTGGATGGTGTTGACACTGCCAATGGGATGTGTCAACACTGCCCCTTTGAATCTGTTGGATGTGTCGACACTGCCAATGGAAGTGTCGACACTGTCCTTTGAAAACTGCTGGATGGTGTTGACACTGCCAATGGGATGTGTCAACACTACCCCTTTGCATCTGCTGGATGTGTCGACACTGCCAATGGAAGTGTCGACACTGCCCTTTGAAAGCTGCTAGATGGTGTTGACACTGCCAATGGGATGTGTCAACGCTGCCCCTTTGAATCTGCTAGATGTGTCGACACTGCCAATGGTAGTGTCGACACTCTGAGAACTCTGGACCAACTTCCAAAAACTTAGAAAAAGGGAGTTTTGAGAAGTCATTTTAATTCAGAAAAAAATTGAAAAAATTAGATTATGATGGAAGACTAAGTCAGTAACTCAGTGTAAAAGTTTCAGGCTCACAGAAATTCTGCACTTGAAGCTATGGTTCATCTTCTATGCATGTGTAGGGTTGACAAGTTGATACGGCCTTTTGACAGGTCGACACCCTGGGGCTCTATCCCCAATTTCCAGAAACATGGAAAAAGAGACTTTTGAGAGGTCATTTTAATTCAGAAAAAATATGAAAAATTAGAAAATGGTAGAAGGCTAAGTTAGTAACCCACTGTAAAATTCTCACGCTCACAAAAATTCTGCACTTGTGCTTATGATTTGTTTTCTACGCATGTGTAACCTAGAAATAAACCTACCCTCTTTTATACAGTAACCTGATCATGCTCATTTCCACATCAAGTAAGTTTATGTTGTGATTTGTCCACTTAAACCATTTGGAAGCATGCTTGTTATGATAAAGTATCATACTAATATTTGTAAAATGAGTATGAATGTGAATGCGAATACGATGTGAATGTTATGAATGGAAACAACCGCATTATGTGAGATAGGACTTCGGTCCCTTTGTGGGACGGCCCTAGTCAAAATTCCTATGATTCGGACTTTGGCCCCTTTGTGGGGTGGCCCTTCGGTGGGACGACGATACGTAACGTCACTAGGCCTCAAGAATCTAGGTGGGAGTTCACTCTCGGGTCTGCGCAGTACTCTTTCGTTCGTTCATTTGTGTGTGGGCCTCCTGTGTTTGCGGCAGCTGTTCGGTTCCATGAATAACGTTAATTGAGTAACTCATGAAAATGTGATAATATGTAATTGCCCCTTTCACCGCAGTTTTGATACATGCATGGGTATCGTATATGTTAGCTAATGAACATGTATTTTCTCGTATGAATTATTTTTAGCAAATGAGAATGAATGGATTATGATATTATCGACACTTGAAATATGCATGTGAATTGGTTATATATATAAATGCTAGTTAACCTTGATTTGTTTAGGCTGCCTACTGAGCGTTACACTCACCCCTTTGTAACACACGTTTTCAGGAGACTTAGTGAAGGAGGTCGAGGAGGAGGCTACGGCCGAGGAATAGTGCCAGTTCATAGTTCGTCTGGGTATGCTATGGATGAATATCTCTCTTATATGTATAGGTATGGGGTGGTGAGCTTGTGTGGACTCATGATGATTGTGGAACATTGGACATGCACTCTTCTTTGGAAATTATGAATGATTGAAATGCTATTTACATTTTCTGTAATTGTGGTTTCTCTCTCTCATGCGAATGTATGCTTGTCTATATATTTGTGCTTCCGTGATACGTACTATGTAATGCTTCGAGGTCCGATGGAAAAGGAAAAAAAAATATGCCCATAAATTGGGAATCAGATCTCGGGGCGTAACAACCAGTGTCAATAGCTCCTTACAGGATGTCCCCCACGAAACTGAAGGAACTAAAGAAGCAACTTCAGGAACTGCTAGAAAAAGGCTTCATTCGACCTAGCACATCCCCTTGGGGTGCGCCAGTCTTATTTGTTAAGAAGAAGGACGGTTCCCTCAGATTATGCATTGACTACCGGCTGTTGAATCAACTCACCATCAAAACCAAATATCCACTGCCGCGTATTGATGAGCTATTTGACCAACTTTCTGGCGCGGAGTACTTCTCCAAGATCGACCTTATGTCAGGCTATCATCAACTGAGGATCAAGGATGAAGACATTCACAAGACTACTTTCCAAAGTCGATACGGACATTATGAATTTGTGGTTATGCCGTTCGATTTAACTAATGCACCTGCGGCATTCATGCAACTGATGAATAATGTGTTCGGCCTTATCTTGACTAATTTGTAGTCGTATTCATTGATGATATTCTCATCTATTCAAAGACAAAGGAGGAACATGAGAAACATCTAAGGGTTGCCTTGCAAACCTTGCGTGAACACCAACTTTATGTTAAGTTAAACAAATGTGAATTTTGGCTTAAGGAAGTCTCTTTCCTTGGCCGTATTATTTTTAAAGAAGGCATTGCAGTAGATCCTTGTAAGATTGAAGCTGTTAAGAACTAGAGCTGACCGAACACCGTATCTTCAGTTCAAAGTTTCATTAGCCTAGCTGGTTATTATATGCGATTTATCAAGGATTTGTCCAAAATCGCTGCTCCTTTAACAACACTCACCAGGAAGGAGAATCCTTTTGAGTGGTCAAAGGAATGTGAAGAAAATTTCTTAGCCCTTAAAGAGCATCTCACCATGACACCTATATTGGCATTGCCCGTAGAAGGTGGCAGTTTTGAAGTTTATACAGATGCATCCGGTATTGGCCTAGGGTGTGTACTCATGCAAAATGACAAGGTGATTTGCTATGCTTCAAGACAGTTAAAGCGGCATGAGGAAAATTATCCTGTTCATGATCTGGAACTAGCAGCTGCCATATTTGCCTTGAAGATTTGGCGTCACTACCTTTATAGAGAGAAATTGACGGTCTATTCGGACCATAAGAGTTTGAAATATCTATTCTCTCAGAAAGAGCTAAATATGAGGTAAAGGCGATGGTTAGAGTACCTTAAGAACTTTGATTTTGCTATACAATATCATCATGGCAAGGCGAATGCTGTTGCCGATGCGCTCAACAGGAAATCGATGGGAAAGCTACCAAGTCTCATGAAGGGTATGACTAATCTTATTTCTAAATTTGCTCAGTTGAATTTAAATATTAATATGAAGAGGAAAGAGGATTACTTTATAGCCAATATCTGGACACAACCCACATTAATAGAAGATCTAGTCAAACTCCAAGATAATGACCTTGTGTTATTGGAGATCAAAGCCAATATGGACCAACGGCCGGATTTCTCTATTGCAAATGATAGAAGATTGTTATTCAAGGGACGAGTTTGTATACCGGATCATGTGGATACTAAGAAATTGATCCTAGAAGAAGCTCATAAATCTAAGTATGCCATTCACCCTGGTGCTACCAAGATGTATCAAGATCTCAAAAGGAATTATTGGTGCCCCAATATGAAAAGGGAAGTAGCAGACTATGTGTCACGTTGCCTCACTTGTCAACAGATTAAGGTAGAACATCAAAGGCCTGCTGGAAAACTACATCCCTTGGCAATTCTAGAATGAAAATGGGAGAGTATAGGGATGGACTTTATCATGGGACTGTCTAAATCAAGAGGTGGACATGATGGAATATGGGTGATCGTAGACCGTTTAACAAAATCGGCTCATTTTCTATCTATTAAAAGCCGATGGTCTGTAGATATCTTGGTTGCCTTATACATGAAGAAGATTGTTAAGTTACATGGTGTCCCTGTCACTATTGTTTTCGATCGAGATCCTCGATTTACTTCACAATTCTGGAAGGGTCTGTAACATTCTTTGGGGACCCGATTGAATTTTAGCACTGCGTTTCATCCGCAAACTGATGGACAAACTGAAAGAACCAATCAAGTGGTAGAAGATATGCTAAGAGCATATGTTATAAACTTCGGTGGAAGCTGGCACGACTATTTACCTCTAGTGAAATTTACCTACAATAATAGTTATCAAACTAGCATTCAAATGGCACCATTTGAAGCACTATATGGGAGAAGTTGTCGCTCACCTATCTGTTGGAGTGAAGTTGGGGAAAGATAACTTCTAGGTCAAGAATTGATAAGAGATACTACTGAGAAAGTTAAGCTAATTCGAGAAAGACTCAAGATGGCCCAAGATAGATAGAAATTATATGCTGATAATCGAAGGTGTGACCTGGAATTCCAAGTAGGCGACCATGTATTTCTCAAGGTCTCTCCGGGTCGAGATATTCGAAGGTTCGGCATCAAAGGCAAGCTTACACTAAGATTCATTGGCCTTTTTGAAATTCTTGAAAGAGTAGGAGAGGTGGCTTATCGTCTAGCATTACCTCCACAGTTGGTAGGAGTTCATGATATATTCCATGTCTCTATGTTAAAGAAATATGTCTACGATCCGTTCCACGTTATCACTTATGATAATCTGGAGATCCAAAAGGATTTGACGTATGAGCTAAAGCCAATCAAAATAATTGAACAAGAGGTACGTCAATTTTGGAATAAAATCATTCCCATGATCAAAGTCCAGTGGACGAAATCTTGCCCACATGAAGTAACATGGGAGACGGAGGAAGCCATGCGCAAGAGATTTCCCGATCTATTTGAATGTAAATACACTCTCCCTTAAAGCCTATGTATTAGAATTTGGGGACCAAATTCTCTTAAGTGGGGGAGGGAGTAATACCCCAAAATTTTGTATATGCTACTTTAAAATTTTTAAGAATTTATTTAGATTTTCTAAGATTTTCTAGAGATAAATGGATTATTAAAAGAATTTGGGTTAATTTAAAACCAAATAAGAAGGCCCAATATTTATTAATTGACCTGGCCTTTTAAATAAGACCAAAATGGCCCAAAACTAAGCCCAGAAGGTTTGGCCCACATTCTAGAAACTTAAAATAGGATATTTAATAAATTCAGGAGATAAATATACTAATTATTAGATAAATCACCGGATATATGACAAAGAGTTTGAAATGTTTCAAACTCGGCGCCCAAAGCCAAAAACGGTCTATCGGGCGATAGCTTGGGGATTGAAAACGGTCTAGACTAGACCACTACTATCTGCAGATTCCGTGAATGGAAGAAGGCATGAAAAGATGGGAACTTTGACGTCCAAATCGCCTAAGATCGATTGTAGAGCCCCAAAATTTATAAAACTAATTTCTAGTTATTTAAATAATATTCTGGCATTAATTGGGCTAAATAATCAATATAAGGCCAAAATTCTGTTAATCAATTAACCCAACCCACTTAATTGAAGTCCAAAAGGGTTTAGGACCTAGATCATTAGGTTTGGCCCATATTCTAGAAGGTATTTAAGCCTATCCACGGATATTAAGGATAAATACTAATAATATAAGATAATTATTTAGATAATTAACAAAAGAGTTGTTATAAATTGAAACTCTAAGCAACGATGACTGTAACGGTCTATCGTAAGACGGCCACAACCATGTAACGCATGGGCACTCGACCGTTACATCCTGTTAGTTCCGTAAGTGAAGGGACTCATGAAAAGATTGGAACTTGATGTTCCTATCCACTATGGATCAACTTGGGAAGGATTGTAAAAACTCTAAGGACTCTTAGAGATTAGGATTTGATGAAATAAGGACTCTAAACTCGATCTAATCCTCAAACCCTAGCCTAAACTCTATAAATAGGGCATAGTTTTGAACTGTGCGACCCTTACTTTTTGGGCGTAAGGAAGCAGGGTAAGGAGTCATTATCTCAGGTAAGTTCTTTAGAATAATTTGTTTACAATACTTTAGACTAACTCTCCTCCGAATTTCACATCTTTAGGTCAAGAGGGCGTGGAGTTAGAGCCTAAAGAAGTTGCTGAAAAAGTCACAAGAGAAGGAAGGGATCTAGGGCAGGGTTCTCAACCAAATTCAGAAACTACAGTCTAAGTAAGAGGTAGGTTATCTCATGAACGGTAAAAACAGCATGATAGGACTAAAAGCCCTCTGGTTTGATTGAATTCCATGCATTATAGAGCATTGATTTCATGTTTTATTTGTTCTATGCACATCATGCACCTCTTAGCCAAATTAAGAAATTAAAACATGACTATTCATCTATTCATGATTACCTATGCATGTAGATGGCCTTACTTCGTTAACATGACTAGAAACTCATCATGTTTTGATAAAAGACATGATGTGATTTGATCTCTTAGTTTCTATGATTGTTTTCTGTTAACAGATACTGTAACGCACTAGCAGAGGACCGTCACTTTCAAGTAACGGCCCTACTACAGACCGTTACAAACTCTGTAGTATTTGAATTGCACTGATGTTTCTAACGCGCTTGGACAGACGCGTTACATTCAAGTAACGGCTGGATCATGACCGTCACTTTCACTGTGACGCCCGCTCTTAAGACCGTTGTATCCTGCGTTCTGTCAACCCTAAGACAGAAAAATCACTTGCCAATATTATTTATTGATTAAGCATAGTTACTTAAGTTTTAACCTGATTACATGATTTTTAGGATATCTGATTGTGCATGATAGGTATTGCATGTTTTGATATCTTAATGATATTTTAAGGATATGTTAATTTCATGCCAAAATTCTATAGTCTTGTATTATAAAGCATGACTTTTTAACATTGTATTGACGGAGTTTTTATCATGATTTTCACATTGATTATACATATCTCTCTTTGTCAATAGAGTCAATTCTATAAGTACATGGCACATATTCCGGTATGTTGTCATTAGTTCACACTTTGCACTATAGGAACACCATCTTGGACATGAGGACCTCTCTATTAGATATTCCTTCCAATGGACTAAGAAATCATTGTTTCAAGGCCTCCGTAATTCTCCGCGAGCCTGGGATTCCCACTAGGACGCCGAGTTGGTTGTATCAATGAAAGCCCATTAATTAGAACACTCTATCGTGGTTTTGATTCTTGAAATGTAACGGCCTTGAACTGGACCATCAGGCTCACGTAACGGCCCTGTGGCAGACCGTCACATTCCTCTGAGTGTATTTCTATCCTTCTGGAGTCGGATCACTGTAACGGCCTATTACTGGCGCGTTACATATTGTAACGGCCCAGCAAATGACCGTTACATAGCTTGCATTTGTTAACCCAAGGTTTGACCAAGGGTTGATATTCCTATGATTTTAGGCAAACCTTGATGATCTAGAACTTGTCATATTGCTTAAATTGATCTAAAAGAAATGGAAGTTAAGGAAAATACCGTTATGCTGTCGATTTATTTCTATGAGCATGACATTGTTTAAAGTCTATTTCTTGACTCCTACATTCTTATGTTGAAGCATTCATTCATTGATTTTAGTTATCATGAAATTATTGGAAGTGCTATATTCTTGGCCATACGTTACTATTATACCGCGTCGAAGTAGCTTAATTTATAACTGAAGATGCAATCGAGCACTGATTGTGTTCAAGGGCTCTATGCTAGTCCCCTCGGTTGATTGTCGGAAACATACTATTTTATAAACCATGGGGTATGATGCTACTGGCGTTGCATTGCGCTGGGAGTACTATTTCTATAAATAAGTGAAGATCCACGGCACAACATGACATTCTTGCTTGATATTCCACAGAAATTCACGAAGCACTTGCTCTTAAGCATAAGATGCTAAAGTGAGGAATATGTGACTTGCTAGTACAATCTCGTTACATTCTTGTTCATGGAAGGCCAATATCATGTTCTTGTTATATTCTTACTACTTCATTCTTGATCATTCTATCTTACACGATTATCTTGTTACTTTGGTTTAAACGCGTGATCGATTCGCATTCGCATGATTTTACCTTATTCTTTAGAGCTAAATTGTTAATTACTTTAATAGTGCCTTCATGTTGATGTGAAGATACCTACTGGGCAAGTGTGCTCATTACCTATTTCTAATGTTTTTCAGGAGATGGAAATAGTTCGGGTTTGGATTCAGATTATTCCAGTAGCGGATCCGAGAGCGATTAAAGATGAGTGAAGACTTAGGAAGTCTATAATGTCTAGATTGAGTCAATGTAATTTTCCTATTTCTTGAGTCTAGTAGAATGGAAATCAAATTAATGATTGTATCTTGAATATTGAGCATTATGAAATAAAGTTGAGGTTGATTAAATCTTGTGCAATTGCATTTACTTGTGTGATTGTCTTGCGCTCTGATTGATTCTTGCTTGCAAGAGGCTTACCATGCCGGCTGTTCGCGCTCCCCGAGCGAGTCTTCCACTGTAATAAAGGCTCGGGGCGTAACAGTTAAGTTGGTATCAGAGCCTAAGTCTCAGGACTTAAGGAAAAGAGTCATGTCATATGATAAGTCCAAGGTTTAAAGACCCATACCTATAAACTAAGGAAGAAACTTTCCGTACCCATGTGAGAATTGGGTAGAGCCCGGGATAAGATAGCTAATTAGTTTAAGATTTATTATGCTTATTCCAATATTCATGAGAAATAACAAGTTGTTATTTTCTCTCAGGTACCTTATTATTCTTATCATGGCTCATCGCGTAGATTGGGACGGTATGCAACAAACTGTTGCCGACCATGATGCTTACATCAACTGCCGAAATAGAATTATATCTTTCCGAAAGCCCGGTCTTCCAAGATTTTCCTTTCTTGGCATCAAGTACAAGAAGCATCCTACCATTATATCTTCTCTACACGCTTGCAAACTTATCTCGAAAGGATGTGAAGTTTTTCTTGCTTCAGTCATTGTCACCGAATCTAAGGAAATTATCCTAGCAAACATTCCTATTGCAAATGAATTCTCGGACGTGTTCCCATCTGAACTACCTAATTTACCGCCCGAGAGGGAAGTAAACTTTACCATCGAACTCATTCCAGGTGCGACACCAGTTTCTATAGCCCCTTACAGGATGTCCCCCACAGAACTCAAGGAATTAAAGAAGCAATTACAGGAACTTCTAGACAAGGGTTTTATCAGACCTAGCACATCCCCTTGGGGTGCGTCGGTTCTATTTGTCAAGAAGAAGGATGGTTCTCTCAGGTTATGCATTGACTACCGGTGATTGAATCAACTTACAATCAAGAACAAATACCCATTGTCGCGTATTGATGAGCTCTTCGATCAGCTTTCGGGAGCAGAATATTTTTCTAAGATTGACCTAAGATCAGGTTATCATCAGCTTAGAATCAAAGAAGAGGACATTTACAAATCGGCTTTTCGAAGTCGTTATGGCCACTATGAATTCGTGGTAATACCGTTTGGGTTAACTAATGCCCCAGCATCATTCATGCAACTTATGAACAGTGTCTTCCAGCCATATTTAGATCAGTTCATCGTCGTCTTCATCGATGACATCCTGATATACTCCAAGACAAAAGAAGAACATGAAGAACATCTAAGGATAGCTTTGCAAACACTTAGAGAACATAAGCTATATGCCAAACTCAATAAGTGTGAATTCTGGCTCAAGGAAGTCTCATTCCTAGGCCACATTATTTCAAAAGAAGGTATTACTGTGGATCCTTCTAAGGTAGAAGCTGTCAGAGATTGGAGCCGACCAACGACTATATCTGAAGTTAGAAGCTTTTTGGGTCTAGCAGGTTATTATAGAAGATTCATAAAGGACTTTTCAAAGATCGCGGTTCCTTTAACTAGACTTACCAGAAAAGAAAATCCATTTATCTAGTCGAAGGACTGTGAAAAGAGTTTTCAAAATCTTAAGAATCATCTTACAACAGCCCCTGTTTTGTCACTACCAATAGAGGGTGTTGGATTTGAAGTATATACGGATGCATCTGGAATTGGCTTAGGGTGTGTCCTTATGCAAGATGGAAATGTGATTTGCTATTCTTCAAGACAATTGAAACGTCACGAAGAAAATTATCCTGTACATGATTTGGAATTAGCAGCAGTTATTTTCGCCTTGAAAATTTGGCGTCATTATCTTTATGGAGAAAAGTTCACTGTCTATTCGGACCATAAGAGTTTGAAATATTTATTTTCTCAAAAAGAGCTTAACATGAGGCAGAGGAGATGGTTGGAATATCTTAAAGATTTCGATTTCGCTATTCAATATCACCCTGGCAAGGCAAATGCTGTAGCAGATGCACTCAGCAGGAAACCAATTGGTATGTTATCAAGTCTCATGATTAGTATGACTAACCTTGTTTCTCAATTTGCTCAATTGAATCTAGATGTTGACATTAAGGAAGATAATTGTTTCATGGCAAATATCCGAGCTCAACCAACATTGATTGAGGATTTGGCCAAGTTACAAGAGGATGACCCAATTTTATTGGAAATTAAGGCCAACATTGAACAAAGACTGGATTTTTCTATATCCAAAGATGGAAGAATGCTATTCAAGGGCCGAATGTGTATACCCGATCATGAAGATACAAAGAAATTGATCTTAGAAGAAGCACATAAATCAAAGTATACCATTCATCCAGGAGGTACAAAAATGTATCAGAATCTCAAAAGAAACTTTTTGTGGCCCAATATGAAGAGGGAAGTAGCTGACTTCGTATCTCGGTGTCTCTCATGTCAACAAGTGAAGGCGGAACATTTCAGACCCGCAGGTAAATTACATCTCTTAAGTATCCCGAAATGGAAATGGGAAAGCATAGGAATGGATTTCATTATGGGACTACCTAAGACAAGAGGTGGACACGATGGAATATGGGTAATTATAGACCGATTGACTAAATCTGCACATTTCATATCAATAAAAAGTCGATGGTCTGTAGATATTCTAGCAGCACTATACATAAAAGAAATTGTCAAGTTACATGGAGTCCCTGTCGCTATTGTATCAGATAGAGATCCCCGATTCACATCACAATTCTGGAAGAGCCTACAACATTCACTTGGGACTGGATTGAATTTTAGCACCGCTTTCCATCCACAAACTGATGGTCAAACAGAAAGGACAAATCAAGTGGTAGAAGATATGCTCAGGGCTTGTGTCATTGATTTTGAAGGAAGTTGGCATGATCACTTGCCTTTGGTAGAAGTTACATATAACAACAACTATCAAGCAAGCATACAAATGGCACCTTTTGAAGCTCTATATGGGAAAAGTTGTCGATCACCAATATGTTGGAATGAAATAGGGGAAAGGTAATTTCTAGGCCTCGATTTAATCAGGGATTCTACAGAGAAAATCAAGCTCATTCAGGAAAGGATGAAAATGGCACAAGATAGGCAGAAATCTTATACTGCCAATCGAGGGCGCGACTTGGAATTTCAAGTAGGAGAACATGTATATCTAAAGGTTTCTCCGGGTCGTGGTATTCGAAGATTTGGCATTAAAGGAAAGCTAAGTCCAAGATTTATCGGTCCATTTGAAATCCTCGAAAGGATCGGTGAAGTGGTTTATAAATTGGCTTTGCCACCACAGTTAGCAGGAGTTCATGACGTATTTCACGTCTCGATGCTGAAGAAGTATGTGTATGATCCAGATCATATTATCACTTATGACAATCTGGAGATTCAAAAGGACTTGACATATGAACAAACGCCAATGAAGATTTTGGAACGAGAAGTACGTCAACTCAGAAATAAGGTCATTCATATGGTTAAGATTCAATGGAAGAAAGTATGGCCTTATGAAGCAACATGGGAAATCGAATCAGCTATGAAGAAAAGATTCCCGGAATTATTTAATTGTAAGAACACTCTCCTCAATCCATGAATTGAATTTGGGGACCAAATTCTTCTAAGTGGGGGAGGGTGTAGAGCCCCAAAATTTATAAAAGTAATTTCTAGTTATTTAAATAATATTCTGGCATTAATTGGGCTAAATAATCAATATAAGGCCAAAATTGTGTTAATCAATTAACCCAACCCAATTAATTGAAGTCCAAAAGGTTTTAGGACCTAGACCATTAGGTTTGGCCCATATTCTAGAAGGTATTTAAGCCTATCCACGGATATTAAGGATAAATACTAATAATATAAGATAATTATTTAGATAATTAACAAAAGAGTTGTTATAAATTGAAACTCTAAGCTACGATGACTGTAACGGTCTATCGTAAGACGGCCACAGCCATGTAACGCATGGGCACTCGACCGTTACATCCTGTTAGTTCCGTAATTGAGGGACTCATGAAAAGATTGGAACTTGATGTTCCTATCCACTATGGATCGACTTGGGAAGGATTGTAAAAACTCTAAGGACTCTTAGAGATTAGGATTTGATGAAATAAGGACTCTAAACTCGATCTAATCCTCAAACCCTAGCCTAAACTCTATAAATAGGGCATAGTTCTGAACTGTGCGACCCTTACTTTTTGGGCGTAAGGAAGCAGGGTAAGGAGTCATTATCTCAGGTAAGTTCTTTAGAATAATGTGTTTATAATACTTTAGACTAACTCCCCTCCGAATTTCACATCTTTAGGTCAAGAGGGCGTGGAGTTAGAGCCTAAAGAAGTTGCTGAAAAAGTCACAAGAGAAGGAAGGGATCTAGGGCAGGGTTCTCAACCAAATTCAGAAACTACAGTCTAAGTAAGAGGTAGGTTATCTCATGAACGGCAAAAATAGCATGATAGGACTAAAAGCCCTTTGGTTTGATTGAATTCCATGCATTATAGAGCATTGATTTCATGTTTTATTTGTTCTATGCACATCATGCACCTCTTAGCCAAATTAAGAAATTAAAACATGACTATTCATCTATTCATGATTACCTATGCATGTAGATGGCCTTACTTCGTTAACATGACTAGAAACTCATCATGTTTTAATAAAAGACATGATGTGATTTGATCTCTTAGTTTTTATGATTATTTTCTATTAACAGATACTGTAACGTACTAGCAGAGGACCGTCACTTTCAAGTAATGGCCCTACTACAGACCGTTACAAACTCTGTAGTATTTGAATTGCACTGAGTTTCTAACGCGCTTGGACAGACGCGTTACATTCAAGTAATGGCTAGATCATGACCGTCACTTTCACTGTGACGCCCCCTCTTAAGACCGTTATATCCTGCGTTATGTCAACCCTAAGACAGAAAAATAACTTGCCAATATTATTTATTGATTAAGCATAGTTACTTAAGTTTTAACCTGATTACATGATTTTTAGGATATCTGATTGTGCATGATAGGTATTGCATGTTTTGATATCTTAATGATATTTTAAGGATATGTTAATTTCATGCCAAAATTCTATAGTCGTGTATTATAAAGCATGACTTTTTAACATTGTATTGACGGAGTTTTTATCATGATTTTCACATTGATTATACATATCTCTCTTTGTCAATAGAGTCAATTCTATAAGTACATGGCACATATTCCGGTATGTTGTCTTTAGTTCACACTTTGCACTATAGGAACACCATCTTGGACATGAGGACATCTCTATTGGATATTCCTTCCAATGGACTAGGAAATCATTGTTTCAAGGCCTCCGTAATTCTCCGCGAGCCTGGGATTCCCACTAGGACGCCGAGTTGGTTGTATCAATGAAAGCCCATTAATTAGAACACTCTATCGTGGTTTTGATTCTTGAAATGTAACGGCCTTGAACTGGACCGTCAGGCTCATGTAACGGCCCAGTGCCAGACCGTCACATTCCTCTGAGTCTATTTCTATCCTTCTGGAGTCGGATCACTGTAACGGCCTATTACTGGCGCGTTACATATTGTAACAGCCCAGCAAATGACCGTTACATAGCTTGCATTTGTTAACCCAAGGTTTGACCAAGGGTTGATATTCCTATGATTCTAGACAAACCTTGATGATCTAGAACTTGTCATATTGCTTAAATTGATCTAAAATAAATGGAAGTTAAGGAAAATACCGTTATGCTGTCGATTTATTTCTATGAGCATGACATTGTTTAAAGTCTATTTCTTGACTCCTACATTCTTATGTTGAAGCATTCATTCATTGATTTTAGTTATCATGAAATTATTGGAAGTGCTATATTCTTGGCCATACGTTACTGTTATACTGCGTGGAAGTAGCTTAATTTATAACTGAAGATGCGATCGAGCACTGATTGTGTTCAAGGGCTCTATGCTAGTCCCCTCGGCTGATAGCCGGAAACATACTATTTTATAAACCATAGGGTATGATGCTACTGGCGTCGCATTACGCTGGGAGTACTATTTCTATAAATAAGTGAAGATCCACGGCACAACATGACATTCTTGCTTGATATTCCACAGAAATTCACGAAGCACTTGCTCTTAAGCATAAGATGCTAAAGTGAGGAATATGTGGCTTGCTAGTACAATCTTGTTACATTCTTGTTCATGGAAGGCCAATATCATGTTCTTGTTATATTCTTGCTAGTTCATTCTTGATCATTCTATCTTACATGATTATCTTGTTACTTTGGTTTAAACGCGTGATCGATTCACATTCGCATGATTTTACCTTATTCTTTAGAGCTAAATTGTTAATTACTTTAATAGTGCCTTCATGTTGATGCGAAGATACCTACTGGGCAAGTGTGCTCATTACCTATTTCCAATATTTTTCAGGAGATGGAAATAGTTCAGGTTCGGATTCGGATTATTCCAGTAGCGGATCCGAGAGCGATTAAAGATGAGTGAAGACTTAGGAAGTCTATAATGTCTAGATTGAGTCAATGTAATTTTCCTATTTCTTGAGTCTAGTAGAATGGAAATCAAATTAATGATTGTATCTTGAATATTGAGCATTATGAAATAAAGTTGAGGTTGATTAAATCTTGTGCAATTACATTTACTTGTGTGATTGTCTTGTGCTCTGAATGATTCTTGCTTGCAAGAGACTTACCATGCCGGCTATTCGCGCTCCCCGAGCGAGTCTTCCGCTGTAATAAAGGCTCGGGGCGTGACATCGATGCTATTGTAGACACGACATTTTAGCATTATGCTGAGCGGATCCCGTATTACACTAAGACGCCCCAAAGCAGCTCGCACGGTTAAGTTAGTTGAGTAATCTCTAATTTAATCTGATAATCTTGTCTCACGAAAAGGAAATTGTGGTTTCTTGAATAAAAACTCGTGCTAATGGGCTTGGCCCATTCTTATTCAAAAAATACAAAAAATATATTTGTGCCAATGGGCTTGGGCCATTCCTATTCAAAAATATAAATATAAATATATATATATGTGTGTGTGTGTGCGCGCTAATGGGCTTGGCCCATTCTTGCTCTAAAAATAAATAAAATTTTAATTGGCATGGCCCCCATCTTTTAGTCTAACTTATTAACTGCCTCCATTTTTCACGGATCTTGTCCCTCTCTCAACCCCACACACCGATCTCCCATCTCTCTCCCCATCCCATTCCCTCTCCTCTGGACAACCCAACCGAAGCCCCCCCCTCTGCTTGCGAAGAACCCAACGGCCCTCTCCATTTCTCTCCACATCAAGCCAACTCCCACTCGGATCTTGAGTCATCCATCCCTCTCCTCTCTCCACCGGCCATCCCACCTCTCCCCCTGCATGGAAGCCCTCGCTCGTACCCCCCATCCATCGCCCAACCACCCCCCTTTCTTCCTGCTAACACACGGCCATCCACTTCTCTCCTCTGCGCCATCTCACCTCCGCCCAGCCTCCCGTCTCCTCTGCTGAGCTGCCCTCCACACCACTGCGTCGCTCCATCATCTCCACAGTTGCCCCACCTCCTTCTGTAACCACCATCAAGCCCACAACCGAGCCTCCCTCTCTTCCTCACCATCACACTGCCGACCCTCTCCCCTTCTCTCTCCATAGCACATAGACCCAACCCACGACCCCCTCCACCGTCCCGCCTACGTCCCCCACTCCGCCCGATGCCAACCCCACGACAGCCCCCCCCCCCTCCGCCTACTAACCACTCTCCGCAAGCCCCTGCTATGCCGTTGCCGCCCGTGAGCACCCCCTTGACGTCGTCTCCACCCCCCACCGGACGACCACCTCCGCGAGATCACCTCGCTGCTCCTCATCATCCACACTCGTCACCGCCACCCAACTCCCACACCACCGCAGCTCCCCCCGCCGTGAGCCACCCGGTGGCGGGTCGCCGGCCATCTTCGCCGTGAGCTCCATGTGCATGCACCCTACGCCTGCACGAACACCCAGTCGCACGCGAGCCCCCCTGCCTTGAAGCCACGCTCGCTGCCGGAGCACCCCGCCGTCCCAGCCGTCGTCGTCCACCCTGCTAGAGCAGCACGTGTCCCCGTCAACGTCCACCTCGGATACCATCTCACCATCTCCGCAAGCCACCGTCATCGGACGACCACCTCCGCGAGATCTCCCCGCCGTCGTCGCCGCGGCTGGCCCTCCTGCCGGCATTCATTGTGCGGTCCCGTGACGCCAGAACGGCCGCCCTTCGAGCTCCTCGGCCGCATCTGCACATCGTCCAGCTGCCGAAGCCCCCCTCCGGACGCCCACGGCAGCTCCACGCCCGCCTGCACCCCCTCCGCGGGTCTCTCTCTCTCTCTCTCTTTCTCTCTCTCTTTCTCTCTCTCTTTCTCTCTTTCGTTTCTCTGCGCCTCTCCCTCCCGCGTCCCTCTCTCTTTCTCTCCCTCTCTCTTGCGTTAACTCTCTCTCTCCCCTCCGCGTCCCCCTCTTCCTCTCTCCCTCACTCTCTCTCTCTCCCCCGTCTCGCGCTCTCTCTCTCTCTTCTTCTCTCCCCCGCGGCTCTCTCACGCTCTCTCTCTTTCTCTCTCTCCCCTCCCGATCGCAGCCTCTTTCTTTCTCTTTTTCTCTCTCTCTCTCACCCCCGCGATCTCTCTTTCTCTCTCTCACTCTCTTTCCCTCTCTCTCTCGATCTCTCTCTCAATTATCTTTTTTTTATTTTTTATTTTTTTATCTCCTCTTCTCCCTCCTTCTCTCTTTTCTCTCTCTCTCTCACCCCCGCGATCTCTCTTTCCCTCTCTCGCTCTACTCTCTCTCTCGATCTCTCTCTCAGTTTTCTTTTTTTTTATTATTTTTTATCTCCTCTTCTCCCTCCCCCCTCTCTCTCTCTCCCTCTCTAGCCCTCTGTCTCCCTATCTCCCTCCCATACGTATTCCCATATTCTTATTTTATTATTCTTAGTATCTGTCTTCTTTAATTTGTGTTATTGTTATTGTCGCGTATGTGTGCATGTGTCTGTGAGGGCGTGTATGAGTCTGTTTGAAGTGAAAAGAAAGATTCCAATCTGGTCCTTTCGAAGCTCGTAAAAATTAAGGAAGATCCTGCCGAGTTCCTGGGGGTTCGAGTGTGCGAGGAAAGCCATTCCACGGTGCCGTGCGTTCGCTCCGTCCCCGTCCTGAAGGAGCTCATCCAAAGCACGTCAACAGCTTCCCCCAATAAGTTTTCTCATCTCCCTTCGCCCTGCTTTGTTTTTATTTCACTAGTTGCATTGTACGCATGCATTATCCATATTGCACTCCTCTACCCGAGAGAGCCTTGTTTATTCATTCATCACATCATCCATCTACCATTGGTGTCCAAAAGGGGTTTAAAATAACATCGACCAGGTGCGTATTTGTTCATGTCTTCGTCATGTTCATCACAAGGGATTGATGCTGCATTGTCGTTATCCTGCTTTATTATTTCGTCTTCTTTTGCCAGGGGAACCATCAAAGGAAAGCTATCTCCTTCGGCCAGCCGAAGGAAGAGGAGGAGAGAACTCACGTGATTCCTCAGTTCGGAGATGAGAAGGGATCATTCCCTCCTATTTTGAGGTACCCAACCGTCCCCCCCTCCATTTTATTCTATTCTTCTCTCATTCTATTATTATTTATTGTTAAGTCTCCACCCCCCGTCCCTCTCTATTTTCGTCTAAAAAAGAGTCTTTCTCTCTCTATATATATTTTTGACGGAATCGGCTTCAACAAAATTATCCAATAGATATTGTCTCATGTTAATTGGGCCACATGTATGGGCCTAATGGGTCATGTTTTATGTTTATATTAATTATGTCCACAATAATCATGTAAGAGTCATTTTTTTTGGCTTTTAGTATTCCCAAGAGAGTTATGATGAGTAGAAAGTAGGTGTTAGGTGTTAGGTGAGTTGTCTTTTGGTCTTATTTGTGGAGTCTATATAAGTGTCATGTAACCTCTCTTTTAAGGCAATGAAGATGATTCAAAAATATTTGGAAAACTACCTCCAACGTGAGGCCCCTACCCCCCTTCTACCTCTCTCTCTTTGGAGTGGATTCTCCAATATTTTCTCTCTCTAGGAGTGTATTCTCCTAGGTTTATTTCTTCTCTCTCTCTCTCTCTAGGAGTGGATTCTCCTGGGTTCTTTCTTCTCTCTCTAACTTCTCTCTCTCTAAGGGGTGGATTCCCCTCTCCTCTCTCTTCTCTCTCTCTTCTCTCTCTCTCTAAGGAGAAGGGCGCCCCCTGCTCTCTCTCTTCCCCTCCCAACCACCTCCACCCTCCCACCTACCTCCACTAAATCCTCTACAACTTTCCACAAGACATCATTACTTCCCCCTAGTCCCAAGAGACCCTCCACCAATCCACACCCCACCCTCCAACCCCCAACTATCCATCCCATTCCCCAAGCAGCCCTCCACCTTCCCAAGGCACCACTTCCCATCCCCAAGACCACCATTGATTACCCCACATTAAAGAAAATTCAAACTCACATTCCCTCCACCCACTTGTGCCCCCTCACCTCCCCCCTTCTCCCTCCAAGCCCAAATTCGCAGCTCCTCTCTCACCAACTGCAAACACCCCATTCCAGACCCCATTCTCCCTCTCCCACACCTTAGAACATCACCTCCCATTCCCACGTTCACAGCTCGTCTCCTCGCCCTGGTTGCATCCGACATGGTCTAGTTATTTAATTTGAGTCCTATGTAATTTTTATTTGAGTCATTTGATGTATTTTCCCTTTTATTTGAGTCTTGTACCTAGGTTAATGAGTCATTTACCTAGGTTAAGTGTCATTAGATTGTTTATATTGGTTATTGGGCCTAATTCTTTGGGCTAGGCCCAGGGGCGCTCCTACCCCCTTGGTCTTTGGTCATTGTAGTAAGAGTCAGGGACTTTTGTAGAAATGTGGGTTGCCTATATATAGGACCCCATTCCCAAATGGTATCAGAGCAAGTCGTCTGGTTTGTCCCAACAAGCCGGGCTCCTGTAGTTCGAGATTCAAGAATCAAGGTTCGAGGTCGAACCTTCTCCAAGTGGAAGGGTTTGACGGAATCGGCTTCAACAAAATTATCAAATAGATATTGTCTCATGTTAATTGGGCCACATGTATGGGCCTAATGGGTCATGTTTTATGTTTATAGTAATTATGTCCACAATAATCATGTAAGAGTCCTTTTTTTGTCTTTTAGTATTCCCAAGAGAGTTATGATGAGTAGAAAGTAGGTGTTAGGTGTTAGGTGAGTTATCTTTTGGCCTTCTTTGTGGAGTCTATATAAGTGTCATGTAACCTCTATTTTAAGGCAATGAAGATGATTCAAAAATATTTGGAAAACTACCTCCAACGTGAGGCCTCTACCCCCCTTCTACCTCTCTCTCTTTGGAGTGGATTCTCCAATATTTTCTCTCTCTCTAGGAGTGGATTCTCCTAGGTTAATTTCTTCTCTCTCTCTCTCTCTCTCTAGGAGTGGATTCTCCTGAGTTCTTTCTTCTCTCTCTAACTTCTCTCTCTCTAAGGGGTGGATTCCCCTCTCCTCTCTCTTCTCTCTCTCTTCTCTCTCTCTCTAAGGAGAAGGGCGCCCCTGCTCTCTCTCTTCCCCTCCCAACCACCTCCACCCTCCCACCTACCTCCACTAAATCCTCTACAACTTTCCACAAGACATCATTACTTCCCCCTAGTCCCAAGAGACCCTCCACCAATCCACACCCCACCCTCCAACCCCCAACTATCCATCCCCTTCCCCAAGCAGCCCTCCACCTTCCCAAGACACCACTTCCCATCCCCAAGACCACCATTGATTACCCCACATTAAAGAAAATTCAAACTCACATTCCCTCCACCCACTTGTGCCCCCTCACCTCCCCCCTTCTCCCTCCAAGCCCAAATTCGCAGCTCCTCTCTCACCAACTGCAAACACCCCATTCCAGACCCCATTCTCCCTCTCCCACACCTTAGAACATCACCTCCCATTCCCACGTTCACAGCTCGTCTCCTCGCCCTGGTTGCATCCGACATGGTCTAGTTATTTAATTTGAGTCCTATGTAATTTTTATTTGAGTCATTTGATGTATTTTCCCTTTTATTTGAGTCTTGTACCTAGGTTAATGAGTCATTTACCTAGGTTAAGTGTCATTAGATTGTTTATATTGGTTATTGGGCCTAATTCTTTGGGCTAGGCCCAGGGGCGCTCCTACCCCCTTGGTCTTTGGTCATTGTAGTAAGAGTCAGGGACTTTTGTAGAAATGTGGGTTGCCTATATATAGGACCCCATTCCCAAATGGTATCAGAGCAAGTCGTCTGGTTTGTCCCAACAAGCCGGGCTCCTGTAGTTCGAGATTCAAGAATCAAGGTTCGAGGTCGAACCTTCTCCAAGTGGAAGGGTTTGACGGAATCGGCTTCAACAAAATTATCAAATAGATATTGTCTCATGTTAATTGGGCCACATGTATGGGCCTAATGGGTCATGTTTTATGTTTATAGTAATTATGTCCACAATAATCATGTAAGAGTCCTTTTTTTTGTCTTTTAGTATTCCCAAGAGAGTTATGATGAGTAGAAAGTAGGTGTTAGGTGTTAGGTGAGTTATCTTTTGGCCTTCTTTGTGGAGTCTATATAAGTGTCATGTAACCTCTATTTTAAGGCAATGAAGATGATTCAAAAATATTTGGAAAACTACCTCCAACGTGAGGCCTCTACCCCCCTTCTACCTCTCTCTCTTTGGAGTGGATTCTCCAATATTTTCTCTCTCTCTAGGAGTGGATTCTCCTAGGTTAATTTCTTCTCTCTCTCTCTCTCTAGGAGTGGATTCTCCTGAGTTCTTTCTTCTCTCTCTAACTTCTCTCTCTCTAAGGGGTGGATTCCCCTCTCCTCTCTCTTCTCTCTCTCTTCTCTCTCTCTCTAAGGAGAAGGGCGCCCCTGCTCTCTCTCTTCCCCTCCCAACCACCTCCACCCTCCCACCTACCTCCATTAAATCCTCTACAACTTCCCACAAGCCATCATTACTTCCCCCTAGTCCCAAGAGACCATCCACCAATCCACACCCCACCCTCCAACCCCCAACTATCCATCCCCTTCCCCAAGTAGCCCTCCACCTTCCCAAGGCACCTCTTCCCATCCCCAAGACCATCATTGATTATCCCACATTAAAGGAAATTCAAACTCACATTCCCTCCACCCACTTGTGCCCCTTCACCTCCCCCCTTCTCCCTCCAAGCCCAAATTCGCAGCTCCTCTCTCACCAACTGCAAACACCCCATTCCAGACCCCATTCTCCCTCTCCCACACCTTAGAACACCCCCTCCCTTGCCCCCTCACAACTAGGGGTCACCCCCACACCCATTCACCCCATTTCCCATCCCTTCTACCCCATTCCCCCACCACCCATCACCACCTGCAATTCTCAGGTCACAGTCAGCAGCGATCCAGCAGCTTGCAGGGGCGACCACGGCTTTCTCCGGACGTTCCTGAAGGCTCAAGAGGCACCGTTGGAAGTGTCTCCCAGTCGACTTCGCAACGGCGGTAGTTTCGTCATCGTTGGAGCACCGTGCTACCCGGGAGAGCCATTCTCCCTCGACTGAGCGAAGCTTCCCCAGCAGAGCACCTGAACTTGATGGGAAGCTCGACTGCGGCGATCTTGTTAGGAATCTGAGCAAGACTTCTTCTTCAAACATCTTCTTCGACCAGTCTATTTTCAGAATCAAGAAACGGAACTCAATTTGGCGTCCAGAGCTGAAAGTTACCAATTTCCTCCCTCGGATGCGCGGTTCTGCTTCCTCTCATTCTGCACCGACCCCTCCTCAGTGTTCAGAGTCTACCGGTCTGCCCCGACATCATCTAACATCCCCGTTGCTTGCGTTTCGAAGAGGACTCGACAACGAATCCATCGGTACCAACCATGATCAAATTTGAGTTTTGAAGCGCCCGTGGTACCCTTATATTTCAGCTGCTGAGGTTCTACGATAGCCAAGAACAGCAACCTGCTTCCCTGTTCAACCCTCTGGCCCGACCAGAACCGGCGACCACAGAAATCAAGAAAATTCTGGCATCATCCCGCTCCAGTTAAGAAGAATTCCCCACTTGTCCCGTCATCAACAAAATTCGTGAGCGGCCGCAGCGTCAACATCTTCAACTGTCTGTCCTCAGTTTCAGAGTGCAGGCAGAACCGACTTCATCCACCGCTCGGCTTCCAATTGTGTTTTCCCCCTCCCCGCTCGCCCTCGTCTCCGGCCGGGATTGGCGTATTCACGCCGGTCAGGTCCATAGGTAGTGTCACATCAATTTTCCTAGTGGTCTTTAATAATTTTAATTCCTTATACCTCACTCTCTTTCTCTATCTTTCACATCTCGATTTCTTTCATCATTTTCTCATGTCTCTTTAAAAGAAATAAAATAATTAAAATAATAAAGGCAACACAAACAAAAACCAAAAATAACAACAAAAGCTAAAAAAAAGGGAAAGAATAACAAAATCAGGGGAACCGAAGGAAGCCCTCTTCGTCAGCCGGCCGACAGAAGAGGAAGTGAGGACCCGCACTGCTCCCGCTCCGGCGGCGAACGCGAACAGAACACTTCCTGTGGGGTTCTCAGCCCTTGGCGATCACACTTCCCCTCCCCTTCTTTCTGTTATTTCTTTTCTGTTCAAACCCCGCGAACGGAACAAGTTCCTCGCAGAGGTTCCATACTGACTCTAACTCCCTTCCCCATTTCTTTTCTGTTCAAACCCCGCGAACGTAACAAGTTCCTCACGGAGGTTCCATACTGACTCTAACTCTAACTCCCTTCCCCATTTCTTTTCTGTTCAAACCCCGCGAACGGAACAAGTTCCTCGTGGAGGTTCCATACTGACTCTAACTCCCTTCCCCATTTCTTTTCTGTTCAAACCCCGCGAACGGAACAAGTTCCTCGCGGAGGTTCCATACTGACTCTAACTCCCTTCCCCATTTGTTCCATACTGACTCTAACTCCCTTCCCCATTTCTTTTCTGTTCAAACCCCGCGAACGGAACAAGTTCCTCGCGGAGGTTCCATACTAACTCTAACTCCCTTCCCCATTTCTTTTCTGTTCAGACCCCGTGAACGGAACCAGTTCCTCACGGTGGTTTTCATTTTGTAATTCCATACCCTTTAATTTCTGCTCAAACCCCGTGAACGGAATGAGTTCCTCGCGGAGGTTTCCCTTTTGTTATTTTTATTTTGTTCAAACCCCGTGAACGGAACAAGTTTCTCGCGGAGGTTTCATTCCGTAATTTCCATTCTGCCATTTCATTTGTTATTTCGTTGCACATTTCTGTTCCGTGTCTTCTTCCGTTCCGTTCGCTTTCGCCGTTCGAACCCGGTAGAGACAACCCTCTCCGGGACCTTTTACGCACCCTCTCTCATCCCAGCAACATATTTTCTTTCCCCTTTTGTTAACCCCATGACGTCCGTCCACATCTCTTGGCGATCATGGTGGGACCTCTTTTGCTTTCCGTTCGGTTACCCGTGTGATTTGGCACCCGCGTGTGCCCTTCCCTATTACGCCCACGTGCGCTATAGTTTCCCATTGGCACCCGCGTGTGCCCCTCCCCCATTGGTACCCACGTGTGCCCCCATTGCGCCCGCGTGCGCTACAGTCGTGCTCCAAGCAGCACCTTGCTTTGCATTTATCCCTCGTGCACCTCGTGCACTTCCCCCTCATTCCCTTGATTTCTCGAGAGATTCAAGTTGTTCCCTTTCTTTCCGTTGTTTTCTGAAAAAAATGGGCTTCAGCTCGAGGGCGTGCCAGGAGCCCCAGGTGCGTACTCAGCGTCATCGCCCTCAGCAACTATCAGTCATTGTGCGGACACGTCCTGACAAGTGGACGTGTTCTCCCAAAGGCACTTCCCATCTGGCATCCCCAAATTGAGAAAAGAAAAAAAAGGGAGAAGATAGAAAAGAAAGAAAAAAAAACTCAATGGTGCTCTATCAGGTACATTTCCTATTTTCCTTTACCTTGAGAAAATTCGTTTAGTTCTATTCCACCCTACTTAAATTCTATTCTTGTGAAAATTTGTTTAGTTCCATTTCCTGCATAGGTTTCGATCTTGTGAAAATTGTTTAGTTATACTCTATCCTGCATAAGTTCTGGTCTTGTGAGATTGTTTAGTTCTGTCCTGTCCTGCAATAAGTTCTGATCCTGAATCTGTTTAGTTCTATCCTGTCCAAAGTTCTATTCTCGTTAAAGTTGTTTAGTTCTATTTTGTCCTGCATAATCCATGTTCTCCTTGCTTTGTTTGTGTTTCACATATCTCAGTTATACTGCACTGCATTACATGCATTTTCCCCCTTTCCTTTTCCTATTCTAAGGATCACCCTTTCTCGGTGAAGGAAGGACTCTCCGTTCGGGAATTCCTCTCGACAGACTAGGATCTCTTTCATCGGGACCTCCGTAAGTCCCCGACAGCGAAGGATTCCCTCTTCGTTCACTGGGCAGGTTGTACCACTGAAGTTCCCCGGAGTTTAGTTACCCATTCGTGGTGAGGCGAGCGACCTTAGCTGACACGGAGATGGCCAAAATTCTAACTAGGGTCCTGTCTTTTGCGTGAACTCCTCATTTGTGAAAAGAGAAAAGGAAAAAAGAAAAAAAAGAGGAAAAAAAAGAAAACAAACCAAAACAAAAAAAGGGACGTAAAGCATCCACTTGTGTGTTAATCTCTGCTACTTGTATGCTGGTGTATGTTATTACGTTCTGGAAAAGTGTTAAGGATGGCCGAGTATAATTACGATGCTTTCGAGGCTGACGCCTTCGGCTATGAGCCCCAAATGCATGACCCAGGTCATGGCTCTTACATAGAATACATCCCGGACCAGGGCTACCAAGGTGAGCCCCATGTCTACGCCATGGACGCCGGTCCATCCCACGAGCCCTCACATGAGGTGCCGAATGCTGCCGGGGATACATCTTCCCCTCATGACATCTCCTCTCTGTTAGGTGTCCTTGCCAACACCCAGCTCAACCTTGAGCAACTCCAGGCCTTCCAGGCCATTCTGAAAGGGAAATCGGTTTTCCCCTCTCCCACAGAGCCGAACCCAGCAGCTACTCCTGTCCAAGAGTCTGTATAGGCCATTCCCTCCCCCTCACTTTTCGAGCAGGCAAATCAACAGCCTCCCTCCTTCCAATTCCCCTCCCAATCTCCGGCGCCAGCCTCCCTTCAAACACCAATCCAACCGGGCCTATCCACTGGTAGACCCCCAATACCCTTCATGTCCTAGGTTTCCTTCTCAGGCCTCCGGGAGGCCTACCGCTTCTCCGTGGCAAGCGCCACATTCACCAGTTGACCCGCTCACCCAGTCCCTCTTAAACAAGCTGAACAAGATGGATGAGCAATTCCGAGACTTAAAGAAAATGGTGGATGTAAAATCCACCCCTGAAGTTTCTCTGCCTATCCTACCAATGTTTCGCCTTCCCCCTTCTGAGATGCCCACGTACCGTAGGTACAATGGCACTGGAAACCCCTTTACCCATTTGAAGGACTTCATGTATGAGTCCTTGTTCTGGCAGAATGATAAAAGATCCCTGGCATACCTCTTTAGGAGATCATTAGATGGCCCTGTGCTGGAATGGTTCTACGCCCTAGAGCCAAGTGAGGCTGAGGACTTCGACGTGGTTCATAGGAAGTTCCTACAGAGGTACCGGGACCGGGTTGGCCCATCTCTTTCTATCACCGACCTGGTCGCCGAAAAAATGAAGTCGGACAAAGATTTCGTCTAGTATGCCGATAGATGGCGGTCCCTGGCAGAGAAGATAAAGGATACCATCTCAGAGCCAGAGCAGGTGAAGATGATTGTATCAAATGCTACCCCCAGTTTAGGCATATCCTGGCAATGAACAAGCTTAACACCATGAAGGAGCTGTACGAGAGGGCTCGGTATGTCCAGACACAACTGAAAGATTCCCCTCTCATGCATATGTTCGAGCCACCAAAGCCGAGGGTGTTTAGGAAGCCGGGCACTGGTGTCCAAGGTGGGGTGACAGAAGGGGTAGTGACAAATGAGCAGGTGAGTGCGGTTGGCAATCCCAACCAGCAGGCCGACCCCAGGCCTCCACAAGCCCTACCACTCCCCTTCCATCAGAACCAACAGGGTCAGCAACCCTATCGTCCTCCCCTAAAAAACAACTTCTATCAGAACAATGTGGCACGACCCTTCCATCCCCAACAACAACAACAACCACCTGCTCAGTACCATCATGTTCCACCCCCGGGAAACTACGGCCCCCCACAACAACAGAGAAGGTCGATTGGCCCGAAGAGAGCTCACTACCCACCATTGCCGGAATTAATACTGGACATCTTTAATGCTCTCATGGCTGTTAATTCACTCGTCTTGCCCAAAGAAAGACCCATATGGCCATTGAATGTTGACACGTCCAGATATTGTGTTTACCATAGGCAGTCGGGCCATACAGTGGAGAACTACTTTGATTTTAAGCACTACATTTATGATATGAATGATGGACACTTAATTGATTGGGATGAAATGAGGAGAGTTGTCGCCACTTTGAAGTCAAGGAGACCTCCCCCCAGACCGCAATTACAACAACAACAACAACAACCCCAACAACAACAACAACCTCAGCAGGTCCCACAGCAACAACCGAACATGGGCATTGTTCAAAACCCACTTTCGGAGCACCAACGACCCAATCAGCAAGTCAACCCCATCTCTTCCTTCCCAGAAATCGGAAGAGGGCAAGGTTGGCACGCGGATGGCACCTCCGTTCTTGTTGCCCATCACGTTCCTAGCCAACCCCCTCGCCTCATCCGGTCGGCACCTCTTTCTGCTCGAACCACGTCACAACCCCCGAGTGGACCTCTTTTTGTCCCACAGTCATCACGCCCTCTTATCCGCTCCCCCGTCGCCAGTTCCCTCCCGGTCCAGCCCTCCACCACACCTCTACCTACACCCTCAAAACCCCTAATTTTGCCTCGCCCATCCGAGGCCCCATCCACCTCCGCCACTTTTTCACCCCTACCCTCGAAACCTCTCATCATCCACCATCCATCCCAGGTGCCGTCCACTCCGCCTCCATCTCTCCCAAACAAACCCCTCATCAGGATCCCTACACCCGTCATCACCTCCGCTCCGCCAACCATCCCTCCCCCACTTAAACCTCTGATAAAACCCATACCTAACCCCATCGAGGTGCAACCAAAGCAACAAGCCATGGTGCTCCGAAGTGGAAGGATCTTCCACCGAGTTTTTCCCTAGAACGGTCAGAGTCCAGAACAGTCCCAACAAGAGAAAGGAACTGAAGAGCAGTTGGAGGAATCCATCCCCGGGACACAATATGATCTTCTAAAACATCTGGACAAGACGCCTGCCCAAATCTCCATCTTGGAGTTGATTAAGAGGTCCACGTCCCATCAAGTGGCTCTAATGAAGTATCTCCAAATGGTCATGGTGAACGATGATCTCCCGGTAGAGAAGATATCGTCGATGCTGACACCGACGAGCACGCAACCGGCCATCACATTCCATGACAACGAGCTTGCCCCCCAAGAAGCTCGGAAATATGCTTTGTGCATTGCAGTGAAGATCAACGGGGTGCCCGTAAACCCGTGCCTAGTGGACACGGGTGCCTTAATCAATGTGATCTCCATGAACACTCTCTTGCTATGTGGGGTTGATTTAGAACAGATAAGGCCATCGGCTATCACAGTCACCGCATATGATAATAGCAAGAGGCCTCCGCAGGGAAGGATTATCCTTAATGTAGAAGTGGGTCCTGTTGCTATTCTTACGGAGTTTCACATCCTCGACATGGACCCCACGTTCAAGGGCATATTGGGTCATCCTTACATAGAGACGCTGAATGTCGTCCCTTCCACCAACCACCAATGCCTAAAATTCCCGTACAAGGGACGGATCATCAAGGTGTTTAGCATGCCCCTGCTCCCTACGGTGGATGCTATTAACACTTCATTGCCCTCTGTCTGGCCGACCCATAGGCCTATCCTTTCCCTGATAGATGTGTGTGACCCTAGCCGCCCTTCACCAACACAAAGAAAGCCACTTCCCGGGCCGACGCCACGTTCCCCTTCCCATTCCAAGGGATGGGATATCATGAACAATTTAGGTTACCATCAAGGCAAAGGTCTAGGAGCACAATTACAAGGAAGACTGAGACCGGTAGGGAGGGCCAGGGTAATCCTCAGAGTTGGCTTAGGCTTTGAAGGCCCGATTGAGGAAGATGGAGAACCTCTTACATGGACCTTGTACCCTCATTTCATAAAAGGGCCGGTTATACAGTTGGGGGATCAGCCGCAAGAATCACATGGGGAAATTCGGATTGTCTACTTAGCCAAAAGTTGCTCGAGGGCTGCAAAGAAGGGGAAGCACGATGACCCGGACTGCGAGTGGAACAAGTTGTTCGATATACATGATATTTCTGTTGCACTACAGCAGATGTTCTCTCCTCCAGACTTGGAGGGGCCGCTTTTGAACTCCGAGGTGCCAAAAGGTGTCGTTGACATTGCCGAAATTCTAAGTTTTCCTCGCCAAGAGGACGTTGCCACTGACGGATCGCTTTTCGTTATTCTATCTAAACATTCTCCTCAACCGTTGCTGTTGACTCTTTCTTGGGCTAGACGTTTATCTGATGATATTCCTAGGTCCCCTTCTCTACTCACATTCTTGCGCGGGTTTCTCAGCCCGCGCCAAATTTTCAATCATGATCTACTCAACGAGCCTTACAACACCTTAGCTACAGTTCCCTTCTCCCATTATCTGATTTCTTTCAATTGCTTTGTAATTGAAAATGAAAATAAAAAAACGTCAATTTTCAAACTCCTCAACAGTGCATTTCCTTTGAGGAGACCTCCTACATCTCCCACGAGTGCGCCCCGACCTACGGGCCATTCGTTCAAGGTCCCTTGAGCGACCTTCTTTACCCCTCCACTGAGGGGTCTTTTCCTGTACATTCTTCAGTTTCCCCTTCGTCTGTAGGACAGGTAGGTCAATTTAACAATAATGAGTCAAGGGTAGTGCCTAGAAGAAAATCCAAGGGTAGGCAAGTTCCTCGCCGATTTCTTCTAGATTTGGCCAATAGGTGCCAGGCATGTCTTGCTATTCCTCAACTGCTAGAAAATCCCATCCATCTACCGGAGTTAGAATGTGAGGAGGATTGCACAATTGATGAGGGATATGGAGTTTATGAGCTCATAGATGAAGAATACCTTATTGAAGAAGGGGACGAAGAATATGAGGATGCGGCTGACGCATATGCTAGCGGAATGAGGAGGTTTGACGAACCATCAGCCGCTATAGAAGAACCCACCAAAGAGATCAACCTGGGAATCGAGGAAGACCCTAGGATCGTCCTCATAAGTGATAATTTGCCACCATCTGAAGAAGAGGAATTGATCGAGGTTCTCAAGGAGTATAGGGACACGTTCGCATGGAGCTACGAGGATATGCCGGGATTGGATTCCACCCTGGTCGAACACCGCCTAACGCTAAAACCAGGGTCCGTCTCGGTAAAGCAGAGGTTAAGACGTTTCCACCCCAGATGGCTTTGAAGATGAAGGAGGAGGTCGATAAGCTCCACAAAGCCAGGTTTATTAGAGTCGTCCTATATTCTCAATGGGTGGCAAACATTGTCCCGGTCATGAAAAAGGATGGAAAGGTGAGAATCTGTATCGATTTTAGGGACCTTAACCGCACTTGTCCAAAAGATGATTTCCCCTTGCCTCACATCGATGTGTTGGTTGATAACACAACATGCTATGAAACTCTCTCATTTATGGATGGATTTTCAGGATATAATCAGATCCGTTTGGCGGAAGAGGATCAGGAGAAGACATCATTTACCGCACCTTGGGGAACTTATTGCTATTTGGTCATGCCATTTGGTTTGAAGAATGCTGGAGCTACTTATCAAAGGGCTATGATGGCAATATTTCATGACATGATGCATGTGTATTTAGAGGTGTATGTAGATGATTTACTGGTGAAATCCAAGACTAGGACAGAACACCCGAGAGTTCTAGCTAAGGTGCTGCAAAGATCAAGGGAGTTCAATTTGAAAATGAATCCAAAAAAGTGCGTATTTGGTGTCTCGTCGGGTAAATTGCTTGGTTTCATTGTGAGTAAGAGGGGTATTGAAATAGATCCCAACAAAGCTAAAGCAATTAGGGATATGCCACCTCCGAAAAACCTAAGAGAAGTTCGAGGGTTAATCGGAAGATTATAATTCATTCGTCGATTTGTGTCCCAACACTCGCAAAGGTGCAAACCTTTCTACGAGTTGACTAAGTCAGGAGTAGAATTCCATTAGAATTCTAAATGCCAAAAAGTTTTTGAAGGATTGAAGGAATATCTGGTCAATCCACCCGCCCTAATTCCACCCACGCCAGGTAAACCTTTAATCCTTTACATCTCAATCCTGGACGACTCCGTGGGAGCTGTCCTAGCACAGGCCGATGAAGCGGGTAAGGAAAGGGCGACCTATTACTTGTCCAAACTCCTCAATCCCTGTGAGCAGAAGTACACGGCTATGGAGAAAACATGTGCCGCCCTTGTCTGGATGGTGCAGAAATTGAAACACTACTTCTTAGCTCATGAAGTCCATTTTATTACCCGAATGAACCCTATCAGGTTCCTTCTAGAAAAATCTGTCCTTACAGATAGATTAGCACGATGACAAAGCTTTCTTTCTCAGTTTGACATCACCTACATTCAACAAAAGGCGATTAAGGGTTATGCCATAGCTGAGCATCTCGCTCACCATCCTCTTCCCAAATTCGACCCTGTCCAATCAGAGTTTCTAGATGAGGAACTAATGTCCATCAACCAATCAAATGATTACATGTGGACGTTACATTTTAATGGAGCTCTGAATTCCCAAGGGAAAGGAATCGGCATTGCCCTCCTATCGCCTGAGGGCCTTACATTCCCACTGGCATACCAGCTCAAATTCCCAGTCACCAATAATATAGCCGAATATGAAGCTCTTCTAGCTGGCCTGGAACTCGCTCATTCTTTTCGTATCACCGAATTACGAGTCGTAGGTGATAGTCAACTCATTCTTCTCCAGGTGCTCACCAAATATCACACTCGCGATCCTAAACTCAAGCCATACCAAGAACTCACTGCTGCCTTTGCCAAACTGTTCACTAAACTGATCTTTATCCATGTCCCTCGTCATCAGAATATTCTGGCTGATGCCCTCGCCTCGTTGGCATCATCTTTAAGGTTCCCTCTAGGAAGATGGTTTGATTCCATTTCCATCTACAAGCGTCACGCCCCTGCAATCGATGACGCTTCCTACGTTGATATCAAGGACAGGATAGCAAGGAAGGTCTTACAGGAAGAAATCCTTGAGAAGAGGGAAATCATGTTGGCAGAATTAGAAGATGAATTGGATGATGAGGAAAAGCCATGATTTTACGAAATTGCCAAGTATTGCAAAGATCAGTCTTACCCTGGAGAAGCCACATCGGAAGATAGAAAAGCCATAACGAGAGTGGCACAGAGATACGTGCTGGTCGGAGGAGTTCTATATAGGAGAAGTCTTACTGGTGTTCTTCTAAGATGTCTCGACGAGGAGGAGGTCTGGAAATGCGTCGAGGAAGCACACTCTGGTGTGTGCGGTGGCCATGTGAATAGCCAAATGCTTGCCAAGAAAATACTTCGACAAGGCTTTTACTGGCCCACCATGGAAGAGGATTGTGCCGTCTATGTCCGCAGGTGTGTCAAGTGTCAACTTCACGCCGATAAAATTCATTCCCCATCTTCTTCACTTCATCCAGTGTCCTCCCCATGGCCTTTCTCCATGTGGGCTTTCGATGTCATTGGTCCTCTTGGTAATCCTAACTCCATCACTAAGCAAACATCATTCATCCTTACTGCAACAGAGTACTTCACCAAATGGGCCGAAGCCGAAGCTTACGTGGAGGTTAAAGCATCAACAGTCTACAAATTCATCATGAAGAACATCATCACCAGGTTCGGCATTCCAAGCACAATCATCACCGATAATGGGCCACAATTCATTTCTCAGGACCTTCAAGACCTCTGCAAAGGGTATAAAATTGCATTGCATCATTCATCACCTTATTATCCACAAGGTAATGGCCAAGCAGAGGCCACTAATAAAATATTGATTAAAATCATAAAAAAGACCTGTGAGTCAAAAAAGTTCTCAGATTGGCCAGAAAAGCTGATTGAAGCTCTATGGGCCTATCGCACTTCAATCCGTACTCCCACTGGGCAAACTCCATTCGCCCTTACTTATAGGATGGATGCGGTAGTTCCGTATGAAATCTTGGTTCCTTCTCTCAGGGTACAGTTGGACAAGGAGCTTCCCCTCGACGAATGTCGTGATTCACTCCTTGCCCAATTGGAACTCTTAGATGAGAAACGACTGGCCGCCGCGAGCATGCGCGTGTATATCAGAACAAACTCACACGTTTTTATCAAAAGAAGGTCATTGAAAGGAAATTTCAAGTCGGTGAAATGGTAGTTAAAAGAGTTTTTGTAAAACCTGGTGGGCCGCTTTCTAAACTCCAACCCAATTGGGAAGGACCATACGTGGTTCAGGCTGTGCATCCTGGCAACGCCTACAGGCTAGTTAATGCTGAGGGGATCGAGTTATCCCACCTTTGGAATGGGCTTTATCTTAAGAAGTACTACCCTTAGATAGGTGTACATAGTGTCAACAAAAAAATATAAAAAAAATAACAACAAAAAAAATAGCAAAAAAAAATGAAAATAACAAAAATATGTATATACAATCACAAAAGAGAAAAAAGAAAAAAGAAAAAAAAAAGAAAATTCAAAATGCTAATGCCTGGAGACCACTATGTCTTTAAGTCATTGCATTCAACCTCCATGTTGGGACAGGGCCTATTAAGATTGGGTAGATTTCGGGTCTTGGTCTGCCAGAACCGGGGAGATTCCTGTCCGGCCACGTCGGCCTATGCCCGCTCAAAGGGAACCAACATGTTCATACTTACATGTTTTATTCAAAAAAATCGGTAGCATCACCTATGGTGGGGCCTCACCCAAAAGGTCTCCAGAATGCTGTAATCTTTATTCTCTTCTCTTCGACCGAATGAGACAGCCGGCGCCCTTAAAACGTTGAGCATAAGAACCTGAAACTCAAGCCCCTTAAGGCAAGGGTAGGATCTATTTTCTCGAGCATCGGTTAGAGCACGAGAAGAGGGCAGTGTCCCCGCAGGCATGTAAAAGGGATTCTACAATGTCAAATGACTATATTTCCCTCGAAAAAAAATGATGATAAATCAAAATCAAAAGAAAAGCCTTGTCGTAACCGTGCCTGATTTTGATAAATGAAACCCCTCAAAGTGTAAAAGTCCAGAATCAACAAAAAAAAGGGGGGGGGGGCAATGAGATGTAAATGCTCGAGTTGGGTCCGAAGTTGCCCGAAAGGGGAGAGTTGAATGGACCCTTATTGGCTCGCCGGGTTAACGGTTTTGCCGGTCCTCTCAGGAGGTTTACCACCTACACTCTTCCTTCTTCCCCTAAAGATGAAAGCTCAATGGAGTTTCCAGAGGGTGGACCCCACCAAGGCCTGCAACCCTATTTTTAACATACCCATATGGTTGTCTACTTTGAAGAAGCAAAAGTCACTGCTGCGAAGGAATCTCTGTGTTTCTGGCTGGTCAAGACCCTTGTTTACCACCTTGATGTCTTCTTATCTAACCTCGGACTTAGGTCAATGCAAGCGCGTCACCTATTGGTGCGATGGCGTCTGATTCCGGGTCAGCGTCGCATGATTGGCCGCTAGGGTTACAGGGTGTTCCATTATATACCATCTAGAGTTGTGAGGAAATAGACCCGGGTCAGGTAAATCATTTACCTCGAACACTTTTTGGGTGAATCCTTGTGGTCAGAAGCGACTGGGAGCCTAAGCATGGCATGACGGCATTGTCATCAGGGTAAGTCTTAACCGACGGGATTATCATTCGAGGAGTCTAGAGGCCCAAATCAACCTAGATGTGTTCCTAGGATACATGGGAGGTTAGTAAGAAACCCATGTTCTCATATAGGTTAGGTGCCATATGGGTGCTTACCAGGCGTCAGCAATAAAAAAAAAGATAAAAACAACAAAAAAAGGGTAAAAGAGGAAAATGTAGATATATGTAAAACAAAAAAATGATAAAAAATAAAACAACAAAAAAATGCAAGAAAAATAAAAACAAAAAAATTACATTCCGCATTATCGCATTTGTATGCAACATTTCACTTTTAAATTTTCGCTTGCATTTGTATGCCTGTATGTCGCATTCACCATTTCACTTTACCTTACCTTCATTGATAAAGGCTTGGCCCCTTGACCCATTATCAAGGATGTCTCAAAATAAACCTCGCTTAGTGAGCAAGGGGCCAAGTCAGAACAGATATTCTAACTTGTTTGCTCAAGTGATGTGTGCAGGAACTCGAGAAAGTAGGAAAGAGGTAAAAACCAAGAAACAAACATTTTATTCCAAAACAAAAAATTACATAAAGTTCCACCCTCTCTCTCCGCATTACTCGTCTCGCCCCTCTTTGGGAAAGATGCTCTAGAGGGTGTCATCAAACCATGAGAAGCGGTATTCCTACTGCTCTGGTGTCCTCTTTCCATATCCACACCCCGACGTCGATCTACGGGGGCAGCAAAGAAGCTACTAACACGAAAGCCGCGCTCTCGTGCTCTTCGATAGTGCTCTTCACCGTCCCTCAGCCACTGTTCAGCAAGATCGAGACTGGTCCGGAGTTCAAATAATTAGGCCTCCAGGGCCCTGTTCTCTTCTCTTTCTGCCGATCTCTCGGCCCTCTCCCGTTCTCTGTCCTTTTCTTTCTCTGCTCGTTCTCTCTCTCTGTCATCCCTTTCCAGCTGGAGGGTGATCCTCAGCTCCATGGCGTCCCGAGAAAAATTGTCATCTGAGCGACGCTGCAATTCCTCCTCCAGCTCCGCTATCCTGGCCTCCCCTTGTGCTGCACGAGCAAACATCTCTTGCATCTCTTCGGCCTTCCATATCCGTCATTTCAGGGGTGTGATGAGACGTAAACAGAGAAGCTCGGATAAGAGGAACCTTCACCTACGCGGAAAGCATTCCCTCTGCCTCCACGGCGCGCTGTGTTACACAGGCAAGCTGCTCGTGGAGCGAATCTAGTTCCGACGAAGGAATCCATAGACTGGAAGAAGCACCCTCTGCCCCTACTGCTGGTAGGGTTGCGTCAAGTCGAGCGCGCTATGATAGCAAGAAGTGGCAATGAGTGGCTAAACACCAGAAACCTAGGGGTATAATTAGGAATATGCATTTGCATACATACTCACCGAGACATGTAAAGCCTCACGGGTGTCACCCAACTCTTCCTCCGTGTCCGCCAAGCGAGCCCGCAAGTTCGCTATCATGGTATCACGGGCATCCTAAACCCATGTCATAGGAGTCAGCATTACATTTAGAAAAATGATAAAAAAAAATATAAAAAAATGATCAAAAAGTGAGAAAGGAGATACACCTCCACAAGTCCCTCAGGATGGAGTCGCTCTGCATACATCGCCCTATAGAGACGTAGATAATCTTCACTATCCCAGGCGTGCGACTCCCCGCGTATGCCACCCCGCTGCCAATCTTCATATTGTTCGAGGAAGCGCACCCGCCAGTCAACACAGGTTACCGGCCCACGTGTCTTCCTCTCGACGCGGGGTGGTGCGGTCATATCTACCCATTCCTGGGCAAGCCCTAGAGTCCTCATGACCAATCGTAGCCGGAGTGGCTCGATTTCTTTCAGGCAGTGGACCCAAAGGTCCCGACCAAATCGAGGGTGACCTGTGATGACCCACGGCTGGTCGACATCGACCACGCCCGAGCAAGGCCTCCAGATCACCTATGTTGGCATGCGTATATCTCCTTAATCACTCAAAAGGACAAAAAACGAGAGACAAAAGAAAAGACAAAAAAAATGGAGTCCTACCATCTCTGCGGGGAACTCTTGCAGCTCACGCCTCAATACCATCAGCTGGTAAGATAGAGAGGCTATGCTCATAATGGGTTGCCACCGCCGAGCTAGTGGTGCCACAGCCACACGCCACTGTCGAGCTCGCCCCATTGGGATGTAGTAATAACTCCATACCTGTATTGTCACATGTCATCAGCATTTCATGAAATAGATTAGTTGCATTAACAAATAAATAAATAATTACCTGGAGAAACGGTATGAAGCCACTCACAGTCACCTCTCGATCTGTCCCTTGGGACAGACTTGCGAACAGATGCGCCAGCACGGCGGCTCCCCAGGCATATTGCCCTACCCTCTCTAGGTCCATCAAAAATTCTAGGAAACGACAATGGATGTCGTCTCCTTTGGAACCCAGCAGTAATTTTCCCAGCAGGAAGAGGAGGAATATCCTCAAGTCCGTGTTTGACCTTTCCCAGCTACTGGCATCCACGCAATACACAGCGTGGGACCCTCTTTCCGCTCTCTCCATGAATTCCTCCAAGGACTCGTTATCACGTTGACGAGTGTCAGTGAGCCCCAATGCCTCCATGATAGACGCCTTGGCTACTGACCTATTCTTTTGGTCCTTTAATTCCTGACCAAGAAGCTTCTGAGCCACTTCGCGATAATCGGGGTAGGTGACCCCGGTCACCGCCTCGCCATCCACTCTAAGGCCAGTGATTCGGGCCACATCTTCGAGACTGGGCACCATGTGCCCCCAGGGCATCAAGAAGGCACGACTCTCTGGGTCCCATCTCTCGCACAATACTTGGATGAGGGTGAGGTCGAGCTTAATGGGTTCGATCTGGAGGAATGCACCAAACCCCATCGCATCCAGCCGGGCTTTCTGGAAGTCAGGCAAGCCTCGATAGGCGGCCACCACTAATTCCCATGAGATGTGTGACCTCGTCATACTCTATGGATTACACAGGAAGTGAGAAGCGGGTGCATCATTGAAATAAAAAATAGAAAAAGAATGAGAAAGGAAGAAAGGAATCATGAAGAATGAGAGGGAAGAACTGGCTCATTTACAAGCTCCGATTGGGTCCTCTCACTGAGCTGCCTTTCAGCATCGGAGAGTCTCCTGGAACTACCACTGGATCTGCTCCTCTTCGAGGAGCGGGAAGACTCGCCCTCCACCCTGAAACTGGACTCTCCCTCCATCTCAGAAAATGAGAAACTCTTACTCCCTTCTGTCAACTTTTCACTCTTCTAACCAGTCTCCACAACTCCGTGCTTTCAAGTGAAGCAGGCGGGGGGAGTATTTATAGGATTGAAGGGATATGATCCAGATCTATCCCAGTTCCTCTTGCAATGGGCCTTGTAACAAAGCACCCATCTTTCACTCGAAGTAAACGAGGTCGAGGGCGTAGCTAGTTGATTCACACCCTACACGTCTAGGTTCCATATGTTCATCATGATTCAAATAAATATGAGATGAGGACATCTACATGGAGAAAGGACAATGCAGGTCGACCTCTTTGAATTTGGGAGTGGACTCATCCACAGGAGAAAAGACAATGGGAGTCGATATCTTTGAATCTGGGAGTGGACTCGTCTACATGGAAAGAGGACAGAAGGGCGGTTGGCATCTTTGAATTCGGTGGCACATCATTAAAATTTGTGATGGATTCTCCCGAAAGAAATGCACAATGAGTCTGAGACACGATCCGTTATCTCAGGAGAGTTCTGTTAAACACGTCACATGGGGACGACATGGAAAGAGGAGGCGTAGAAGAGAAGGAACACATGGAGGGAAAACCCATCACATGAGAGCAAGTCGTTCCATTCATATGTCTATATAAACTGTCATGTTCACCGTGAGAAGAGAGCGGGTGTACGAGCAACTTGCTAAATCTCGCACCACCCTCTTGGTCGTCTCTCTCCTCTCCTAAGGGGGAGGTCCCTGGGAGGTCATCTAGAGCTCTGCGACGTTGCAATTTTCTCATCGCATCGCGCATTCCCACCCTCTCTGGTAGCGCTCCTCGCCCTCCTCTGGCCTCTCTTGCGACCCCGACGGCCGCGAAGCTCTTAAACCCGAGGCCGTTGGCTGAGACGCCCCCTGCTTTGCGATGGAGACTACACCAACCCCAAGAGCCCCTCCACTGTGAGCTCCAACTCTCCTCCAATCGGCAGTGACTCTAAAGGAGTGACGTGTCCGAGCGTTGTTTCTTCCAGAGATTCATCACTTGGGCCTCACGTGCCCTCCTCTCGTCTCGATCCCGATGTCACTTTATCCACGCCTCTCTTTCCATTCTCTCCCAGTTTACTTTTCTCCTCGCCACCTGAAGAGAAATCCTCAGCTCCATGACATCTCAGGGAAACTCCGCATACTATAGTTGCTTCAATCCCCAAGCTCCTATCCAGTGACGGCCGACCATCACCCGGCATCCGCCATTCTAGTCACAAAGAAAAGGGGAAGGGAGAGACTGAAAGAGCGTGCAATGGCATTAAGGCTTTACATTTATTTCAAAACAAGATACATTAGGGTTTGGGCACCTCAGGCCTCAGTTTCCCGAGCTCCATTACATAAGCCTTCCATAGCTCCCGATCCTCACTCACAGACACCATCGCCTTCCGTGGAACGCTTGCCTTCCACACTGCTTTGATCGCTTTCATGTCTGTCGCATCACCCTCTGTGCCTAGCTCCCTTTCTTTAATCAAAGGAAGGTTGGATAGTGTAGGAAAAGAATGCCGAGGAAGACCAATTTGCAGGTAACATCGGTGGGAGCTGTAAAGAACAAATTCGGTTTCACCTATAAGTTGGAGTTCCACATCGGGATGAGATCTCGTGAGAAGCTCACGCGAAAGTAGACATGCTGGCGTGCAAGTGAACATATTCCGCACCAAGGTGTTGAAATGAGCACGCCAATCTCCGCGTGTCTTCAGCCGGGGCATGCGATTGACCACCTTGCCGCTAGAACCCAACACATCAACCATGTGATAAAGGGGGCTTTGTTGGAAGATTCTGGAAGTAGTTCGCGCCTCCTCGCAATGATCAAATTTGAAGTGAAGATCGATCTAGCAATTGAGAAGAAGCATGCACCCATAGGGGGGTTGGCCCATGCTGGAAGCCGTGAGAAGACTGTAAAGGTAGGCGAGGATGGTTGGCCCCACTCTTTTGCCCTCCCAGAGTCTGCAAATTGCGCCCAACTGATCTTCCTCCACGATGTTGTCGGTGCCGGGGAAGAGGAGAGCTCTAGCTAGACAAATCACAAACCCTTTCATGAGTCCTTCTAAGCGTTCATCACTTGTCAATCTTTCTAAAGCGCTCATGTTCCAGGTTGCGAGCTTTTGTAAGTTGATTCCCCTCTGTGTCTGAATGCCTTTAATGGCTCCGCATGGCATGAAGCTCCCCAGAATTTCCTCAGAGGATACCTTCTTCCCCATGGGAAATTTTTTTATTTTGCCATCATTTCTAAATCTTTTTAAGCCAAGTAGGAGTTCTGCCTCCTCCAGAAGGATCATCGATTTCAAAGTAGGGAAGACAAAAGTGTGAGTTTCAGGGTGCCAAACTTCTACCAGTGCACCCATGGCCGCCCAATCCATGCAAATCTTGTTATAATATTTGGCGTGGATAACTAGGCCTTGAAGGTGGTGCCACTTTGAAATAAAAACCATCATGTCGATAGTAATGTTGGAAGTGAGCTTTGACAGCCAGGGCAGCTTTGAGAATTTCCTTGGGCCCGAAAAGAGAGGATATGGCTGGAAAAGAAAGAAAAGAAAAGAATGAAGAAGCGAGAGAGAATTTATGCAGGGAAAGGAAAAGGAATAACCAACTTACCACCCGTGAAAGAATCCTCTCGCTCAGATGACCTTCGATGTCGGTCAGCCTCTTGAATTCGTGGCTGAACCTGCTCCTCTTAGCAGGGTGGGAAGGCCCACCTTCCATCTCAAATGGGCAGGATTTCTCTCCCCCAATCTCAAAAAGAGCTTAACTCCCCGAACCAGTTGATGACCTTTTGCTAGAAGTAGGGGGATACTTATAGGAAGGAGAGGGGTAAAAAGGAAAATGTAAAAACATTAATGATGAGTTACTGTGTGAACTTTAATCGGAGGAATCTGGTTTGGTTTGCGTTGTGTTTTTCCTTGCTCCTGTGAATCACCATTGGTGTGCGATCTCCTTGTACAGTAGAATGAAATTCCGTTTCTCATGAAATAATTGCCTGTTTACTGCAGGTCTCAATGATAAAAGAAAATAAAGAGAGTGCAAAAGGGCACCACTATCCTACCATGTCAAACCGTCGGTCACCTCGGTGACTGACCCCACTGTGTCATGCATCATACTATATGGTATCTACATTATTAGAACATACCAAGGACCTTATGACTTGGATGAATATGGAGTTTGAGTTCCCCTCCAACAAAAAGAGTCGTAACTTCAGAGGAGTTCAGGATGTACGGATAGGCTGTTAGGTTGTGGTAGTTTTGGGACGATGGTTCCATTCGGTGAAGTCGGTGCATGGATAAACGGGCCCCGGCTCAGTATCGGCTCATCGGAGCGGTATCCTGACCCATACTTAGTAACTTAACAATATTATCCTTGGCTATCTTCTATTTTTAGTTTGTTTTAATTTTTCCTTTAAACCCAGCATGCATTCATGTAGGACTTTGATATCACTGTGGAAGATCATTCATTTAACCCGATTGTGAGAGCCGTTGTGCTTAAATTCTTGACTAATACTGGATGTTCCATTCTGAATCGAGTATTGAGTTTCTGTGAAACCATCTCGGGCTGGTTGGCCAAAAGAGACCATTGTTTGGATTTATCAGCTGCACTTTTCTATTTTACTCCATTGGACCCGCTTTGGTTGCAGCCCTTCCATATTGGCTGGTAACCGCTCCCCAAGGTGAAACCTGCGGGTCTACGACCCAGGTACTTCCACACTGAGAAGTTGGTCCTTCTTTCTGTTAGTCTTTTGTTATTTCCAGCCAAACAATCGTTGATTTCGGAGGACCTTCTTCAAGGTTGTTTCGTTGAAACTCAGGAAAGACTCCAATCACGTAGTGTTAAAAACGTGTCTCATCACGCCTTGGCATCCACTTTTCAGTCCATTCTCCACTCCATTTCATTACACTTCTATTTCATTCCACTCCGTGTCATTCCCCTGCAAAGCAGACGCTAAGGCGGGGTAGTTGTAGACACGACATTTTAGCATTATGTTGAGCAGATCCCGTATTACACTAAGACGCCCCAAAGCAGCTCACACGGTTAAGTTAGTTGAGTAATCTCTAATTTAATCTGATAATCTCGTCTCACAAAAAGAAAATTGTGGTTTCTTGAATAAAAACTCGTGCTAATGGGCTTGGCCCATTCTTATTCAAAAAAATACAAAAAATATATTTGTGCCAATGGGCTTGGCCCATTCCTATTCAAAAATATAAATATATATAAATATATATATATATATATATATATATGTGTGTGTGTGTGTGTGTGTGTGTGTGCTAATGGGCTTGGCCCATTCTTGCTCTAAAAATAAATAAAATTTTAATTGGCATGGCCCCCATCTTTTTTGTCTAACTTATTAACTGCCTCCATTTTTCACGGATCTTGTCCCCTCTCTCAACCCCACACACTGATCTCCCATCTCTCTCCCCATCCCATTCCCTCTCCTCTGGACAACCCAACCGAAGCCCCCCCCTCTGGTTGCGAAGAACCCAACGGCCCTCTCCATTTCTCTCCACATCAAGCCAACTCCCACTCGGATCTTGATTCATCCATCCCTCTCCTCTCTCCACCGGCCATCCCACCTCTCCCCCTGCATGCAAGCCCTCGCTCGTACCCCCCATCCATCGCCCAACCACCCCCCTTTCTTCCTGCTAACACACGGCCATCCACTTCTCTCCTCCGCGCCATCTCACCTCCGCCCAGCCTCCCGTCTGCTCTTCTGAGCCGCCCTCCACACCATTGCGTCGCTCCACCATCTCCACAGTCGCCCTACCTCCTTCTGTAACCACCGTCGAGCCCACAACCGAGCCTCCCTCTCTTCCTCACCATCCCACTGCCGCCCCTCTCCCCTTCTCTCTTCATAGCACATAGACCCAGCCAACTAGCCCCTCCACCGTCCCACCTACGTCCCCCACTCCGCCCGACGCCAACCCCACGATAGCCCCCCCTCAGCCTACTAACCACTCTCCGCAAGCCCCTGCTACGCCGTTGCCGCCCGTGAGCATCCCCTCGACGTCGTCTCTGTTAGGGTGCTAGGCACGGATACAGAGGGGGGTGAATGTATCCTGCTAGGAATAATGCCCAATTTAAAAATCTTGTGCTCACTAAAAATGCTAGTTCGCAAACTAAACAAACTTGAAAGCTAATGAGCAGTTGCCGAACTAAATAAACACACGGTGAGATCACTAGAGTGCTAATAAAACGATAGCTCAATTAGAAGATCGCTCTCTTGACAGATTAAAACACTCAAAACAAAATCTGATCAACTCATTTACTCAACCTGTAAGCACATACTAGGAGCGCCCCTATGCAAACATCTAGCGGAAACACAAATAGCCAAATCAAACCACAGCGCACAAGGGGTTTTTAGGTGGTTCGGTCCAGCAGACCTACATCCACCCCACACTCAACCCGAGTGTGGCTTCCACTAGCTCACGCTAGAAATCGCAGACTCAGTCTGCAACAGGTGCTGCCACACAGCTTGACCAGGGGAACAACCTCCCCTCTTCCTCCCAACCGGAGGGACACCCCAAGTGACACCCAGTCACTTGGAAACTAGAGACACACGGTCTCTCTTCCTCCAGACCCGGAGGGAACCCCTGGACTTGAATCCACAAGCCCAGAACCAGAGACAAGTCTCCCTTCCTCCAAACCGGAGGGAACCCACAAGTAGCTCCCAGCTACTTGCAACCGGAGATCAGATCTCCCTTCTCCTGATCCACAGGAGGAACCCCGACCTCTCTACAGAGTATCGGAAAGGACAGCAAACCAGAAAACAAGGGAAAAACAATAAAGAAAAATAACTTCAGCAAACAGAAAGCTGAAACACGAAATGCACAATATGGCTCTCAACGGAGCTGACTGGCCTGGATTTGATCCACGGTCCAGTAGACAGATCTTCAAGTAAGTTCTTCCTTCTTCTCCACGAGCTCTCTCGCTCACTCTCTATCTCTCTTTCTTTCTCTTATGCTCTCCTAATCTTTTTACTCTCTCAATCTCTGCTCCTCTATTCTCTTCGGCTCACACTTCTATCTCTCTCTTTCTCTTCTTCTCCTTCTGCTCTTCTTCTCTTCTTCTTCTTTTTCTCTGGATCGTGGCTCTCTATATGGACTTTTCTTCTCGCCAACTCGATCAGCCTTCTTCTGTGGAAGAAGGCTCATATATATAGCAGTAGCAGCAGCAGCAGCATCAGCCCCAACGTGTGACCTCCACATTTCCAGCCCTAAGAATTCGGACCACGTGGCAGTCTCTCAGCAGGCTTCATTCCAGCCTCGGATCACGTGCTGCCCAGTCACTTGGGAATATTTCTTCCTCGGACCTGCAAGGAGATGAAAACCATTAAAACTGAGGGCCACAATAACTAAATCTGCACAAAGTATGTAGTAGCAATTCTAGATGCACTGAGAACGACACGAGATACACACTGTAACAGAGATACCACTACAAAGAGAACGATACGAAGAAGATGAAAACAACACGAGGTAATAAGAAGAACGACACGAGATACATACGATGACTACAGCACGAAGTAAAGAAAACGACACAACGTAATAAACAGCAAAGAGAAGGGCACGAGAATAACATGGACTTGCAACAGAAACCGACACGAAGTGGTTGCAAACAAGCAAGACACGAGGTCTACGTAAAGCAACACGAAGTGTGGTCAAGGCGAAAAAGACACGAAGTCTAAAGTGAAAACCAACACGAAGTCAGAAGAGTGACACGGCTATCACGACACATGATGAAGCAGTGACACTAAAACAAAAGGACTCGAGGAACAATCAGTAAGTGACACGAAGTTAAATAAGCAGACAAAAAGATGACACGAGATGCAGCTTAGACAACAGAGAGAAGCGACATGAGGTTCACACAGAAACGACACGAGGTGGCACACAAAGCAACATGAAGACATGAGAAGGAAAACGACACGAAGTCAGTGAGAACAGCACGAGGTGCAACGACACGGGCTAACCACGACACGAAGACAAATAACAGAAACCGACACGGGTTGAAAACAACACGAAGATGAAAACAGAAGTTGACACGAAGTGAAAACAACACGAAGTGAAAACAACACTAAGACGATGAGAACAGCACGAGGTGAAGCGACACGGGGTTCACTGGGAAACGACTCGAAGTTCATCAGAACAAATCGAGCTGCTACAGTAAACAACACGGAGACACGTATGCAAAAACGACACGAAGACATGAAGACAGACCAACACGAAAACGTAAACACAACACGAAGACATAGACACTAAAACAACACGAAGATGAACGGAATAGTGCAATGTCTAGACTTGAAGTACAGTTGAGTGAACAGACTTCACCAATGAATCACTCACTGTACAGACTTTGATGAACAGTCCAATGTATGGACTATGATATCGAAGACCAATGTGCAGACTTGACAGTGAAGACTAGTGTGCAGACTTCAAGTTTAACTGTGGATGTACAGACTTGAAGAATACGCCAGAGTATAGACTTGAAGATTGAAGGCGATGTAGAGACTTTGATGCCCAAAGACGATGAACAGTGAATCAGTGTATAGACTTCAAGGTTCATTGAAGAATGTGCATACATCAAGGGATGCTTCAAGCCAGTGTATAGACTTAGCTATGAGTGTGGGCTGTACAGTCTTTAGGCTGAAAGCGTGTCAACACTGAGAATGTATAGGCTTCAAGAAATGCATGCTACAGTGATGTATAGACTTAGACGCAACATGCTATGCAATGTACATACTTGATGTAATGCATGCCGATGTACAGACTTCAGTTGAAGTCAACCGAAGAGTGTATATACTTTATGAATGCATATGCCAAGACCAATGTACAAACTTGATCAGAATGTTTAGACTTCACATGAACAGTCGATGTGTATGTCCAGACAAAGCTGACAGAGTTTACACTTGAACAAGTAATGCATGTGAAAGCTTTATGCAGGAGATAAACAGTCTGAACTTCAAATGCAATGACTTACACAACAAAATGACTCACAGTAATTAACATCAAACACCAATCATCAAAACCAAATCAATCATCAAAACCATCATCAAAACCACAGGGGCACAACAATCTCCCCCTTTTTGATGATGGCAACACTTTCAATATATTGAGTCATTCTGATGATGTGAGGCATTCCGAAGACTCAAATTACTCTCCCCCTTTGACTTCATCAAAAAGAAAATAATTTGAGAAATTAAAGCATGTATAAAAGTTCAGTCAAATTCTCCCCCTTGTAAGAACATGATTCTCCCCCTTTAATAATTTCAGCAAAAGCATGAATTAGAGAAGATCAAAAGAAATCTGCATGCACTGATTGAATGATATTCTCTCTCTTTGGCAAACAATCTCCTCCTTTGGTGTAATCAAAATAAACCATGGGAAGGGTTAAATGCAGAAATGCAGATGCAACAAGAAATGCAATACCCCCCCCTTGAGTATATGAATGCAAGGTCACAAATGATATGAATATGATTCAGCATGACAAGGAATGCTCCCCCTGAAGAGATGCCAATTGATATGCAAGTGATGCATGACATGGAAGCTCCCCCTCAATAAGTGGACTCTTATGAGAAGGAGACCACATGGGCAAACAAGAGGAAGTTCAGGTTAATGAGTTAATACCATGAGCAGAAGAGTTTCAATTAACAGATTTTTCAAGGATGTTCCAAACACAAGAAGTTCAGCCTGATTTTCAAAGAGATATCAATCTCATAAATCTAAAGCATAAGTTTTCAAAGTCTTCTATCATAAGGGCTTATGAATGACATTTATTGAACAGCATGGTTTAAACATGATGTATGCAGAGTTTATCAATAAAATTCTGTATTGATATCTAAAACCATGGTTTAATAAATATGAACCAAGCCCTCATATTTATCTTGATAAATCTCCCTTTCTCTTACACAATCAAACTTATTGACTTCTTTCGCAATTACATGCATCTGTATTGAAATCAAGCAATTATGAAGTCATATGATTTTGTCTAGGGTTGTAGCAATTTGATTTTGGCATCAATATTCAGATATTTTAATTTATTCAACAATTTTCCTTGCTACAAATTTTACGTGCACTCTAGTTCAGTACACACCTTGTAACTAGAGGATATACCTTGATCAGAGGCCAATATCCCTAAGCCCTTAGTGTGACTAACTGTCATGCCTTATGTGAACAGAGTTAGCATTTACACATCATGACACACTACAACTCAATTTTTAATGAGTGAATTGTATTTCTCAGTGTGCATGCCATTGCTCTGCCTGATTTTCAATGAATTCTTACAGAGTTAACTAAGGCACCTCATGACACAATCCTTTGGACATGTGTTTCTCAGTGACCAAGGTCATTGCTCTGACAATTACTTTACCCTTTAGACAATTCAGAAACATTCATTTGCTTCAAAACAATATTAATCTCATGTACTTAACCAAATAAAGTCATGTATTCAAAAGTGCAGATTTCAGAAGTTTTTGCAAGACATAGCATGAAACAGTTGGGTAAGATTTATTAAACATGATTCAGATATGTTAAGAGATTTTGAAGTTAAACTCCATGAATACATTAAGCTTAAACCACATGAGTTATTTCAGACATTCATAAAAGCGTATAATAGAAGATTTCTAGTTCAAGATTTTTCCAGATTTATGATCGAGATAGCCCATTGAAATCTTCATGAAGGACTGAAATAATTCTGATATCAAATGATACCAATTGTTACCAATTGATAGGAGAGATTTTGAAGCTCAGCGTTTTCAAATTATGATCACGGTTTGGTCAAATAGAATCAATGAAAGGGATATACACACAAGGCAAGATATCAGGAGGTCAGGCAAGTTCCAGGATGTTCAAAGTTTACATGCAATGAACTCTGACATAAATGTATGCACATGACTGCTTTCATGCATTGTATTGACTCCTCCTGACACTATGCATTCAATTATCCTTTTTGGTATTTTCAATGCAGTAAAATGCAATGCAATTAACTATATGCATGCAAAGACTCAACACTGAATGCTATGCAAGGACATGCAATTAACTCCCCCTGAAAGCATGTAATGTTTGCACTGAAAACTGAACATATGATTTTGATTCATGCATATTCAGACTGTCCTAACCAGCAAGGTGACCCATGGTACTAGGCGGAGCACTTGGTCTAAAAGACCATCTCACACATAGTAAGAACCTCCAGACAGACTTCCCTGCCTTTTGATACCTTACCATTTATATACCATTGTGGTCAACCATGATAATTCAACATGGACAACATGCATGGATCGAATTTCAGCTAATCAGATTTTTCAGAATGCAATGGATAGATTTTCAATGAGCAATGCATCAGATAAATTTCAAGCCTCATACATATGCAGTTTTGATTTTTCAGAATGCAATTTGTTTTCAGAGTTTATGCATTTCAACAATTACCAAACAATTACAAGTGGCAGATTTACAAGAATACATCAAATCAGATATGCAATTAATTTCAAAATGAGAAATGCAGAGAGATTACCTGAACAGTGTGGGAGTGGGGCTTTCATTCTTGAGTGCCTTGGATCATTACCCCTTTTATTCCAGTCCCAAGGCACACCTGCAAAACAAAGTTTATTTTGCACAAACAGGTACCCAAGAAGTCTTGGGTCCTGACATGACATTATCACTCCTAGCAGGTTTTCTCAGCACATTTTTAACTTGATAGCCATTAAATTTCATCAGAGGATGACTATCCATCAAATGTCTAGATTTGCCATAATGATGGCAAGAGACAACAGTTTTCAAATCTGATATATGCACATACTTGTTAGCATGAATTCTATGTGCATACACATGAGATTTTCTGTTAACAGAATAAAAATTCTGTTTACCAAAACCAGTTTGGCTTTGGTATCCTGCCAGCCAACAGGTTGTAGCCCTGTGACCTGGCTTCCCATAGTTAATACATGCAGGAATCTTTTCCTTAAAAATAGATTTATTTCTGCCAAGACAATTTCTATTTTCAGGGAATTTATCAAATTTGGAATTAAAGTGTTTTCCCTGAGCATACCAGCAGTCCTTGACTGCATGCCCACACTTGCCACATTCAAAACACCTTGGGTGCTTACCTCTTGAACCATTATATCCCCATGAAGTCCTAAACCAACACTCAACAGCTTTATGACCACGTTTGTTACAATTATAACAAATGATGTGTTGGTTTGAAGCATACATGTTTCTTTTGGGGTGATGATGAACAGAAGACCTAGCATGCATTTTATCATCTTGTTTCATGATGAGACAGGCATCCATGAAATGACCATGCCTACCACAGTCATGACAAGATGTATCAGACTTCCTAGTGGCATGATTTTTACCAAATGAATTTCTCGAATGCACTGTTTCACTTGCATGTCCATCTTCAATCAACAATCTGCAGTCATCCATTACATGGCCTACCTTGCCATAATAATGGCATGAAACACTCTTATCAGATCCATCCGGATAATTAATTGAGCTATGAGCAGTATGCATTGAGTCATCAGATGCAGTATAGGTAGTAGATTTAAAGACACAAGTAGGGACATGTTTATCCTTGTTTTTCTTACCATTTTTGCTCATTTGTTTACCCTTGTTCACAACTTTTATTTGTTCTTCATTTTTCTGGGCCTTGAATTGGAAAACAGATGATGTAGTTGTTTTAGGAGGCCCAGAGCAGCTTGCAATGTCAGAGCTGCGAACAAAAGTAGTGTACAACTTTTTCTTAACAGATTTTTCAATTTGGGATTTGCATCCTTGCTCTCCACTTGATTTACTGGCGTTATCACACAAAGGAATATTCATTTTCTCTTTTCCCTTGATAGATTTAGACATGGAACGAACAAGTTTACTTATTTCAGATTGGAGAGAACAAATTTTGAGTTCTGAATTAGTTATGTCTTCCTCACATGTGATAATTTGTCTCTGCATGACATCATTCAAATTTTTAACTATTTCTAGTTCCTGTTTCAGTTTCAATTCATTCTCAGATTGAATTTCCTTATCAGCAGATTTTTCTTTTTCAAATGACAACCATTTTTCAGAAAAGACAGTATTAAGAACCATTAGCCTTTTATTTTGATCTTTTAGATGAGAATTTTCTTCAATCATCTTATTTTCAAATTCTTCTTTCAATTTCAGTTCATATTTTAGATTTTCATTTTCAGCCTTTAGACTTGTGATTTCAGCATTTTTCTCTTTTCTTAATTTTCTCTTTTCTGACTTAACTCTTTCATATTTTTTAAGTAGATGCTCATGCATGGCAACTAAATCATCATGACTAATATCTCGGTCTCAGAGTTTACCTGGGATGAGGACTCATCTGATTGATCACTCCTTCTTGCCATGAGACATTCTTCTCCCTGTTCCACGTGTGTTGTAGTCACTCTATCAAACATTTCCTTTGCAGTGCTACAATCTGAGAAAGAGGAAAAATCATCAGAACCGATTGCAGCCTTCATTAAATTTAGAGCTCTCACATTATCATCATTTTTCAACTTGTGGACATGAGTCCACTTGGACTTATCCTTAGGAAGTTCATGTGGACTGTGAGAGATAACCTTCCACAATTGTGGATTAATAGAGTTAACATGCTTGTGCATACGATATAGCCAGAATTGAATATTTGAACTACTGAATAGTGGAGGATGAGCCATGACAGCACAACAGATTAATGCAACAGGAATATTGATGCACTAAAAGCAAATTAGCACCTAAGACCGCAAGATCGATCTGCAGGTCGCTGGACCTTGTATGCAGACACCGCTCTGATACCAACTGTTAGGGTGCTAGGCACGGATACAGAGGGGGGTGAATGTATCCTGCTAGGAATAATGCCCAATTTAAAAATCTTGTGCTCACTAAAAATGCTAGTTCGCAAACTAAACAAACTTGAAAGCTAATGAGCAGTTGCCGAACTAAATAAACACACGGTGAGATCACTAGAGTGCTAATAAAATGATAGCTCAATTAGAAGATCGCTCTCTTGACAGATTAAAAGACTCAAAACAAAATCTGATCAACTCATTTACTCAACCTGTAAGCACATACTAGGAGCGCCCCTATGCAAACATCTAGCGGAAACACAAATAGCCAAATCAAACCACAGCGCACAAGGGGTTTTTAGGTGGTTCGGTCCAGCAGACCCACATCCACCCCACACTCAACCCGAGTGTGGCTTCCACTAGCTCACGCTAGAAACCGCAGACTCAGTCTGCAACAGGTGCTGCCACACAGCTTGACCAGGGGAACAACCTCCCCTCTTCCTCCCAACCGGAGGGACACCCCAAGTGACACCCAGTCACTTGGAAACTAGAGACACACGGTCTCTCTTCCTCCAGACCCGGAGGGAACCCCTGGACTTGAATCCACAAGCCCAGAACCAGAGACAAGTCTCCCTTCCTCCAAACCGGAGGGAACCCACAAGTAGCTCCCAGCTACTTGCAATCGGAGATCAGATCTCCCTTCTCCTGATCCACAGGAGGAACCCCGACCTCTCTACAGAGTATCGGAAAGGACAGCAAACCAGAAAACAGGGGAAAAATAATAAACGAAAATAACTTCAGCAAACAGAAAGCTGAAACACGAAATGCACAATATGGCTCTCAACGGAGCTGACTGGCCTGGATTTGATCCACGGTCCAGTAGACAGATCTTCAGGTAAGTTCTTCCTTCTTCTCCACGAGCTCTCTCGCTCACTCTCTATCTCTCTTTCTTTCTCTTATGCTCTCCTAATCTTTTTACTCTCTCAATCTCTGCTCCTCTATTCTCTTCGGCTCACACTTCTATCTCTCTCTTTCTCTTCTTCTCCTTCTGCTCTTCTTCTCTTCTTCTTCTTTTTCTCTGGATCGTGGCTCTCTATATGGACTTTTCTTCTCGCCAACTCGATCAGCCTTCTTCTGTGGAAGAAGGCTCATATATATAGCAGCAGCAGCAGCAGCATCAGCCCCAACGTGTGACCTCCACATTTCCAGCCCTAAGAATTCGGACCACGTGGCAGTCTCTCAGCAGGCTTCATTCCAGCCTCGGATCACGTACTGCCCAGTCACTTGGGAATATTTCTTCCTCGGACCTACAAGGAGATGAAAACCATTAAAACTGAGGGCCACAATAACTAAATCTGCACAAAGTATGTAGTAGCAATTCTAGATGCACTGAGAACGACACGAGATACACACTGTAACAGAGATACCACTACAAAGAGAACGATACGAAGAAGATGAAAACAACACGAGGTAATAAGAAGAACGACACGAGATACATACGATGACTACAACACGAAGTAAAGAAAACGACACAACGTAATAAACAGCAAAGAGAAGGGCACGAGAACAACATGGACTTGCAACAGAAACCGACACGAAGTGGTTGCAAACAAGCAAGACACGAGGTCTACGTAAAGCAACACGAAGTGTGGTCAAGGCGAAAAAGACACGAAGTCTAAAGCGAAAACCAACACGAAGTCAGAAGAGTGACACGGCTATCACGACACATGATGAAGCAGTGACACTAAAACAAAAGGACTCGAGGAACAATCAGTAAGTGACACGAAGTTAAATAAGCAGACAAAAAGATGACACGAGATGCAGCTTAGACAACAGAGAGAAGCGACACGAGGTTCACACAGAAACGACACGAGGTGGCACACAAAGCAACATGAAGACATGAGAAGGAAAACGACACGAAGTCAGTGAGAACAGCACGAGGTGCAACGACACGGGCTAACCACGACACGAAGACAAATAACAGAAACCGACACGGGTTGAAAACAACACGAAGACGAAAACAGAAGTTGACACGAAGTGAAAACAACACGAAGTGAAAACAACACTAAGACGATGAGAACAGCACGAGGTGAAGCGACACGGGGTTCACTGGGAAACGACTCGAAGTTCATCAGAACAAATCGAGCTGCTACAGTAAACAACACGGAGACACGTATGCAAAAATGACACGAAGACATGAAGACAGACCAACACGAAAACGTAAACACAACACGAAGACATAGACACTAAAACAACACGAAGACGAACGGAATAGTGCAATGTCTAGACTTGAAGTACAGTTGAGTGAACAGACTTCACCAATGAATCACTCACTATACAGACTTTGATGAACAGTCCAATGTATGGACTATGATATCGAAGACCAATGTGCAGACTTGACAGTGAAGACTAGTGTGCAGACTTCAAGTTTAACTGTGGATGTACAGACTTGAAGAATACGCCAGAGTATAGACTTGAAGATTGAAGGCGATGTAGAGACTTTGATGCCCAAAGACGATGAACAGTGAATCAGTGTATAGACTTCAAGGTTCATTGAAGAATGTACATACATCAAGGGATGCTTCAAGCCAGTGTATAGACTTAGCTATGAGTGTGGGCTGTACAGTCTTTAGGCTGAAAGCGTGTCAACACTGAGAATGTATAGGCTTCAAGAAATGCATGCTACAGTGATGTATAGACTTAGACGCAACATGCTATGCAATGTACATACTTGATGTAATGCATGCCGATGTACAGACTTCAGTTGAAGTCAACTGAAGAGTGTATATACTTTATGAATGCATATGCCAAGACCAATGTACAAACTTGATCAGAATGTTTAGACTTCGCATGAATAGTCGATGTGTATGTCCAGACAAAGCTGACAGAGTTTACACTTGAACAAGTAATGCATGTGAAAGCTTTATGCAGGAGATAAACAGTCTGAACTTCAAATGCAATGACTTACACAACAAAATGACTCACAGTAATTAACATCAAACACCAATCATCAAAACCAAATCAATCATCAAAACCAAATCAATCATCAAAACCATCATCAAAACCACAGGGGCACAACAGTCTCCACCCCCCACCGAACGACCACCTCCGTGAGATCACCTCGCTGCTCCTCGTCATCCACACTCGTCGCCGCCACCCAACTCCCACACCACCGCAGCTCCCCCCGCCGTGAGCCACCTGGTGGCGGGTCGCCGGCCGTCTTTGCCGCGAGCTCCCTGTGCATGCACCCTCCGCCTGCACGAACACCCAGTCGCACGCGAGCCCCTCTGCCGTGAAGCCACGCTCGCTGCAGGAGCGCCCAGCCATCCCGACCATCGTCGTCCACCCTGCCGGAGCAGCCCGCGTCCCCGTCGACGTCCACCTCGGCTACCACCTCACCATCTCCGCAAGCCGCCGTCATCGGACGACCACCTCCGTGAGATCTCCCCGCCGTCGTCGCCGCGGCTGGCCCTCCTACCGGCATTCATTGTGCGGTCTCGTGACACCAGAACGACCGCCCTTCGAGCTCCTCGGCCGCGTCTGCACGTCGTCCAGCTGCCGAAGCCCCCCTCCGGACGCCCACGGTAGCTCCACACCCGTCTGCACCCCCTCCGCGGCTCTCTCTCTCTCTCTCTCTCTCTCCCTCTCTCTATCTTTCTCTCTCTCTTTCTCTCTTTCATTTCTCTGCGCCTCTCCCTCCCGCGTCCCTCTCTCTTTCTCTCCCTCTCTCTTGCGTTAACTCTCTCTCTCCCTCCGCGTCCCTCTCTTCCTCTCTCCCTTACTCTCTCTCTCTCCCCCCGTCTCGCGCTCTCTCTCTCTCTCTTCTTCTCTCCCCCGCGGCCTCTCTCACGCTCTCTCTCTTTCTCTCTCTCCCCTCCCGATCGTGGCCTCTCTCTTTCTCTTTTCTCTCTCTCTCTCTCTCTCTCACCCCCATGATCTCTCTTTCTCTCTCTCGCTCTCTTTCCCTCTCTCTCAATCTCTCTCTCAATTTTGTTTTTTTTTCTTTTTTATTTTTTTATCTCCTCTTCTCCCTCCCTCTCTCTTTCTCTCTCTCTCACCCCCGCGATCTCTCTTTCCCTCTCTCGCTCTGCTCTCTCTCTCGATCTCTCTCTCAGTTTTCTTTTTTTTATTATTATTTATCTCCTCTTCTCCCTCCCTCTCTTTCTCTCTCTCTCTCTCCCTTTTCGTCTCTCCCTCTCTAGCCCTCTCTCTCCCTACCTCCCTCCCATACGTATTCCCATATTCTTATTTTATTATTCTTAGTATCTGTCTTCTTTAATTTGTGTTATTGTTATTGTCTCGTGTGTGTGCATGTGTCTGTGAGGGCGTGTATGAGTCTATTTGAAGTGAAAAGAAAGATTCCAATCCGGTCCTTTTGAAGCTCGTAAAAATTAAGGAAGATCCTGCCGAGTTCCTGGGCGTTCGAGTGTGCGAGGAAAGCCATTCCACAGCGCCGTGCGTTCGCTCCGTCCCCATCCTGAAGGAGCTCGTCCAAATCCCGTCAACAGCTTCCCCCTATAAGTTTTCTCATCTCCCTTCGCCCTGCTTTGTTTTTATTTCGCTAGTTGCATTGTACGCATGCATTATCCATATTGCACTCCTCTACCCGAGAGAGCCTTGTTTATTCATTCATCACATCATCCATCTACCATTGGTGTCCAAAAGGGGTTTAAAACAACATCGATCAGCTGCGTATTTGTTCATGTCTTCGTCATGTTCATCACAAGGGATTGATGCTGCATTGTCGTTATCCTGCTTTATTATTTCGTCTTCTTTTGCAAGGGGAACCATCAAAGTAAAGCTATCTCCTTCGGCCAGCCGAAGGAAGAGGAGGAGAGAACTCACGTGATTCCTAAGTTCGGAGATGAGAAGGGATCATTCCCTCCTATTTTGAGGTACCCAACCATCCCCCCCTCCAGTTTATTCTATTCTTCTCTCTTTCTATTGTTATTTATTGTTAAGTCTCCACCCCCGTCCCTCTCTATTTTCGTCTAAAAAAGAGTCTTTCTCTCTCTATATATATTTTCCTAGTGGTCTTTAATAATTTTAATTCTCTATACCTCACTCTCTTTCTCTATCTTTCACATCTCTATTTCTTTCATCATTTTCTCATGTCTCTTTAAAAGAAATAAAAGAATAAAAATAACAAAAAACAACAACAAAAGCTAAAAAAAAGGGAAAGAATAACAAAATCAGGGTAACCGAAGGAAGCCCTCTTCATCGGCCGACCGACAGAAGAGGAAGTGAGGACCCGCACTGCTCCCGCTCCGACGGCGAATGCGATCAGAACACTTCCTGTGGGGTTCTCAGCCCCTGGCGATCACACTTCCCCTCCCCTTCTTTCTGTTATTTCTTTTCTGTTCAAACCCCGCGAACGGAACAAGTTCCTCGCGGAGGTTCCATACTGACTCTAACTCCCTTCCCCATTTCTTTTCTGTTCAAACCCCGCGAACGGAACAAGTTCCTCGCGGAGGTTCCATACTGACTCTAACACCCTTCCCCATTTGTTCCATACTGACTCTAACTCCCTTCCCCATTTCTTTTCTGTTCAAACCCCGCAAACGGAACAAGTTCCTCGCGGAGGTTCCATACTAACTCTAACTCCCTTCCCCATTTCTTTTCTGTTCAGACCCCGTGAACGGAACCAATTCCTCGCGGTGGTTTTCATTTTATAATTCCATTCCCTTTAATTTCTGCTCAAACCCCATGAACAGAATGAGTTCCTCGCGGAGGTTTCCCTTTTGTTATTTTTATTTTGTTCAAACCCCGTGCACAGAATAAGTTCCTCGCGGAGGTTTCATTCCGTAATTTACATTCTGCCATTTCATTTGTTATTTCGTTGCACATTTCTGATCCGTGTCTTCTTCCGTTCCGTGCGCTTTCGCTGTTCGAACCCGGTAGAGACAACCCTCTCCGGGACCTTTTACGCACCCTCTCTCATCCCAGCAACGTATTTTCTTTCCCCTTTTGTTAACCCCGTGACGTCCGTCCATAGCTATCTCTTAGATAGATGAGTCTAGAAGGCTTAGGGATCGAATTGAAACCCTAATTAGGACTCTATGTTCGTTCTAATCCATGAAAACCCTAGCTAACCCTATAAATAGACCCCAGAACCAACCTACATGACCCATACTTTTGGCTCGCGTGGAACTAAGGTAAAGAGGCCGAATTAGAGGTATGTTCTTTAGAAGAATTTGATTATAATAGTAAGGTCTAACTACCCTACAACTTTTATCTTAGGAAATCAAGCCATCAGGAAGATAGAGGCGTTCAAAGTTGCTGGTTCAGTACAAGAATCTCAGGAACTTGTGCAACAAACCCAGATTGATCGGTCAAATAGAAGCCCTAAACGAGATAATTAGATAGGGGTTCTATAGAGTCCCAAAATTTATAAAAGTAATTTCTAGTTATTTAAATAATATTCTAGCATTAATTGGGCTAAATAATCAATATAAGGCCGAAATTGTGTTAATCAATTAACCCAACCCACTTAATTGAAGTCCAAAAGGGTTTAGGACCTAGACCATTAGGTTTGGCCCATATTCTAGAAGGTATTTAAGCCTATCCATGGATATTAAGGATAAATACTAATAATATAAGATAATTATTTAGATAATTAACAAAAGAGTTTTAATAAATTGAAACTCTAAGCTACGATGACTGTAACGGTCTATCGTAAGACGGCCACAGCCATGTAACGCATGGGCACTCGACCGTTACATCCTGTTAGTTCCGTAAGTGAAGGGACTCATGAAAAGATTGGAACTTGATGTTCCTATCCACTATGGATCGACTTGGGAAGGATTGTAAAAACTCTAAGGACTCTTAGAGATTAGGATTTGATGAAATAAGGACTCTAAACTCGATCTAATCCTCAAACCCTAGCCTAAACTCTATAAATAAGGCATAGTTCTGAACTGTGCGACCCTTACCTTTTGGGCGTAAGGAAGAAATGTAAGGAGTCATTATCTCAGGTAAGTTCTTTAGAATAATTTGTTTACAATACTTTAGACTAACTCCCCTCCGAATTTCACATCTTTAGGTAAAGAGGGCGTGGAGTTAGAGCCAAAAGAAGTTGCTAAAAAAGTCACAAGAGAAGGAAGGGATCTAGGGCAGGGTTCTCAACCAAATTCAGAAACTACAGTCTAAGTAAGAGGTAGGTTATCTCATGAACGGCAAAAAAACAGCATGATAGGACTAAAATCCCTCTGGTTTGATTGAATTCCATGCATTATAGAGCATTGATTTCATGTTTTATTTGTTCTATGCACATCATGCACCTCTTAGCCAAATTAAGAAATTAAAACATGACTATTCATCTATTCATGATTACCTATGCATGTAGATGGCCTTACTTCATTAACATGACTAGAAACTCATCATGTTTTGATAAAAGACATGATGTGAGTTGATCTCTTAGTTTCTATGATTGTTTTCTGTTAGCAGATACTGTAACGCACTAGCATAGGACCGTCACTTTCAAGTAACGGCCCTACTACAGACCGTTACAAACTCTGTAGTATTTGAATTGCACGGATGTTTCTAACACGCTTGGACAGACGCGTTACATTCAAGTAACGGCTTGATCATGACCGTCACTTTCACTGTGACGCCCCCTCTTAAGACCGTTATATCTTGCGTTCTGTCAACCCTAAGATAGAAAATAACTTGCCAATATTATTTATTGATTAAGCATAGTTACTTAAGTTTTAACCTGATTATATGATTTTTAGGATATCTGATTGTGCATGATAGGTATTGCATGTTTTGATATCTTAATGATATTTTAAGGATATGTTAATTTCATGCCAAAATTCTATAGTCTTGTATTATAAAGCATGACTTTTAGACGTTGTATTGACGGAGTTCATCACAATTTTTACTTTGATTATACATGTCTCTCTTTGTCAATAGAGTCAATTCCATAAGTACATGGCACATATTCCGATATGTTATCATTAGTTCACACTTTGCACTATAGGAACACCATCTTGGATATGAGGACCTCTCTATTGGATATTCCTTCCAATGGACTAGGAAATCATTGTTTCAAGGTCTCCGTAATTCTTCGCGAGCCTGAGATTCCCACTAGGACACCGAGTTGGTTGTACCAATGAAAGCCCATTAATTAGAACACTCTATCATGATTTTTGATTCTTGAAATGTAACGGCCTTGAACTGGACCGTCAGGCTCACGTAACGGCCCAGTGCTAGACCGTCACATTCCTCTGAGTCTATTTTTATTCTTCTGGACTCGGATCACTGTAACGGCCTATTACTGGCGCAGGATCACTGTAACGACCTATTACTGGCGCGTTACATAATGTAACGGCCCAGCAAATGACCGTTACATAGCTTGTTTATGTTAACCCAAGGTTTGACCAAGGGTTGATATTCCTATGATTCTAGACAAACCTTGATGATCTAGAACTTGTCCTATTGCTTAAATATATCTAAAAGAAATGGAAGTTAAGGAAAATACCGTTATGCTTATTCTATAAGCATAACTTAGTTTAAATGTCATTCTTGATCTCATATATTCAAAATTGAAGCATTCATTCATTGATTTTAGTTATCATGGAATTATTGGAAGTGTTATATTCTTGGCCATACGTTACTGTTATACTGCGTGGAAGTAGCTTAATTTATAACTGAAGATGCGATCGAGCACTAATTGTGTTCAAGGGCTCTATGCTAGTCCCCTCAGTTGATTGCCGGAAACATACTATTTTATAAACCATGGGATATGATGCTACTGGCATCGCATTGCGCTAGGAGTATTATTTCTATAAATAAGTGAAGATCCACGGCACAACATGACATTCTTGCTTGATATTCCACAGAAATTCACGAAGCACTTGCTCTTAAGCATAAGATGCTAAAGTGAGGAATATGTGGCTTGCTAGTACAATCTCGTTACATTCTTGTTCATGGAAGGCCAATATCATGTTCTTGTTATATTATTGCTAGCTCATTCTTGATCATTCTATCTTACATGGTTATCTTGTTTCTATTGATTTGATCGCATGATTGATTCGCATTCGCATGGTCTTACCTTATTTCTTTAGAGCAAAAATGATAATTACTTAAATAGTGCCTTTATGTTGATGCAAAGATACCTACTTGGCAAGTGTGCTCATGACCTATTTTTCAATATTTTTCAGGAGATGGAAATAGTTCGGATTCGGATTCGGGCTATACTAGTAGCGGGTCCGGAAGCGAGTGAAAGTGTTATAAAGATGAGAGTGAAGACTTAGGAAGTTAAAGTGTCTAGATTGAGTCAATGTAATTTTCCTATTTCTTGAGTCTAGTAAAATGGAAATCAAATTAGTGATTGTATCTTGAATATTGAGCATTATGAAATAAAGTTGAAGTTTGATTAAATCTTGTGCAATTGCTTTTACTTGTGTGATTGTCTCGTGTTCTGATTGATTCTTGCTTGCAAGAGGTTTACCATGCCGGCTGTTTACGCTCCCCGAGCGAGTCTTCCGCTGTAATTAAAGGCTCGGGGCGTGACAGTTAAGTTGGTATCAGAGCCTAAGTCGTAGGACTTAAGGAAAGGAGTCATGTCATGGGATAAGTCCAAGGTTAAGGACCCATACCTATGAACAAAGGAAGAAAATTTCCGTACCCATGTGAGAATTGGGTAGAGCCCGGGATAAGATAGCTAATTAGTTTAAGAATTTTTTTGCTTATTCCAATATTCATGAGAAATAACAAGTGGTTATTTTCTCTCAGGTACCTTATTATTCTTATCATGGCTCATCGCGTAGATTGGGACGGTATGCAACAAACTGTTGTCGGCCTCACCCAGGCACTGCAAACTATAGCACAAGGTGGTGCGGGGGCAAGGGCAGGAGACCTTCATCGCAATTTCCAGAGTCTAAATCCTCCGCGTTTCTATGGATCCTCCAATCCAGGCGAAGCAGAAAATTGGATCGACGAGATGAATAGGATATTTGATGTTATTCAATGCACTGATCAGGAGAAAGTACGTCTAGCTACGTTCCAATTAAACAAGGATGGTCGCACTTGGTGGAAATCGGTTCCGGCACCTCCAGCCGATGCGCCACATACATGGAATGTTTTTCTCACTTTATTCCGTGCCAAATATTTCTCCGAGCATGTAAAGGAAAGGAAGGCTATGGAGTTTTCCTCCCTTCGTCAAGGGATGATGTCCGTGGCAGAATATGAGTTGCAGTTTTCAAGGCTAGCACCGTATGCACCACATTTGATTAGTACAGACTTATTAAAAGCAAACCGATTTATGGACGGGTTACGGCCCGGTTTTATTCAACAACTGGGGACACAGAATATCTGCACTTATGCGGAGATGGTTCAAAGGGCATATTTATGCGAGAGGACCTTAGAGAAGGTCGAAAGGTTGAAAGGAAAGGGAGAAGAATCTAGCCGGCGCTCTGATCGGCATTATAAGAAGGAGAAGTTCAGCATCACGGAACCATACAAAAGCCGTGATAATAAGAAAAGATCAAGGAATGGGAATGGTGGAAGTTCTCAAAAGAGTAGTAAAAAGGTGAAGGAAGAAAAGGAGCAAGTCGCCTCGGCGTGCACCTTTTGTGAGAAGTTTGGCCACTCAGCTGAAGAATGCTGGAAGCGCCTAGGTGCTTGTTTGCGTTGTGGGAGTAGGGAGCATCGTGTGCCAGATTGCCCCCTTATGAAAGACCAACCAAATAATGGAGGACGTAGGAGGCAGGCTCGCCTCAATGTAGTTATAGATGAAGAAGAAGCGCCCAGGGATCAAAATGATAGGCTCATGGAAGGTACTCTTCAAATCTGTTCTCATCCTGCATTCGTGCTATTTGATACTGCTGCTTCTCATTCTTTTATCTCCACCACTTTTGCAAAAACCTTACCAACTGCATCAGTTCCCCTACCTTCAGATCTCGCTATTACTACACCTTTAGGATCTCGAACTAAGCTTACCAACTATTATCCTGATTGTGAGGTAGTGGTAGAAGGACACAATCTCCCCGCAAACTTAGTATGCCTTGACATGAAAGGATATGATGCCATTTTAGGGGTAGATTGGCTTATAGACCATGATGCTTACATCAACTGCCGAAATAGAATTATATCTTTCCGAAAGCCCGGTCTTCCAAGATTTTCCTTTCTTGGCATCAAATACAAGAAGCATCCTACCATTATATCTTCTCTACACGCCTGCAAACTTATCTCGAAAGGATGTGAAGTTTTTCTTGCTTCAGTCATTGTCACCGAATCTAAGGAAATTATCCTAGCAAACATTCCTATTGCAAATGAATTCCCTGACGTGTTCTCATCCGAACTACCTAGTTTACCGCCCGAGAGGGAAGTAAACTTTACCATTGAACTCATTCCAGGTGCAGCACCTGTTTCTATAGCCCCTTACAGGATGTCCCCCACAGAACTCAAGGAATTAAAGAAGCAATTACAGGAACTTCTAGACAAGGGTTTTATCAGACCTAGCACATCCCCTTGGGGTGCGCCGGTTCTATTTGTCAAGAAGAAGGATGGTTCTCTCAGGTTATGCATTGATTACCGGCGATTGAATCAACTTACAATCAAGAACAAATACCCATTGCCGCGTATTGATGAGCTCTTCGATCAGCTTTCGGGAGCAGAATATTTTTCTAAGATTGACCTAAGATCAGGTTATCATCAGCTTAGAATCAAAGAAGAGGACATTTACAAATCGGCTTTTCGAAGTCGTTATGGCCACTATGAATTCGTGGTAATGCCGTTTGGGTTAACTAATGCCCCAGCAGCATTCATGCAACTTATGAACAGTGTCTTCCAGCCATATTTAGATCAGTTCATCGTCGTCTTCATCGATGATATCCTGATATACTCCAAGACAAAAGTAGAACATGAAGAACATCTAACGATAGCTTTGCAAACACTTAGAGAACATAAGCTATATGCCAAACTCAATAAGTGTGAATTCTGGCTCAAGGAAGTCTCATTCCTAGGCCACATCATTTCAAAAGAAGGTATTACTGTGGATCCTTCTAAGGTAGAAGCTGTCTGAGATTGGAGCCGACCAACGACTGTATCTGAAGTTAGAAGCTTTTTGGGTCTAGCAGGTTATTATAGAAGATTCATAAAGGACTTTTCAAAGATCGCGGTTCCTTTAACTAGACTTACCAGAAAAGAAAATCCTTTTATCTGGTCGAAGGACTGTGAAAAGAGTTTTCAAAATCTTAAGAATCATCTTACAACAGCCCCTGTTTTGTCACTACCAATAGAGGGTGCTGGATTTGAAGTATATACGGATGCATCTGGAATTGGCTTAGGGTGTGTCCTTATGCAAGATGGAAAGATGATTTGCTATTCTTCAAGACAATTGAAACGTCACGAAGAAAATTATCCTGTACATGATTTGGAATTAGCAGCAGTTATTTTCACCTTGAAAATTTGGCGTCATTATCTTTATGGAGAAAAGTTCACGATCTACACAGACCACAAGAGTTTGAAATATTTATTTTCTCAAAAAGAGCTTAACATGAGGCAGAGGAGATGGTTGGAATATCTTAAAGACTTCGATTTTGTTAGGGTGCTAGGCCCGGATACAGAGGGGGGGTGAATGTATCCCTCTAGAAAATATAGCCCAAATTAAAACTCTAAAGCTCAGATATGCAGAATAAAGACTAATGAGCTTTCCAAGATGAAATGATAAGGCAACAAATGAACAAACAGTTGGACTGCACCAATGCAGTCACCTGAACAACCAGAAACGAAGGCAGAGCTAAACAACCCAAACACACTTAGCAGAATATAATGCTAAAAAATAACTCTCTAGATAATGCAACTAGCCAAGCATGCACAACCTGTGAATGAGAGGTAGAAGATATGCAGCTAACGTAAGGCAAACCACTGCACAAATAATTTTAAGGTGGTTCGGTCCTCCAGACCTACATCCACCCCTCACTCCCAACCGGAGTGAGGCTTCACTAGCCAATGCTAGAACCAAGCAGACTCAGTCTGCGAACAGTTGCTGCCACACAGCTTGACCAGGGGAACAGCCTCCCCTCTTCCTCCCAACCGGAGGGACACCCCAAGTGACTCCCAGTCACTTGGAAACCAGAGACCGAAGTCTCTCTTCCTCCAGACCGGAGGGACCCCTGGACTTGCCACCCACAAGCCCAGAACCGGAGACAAGTCTCCCTTCCTCCAAACTGGAGGGAACCCACAAGTAGCTCCCAGCTACTTGCAACCGGAGATCAGATCTCCCTTCTCCTGACCCACCAGGAGGAACCCGACCTCAGTCCAGAGGATCGGAAGTACAAAGCTAACCAGAGAAACAAAAGGGAAAATAAGGAAACATAAAAAGCACAGCAACAAAAGCTGGAAATGAAACACAATAGTCGTTCTGAATTTGATCCACGAACAGACTGAACAGGTCTTCAATAGACTCTCTCCTCTTCTTCTTTTCTTCCTCTTCTTTCTTCTTCTCAGCTCACGCAATCTTTCTCTTCTGCTCTCACTCTCTATTTTTCTTCACTTTCGCAGGCACTCCCTGTATCTTCTCTTTCTTCTTCTTCTTCTTCTACTTCCTTCTTCTTCTGCTCACTGCTTCTCTTCTTTTTCGATCGAACTCTCAACACTTCTGCACTTCTACTATTCCTCTCAAGACTTCGATCAGTCTAGTTCAGACAACCGAGACTCCCCTTTATAGCAGCTCGAGCAAAGGCAGCACTGGGCGCGCGTGGCCTCCACATTTCCCACCCAAGTATTTGGCCACGTGTCAGCATTTCAGCTTCTTGGATCACGTGCCAGACACCTGCAGGATTAAAGAAGTGTTCAGTCGATGAACAAAATTAACACAGGCTGTGCATAGTTCTACAATGTATAAACTTATAGAAATCAATATAGCAAGTGTGTACAGTGTGAGGGAGTGTATAGACTTAGTTAGCTCAGGCCTCTAACAACGAGTGTATAGACTTGTAACTCGTCAAGAGATCTCAGTGTGTAGACTCAACCAATGTATATAGTTGAAGGTCTAACAATCGAGTGTATAGACTTAGTTAGTTCAGGCCTCTAACAACGAGTGTATAGACTTGTAACTCTTCAAGAGATCTCAGTGTATAGACTCAACCAATGTATATAGTTAAGGTCTAACAATCGAGTGTATAGACTTAGGCTTTGATGAACGAAGTATGGACAGTGAATCGTGAAGGCAGGCAGGCTGTATAGACTTAGCCTTCGATGAACAAATGTTTAGTGTATAGAGTTGGAATGTTACGCCCAATGTATAGACTTCAGTAGGGCTGCCAGTGAATAGACTTGTACAGTGCAGCGAGTGTACAGACTTTGAGTGTTAGGGCCAATGTATAGACTTGAAAGTCCACTGTGGATGTATAGACTTGGTGAGGCTCAAGCAATGTACAGACTTAGTGAGGCTAAGCGTTGTACAGACTTGGAAATTCCACTGTGGATGTATGGACTTGATGATCCACTGTGGATGTATAGACTTGAGTGAGTGAAGCCGCTGTACAGACTTGCCTATGCAAAGCCACTGTATAGACATTTGAAAACGTGAAGCCAGTGTACAGACTTGAAGAACAGTTCAATGTATAGACTTGAAGGCCCTGAGCAAATGCATAGACTTCACGCTGTACAGACTTTAGGCTTTGAACGTTTGAGCAGTACGCAATGTACAGACTTAGCGATGTATAGACTTGGCCAGAACAACGTAGGAAAAGGTATGAGTGTATAGACTTGGCCAAGCGTAGGAAAAGATGTGGAGTGTATAGACTTGGTGAAACAAAGTCCAGTGTCTAGACTTGGTAAAGTGAAGTCCAGTGAATAGACTTGCAAAAGCGAAACCGATGTACAGACTTAGAAGGATTTGAACGGGAGAGTGTATGGACTTGGTTACTATAGCAGTGTATAGAGTTGAAGGGTCTGAAGGCGATGTATAGACTTGGTGAACACTGCAACAGTAATCGGATGTATAGAGTTGAAGTTTGATAATCCAGTGAATAGAGTTGAAGCTTGGAAGGATGTATAGAGTTGAGCTGTACAGACTTTGGCAATGTGTAGGCTTAAATGGTCGGGTAGTGTACAGACTTAGAGTATGAAGACCAGTGTATAGACTTCAATTAGAAGATGCCCGATGCTAATGTACAGACTCAATGATATGAATCCAATGTACAGACTTTGAGGGATGTTAACAATAAGGCATGCTGTACAGACTTACTCAATGAAGCTGATGTATAGACTTGAACACTGCGAAGATCAGACTTTAGCAGTGTATAGGCTTAGAGTGTAGCTAAAGCTTCGAGCGTAGGAATAGGCCAGAATGTATAGACTTTCAATGAAGGGGCGTTGTGTAGACTTTGGAAAGTCTGAGCCATTGTATAGACTTTGCCTTAACAATGAATAGGCAAACGGGTGTACAGAGTTGGCAAAAGCAGCAATGTATAGAATTGAAACGCTTGAAGATCGACTGTACAGACTTTGAAAAAAAGGAGCGATGTACATACTTCGAGAAATGATGCACTGTTCACGCTGTACAGACTTGATGTTGAAAGCTGAGGGCACAGTACAATGTACAGACTCAGATTCTAGACCATTGGCTGTACAGACTTTGGAAGAAGACCAATGTATGGACTTCAGGTGAAGATCAATGTATGGACTGTAAACAACCGATGAATGAACTGAGGGGTCGACCCATCAGCACAAGGGGTCGACGCACCACTGACCATACCAATGAATAAGTGCAGCAAGATTCAAGAGGCACCATGACTGAACATAATCAAATATGCAATGCCATATCAGAACTTATGAAGAAATGTGTTATGATCAGAAAGTGAATAATAGCATGATGACACACACAGCAAGATGACTCACAGTGAATAACTCACCTCAAAGACCAATCATTAAAACCACCATTAAAACCATCATCAAAACCACATGGGCACAACAATCTCCCCCTTTTTGATGATGGCAATACTACACAGTGAGTCAATCTGATGACTCAAACTATTCTCCCCCTTTGACTTCATCAAAAAGAAAATAGTTTGAGAAATTAAAGCATGTATAAAAAATCAGTCAGTTCCTCCCCCTTGCTAGAACAAAATTCTCCCCCTTTAAGAGTTTCAGCAAGAACATGAATTAGAGAAGATGAAAAGGAACCTGCATGCAATGATTGAATGATATTCTCCCCCTTTGGTATAATCAAAATAAACCATGGGAAGGGGTATGAATGTAGATGCAGATAGCAGAATGCAAGATCTCCCCCTAGAAATATGAATGCAAGGGCACAATTCTTCTCCTTCTATGCAGCATGATGCATATGACAAGGAGGCTCCCCCTCAATAAATGAAATCGTATGAGATGGTTGAGAAGAAGACCATAGGGGCATACAAGGATAAGTTCAGGTCAATGAGCCAAGGACAATGAGCAGAAAAGATTCAAATAATCAGATTTTTCAAAGAGGCTTCAACTACAAGAATTTCAGTCAGATTTTCAAGGGAATGTCATTCTCATAAATCCAAATCAGAATATTTCAAAGTCTTCCATTATAAGGGCTTGTGAATGATTTTTATTGATCAGCATGGTTTAAGCATGATGTATGCAGAGTTTATCAATAAAATTCTGTATTGATATCTAAAACCATGATTTAATAAAAATGAACCAAACCCTCATATTTATCTTGATTAATCTCCCTTTCTCTTACACAATCAAATTTATTGACTTCTTTCAGAATTACATGCATTAGTATTGAGATCAAGCAATTATGAAGTCATATGATTTTGTCTAGGGTTGTAGCAATTTGATTTTAGCATCAATATTCAAACATTTCAATTTGTTCAATAAATTTTTTCATGCTACAAATTTTACGAGCACTCTAGTTCAGTGCACACCTTGTAACTAGAGGATATATCTTGATCAGAGGCCAATATCCCTAAGCACTTAGTGTGACTAACTGTCATGCTTTATATGAACAAAGATAGCATTTACACATCATGACACACTGCAAATCATTTCTTGATGAGTGAGTTGTATTTCTCAGTGTGCATGCCATTGCTCTGCCTGAATTTTCAATGAATTTTATTCTGCAGAGTTGACTAAGACACCTCATGACACAGTCCTTTGGACATGGTTTCTCAGTGACCAAAGTCATTGCTCTGACAACAATTACCCTTTAGACAATTCAGAAAAATTCCTTTGCTTCAAGTCAATAATAATTTCATGTACTTAACCAATTAAAGCCATGAATTTAATAATGCAGATTTCAGAAGATTTTACAAGACACAGCATGAAACAGATGGTTAAGGTTTATTAAACATGCTTCAGATATTTTTAAGAGATTTTAAAGCCAAACTCATTGAATACATTAAACTTAAACCACATGAGTTATTTCAGTCATTCATAAAAACGTATAATAGAAGATTTCTAGTTCAAGAATTTTTCAGATTTACGATTGAGATAGTCTCATTGAAATCTTCATGACAGACTGATAGATTACTGAAGCCAAATGATACCAATTGATAGGAGAGATTTTGAAGCTTAGTGTTTTCCGAATATGATCAAGGTTTGTCAACAAAAATGATAAGAAGGGATATGCAATGAATTCTGACAAATGTATGCATTTGACAACCTATATGCAATGCATTGACTCCCCCTGACAACATGCATTCAGGCAATCTTTGTGACATTTTCAGTTTAAGGAAATGCAATGCACTATATGTATGCAAAAACTCAACACTGAATGCTATGCAAGGACATGCAATTAACTCCCCCTGAAAACATACAATGTTTGCCATGAGACACTGAACATATGATTTTGATTCATGCACATTCAGACTGTCCTAATCAGCAAAGTGACCCAAGGTACTAGGCGGAGCACTTGGTCTAAAAGACCACCTCACACATAGTAAGAACCTCCAGACAGACTTCCCTACCTTTTGGTACCTTACCATTTATATACCATTGAGGTCATGCATGATAATTCAACATGCAGTCCTATATGCAATTCAGAATGTTCAGTGAGCTATTACAACACACAAATTTCAAACAATATTCACATTCAGTTCAGATTTTCAGAAATTTCAGAGTGAATGATCAGAAAATAATGCAACTGGCAGATGATGAATGAATATGCAAGAACAGATTTAATATGCATGCACTAGATGAAACTAAGAACAGGATATGCAAGAATACATCAAACCAGATATGCAATGAGTTTTAAAATGGGAAATGCAGAGAGATTACCTGAAAAGTGTGAGAATGGGGTTTTTCATTCTTCAGTGCCTTGGATCATTACCCCTTTATTCCATCCAAGGCACACCTGCTAGGCACCTTCCTATTTTCCACTAGCAGGAACCCAAGTGGTCTTGGGTCTAGCATAGTAATTAGCCTCTTTTGGGATTGCCTGCATCTGTTTCTATGCCAAATAGTCATCAGAGTTCATGATAAAACAGTTATGCATTGAATGCCCAGACAGCCCACAATAGTGGCATGAACTAGCAGGTTTCATGTTCCTCTTATGTATACTAGCATGAACTTGAGCATTATAAGAGTGAGCATGAGGGTTTCTGTTATTATTATGAAATTTTTTCTTTTCATGACCAGCTACCCTGCAAGCAGCAACTTGGTGGCCTGGTCTTCTGCAATTTGAGCAAACATGAATTCTTTTAAAAACAAGTTTGTTCCTACCAAATTCTTTGGAATTTCTATTCCTACCCTGGACATGCCAGCAGTCCTTGACTGCATGGCCATGCTTCCCACAATGGGAGCAGAAAGGGGACTTTCTTCTAAAAGAACTTGCCCAACATTCAGTGGCCTTGTGCCCAAGCTTGTTACAATTAAAACATTTGACATGCTGGTTCAAAGAAGCAGTTTTGTTTATATTAAAAGCATGTTGGTTAGCATAAGATTTAGCATGATGTGAGAGTGGTTTTTTCTTTCCATTAGCAAACCAACATTGAGCAAAGGTGTGGCCTAATCTACCACAATGAGAGCATTCACTTTTCTTTGAATGAACGGCAGGTTTTTTATCATGATATTTCCTAGCATTCATCATTTCAGCATTCAAATCATCCAGTTCGTTTAATTCACACTCATGCATCAAATGGCCAATTCTATGGCAGTAATAACATGACATTTTCTTTTTCTGAACCTCATGATTTCTGACATGAGTTTTCCTGACATGCATTTTACTGGCATTCATGTCATCTTTTCCTTTCAGTTTGCATTTATGCATTTGATGACCAGCTTCATGACACTTAAGGCATGACATGAGTTTCCTGTTAGCATGAGATTTAAAAACAGGATGCATGTAAGTAGTAGAAGCCATTTTGTTCTTTCCTTTTTGTTTTTCAGTTGGCTTCAGAATTCCTTGAGCAGCAAATTGAAACACTGAAGGATTGGCTGAACTAACAGAGGTAACATTTGAAACAGCTGAAGTTTGAATCTTATTTTCAAAACTCTTTTTCTTTGTTGGGTTATAGCCCAACCCTTCTTTTTAAAATTGACTTTAACACCTAGCAGTTTGTTCAGATTATCTTGCCCACTGACAAATTTAGACAAGGAGTTTTTTAAATCCTGAATTTCATTTTCTTGAGAGGAAATGTGTAGCTCATAACTGGCAATCTCTTGTTCACTGCAATTCACACATTCAGTTAACACCTTGTTAGCAGTTTTATATTTTTCAATTTCATTTTCCAGATTGCTCAGTTTATCAGAATCTTCAACACAAATACTTTTTCCTCTTTCCAAAGTAAGAAGTCTTTCAGACATAGTGAAGTTCAACATTTTTAACTTCTCATTTTCTTCCTTGAGTTTGTCATTCTGAACTAATTCATTTATTAGAAGTTGATCTTCTAAATTGACTTCATGTTTTCTTCCAGTCTCAAATTCCTTTAATTCTTTTTGCTGTTTCTCCAGATCTTTCTGTAATTCTATGTTTACAGATTTTATGGCATTCAATTTTTCAGTCAGCAATGTGTTATCCTGTTTAAGTTTCTCAAATTTTTCATCATTTTTATTGGAGAACTCTCTAAGAGAATCATTTTCAGATTTCAGCTTGTTTAATTCAGACTTAACACATTCAATTTCTTTCAGCAAATCCTTGCTCTGAACAGAATCATGACTAGCTAGACTAAGCTTCTTTTCAAGTTCATAGATTTCTTTCACATGATCTTGATTCTCAGTTTTCAATAATGAAATTTGTTTCTTTAACATTTGAAAATCAGACTTACAAGCATCATGAACATTTTTCAATTCAACACAATTTCTACATGGAGAACTTGAACTATCTAACCCAGTACCCTTCTTCAATTTTTTATACTGTTTTCTTTACAGTTCATGAGATTCAAATAATTTAGCATATGCGTTCTCCCAATCTTCTAGAGAAAAATTATCGAAGAGATTTACCTCATCATCATCATCTTCTTCATTTTGATTGCTGCCTTGATCGCTGCCACTTTGATTTCTTCTGTTGGCCATCATGCAGCTGTTCACATCTATCTCCTGAGTTCGCTTCAGTGTATCCAGAATGTCTTTAGGAGAACTGCAATCAACGAAGCATCAAGTAAAGGCTCTATCAGTAGCTGCCTTCATTAGATTTATAGCTATCTGATTCTCTTCATGCATAGACTTGTGACTGTCAGTCCATTTGGACTTTTTCTTTGGTAGTTCATGAGGACAATGTGAAATTACTTTCCACAGGTCTGGATTCACAGATTTGATATAATTCTTCAGACTAGCGAACCATGCATTAAAATGCGTACCACTGAACATCGGTGGATGAGCCATGAGAACACAACAGATTAATGCAACAGGAATATTGATGCACAAAAAATAAATTAGCACATAAGACTGCAAGATCGAATCTGCAGGTCGCTGGACCTTGTATGCAGACACCGGCTCTGATACCAACTGTTAGGGTGCTAGGCCCGGATACAGAGGGGGGGTGAATGTATCCCTCAATAAAATATAGCCCAAATTAAAACTCTAAAGCTCAGATATACGGAATAAAGACTAATGAGCTTTCCAAGATAAAATGATAAGGCAACAAATGAACAAACAGTTGGACTGCACCAATGCAGCCACCTGAACAACCAGAAATGAAGGCAGAGCTAAACAACCCAAACACACTTAGCATATTATAATGCTCAAAAATAACTCTCTAGATAATGCAACTAGCCAAGCATGCACAACCTGTGAATGGGAGGTAGAAGATATGGAGCTAACGCAAGGCAAACCACTGCACAAATAATTTTAAGGTGGTTCGGTCCTCCAGACCTACATCCACCCCTCACTCCCAACCGGAGTGAGGCTTCACTAGCCAATGCTAGAACCAAGCAGACTCAGTCTGCGAACAGTTGCTGCCACATAGCTTGACCAGGGGAACAGCCTCCCCTCTTCCTCCCAACCGGAGGGACACCCCAAGTGACTCCCAGCCACTTGGAAACCAGAGACCGAAGCCTCTCTTCCTCCAGACTCGAGGGACCCCTAGACTTGCTACCCACAAGCCCAGAACTGGAGACAAGTCTCCCTTCCTCCAAACCGGAGGGAACCACAAGTAGCTCCCAGCTACTTGCAACCGGAGATCAGATCTCCCTTCTCCTGACCCACCAGGAGGAAGCCGACCTCAGTCCAGAGGATCGAAGTACAAAGCTAACCAGAGAAACAAAAGGGAAAATAAGGAAACATAAAAAGCACAACAACAAAAGCTGGAAATGAAACACAATAGTCGTTCTGGATTTGATCCACGAACAGACTGAACAGGTCTTCAATAGACTCTCTCCTCTTCTTCTTTTCTTCCTCTTCTTTCTTCTTCTCAGCTCACGCAATCTTTCTCTTCTGCTCCCACTCTCTATTTTTCTTCTCTTTCGCAGGCACTCCCTGTCTCTTCTCTTTCTTCTTCTTCTTTTGCTTCCTTCTTCTTCTGCTCACTGCTTCTCTTCTTTTTCGATCGAACTCTCAGCACTTCTACACTTCTACTATTCCTCTCAAGACTTTGATCAGTCAAGTTCAGACAACCGAGACTCCCCTTTATATCAGCTCGAGCAGAGGCAGCACTGGGCGCGCGTGGCCTCCACATTTCCCGCCCAAGTATTTGGCCACGTGTCAGCATTTCAGCTTCTTGGATTACGTGCCAGACACCTGTAGGATTAAAGAAGTGTTCAGCCGATGAACAAAATTAACACAGGCTGTGCATAGTTCAGCAATGTATAAACTTATAGAAATCAATATAGCAAGTGTGTACAGTGTGAGGGAGTGTATAGACTTAGTTAGCTCAGGCCTCTAACAATGAGTGTATAGACTTGTAACTCTTCAAGAGATCTCAGTGTATAGACTGAACCAATGTATATAGTTGAAGGTCTAACAATTGAGTGTATAGACTTAGTTAGTTCAGGCCTCTAACAACGAGTGTATAGACTTGTAACTCTTCAAGAGATCTCAGTGTATAGACTCAACCAATGTATATAGTTGAAGGTCTAACAATCGAGTGTATAGACTTAGGCTTTGATGAACGAAGTATGGACAATGAATCGTGAAGGCAGGCAGGCTGTATAGACTTAGCCTTCGATGAACAAATGTTCAGTGTATAGAGTTGGAATGTTACGCCCAATGTATAGACTTCAGTAGGGCTGCCAGTGAATAGACTTGTACAGTGTAGCGAGTGTACAGACTTTGAGTGTTAGGGCCAATGTATAGACTTGAAAGTCCACTGTGGATGTATAGACTTGGTGAGGCTCAAGCAATGTACAGACTTAGTGAGGCTAAGCGTTGTACAGACTTAGAAATTCCACTGTGGATGTATAGACTTGATGATCCACTGTGGATGTATAGACTTGAGTGAGTGAAGCCGATGTACAGACTTGCCTATGCGAAGCCACTGTACAGACATTTGAAAATGTGAAGCTAGTGTACAGACTTGAAGAACAGTTCAATGTATAGACTTGAAGGCCCTGAGCAAATGCATAGACTTCACGCTGTACAGACTTTAGGCTTTGAACGTTTGAGCAGTACGTAATGTACAGACTTAGTGATGTATAGACTTGGCCAGAACAACGTAGGAAAAGGTATGAGTGTATAGACTTGGCCAAGCGTAGGAAAAGATGTGGAGTGTACAGACTTGGTGAAACAAAGTCCAGTGTATAGACTTGGTAAAGTGAAGTCCAGTGAATAGACTTGCAGAAGCGAAACCGATGTACATACTTAGAAGGATTTGAACGGAAGAGTGTATGGACTTGGTTCCTGTAGCAGTGTATAGAGTTGAAGGGTCTGAAGGCGATGTATAGACTTGGTGAACACTGCAACAGTAATCGGATGTATAGAGTTGAAGTTTGATAATCCAGTGAATAGAGTTGAAGCTTGGAAGGATGTATAGAGTTGAGCTATACAGACTTTGGCAATGTGTAGGCTTAAATGGTCGAGCAGTGTACAGACTTAGAGTATGAAGACCAGTGTATAGACTTCAATTACAAGATGCCCGATGCCAATGTACAGACTCAATGATATGAATCCAATGTACAGACTTTGAGGGATGTTAACAATAAGGCATGCTGTACAGACTTACTTAATGAAGCTGATGTATAGACTTGAACACTGCGAAGATCAGACTTTAGCAGTGTATAGGCTTAGAGTGTAGCTAAAGCTTCGAGCGTAGGAATAGGCCAGAATGTATAGACTTTCAATGAAGGGGCGTTGTGTAGACTTTGGAAAGTCTGAGCCATTTTACAGACTTTGCCTTAACAATGAATAGGCAAACGGGTGTACAGAGTTGGCCAAAGCAGCAATGTATAGAATTGAAACGCTTGAAGATCGGCTGTACAGACTTTGAAAAAAAGGATCGATGTACATACTTCGAGAAATGATGCACTGTTCACGCTGTACAGACTTGACGTTGAAAGCTGAGGGCACAGTACGATGTACAGACTCAGATTCTAGACCATTGGCTGTACAGACTTTGGAAGAAGACCAATGTATGGACTTCAGGTGAAGATCAATGTATGGACTGTAAACAACCGATGAATGAACTGAGGGGTCGACCCATCAGCACAAGGGGTCGACGCACCACTGACCATACCAATGAATAAGTGCAGTAAGATTCAAGAGGCACCATGACTGAATATAATCAAATATGCAATGCCATATCAGAACTTATGAAGAACTGTGTTATGATCAGAAAGTGAATAATAGCGTGATGACACACACAGCAAGATGACTCACAGTGAATAACTTGTTGTGCCCCTATAGTCATTTGAATCATCATGTGATCAATTAGGTCATTCAACATCAATCTATGATCATATGAGTCATTTGGTATTCTTGGTTATGATAATGGCTAAACACTATAAGTCATTGTTCTTTTCCACTATCTTATGACTGACATATGTGATGTTTTGTTCATGACAGATATGCACATGAAAGCTCAATGTTGCGCCCTCGCACGCGGATCGACCTGCGCGATCAGGTCGCGGGGATCGACCTGCCCGGTCAGGTCGCGGGGGTCAAGGGGGCAGACAAAATTTGGCTTGAAGACTCAGTAATAAAACTTCAAGACAATCAAGGTCGATGCCACAGACATGAACGGGCGGCTAACGGACTCAAGCGACGGAGCTGGTGCGGCCAACGGATCGACCCGGGGTGACTCGGGCTTTGCCCAGCTGGCGGTCGACCGCCAGCACAGGGGCGGTCGACCGCCCCAGCCAGGGACTGCCAAGGCTGCTCGTTTTTCAGTGGCGGTCGACCGCCAGCTAGTGGCGGTCGACCGGATTTCCCAGGGATCGCCCGGTTGCAGGTGTTTCAGTGGCGGTCGACTGCCAGGAGCTGCAGGTCGACCGCCAGCCCCGAGCCTTCATTTTTGACTTTGTTTCCAACTTCGAAAAGGGCCATTCTACATGGATTTCTTTAATCCAAAAGTCACCTAATCACTCACAATTTGTGGATCTGGTCTAAGGCTTGTCCATAGACCATTCAAGGTCTATAAAACCAATACAAGAGGGTTGGAAACCCTAATGCTTCAAGGGGTTACAAGGGTGGCTGCAAGGGAGGTTGCAAGAGAGCTTGGAGACGAGCTACTGTTCACGTGAACAGTAGTTCGTGAAGGTGTTCTTCATCCAATCAAAGGGGAATCAAGCTCAAATCAAAGCCAGCAATCTTCAAGGAAGATTACATCAAAGCAAGGCTATCAAAGTGATCCAAGGAAGCCGGTTTGATTCAAGTTCTTCAAGGGAAATCATCTTCATCCATTCAAGTTCTTTCAAGTTCATTCAAGGTGATATTTCAAGCATTCAAACTCCTAGAAGCTAAAGAAGCAATCAAGATTCAAGGTAGCTTCATCATCTCCTTCATTCATTCAAAGAAATTCAAAGAGAAGATCAAGAGAGAAGAATTGAAGGAAGAGGTACTGTTCACGTGAACAGTACTCCGTGAAGAACATTCATCCAATCAAGGGTGAATCAAGAAGATTGAGTTGAAGCCAAGAGGAGCCTTGTTACTGATCAACATTTCATACAAGGGCCAATTCATTTTCACTCATAACTCAATCTCTTGTTTTAGTTCCTTCACATTTGTTTCATTTTCATTATTGTTAAACATTGAAAGTGTAATTCATCCCTACCGGTGGTTAGTAGGAAGGTAATTGGAGGGTGTTCCAATTTGCAGTTGACGTCCCTACCAGGTGGTGAGTAGGAAGGCAATCGGTAGTTTTCGATTTGCGGTTTGGTGCGCTGCACAAGTGAAGCCTCACCGGGTTTTGGTGAGGGGTGGACGTAGGGCTGAGGATTCAGTCCGAACCACCTTAAAAATCCTGTCTAGCGTGGTTTGCTTGTGTGATTGAATCGTTCTAGGTGCATGCTTAGGATCGAATTATTATATATCTTGCTTATCTTGCTAAGTGAATCATAGCATACTTGGAAGCTAGTTTCTATTCCGCTGTAATTCATTTTAACTAGCTGTTTAGAGGGCCGCATTGCGAAAAGTGGGGCTGATCTATTCACCCCTCCCCTCTAGATCCGCTATCCACCACACAACATAACTCATCTCAAAGACCAATCATTAAAACCACCATTAAAACCATCATCAAAACCACATGGGCACAACAGATTTCGCTATTCAATATCACCCTGGCAAGGCAAATCTGTAGCAGATGCACTTAGCAGAAAACCAATGGGTATGTTATCAAGTCTCATGATTAGTATGACTAACCTTGTTCCTCAATTTGCTCAATTGAATCTAGATGTTAACATTAAGGAAGATAATTGTTTCATGGCAAATATCCGAGCTCAACCAACATTGATTGAGGATTTGGCCAAGTTACAAGAGGATGACCCAATTTTACTAGAAATTAAGACCAATATTGAACAAATACCGGATTTTTCTATATCCGAAGATGGAAGAATGCTATTCAAGGGCCGAATGTGTATACCCGATCATGAAGATACAAAGAAATTGATCTTAGAAGAAGCACATAAATCAAAGTATACCATTCATACAGGAGGTACAAAAATGTATCAGGATCTCAAAAGAAACTTTTGGTGGCCCAATATGAAGAGGGAAGTAGCTGACTTCATATCTCGGTGTCTCACATGTCAACAAGTGAAGGCGGAACATTTCAGACCCGCAGGTAAATTACATCCCTTAAGTATCTCAGAATGGAAATGGGAGAGCATAGGAATGGATTTCATTATGGGACTACCTAAGACAAGAGGTGGACACGATGGAATATGGGTAATTATAGACCGATTGACTAAATCTGCACATTTCATACCAATAAAAAGTCGATGGTCTGTACATATTCTAGCAGCACTATACATAAAAGAAATTGTCAAGTTACATGGAGTCCCTGTCGCTATTGTATCAGATAGAGATCTCCGATTCACATCACAATTCTGGAAGAGCCTACAACATTCACTTGGGACTAGATTGAATTTTAGCACTGCTTTCCATCCACAAACTGATGGTCAAACAGAAAGGACAAATCAAGTGGTAGAAGATATGCTCAGGGCTTGTGTCATTGATTTTGGAGGAAGTTGGCATGATCACTTGCCTTTGGTAGAATTTGCATATAACAACAGCTATCAAGCAAGCATACAAATGGCACCTTTTGAAGCTCTATATGGGAAAAGTTGTCGATCACCAATATGTTGGAATGAAATAGGGGAAAGGCAATTTCTAGGCCCCGATTTAATCAGGGATTCTACAGAGAAAATCAAGCTCATTCAGGAAAGGATGAAAATGGCACAAGATAGGCAGAAATCTTATGCTGACAATCGAAGGCGCGACTTGCAATTTCAAGTAGGAGAACATGTATATCTAAAGGTTTCTCCGGGTCGTGGTATTTGAAGATTTGGCATTAAAGGAAAGCTAACTCCAAGATTTATCGGTCCATTTGAAATCCTCGAAAGGATCGGTGAAGTCACTTATAAATTGGCTTTGCCACCACAGTTAGCAGGAGTTCATGACGTATTTCACGTCTCGATGCTGAAGAAGTATGTGTATGATCCAGATCACATTATCACTTATGACAATCTGGAGATTCAGAACGACTTGACATATGAACAAACGCCAATGAAGATTTTGGAACGAGAAGTACGTCAACTCAGAAATAAGGTCATTCACATGGTAAAGATTCAATGGAAGAAAGCATGGCCTTATGAAGCAACATGGGAAATCGAATCAGCTATGAAGAAAAGATTCCCGAAATTATTTAATTGTAAGTACACTCTCCTCAATCCATGAATTGAATTTGGAGACCAAATTCTTCTAAGTGGGGGAGGGTGTAGAGCTCCAAAATTTATAAAAGTAATTTATAGTTATTTAAATAATATTTGGCATTAATTGGGCTAAATAATCAATATAAGGCCAAAATTGTGTTAATCAATTAACCCAACCCACTTAATTGAAGTCCAAAAGGGTTTAGGACCTAGACCATTAGGTTTGGCCCATATTCTAGAAGGTATTTAAGCCTATCCAGGGATATTAAGGATAAATACTAATAATATAAGATAATTATTTAGATAATTAACAAAAGAGTTTTTATAAATTGAAACTCTAAGCTACGATGACTGTAACGGTCTATCGTAAGACCGCCACAGCCATGTAACGCATGGGCACTCGACCGTTACATCCTGTTAGTTCCGTAAGTGAAGGGACTCATGAAAAGATTGGAACTTGATGTTCCTATCCACTATGGATCGACTTGGGAAGGATTGTAAAAACTCTAAGGACTCTTAGAGATTAGGATTTCATGAAATAAGGACTCTAAACTCGATCTAATCCTCAAACCCTAGCCTAAACTCTATAAATAGGGCATAGTTCTGAACTGTGCGACCCTTACTTTTTGGGCGTATGGAAGCAAGGTAAGGAGTCATTATCTCAGGTAAGTTCTTTAGAATAATTTGTTTACAGTACTTTAGACTAACTCCCCTCCGAATTTCACATTTTTAGGTCAAGAGGGCGTGGAGTTAGAGCCTAAAGAAGTTGCTGAAAAAGTCACAAGAGAAGGAAGGGATCTAGGGCAGGGTTCTCAACCAAATTCAGAAACTACAGTCTAAGTAAGAGGTAGGTTATCTCATGAACGGTAAAAAAACAGCATGATAGGACTAAAAGCCCTCTGGTTTGATTGAATTCCATGCATTATAGAGCATTGATTTCATGTTTTATTTGTTCTATGCACATCATGCACCTCTTAGCCAAATTACATGACTATTCATCTATTCATGATTACCTATGCATGTAGATGGCCTTACTTCGTTAACATGACTATAAACTCATCATGTTTTGATAAAAGACATGATGTGAGTTGATCTATTAGTTTCTATGATTGTTTTCTATTAGCAGATACTGTAACGCACTAGCATAGGACCGTCACTTTCAAGTAACGGCCCTACTACAGACCGTTACAAACTCTGTAGTATTTGAATTGCACGGATGTTTCTAACGCGCTTGGACAGACGCGTTACATTCAAGTAACGGCTTGATCATGACCGTCACTTTCACTGTGACGCCCCCTCTTAAGACCGTTATATCCTGCGTTCTGTCAACCCTAAGACAGAAAATAACTTGCCAATATTATTTATTGATTAAGCATAGTTACTTAAGTTTTAACCTGATTATATGATTTTTAGGATATCTGATTGTGCATGATAGGTATTGCATGTTTTGATATCTTAATGATATTTTAAGGATATGTTAATTTCATGCCAAAATTCTATAGTCTTGTATTATAAAGCATGACTTTTAGACGTTGTATTGACGGAGTTCACCACGATTTTTACTTTGATTATACATGTCTCTCTTTGTCAATAGAGTCAATTCTATAAGTACATGGCACATATTCCGATATGTTGTCATTAGTTCACACTTTGCACTATAGGAACACCATCTTGGACATGAGGACCTCTCTATTGGATATTCCTTCCAGTGGACTAGGAAATCATTGTTTCAAGGCCTCCGTAATTCTCCGCGAGCCTGGGATTCTCACTAGGACGCCGAGTTGGTTGTACCAATGAAAGCCCATTAATTAGAACACTCTATCGTGGTTTTTGATTCTTGAAATGTAACAGCCTTGAACTGGACCGTCAGGCTCACGTAACGGCCCAGTGCCAGACCGTCATATTCCTCTGAGTCTATTTTTATCCTTCTGGACTCGGATCACTGTAACGGCCTATTACTGGCGCGTTACATAATGTAACGGCCCAGCAAATGACCGTTACATAGCTTGTTTATGTTAACCCAAGGTTTGACCAAGGGTTGATATTCCTATGATTCTAGACAAACCTTGATGATCTAGAACTTGTCCTATTGCTTAAATTGATCTAAAAGAAATGGAAGTTAAGGAAAATACCGTTATGCTTATTCTATAAGCATAACTTAGTTTAAATGTCATTCTTGATCTTATATATTCAAAATTGAAGCATTCATTCATTGATTTTAGTTATCATGGAATTATTGGAAGTGCTATATTCTTGGCCGTACGTTACTGTTATACTGCGTGGAAGTAGCTTAATTTATAACTGAAGATGCGATCGAGCACTGATTGTGTTCAAGGGCTTTATGCTAGTCCCCTCGGCTGATTGCCGGAAACATACTATTTTATAAACCATGGGGTATGATGCTACTGGCATCGCATTACGCTGGGAGTACTATTTCTATAAATAAGTGAAGATCCATGGCACAACATGACATTCTTGCTTGATATTCCACAGAAATTCACGAAGCACTTGCTCTTAAGCATAAGATGCTAAAGTGAGGAATATGTGGCTTGCTAGTACAATCTCGTTACATTCTTGTTCATGGAAGGCCAATATCATGTTCTTGTTATATTCTTGCTAGCTCATTCTTGATCATTCTATCTTACATGGTTATCTTGTTTCTATTGATTTGATCGCATGATTGATTCGCATTCGCATGGTCTTACCTCATTTCTTTAGAGCAAAAATGATAATTACTTAAATAGTGCCTTTTTTTTAACTAAGGTCATACTTGCGGGGGATTAGGGGAGATACACGACCCCAACCAACCAACAAGAAAATTTTATATATTAAGCAGAACGAAGAGAAAAGGGATATGGGATATAGAGGACCACGAAGGTCAGGGGGGCATCCTGCTGAGGAAGGGACGAGCCTAAATACACCAAGTGGGCAAGGCCCAATACGCCAAACATGAAAACTAAAACAAAGCTTAAAAGACATGGGGCAATGGAACTCTGACGAAGAACGCCGTGGACGTCGGAGACAGCAAAGCTTGGCCGGCGGTCGGGAGCGCGGCTGGGATGGACGGCCCACCCAGAAGACGAGAGCACATTAGCAGGCGAAACCTTAAACAGGGGCAGGAGACGAGGGTGGTTGAGAGACCACGTCGGAGCAGTCACAGACGGTGGCAGGCATGCGAGACGGGGCAGCAGGGTGCTTGAGCAGCAGCAGCAGGCACGGGGGGCCGATGAGAGACTCCTCATCAGAAGCCAGAGGAGCCGTCCGAGGCCAAAAGGAAGCGTTACCAGTAAGGGGGCACCAGCCCAGAAGACGAGTGCACAGCAGTGGGGCAGTAGGCTGAGGAGCAACAAGATCCACAAGCAATAACAGGGGGTGCCTCGACCTGAGTGGTAGCATGGAAGGGAGCATCGACCTGAACACGGCAGCAGGGGAAGAGGAAGACAGACCCTGGGGGTAGGAGGGCCAGACAGGGGAAGAGGAGAGCGACACGAGGGGGGGCTGCGAAGGAGGGGATCAGGTAGGGGGGGAAGGCAGGAGAGCATGAGGGAAGGCAGGAGGGTCGGAGGGGAGGGGGTGCGGGAGAGGCAGGAGGGGAGCATGAGAGGTGGGAGGGGAGCATGAGAGGCAGGAGGGGAGCAGGAGGGCATCACCGAGGGCCATGATGGGCTAGAGGGGCACAACAAGGAGGGGGAGTAGGGGGCCAAGGGAAGATGGCCATAGGTAGACACAATCGAGGGGAGGGGGCAGAGGTGGAGGTCGAGGAGCAGGAATGGTGGGGAGGCAAGAAGAGGAGGTTGGCAACTGAAGGGAGGCGAGAGGGCTAACAAGAAAGCAAGGAGGAGCTGATGAGGGTAGAGAGGAGGGGGGGCCAAAGGGAGATGGAGACAGAGGGGGGGTAGGAGGGGAGCAGGAGAGGTAGGAGGCAAGCAGAGAAGGGAGGAGGGCTGCACCGAGGGCTCAGAGGGGCTAAAGGGGCACGGCAAGGAGGGTGGAGGTTGAAGGACAAAAGGTAGGAGGGGAGCAGGAGAGGCCGGAGGGGGAGCATGGGAGGGGGGATGAGAGCATGGGAGGCTAGAGGTTGAAGCACAGGAGGGGGGAGGGGGGCATGAGAGGAAGGAGGCGAGCAGAAGGAGGGAGGAGGGACGGGGGGAAGGGAGGCCTGGGCGAGAGGGGAGGAGGGAAAGAGAGAAGACAGAAGGAAGGCCGAGACAGGGGACCGTAAGGATAGCCGTCCCATCAAAGGCAGAGGGAAGCGAGGCAAGAGGGGGACAGGAGGACGTGGCAAGCAGGGTTGGTAGCGTAACACTAAGGGGGGGATGGACGGTGGAGATGGTGGAGTACCCGTTGGCGTGAGGGGGACGCCAAAAACGTGTCGAGCGCCCAAGGCAGCGTCGTCATTGCCGGATGCGATGGAACGATCGAGCAACCGGAGCTAAACAGGGGGGGACGAGCTGGGGGAGGCAGAAGCGTCGTAGGGAGAACCAGGCAGGGGGGGACGAACGCCACCAAAGGGCAGGGTGAAGGAGGAGCCCTAACGGGCTAGAGGGCCAGGGCCATAGAATGGCACCGAAGGGCAGAGGGTCATCGGCGACGGAGGCATGACCGGGGAGGAGGATGCCAGGAAGCCCTAGGCAGGGAAGCGAGGGGAGAGCTCCAATCGAGGTAGGAGGTAGAAGGGCACGGCCGGAGAATGGAGCTGAAGACGAGGGGCGCAGGGGTCGCTGACGATGAAGACATCACAGGAGGAGGGAGACGCCAGGAGATCAGGGGACTAGGCAGGGGCAGCAGGAGCTCCCCCCCCTCCGGCCATGGCCGGAGAGGGGGGAGGATGCTACTTAAATAGTGCCTTCATGTTGATGCAAAGATACCTACTGGGCAAGTGTGCTCATGACCTATTTTCCAATGTTTTTTAGGAGATGGAAATATTTCGGATTCGGATTCGGGCTATACTAGTAGCGGGTCCGGAAGCGAGTGAAAGTGTTATAAAGATGAGAGTGAAGACTTAGGAAGTTAAAGTGTCTAGATTGAGTCAATGTAATTTTCCCATTTCTTGAGTCTAGTAGAATGGAAATCAAATTAGTGATTGTATCTTGAATATTGAGCATTATGAAATAAAGTTGAAGTTTGATTAAATCTTGTGCAATTGCATTTACTTGTGTGATTGTCTCGCGCTCTGATTGATTCTTGCTTGCAAGAGACTTACCATGCCGGCTGTTTACGCTCCCCGAGCGAGTCTTCCACTGTAATTAAAGGCTCGGGGCGTGACAGGTTCTTTAGAACAAATTGTTCCTTTTAGTACCATCTTCTTACCCTCAAAATTTTGTGATCATAGGTGAAGAGGATCAAGGGATAAAAGGTCACGAAGTTGCTGTTCTAGTTCAGGACAAGTAGAAAATAGGGTCAAGTTCCAATCTTAAATTCAACGATTAAAGCCTAGTCCAAAGGTAGGTTATCTCATGAATGGCTTAAACATGATGTTAGGAATAAAAGCCCTCAATTCTTAGTCGATTTCACGCATTGTACTTGGAGAATTTAATGTTTTATTGAGACTGCGCAAACTAGTTCATTTTTCATGCATAGACTTAGCCTTAATGCAATTAAGATATATAGAATTCTTGTCTAATTCACTATCTCCTATGCATGATCATGGCCTAATTTTCTTCTAACATGTTTTACTACCTGTTTTATATCGTTTCCATGCATAACATGCCCTAGGTTAACGTTTTATTTCACTATTTTATAGCTTCTGTCTATCAGACAGAAATGGTCCATAACCTGACCGCCTTATTTAAACAGCGATCTATCGAGAGACCATTTATAATCCAAGCGGCCATGCCACGACCGCTATTTGGTTCTGCGAACTTAGTTAAAATTTTCATATTAAAAACCCTATAATTATGATATTTTTCACTAAAAATGGTGTTGATTTCCTGTTAAATACCTTGTTTTAACACGAGCATGATTTCAATCATTATTTTTCATTATCATGTAATTTCAAGCTAAAATATTATAATTTTGTAATTAAATAGTTTCTATGTTGTGTACATAGTACATATGGTGTTTTGTCCGTATATTTCACTATTTCACTCTTATCTCTTGAGTCATTTGTTTAAGTACATGGCATATACTCCGGTATGTGACCAATAGTTACACTTTGCACTTATAGGCACACTTTCTTGGACTTGTGAACCTCTCCACCGGATATTCCTTCTGTCGGACTAGCAGATTATGTTTAAAGGCCTACGTAAGACTCCGCGAGTCTGGGATTCCCACTAGGACGTCGAGCTGGTTGTACCATTTAAAATCCAAATTGTCTATAAAGCACTTACACCATCAATGTTTTCTGGATTCTGAGTTACAAGTGGTCTTCATCGCGACCGCTAAGGGTTACTTAACGGTCGACAAGTGGCCGCTTATTTTGGAAAACGGTCATCCTATGACCGCATGTCTCTCTGAGTCAAGTTTTTTTTATTCTAGCTCTGACCCGTAACAAACGGCCCTGACTCGATCGCATAGTTCTGCCTAATGGTCCAGACTTGACCGCCTGATTCATGAAACGGTCCAAAAAATGACCGCTTTATCTCTGAACCTGTCTAACCCGAGGTTTGACCTTTGGGGTTGGTTTTCTGGAGTTCCTAGATGGTCTTAGGATTATTTGGAGTCTCAACATTTGTTTAACAAGTTCATGTTAAGATATGACTCTTAATGAAAATACTGTCATGCTGTCGGAATGCTACCGGAGTATAATATTCTTTTAATTCTTCTTTGATATCTCATATGAATTTTGGTACGTTCTATACCTTGGTTACTTGGTCATGAAATTTATTATTTGAAATTAAATTATTGGCCAAAATTATTGTTATATCTCGTGGAAGTAGCTGGATTTATAACTTGAAGATGCAAGACCGGGCATGGATTCTGTCCTCCATGCTAGTCCTCTCGGCGGATTGTCGGAAACATGCTATAAACGTGGGGTACGATGATACTGGCGTCGCATTACGCTGGAAGTACTTTCTCTTATAAATGAGTGAAAAACCATGAGGCTCGTTATGAAAATTACATGATTGTTAATGACTTCCTAGTACATAGCCTTTACAAGGTTGTGTAAAGTACTTTCTAGATTTTTGCTCGTACATTCTTGTTCATGAAATGCCAAATTTACTTCTACATAATTAATCTTGCTTGTTCATGGTCTATACTTGCTCACGTCTACTTGCTCAGTTATTTCATGATTCTATATTCTTGGTTATCTTGGTTTATATCGCTTGTTTGTCGCGTTCTTATTTTTACCTTAAGATCTAGAGCTAAGACATTAATCATTTAAATATTACCTTCATGTGGATGCAAAGATACCTAGTGGGCAAGTGTGCTCATACCTACTTTCTCAATTTTTCAGGAAGTACTGATGGATCGGATTCGGAATATACAAGTAGCGGTCCGAGAGTGATTGAAGGTCAAATGGATTGAGAGAAGACCTAGTTGTCAAGTGTCTAGTCAAGTCCTAGTGTAATTTTATATTTTCTTGAGTCTATGATGTAAGGATGTTTAAAGTCATGATCTTATGTACATTTGGGTCATTATTATGAATAAAGCAGATTTTTGGAAAAAATATACTTGTGCAATTACTTTTGTGTGATTGTCTTGCGCTCTGATTTCTTGCTTGCAAGAGGCTTACCCTGCCGGCTGTTCACGTTCCCGATATTCCTTCCGCTGTATTAAAAGCTCGGGGCGTGACAGAACCTGCAGAGACTATGATAGGTCATATCATTGAAATGGATGAATGCTAAATAACAACTAATTTGAACTACATACCACAGATTGGTCATGTGTGTGTATTATTATGTTATAACAGAATTCAGTGGAAAGAGAGAATTCAGTGTAATGGTTGTTTACTCTCTAGATCCGAAATTAGATCCATTAGGTTTGTAATATTTTGTATACTACTGTAACACCAGACTTGTGACTGGTGCTACTAGAGTTATTGCCTCAGAGTTGGTTCTCGATGTCATTCAAGTGGTCTTTCAGATGCAGGTGCACCTGATGAGCACACTTCATCTTCATTTGTTGTTTCAGTGTCAACAAATTTAATGGTGAGAACCATTCATTCATTTTATATTTTAGTGTTTATTGCATCTGTTTGTACGCACAAAATTTCTGATTTAGTTTTTCCCAATTTTAGCTGGTTGTGGTATCAATGTGTGGAATTGTACATTTGTTTGAGCAATGCATTCTAATTTTTCTTTTGGTTACCTGGACGAACTAACGAGATAAAAAATCATTATTTTTTTCCAGAAATTTAAATGCAATGTTGTGTTTATTGTGTGAATATAAGATCCATTGGGCCCAAGTTCTTGTGATATGAAATTTGAATCAGAGTTTAAAATTTTCAGATCCGGATTTGGCCTGATTGGAAACTTCTAAATTTTTAGTTTCAGATCTGGGATTGCAAATTGAAGTTTCGGATCCGAGAATGCAAACTAGAGCTGAAACTGTAGTTCTAAGTTCTAGCATTGCAGTTCCAGATCCGAGATTTCAAACTGCAGTTTTGGATCCGAAATTGCAATATGGGACTATAAACTACTATTTTGGATCCAAAACTACCAATTCAGATCTTTTTTCCCACTATCAAAAGAAACAAATATTAAGATTTCGGGTCAGATCCGGATCTGAAAATTGAAATTCAGATGCGGGTTAAATCGAGATCCGAAATGTCAGTTTATTTTGGATTTGAATCAAGTTCGGATCTCATGTTATCGGATCCGGACTCGGATCATGCAGGATCCGACCCGGATCCCATCCGTTGACACCCCTACTCCCTAAATAAGGGAGTGTGACGAATCAATCGTACTAGACAGCTTGTTCTATAACATACAATTTTGACTTGCATTAAAGATGTTATAAAATATATAGGGTGTTAAAGTCTCATGCCTTCCTCTCATTCTCCCTCCTCTCATGCATTACAATTGCTTTCAACTTTCCACTATATGAATTATATATAGTATTATTTTATACTGTAAAAGCATTAGTGTAAATTCAACAGCCTAACAAATAAAAGGGTGCTGTCATCTCTCTGCCTCCTTAATTTATTGAGAAGGATAAGACATGTTATCCTTTAATTGGAATCCTGGGGCGACTTATGATCAGCTAGTTGTGGTGTTAAGCACTTTGTTAGAAAGCCATATTAGATCAATATTCTATTTGTATGCAAAGCGACTTGGAAGACAACTTTGGGCACATGAAGCATGCTTCTTATGTACATATAATAGAAAAATACGTAACTAGATAAAGTATTCTTGAAAATGGTTTAGTGCTGAGGAGGGTAAAATTTGCCAGGCCTACTACGGCTCGATATCGCCTGGCCCATTCCAGCATGGATCGACCGAGCCCGTGACGGACCAACCCACCTACCTCTGGCCCATTCAGTGTGGCTCAGCTGAGGCCAAAGGAAACTCTGCCAGCCCAGGGGCAGAATTACTGTGCGCGTAGGATCTGGACGCCGCAGAACTCACCAACGGACGAACGTCACCACCACCATCGCAAGGTTTCCCCGGCGTGGATTGAGTCACACCCACATCGCCAAGAACCCCGCCACTAAGTCTCCCTTCTAGTAACGGGCAAGGGAGTAACGGACAACTCTCACGATCGATCAAGGAGGCATTCCTCTATGATCTTCGCCACTTTCCCAGTCGAGGAATGGCCGGTGCCACCGCGGCCTGTAGAAATAGGCCATCACCAGACCCAGAGGTGGGGACACACATATACGCCTACAGGCAGACTCATGCACAGACACAAGTAGAGAGAAAAGGCATCCTCGGGCTAGCAAAGCTCCACGCCATGGTGGAGAAAGAGGTGTTGGATTAGGTGGAAGGTCAAACTAGAGGGGAGGGGTGAATAGGTTGACCCTTTAAAAATTAATGCAAGATCACACTTGCTTTAGAAAGCAGAATGCTAATTAGAAGTTTAGTAAACAGACAGTATGAAGATCGAGCCTAATCAAACATCTAACGATAGGTGGACAAAATGAGAAAGCAAATCACAAGAGGAACACAGATTTTTATGGTGGTTCGGTCTCCCTGTGGAGACCTACGTCCACCCCTCACTAAACCAGTGAGGATCCTGCTGAGCTTTACAGCTTAGCTACACCGAGGAACTACCTCCTCAAACAACGCTGAGCAGTACAGCTTGGCTTAACCAGAGGAACAGATCCTCTAAACCGCTAACGAACAGCTTGCAGGCAACACGCCCAATCGCCCTTGATCCAAGCACAATCTACTGGATCAAGCCCCTCCCTCTACTTAAACCAGTACGGGGGAGACACAATGTAATAGTGTTATAATTGAAAAATAGAAGCAATAAACGAAATCACTCAAAGATGGAGGGACATCTCCAGATCTGTGATGCTGCTGGATCTCAAGCTCGAACTCAGATGCTGGAGGAAGATGTTTCAATGATCAGCTGGCCTTCTCGTTCTGAAGGGTAGATGGACTCGCACTGATCCACTGCCGCTGGATCTCTTCTGATCGTCAGTGTATGTAGCAAGGTACCAGCAGGAAGACGATGAACTCCACGATTCTCCTCAAGGGCTTCACTCTCTCTCTGGTTCGACTACACTCTCCAAAAACCTTCTTCAATGTTTTTCGTTGTCGCGCTCACTTCCAGATCCATGTAATATATACGTCTAGTGGGCCCCAACCAAATTTTATGGTTAGCCCAATGATTGCACTGCATAGAGCCTTCTGGAATCGCGAGGGAAAACCAGATCGCAAGCGCTTTTGGCTGATGTGGCCTTTGACGTCACTTACGATTGGGGTCCACCCAACTAATCTCGTAAGTAGTTCAGATGGCGTCAACCCATTGAGTTCACGAGGTTGACGCAGCCTTGAAATCCCTCACATGGCTTTGAATGTAATGCTGGATGCGTTGACGCATGGGGTCACTGCATCAACCCACTGTACTGTCCCAGAGCCAATTTCATATTCAAAGTGAACTGCTGCGTTGACGCTATCATGCTGTAGCGTTGACGCACTGGATTATTCCAGTGAACCATAACTATGCCTTTTTACTGCTGCGTCGATGCTGCTCTACTGTGGCGTTGACGCAGTGAAGTAGTTCTATGAGTGCCTCTGCTTCTTAAGCTGATGCGTCAACGCTGCAATAGTGTGGCGTTGACGCACTGAGATTATATCAGTGACTTATGATTTTGCCTCTTCAACTGATGCGTGGACGCCTTGAACTCCCAACGTTGACCCTGTTCCTTTCTAGCATCAAAGATGAACCAAATGGAAGCGTTACTAAATCAAGATTTAATTCAACATTTTGAGTTGAATTCAACATTCACATCTCATGGTTGTCATCATCAAAACCAGGGGCACAACAATCTCCCCCTTTTTGATGATGGCAACTATAAGGTGAATGCCATTGCATCTAAATAAGAATATATCATTCAGATCAAACAAGAAAGTTCAGATCAAACAAAGAGTTCGCTTCAGAGGCTAAAACACCAGTTTTTATTATTCAGTTAAGCTCAAGGTTTTACATCAAACAAAAAGACATAAAAGGGAAACTACAGTCAGTCAACACATTTGATACAGATGCAATGCAGTTCTAGACTAGACTCCAACTTGAGTTCATTTCTCTCCCCCTTTGACATCATCAGGAAGGGGAGTAGATGAGGAAGACTGAAGTATAGTTGCAGACACAATATCCAACTGTTGCTGAAGCTGAGCCATGGATGCTGCCATAGTGTCCATCTGTTCAGAAAGCAGCTGATCTCTGTGCACCACAAACTTGCGGTATTCTTTGACCTTGGTAGAAATACTATCAAACCAGTTTTGTAATATATCAAACAGATAGTCCACCTGAGATTTCTGCTGAGATCCCCATTCAAGTGCAGAGGAGGATGCTTCTGTTGGTGCTTGGAGGGCAGTACACATCACGCTGATCTTCAATTGTGGGTGGGAAGTTTTCTTTTAGAATATGCAACACATCCACAACCTCATCACCGACTAGAGTGGTTCGTTCAAATAGTTTAGCAATGTCCTGACCAAAAGATGTAATCTTTTTAAACAAGGTTTGAACCTTTTCACTGAACTCATTGTTCTTGTCAATCAGGGTGGAATATTTCAAGTTCAACTTGGATTGGTTTTCCCTGACATCATAGTTGTATGTCTGTACACTCTGTATCCTGTTCAAACATTGTTGATGCAAGCTTTGTAAGTTACGCATGACTGAACCAGCTTTCTGACAAGCTTGAAGAAGAGATTCCATAAATTCATGAAGCTTCTTGTCTGACTTGAATTTATCACGTGTAAACTTTTCCCATCTGCTGTGTAATTTCTGTTTAATGTGTGACAGCCTCATATCCGTTGTTGAACTTAGGTGCATTATGGAAGAGTCAATGCTCTTGAATTTCATTTCCAAAAATTGAATGAGTGTAGGATTGATGCCAGAAAAATCATTCTGAGAGTTAGCTGGAATCTCCTCAGAAGTAGATGCAGGTCCCCTTGGTGGAGAGGGTTCTGGAAGAGGACCTTGTACCAAGACAAGCTCTATGGAAGCAATAGGAAACACAGGAGTATCATCTTGTACATTGTAATCATCCTGGATATTGCTGAAGTCTTGGTAGTCCATTCTGGCTGAACTAGCTTCAGGTCTATCTGCCCTAGCCTCTGGGCTTTCCATTCTGTGTAGACTGGCCTCTTGCTGATTTTGTGTGTCAGTTCTTACTTCTTGACCAGTTTCCACTGAGGTAGATATAGGTTTCTGACTTAGCAGAACCCTGACTGGCTGTCCATTTATGACTTTAAATCCCATGAATTTCTGAATGTAGGAAAGGGAGTATATGTTCCCTTTAGGAATATTCAGTTTCTTCTCATCTCCAAAATCTACTCCAACTTTTTGAAATATGGTAGTCAATGGAGCAGCATATGGGAGTGTCCTAGATTGTGTTAAGCAAGATCCCATAGTCTGAATGATTACATCTGACAATGAAATGTTTATCTTTTTCAGCATGCAATACAGTAAAAATCTCCGCATTTTTGTAACCCGTTCCCTACCACTACTCTGAGGTGTTATCATGGATGTGCAAATATGGTGAAGCAGTCTATTGAATGGAGGGAACCAATTTGCTTTAAGACTAAAAAAATCTCCCTGACGTCTGTAGGATCACTTGGTTTGTCAGTCAGAAGAGCATAAGCTGCATGTTCATCAAACTGAAAACTGTGTAGCTGAACCCCATTCATTGGTATTTTCCAAGCTCTGGCAAACAGTTTGTTTGTCAATTCGAATCTAACATTCCTGACAGTTGAAGAAAGTTTGGGGATCTGAGGTTCATACTTCAAATTGTGGTAAAATTCCCGAACTAGGGTGGGGTAATAAATCTTATGATTTGTAACAAAAGACCACCAACCCTGATAATCCAAAGTAGGGAATAGTTGCGGAAAAACTTCAAGCATCTCAACGTCGGTAGCAACAATATACCGTGGAATAAGGACTTTCAGAGGTTCTTCCACATTGATGGTGAGAGAGGGATCAGAAGACCTTGCATGTGAACTGGCGAGACCTTTCTTCCCCTTCGCAGCACCTGAAGATGTAACCTGCTCCTCTGCCCTTACGGTAGAGAGCTTTCTCTTTTTGGTTGGCGGGCTGGGATGAAGACGGCGTTTCCGAAGAGATAACTCAATCTCTTTGCCTTTCCGTTTCCTTGGAGCTGAAGGAGGCGGTATCTCCTCTGAAGGATCTGCCACGCCCTTGTCTTTGCCCTTCTGCATTGCTGCCCTTGTCTTTGCCGGTGAGCTTTTCTCTTTTCCTTTCCGTTGTGGTGGAGCTGACTGAGACGGAGGCTCAATCCTGCCCGTAGCAAGGATGGGATCTCTTCTCTTTAGACCCTTCTTGTTCTTCCCCTTCTTCACTTGTTCCGGAGGCGCCATGGCAGCGAGAATCAAACGGGAACAGGAGAAAAAATTGAGAGAAGGAGGTGAGGAGGAAAGACTGAGAGATGCGGAGAGGTAGAGACCCACTAGGTTTTGGAAGGAGCTGAGTAGACGGTAGCGTTTACACTGCGGGGTTTTAAAGAAGGTGACGACTCAATTTCAATTCAAAAGGGTGAACCGGTTCACTGTGCTGAACCAGACTGGGACGAAATTGGAGTTATTGAATGACTGCGTTTACGCAGTGAGGCACTGCGTCGACGCCACCAAAGTGAGTCATGAATGTAGTTTGAAGTAGACAGGAAATAGTGATGACCCATTGTATTTAGGCATTCTAAAGACATTGAAATTGTGAAAAGATGAAATTACATTCAGGGATTTTTAATCGATAAAATTCAAGTTCCCTTATGAGAGATATGATGAGAAATGATGAGAGCCCCTAATTCATTTAATGATATGGAGTAAAACAATCTTAAGAATTTGAGATAAATCCTTGAACAAGAAGAGCAAGATTATGGAATAAGGATAGAACAATTTGCACACTTGGAACTTTCTCAAATCTTTTCCCTCGAATGTTCAGTTTCAAGAGACCCTTATAGTAGTGAATTTAACTCGAATTGAGGATGAACTCTAAAGGATTTTATTTTTGAGTTACAGGTCAACCCCATATGAACATTTGCCATTTTTCATTTTTCATCATTTGCAGCCAAGTGTTGCTAGCCTTTTGACACGGGTGCACATGTTTATCAGACACCAGAGTCCCCGGTTACTCAGCATAGCTAACTATTCTGCATCACTGAAAGAGAGTTGGCAACTCACATCATGACATGCCTTTTAGCACTTCATTGGTGCATGAAGGTAGTTTCTCTGTGGAAAGTTACCATTGCTCTGCAATGAATTATTTTTCTTTTAAAACAGAGGTAACAGCCCACATCATGACATGCTCATTAGCACTTCTTTGGTGCATAGAGACAGTTTCTCAGTGAAAGCATGCCATTGCTCTACAATTTATTACATGTATATATATATATATATATGGTTTGTTTCTTCAGCTCTTATTAACCCTATTTGGAGTTTAAAGTCAATACAGATATTAAATTCATTTGCACAAAGTGGTCTCTTTACTTTTGATCATCATATTTCAAGAAAGGATGAGTTCACAGTTTTATTAAATAGTTCTGAAACTATTCCATATGCACAGCACTTTTGTGTTCATGAATTTTAGCATTCAAAGATCAAAAGATTTATAGAATTCCAACCATTAATACTGCATAGAGCCAGTCAATGAAAATCACCATCACTTATAAAGGAATTATCACTTTAGCTCCCCCTAAATTTATGACATCAATTCACATTTCGGAGCTCAAGAAATTTCCCTCATACTGAAGATTGAGAGGTACTTCACTACAAACTGAAGACTGAGTATGGAAGAAACAGGATTGATGAGAGGTTTTGAGAAGACTCCAAGAGTCTGACAAGCTGAGGCACAAGAAGATTTCAAGATTATGAGATATGTAAGAACCCAATTCCAGTGCTGCGTTAACCCGTTTGAAGTAATCCAGTTGATTCCAGAACTGATTTGCACTTGGTTTCTGCCAGTGCGTCAACTCAACCAGGTGACAGCGTTAACTCACTCAACTAGTCAGATCAATTTTTAGCCTGTTTCCAGAATGTTTCTTTCAGTGCGTTGACTCAGTCTTGAAACAACGTTAACTCAGCCTTATAAACCATTCTTCAGATACCCAGATAACTGAATCTAAAGGGACAGAATTGCACTCCTTAGCAAGTAAAATCTGATGCAAACACTCCCTCCATTTATGCATGATTGAAAATATGAATGAAGATGCAATTATTGACATGATGGCTTTTTATTTATCATGTGTTATTAAACAAATATGCTCAAAACTAAACTCCCCCTAAATCTGTGACTTATTTAGAAATCAGGCATTTTCAAGTCAAGCAAGACATGTAATCAATTTATTCCTAGGCAAAGTTAATTAGACAAGTTTCAAAGAAGAAATCAAGCAATCAATTTAGGCATCAAGATGAGGATTGCACAATCCAAGCTCTCTCCTAAGACAAGAAAATCTTTCATTATTCAGAGGCTTGGTGAAAATGTCAGCAATTTGATGTTCTGAGTCTACAAAAATCAATTTAAAGCCTCCTTTATTAACTTCATCTCGCAAGAAGTGATGCCTTATTTCTATATGTTTGGTCCTAGAGTGCCGGATGGGGTTCTTTGCCAGGTTAATGGCACTTGTGTTATCACACAATATTGGGACACACCCAAGATCAGTTTGATAATCTTGGAGTTGGTGTTTGATCCACAACACTTGAGTGCCACAACTCCCTACAGCGACATGTTTTGCCTCTACAGTGGATACTGCCACTGAGTGTTGTTTCTTTGATGCCCAAGAAATCAAACACCCTCCCAAAAATTGGCAATAGCCACTTGTGCTTTTCCTGTCAAGTTTGCATCCAGCATAGTTTGCATCTAAGTATGATACTAGATCAAAAGTGCAAGATGCAGGATACCAAATCCATAAGTCTCGAGTTCCAGCAAGGTATCGAAAGATACGCTTGACAGAAATTAAGTGGGATTCTTTAGGATCAGACTGAAAACGAGCACACATGCATACACAAAATTGGATGTCTGGCCTAGATGCAGTAAGATAGAGGAGTGATCCGATCATACCTTGATAAGTTTTACATCTACTGTTTTACCTTTCAGATATGCATCCAAAGTTGTGTTGGTGCTCATGGGAGTGCTGATTGCCTTAAGATTCTCCATTTGATATTTCTTCAATAATTCAGAAATGTACTTTGCCTGGTTGATGAAGCATCCATCCTTACTTTGGGTGATTTGTAGACCTTGGTGAATAGAGTTTGGTCCACTTTACCTCTTGAATATCCTTTCTCAGTGAGGTATGAGCTGAGTCTATCATACCATGCTCGAGGTGCATGTTTGAGCCCATGGAGAGCTTTGTCTAATCTGTAAATATGGTTAGGGCAGTCTATAGACTCAAAACCAGGGGGTTGTTCAACATACACCTCTTATTTTATTAAACCATTAAGAAATGCACTTTTTACATCCATTTGATGTAGTTTTATTCCATGACAGCATGCATATGCAAGTAATAATCTGATAGCTTCTAATCTAGCTACTGGTGCAAAGGATTCTTCAAAATCAATGCCAAATTCTTGGTTATATCCTTGTGCAACCAGTCTTGCTTTATTTCTTATCACAATTCCATTTTCATTTTGTTTGTTTCTAAAGACCCACTTAGTTCCAATTATTGAAAGTTCATTGGGTCTTGGCACAAGGTGCCACACTTTATTTTATTTGAATTGATTTAATTCCTCATGCATTGCATTTATCCAGCATTCATTTTTCAGGGCTTCAGTTTTATTTTTTGGTTCAATTTGAGATATAAGAGCCAAATTATCCATTTCTTCAATTGTTCTGAAATGAGATCTAGTTCTGGTAGGGTCATGCAGATTACCAATAATGCTTGATAGAGGGTGGTCCCTTAACATTCTAACATTGGTCAGAGAGTTACCTTCATTGTCATCTGCATTACCTCTAGTGCTTGATTCAGCTTGATTCTCATTTGACCTTGGCTCTTCCTCTTGAGTATGTTGTTCTTCCTTTTCTTCAAGAAATTCACCATCATCTTTGTCCCTACAAGATAGTTCATTTTCAGACCTGACATTCATTTCATCAAAGACAATATGTGGAGATTCTTCAACAGATTGAGTTTTGATATTTTGGACTCTATAGGCCCTAGAGTGATTTGAATAACCTAGAAATATGGCTGGTTCACTCTTAGGTTCAAATTTATCTAAGTCCCGTTTGTGATTATTTTGAACAAAGCATTTAGATCCAAAAACTCTGAAATGTATAACAGATGGCTTCTTACCTTTCAACAACTCATATGGAGTCTTTTTGGATAGATGTCTTACCATTGCTCTGTTTACAATGTAGCAAGCTGTATTTACAGCCTCTGCCTAGAGCTTCCTTGGGAGCTGTCCTTTGATCAACATAGTTCTAGCCATCTCGACAAGGGTTCTGTTTCTTCTTTCCACCACTCCATTCTATTCAGGAGTTCTTGGAGATGAGAACTTATGAGATATTCCCATTGCCCTGCAAAAACCATCGAATTCTGAATTGTCAAATTCTCCTCCATGATCTGACATGATAGATGAAATAGTATACTTACCATCCTGCTAAACTTTCCTGAAGAATGTCTGAAATTCTTAAAATGCATCATTCTTATGAGTTAAAAAGAACACCCAAGTAAACCTAGAAAAGTCATCTACCAAAACAAATCCATATTTATTGTCACTCAAACTTGCTGTTCTAGTGGGTCCAAACAGATCCATGTAAACAAGTTCAAGAGGTCTAGAAGATTGATTTTCAATTCTGAATTTAAATGACTTCCTAGTATGCTTGCTTTGAGTGCACGCATTACAAATTTTGTCATTTTGCTTAAATGATACATCAGGCAAACCATTCACCATGCTGAATTTGGCTAACTTATGCATGACACTGTAGCTAACATGTCCTAGTCTACGATGCCATAACCAAGCCAGTTCACTTTTATTCACAGCTAGACAAAGATTGTTATGAGCAAGATCATCTAAATCTACCATGTACATGTTATTTATTCTTTTTTCAGAGAATTTAACACTTTCAGACTGCTTTTCAATAATGGTGCATACATGGGAATCAAACACAACTTTGTGCCCCCTATCACACAGTTGGCTTATACTAAGAAGATTGTATTCTAATCCTTCAACAAGTAACACATCATCAATAGAGTTCAGGGGAGTTTTGCCAACTTTACCTTTTCCAATTATTTTACCTTTATTGTTCCCCCCAAACATGACATGTCCTCCTTCTTTCTCAACTAGGAGACAGAATTTTGCCTTATCGCCCGTCATGTGCCTTGAGCAGCTGCTGTCAAGGTACCACCTATTGTGTACAGCTGCAAGGCACTCCTGCAAATCACATCAAATAAGAGATTTTGGAACCTAAATACACTTGGGTCCCATCAGACCATATGATTGTGTCAAGTAAGACAACATACTTTTGGGAATCCAAATCTGTTGTTTTGAGGGTTTTTGAGATGTGGGGGTAATAGATTTAAATTTTTTCTGATTGGGTTGAGGTACCCTTTGGAATTCCCTTTTTGAACCATTTCTGTTGTTAGTGAAGTATGAAGTTTTATTCTTGTTCTCATTCCAATAGTTATTGTGACTCCAAGAAGCATTGGGGAACCTAGGATGAGAAATTCTAGAAGAATGTTGAGTTCTTGAAGGGATGAAGGTTCGCTGCGTAGACCCTATCACATGATTGTGTTGACTCATCCACTTAACCTTTCGGTCATATGGGTTCTGGTACATAGGGTGCGTCGACGCATTGTAGTGGCTGCGTCAACTCATTCTCATGTTTCTGAAGAAATACCCATCCGGAAAGGGTGTATGCGTTGACGCAGTGTGGACACTGCGTTGACGCGCCCAATGGTTTGTTCTAGCATTGTTTCTGTAGAACCCCTGGGACATGGGTTGAGTGGACGTAGGATGCCCAGTGCGTTGACGCGACTGTCGTGTACCAGTCCTATGACTCCCAGAATTTCTATATCCTTGATACTGGGTTGATGAACTAGGGTCTATAGGCTGACCTGAGGGTTCACTTCTGAACTTAGGCACATTTTTATGGTGATTGGCATTTAAGGTAGCATACATTTTCTCTTTGCCCTTTTCTTTTCTGATTTCATCTGTCTGTTTTACTTCTTCTTGATTTTTCTCACAAAACTTCTTTTCAGCCATTTGACTCTGCTCAGATGTACCTTGTTCAGAAACAAAAGTTATAAATCAAGATCCTAGATCCTTCTTCTTGGTTGGATTACAACCAAGTCCTTCTTTTCTAAAATTGCTTCTTATTCCCATGACAGCCTCAAGATTATTTTTACATTGTGTTAATTTCTCAAGAGAGGCTTGTTTACTTGAATTCTCATCTTCCATTTTCTTCAAATTTTCTTGGAGTTCCTTATTTACTCCTTGAATGGCTTCATATTTTTCTTCAGCAATCTTTACATCACTCTCTAATTTTTACATTCTGAGTTTCAGGTCATCCTGAATTTTCAGTAAGAATTCGTTTTCTCTATTCATCTCTATTAATTGATCTCTACAATGGTTACTTTCATCAAGAGATTTTCTTAAACTGGTAATTTCAGCTTCTAGGCACCTGATTTTATCATTCAATGAATTTTATTGACTAGTCAGATTTTTCTTTTTCTTGAGTGATTTATTTTCTTTCTTTACATGATCATACTTATCTAGCAATTCATTAAATGCTTCTTCCCAATCACTACAAGAAAAGTTTTCAGAAGAGGAAGTTACCTCATCCTTATCATCTCCCTTAGCCATGAAACACAGCTTAACATCACTCTCTTCTTCAGAAGTGCTTTCTTCTTCATCTTCATCTTTCTCCTCGTCACTCCACGTACTTATCATGGCCTTGGGCTTCTTATTCTTCCATTTCGGTTGGACTTTCTTCACATTCTCTGGACATTCAGATTTTATATGACCTTGTTTCCTGCATTGGTAACAGACAACCTTGTCAGATTTCCTAGAGTTTTCTGATTTGAATTTTGAACTCTTTCTAACCTCTGGTCTTCTGTTGTTTCTAAATTTACCTTCCTTCCTTAGAAGCTTTCTGAATTTCCTGATGAGCATTGCTATCTCACCTGAGTCATTATCTGAGATAGATGAATGACTGTCATCTGAGCTCTCCTTGCTACTTGGTCCTGCCTTCAATGCAAGAGGCTTTTTCTTTTTCACATCCTCATCTGTCCTTTTGTGGTTCAGCTCATAAGCCATCAAAGATCCGATAAGCTCATCAGGGGTAGTGGTAGGAAGGTTCCTAGATTCCTCAACAACATTGGCCTTGGTGTGCCAAACTGGAGTTAGGGATCTAAGAATTTTCCTGACCAGTTCATAATCAGTGTAAGCCTTTCCCAGACCTTTAAGACCATTCACTAATAGGGTTAGTCTAGCATACATTCAGATATATTTTCCTCTGGCTTCATTCTAAAAGCTTCATATTCAGAAATTAACATATTGACTTTTGTCTCTCTTACCTCTGACGTACCTTCATAGATGACTTGAAGTCTGTCCCACATTTCCTTGGCACTGGCACATGAGGATACTCGTGAAAACTCCATAGGATGCAATGAGCATTGCATGATGTTCATAGCTTGCTAATTGACATTGGACTTCCGAATCTGCTCCTTCACCCACAGTTCTTCATCTCCTTCTAACTGATATGGTCTCTTGCTCACAACTCTTTAAATCTCATGGTCCTGAGCTCTCAGAAATACCTGCATCCGATTTTTCCAATAAGCATAGTTAATGCCATCAAAGAAGGGTGGCATATTCACTGCATACCCTTCAGGCATGAGTCCCTTGTTTTCAATTCCACTAAATCTCTCTGGGTTGTGAGACCCTTGACAAGAGAGCCGAGCTCTGATACCACGTGTTGGATTAGGTGGAAGGTCAAACTAGAGGGGAGGGGTGAATAGGTTGACCCTTTAAAAATTAATGCATGATCACACTTGCTTTAGAAAGCAGAATGCTAATTAGAAGTTCAGTAAACAGACAGTATGAAGATTGAGCCTAATTAAACATCTAACAATAGGTGGATAAAATGAGAAAGCAAATCACAAGAGGAACACAGATTTTTATGGTGGTTTGGTCTCCCTGTGGAGACCTACGTCCACCCCTCACTAAACCAATGAGGATCCCTACTGAGCTTTACAGCTTAGCTACATCAAGGAACTACCTCCTCAAACAACGCTGAGCAGTACATCTTGGCTTAACCAGAGGAACAGATCCTCTAAACCGCTGACGAACAGCTTGCATGCAACACGCCCAATCGCTCTTGATCCAAGCACAATCTGCTGGATCAAGCCCCTCCCTCTACTCAAACCAGTACGAGGGAGACACAATGTAATCGTGTTATAATTGAAAAATAGAAGCAATAAACAAAATCACTCAAAGATGGAGGGACATCTCCAGATCTGTGATGCTGCTGGATCTCAAGCTCGAACTCAGATGCTGGAGGAAGTTGTTTCAACGATCAGCTGGCCTTCTCGTTCTGAAGGGTAGATGGACTTGCACTGATCCACTGCCACTTGATATCTTCTAATCGTCAGTGTATGCAGCAAGGTACCAGTAGGAAGACGATGAACTCCACGATTCTCCTCAAGGGCTTCACTCTCTCTCTGGTTCGACTACACTCTCCAAAAACCTTCTTCAATGTTTTTCGTTGCCGCGCTCACTTCTAGATCCATGTAATATATACGTCTAGTGGGCCCCAACCAGATTTTCTGGTTAGCCCAATGATTGCTCTGCATAGAGCCTTCTGGAATCGCGAGGGAAAACCAGATCGCAAGCGCTTTTGGCTGATGTGGCCTTTGACGTCACTTACGATTGGGGTCCACCCAACTAATCTCGTAAGTAGTTCAGATGGCGTCAACCCATTGAGTTCATGAGGTTAACGCAGCCTTGAAATCCCTCACATGGCTTTGAATGTAATGCTGGATGCGTTGACGCATGGGGTCACTGCATCAACCCACTGAACTGTCCCAGAGCCAATTTCATATTCAGAGTGAACTGCTGCGTCGACACTATCATGCTGTAGCATTGACGCACTGGGTTATTCCAGTGAACCATAACTATGCCTTTTTAACTGCTGCGTCGACGCTGCTCTACTGTGGCGTTGACGCAGTGAAGTAGATCTATGAGTGCCTCTGCTTCTTAAGCTGATGCGTTGACGTTGCAATAGTGTGGCATTGACGCACTGAGATTATATCAGTGACTTATGATTTTGCCTCTTTAACTGATGTGTGGACGCTTTGAACTCCCAGCGTCGACCCTATTCCTTTCTTGCATCAAAGATGAACCAAATGGAAGCGTTACTGAATCAAGATTTAATTCAACATTTTGAGTTGAATTCAACATTCACATCTCATGGTTGTCATCATCAAAACCAGGGGCACAACAAGAGGCTCTCTCGCATCACGGTGGAAGGAATCTCCGAGAGAAAAGGGAGAGTGGAGTCAGAGCCATCGTCGATGAGCCCCCTGGTCTGCGTTGTCTGGAGGATGTTGTCTAGGTAGCGGACCTTGCCTTCAAGCTCGTGCTCGACTTCCTCGTAGCATCATAACTGCTGCGCCATATCCGGATTGGGATGCATTGGGCTGGCGAGATGCCTTGAGGGTCGCCTGCGTGGTCATCGAGAATGCGTGGCGGAGATGAGTGAAGGTTCACACTCCCGGCGGGAGTCTGCTACAGTGGGCGCGCCACCGTTCTGGGGAAGTACCATCGGGGCTCATTCCTATTCCACTTGGAGCTTGAGGAGATCCTAGTAGGTCTCCGTTAGCGTCTGTATCTGTCGACACATCTCAGCTAGCTCGTTCGTGGTGGGATCGAGTGGAGCCGCACCGCGGGGTAGATGAGAAGATGCTCCCTGGGAAGCTCGTTGGAAAGCCTAGGCTCCCTGGTGGTTGCTAGTGTTCTGATAGTTCCCTCTAGGTGCCATGGCTTCTTGCTCGATTCCCATAGACGGCGCCAAAAAGTGTAGAGGCAGAAAAATATTTCCCTGAATTCATATCACACCTTTAAGATTTATTTGTTAGGGAAGAGTAGCCAGCCACATGAGAAAACCTATAATCACTCGACAACGACGTCAGAAGGAGCCCTGGGAGTAATCTAAAGGGGCAACCCTTCGATACTTAAGTCAGAGACATGTAGAAGTAAGGAGAAGGAGAGCTGGAGGAAGGGTAGAGCCAGAGAAAGAGAAACTGATGGGTCTGAGTGAAGGAGGAAGTGCTCGAAGAGGTAGAGAGAGAAGACCCACAGAGGAATCTCTCAGAGCACTCTCCGCCTCTTCGAGTACTCTGCCTCCACAGAGGAAGTGCTCGGAGAGTGCTCGGCGCATCTTTCGCTTTTTAACAGACGCCTCTTCAGGCGCTCACTATTGGCACTCCTCCTGAAGTGCTTGTTTCTGACCAAAGCCAAGCAAGCCATTTGTGAAGTCCATGACGGGGTATGTGATAGTCATATAGGAGGACGAGCACTCGCCAGAAGCCTACTTAGACAAGGACAGGTGGCTTTTCAACTTCCAAGAGGTGATCAATAATCTTCTCCTCTTCAGGAGATGGACGTACGCTCACCTCGAAAATGTCACTAGTAGCTTCTGAGCTTCTAAGAGGGAGCAATAATCCTCTCCTCTTCAGGAGACGGACGTGCGCTCACCTCCAAAATATGAAGGGTGACTTCTGAGCTTCCAAGAGGGAGTAATAATCCTCTCCTCTTCAGGAGACAAATGTACGCTAGCCTCCAAAATATGAAGGGTGACTTCCGAGCTTCCAAGAGGGAGCCATAATCTTCTCCTTTTTAAGAGATAGATGTATGCTCCCCTCGAAAATACTACTGGTGACTTTTCAGTTTCTAAGAGGAGAGCAATAATCTTCTTCTCTTCAGGAGATAGACGTATGCTCCCATCCAAAATACTACGGGTGGCTCTTCAGCTTCCAAGAGGCGAGCAATAATCTCCTCCTCCTCAGAAGATAGACGTACGCTCTCCTCGAAAATACAACATGTAGTTTTATGTAAGCTTCCAAGAGGTGAGATGTCTCCTCCTCTTACTTAAGGAGAGGCTAACTCCCCTCTAAAATGGAGTCGGTCATCTCATGGTCTCACTGGTCACGAGTATGATAGTGGTCCACTGATTACCCCTCAGGTGTGCCCTTCGTGGTACTCCTAGAGGATGGCGCCTGAGCATTCCTCCTGTTCAAGAGAGAGCCAGATGCGTCCCTCAAAAATCAGAGATAGTCACCCAATGGTCTATCTTATTTTATCTTCTCATCGGAAAGTAACAGCAGACCACTAACCACTCTCACTCTCTTGGTCGACCTAAGCTCGGCCCGGTCGAGGACTCAATCGCCACAGCCAGCGCACCAGATAGGAAACCCAAGCGCCGCTTCAACACTTACCGCATCCCATTTCTCCAAGTGCGAAACTGCACCGTAATGATGACAGTGATGTCACCCCACACACGTAGGGGGTCTACCTTACGCACCAAGAAAGGCAGCAAGTGACGAGATTTCCTGAGTGAAAGAAATAAGAAGGTTCATGGAGGCTTTGCCAAAATTCCTCCCTCATCGAGCTCGTACGATTTCTCCCGAGCGTCGAGCACACTTTACGCTCGGGAGTAGGGGGCTAGTGAGGAGGGTAAAATTTGCCAGACCCAACACGACCCAATATCATCAGGCCCTTATCGACCCGCATCAACCGAGCCCGTGACAGACCAACCCACCGACCTCTGTTCGATTCATTGCGGTCCAACTGAGGCCCGGAGAAACTCCGCCAGCCCACGGACGAAATTACTATGCGCATAGGATCCGAACGCAGCAGAACTTGCCAATGGACGAACGTCACCACCACTATCACAAGGTTTCCCCGGCATAGACCGAGTCACACCTATGCCGTCGAGATTCCTGCCACAAAGTCTCCCTTCCAGTAACGAGTAAGGGAACAACGGGCAACTCTCCACGATTAAGGAGGTGTTTCTCCACGATCTTCACTACTTTCCCAGTGGCGGAACAACGCCCAATGCCACCGCGGGCTGTATAAATAGGCCCTCATCGGACCCAGAGGTGGGGACACACATATACACCTATAGGCAGACTCACGCAGAGACATGTAGAGAGAGAAGGCATCCTCGGGTTAGCATAGCTCCAAGCCGAGGAGAGAACGGCTCCCTTGTGCCGTGTGTTAGCTAGGTGCGATTGATAAACACAGATCCAGAGGGGGGGTGAATGGATCTTTCAAAGAATTCTACCCAATTCAAAATTCGAATGAGATGATAACAACAAGATCAGTGGACAATTGATCAAACATAAGATATGCAAACTCAATTAAACTCTAGGATATAGATAATCAATTAAATCACTGTCCTAGCATGCATCTAGCGGAAGCAGGCAATCAAACAAACCACTGCACAAGGATTTTTAGGTGGTTCGGTCCAAAGACCTACGTCTACCCCTCACTCCCAACCGGAGTGAGGCTTCCACTAGTAACACTAGCACAGCAGACTCAGTCTGCAACAAATGCTGCCAAACAGCTTGACCAAGGGAACAACCTCCCCTCTTCCTCTCAACCGGAGGGACACCCCAAGTGACTCCCAGCCACTTGGAAACCAGAGACACACGGTCTCTCTTCCTCCAGACCCGGAGGGAACCCCTGGACTTGCTACCCACAAGCCCAGAACCGGAGGACCAAACCTCCCTTCCTCCAAACCGGAGGGGAACCTAGAGACCCAAGTCTCTCTTCCTCTGAAACCCAGAGGGAAACACAAGTGACACCAAGTCACCTGCAAACTAGAGGTCTCGGACCTCTCTTCCTCCCAACCGGAGGGAAACAACCAATGACACCCAGTCAAAGGCAACCAGAGACGCAAGTCTCTCTTCCTCCACACCGGAGGGAACCCGACCTCACACTAGAGGATCGGAAGAACAGCAAGTGAATAGTTCAAAGGAAAAACAAAAACGCAGCAACAGAAAGCTGAAAAGATAAAATCAAATGTGGCTCTCGCAGGAGCTGGCTGGCCTGGATTTGATCCACGGTCCAGCAGGAACTTCTTCTTCTGCTTCTCTCTTTCTCCCAGCAGGAACTCTCTTTTCTTCTTCTTCTTCTTTCTTTCTTCTTCTTCTTCTCACTGCTTCAGCCTTCTCCTTCTTCTCACTTCTTTTCTTCTTCTTCTCTATTCTCTATATTGTGGAGGCACTCTCTGCTCTTCAGCTTTTCTCGATGGCTCTCTTCATTTCGATCACCCTCAGCCGATGGAGGAGACTCCATATATATACCAGCAGCAGGCAGCTAGGGCTTATGCTCTTTTCGATTCCCGCCCAAGCTTCAGTGGTCCACGTGTCAGCATTTCAGCCTCTACGATCACGTGCAAGTCTTGATGGCCTCATCCATTAAACCTGTCAGATAATCAGTTGAATAATAGTATCAGATGATGTATAGACTTGAAAATTTAACTGAGTGTACAGACTTCGTGAGGACATCAGCCCAAGGCGTCAACGCTTCCATCGTGCAGCGTCGCCTCAGCTCCTCAAGCGAGATGCTCACGCCCTTGGCAACTGGCCAATGCGTCAACGCATCCCGTGTCAGCGTCGACGCAGTGAACAAGACAGAAAGCGAAAGACGCACAATTGCGTCTACGCAGTCAGCCAAGTGTGTCAACGCACTAAAAGCACAGAACCCATGAAGACAGACAGGCTGAACAGACTTTGATGCTCAAAGACGAGTGTATAGACTTTGTGATGAATGCACACGATGCAAAGGACTTTGTACATACTTGGCCAATGTATAGACTTTGCAAGCGCTAGGCCAAAGTATAGACTTCAAAGAAATGGCTGTACAGACTTTGAAGACCAATGCCAGTGTATAGACTTTGCTTCGAACGTAGGTAAAAGTGAGGATTGTATAGACTTTGAGAAGCACAGTCCATTGTACAGACTTGATTGCAAGCTGAAACAGTCGGATGTACAGACTTGCTGAAACAGTCCGATGTACAGACTTCAAGAACTCTAGACAACGGACGCTGTACAGACTTCACAAGATGAAGACTCTGTATCGACTTGAAGACCATGAGCCAATGTATAGACTTGCCTTAACAATGAATGTGTAGACTTTGAAACAGGAATCAGGCAAACGGATGTACAGAGTTGGCCAAAGCAGCAATGTATAGACTTTGAAACAAAGACAATGTATCGGCTTTGAAACAAAGGCAGTGTATAGACTTGATGTAGTTCTGCTGCCAATGTACATACTTTGATTCCCAAATGCGATGTAGAGACTTTGTGAGAGGCACACGATGCAAAGACTCTATAAAGACTTAATGGCATGCAGCAATACACTGGACGATGTATAGACTTTAGAGCAACAAAAAGTAGACAAAGCAGCATGGCGTCAACCCAGTTGTTCCACTGCGTCAACGCAGTAAGTAAACCAGCAACTACTGCGTCAACGCAGTGTCCTTGTAGCGTCAATGCAGCTAGTGAACAGACAGCCAATGCGTCAACCCAATCTCCAACTGCGTCAACGCACTGCATGAACAACTAGCCACTACGTTAACCCAATCTAGCCATATTCATGAATTAGATATTCAAGCAAACAATCAGATATTTAAGCAGTCAAACAGTCATCTAAATTAATTAGCACACCTCAGTGTGACTCATGGTGTGTCAGCCATCATCAAAACCACACAGGGGCACAACAATCTCCCCCTTTTTGATGATGGTAACACTATGAGTTACACTGACTCAGATTAGATTCTTCTCCCCCTTTGCCTTCAGCAAAAAGACATGAGTTGAAGAGGAAAGAATAAGACTGTATAAAAAGAGTGAATTAAAAGCTCCCCCTTTTGACTAATCTGCCCATTTTACTTTAGCAAAACGAATAATCCAGAGATGTCATATGAGACACTCAACATAGTTCAGCAGATGAGGACAACACAATATCAGAAGCAATTAAATCAATTCTCCCCCTTTGTTAAACAACTTATGCAGTGATGCATATGCAGCAAATACTCCCCCTTTGACATGGCAGAAGATATAGAGCTAATGCAGACAAACAACATGATCAGACAATCTAGCACATTGTCCCCTTATGCAAATAGTCTCTCAAACAGACCAGAGAATCTTGCCCTTATGATCTATGATGCAAGAGAAATCCATAAGGATGAACTCTGGTTATCCAAAAACTGCAAGTACACATGGTAAACTGAGAGAAGTGCTTCTCAAAAATGACAACCAGTCTAATACCACTGAATCAAAACACAGTGATAAAGAGCCATAGGATGAGCAGATTCATCAGTTAGTGAAAATTGAGATATTGAACTTTTCAGCAAGATACTAACTTCATAGAACAGAATTTTTAAGTTCTAGAGTCCTCCATTATAAAAGCTTATGAAACCTTGATTTTCAGATATGGTTTAAGAATGATGTAAACAAGTTTTTCAAAAAGAATTGTACTCATATCTGAACCAGCTCTTAATAAAAAGGAACTACAAGCTCATATAAAATTCTAGTTCAACAAACTTCCATCTTACTTAGTTTAATTTCCATGACAGTTTTAGGAGATACATAAGAGAATGCAACAGAATTTTACATTGTTCTTTCAGAATTTGATTTACACTTGTTCATAATTTTCTTTTTAAATGAATAATTTTGGTTTATCAACACCTTTTGACATGGGGAGACACCTTGATCAGAGGCCCGAATCCCCAGTTACTCAGTGTGACAACCGTATTGCTTCTCCCATTTTGGAGAACAGAGGTAGCATTGGAAGTATCTTTGGCATGAGGATACACCTTGATTAGAGGCCAGAATCCCCAGTTACTCAATACAACAATGCCATTGCTCTGCCAAATTTTCACAGTATTTTCAATCATCTCTTTAAGCAGAGTTAACCATGGTACTTCATGACACAATCCTTTGGATAGGTTTCTCAGTAACCACAGTTATTGCTCTGTCCATGATTCAGAACAAGTTAAGTGTTTAAGAAAAATCACATACACTATATATCTCAGTCAACATAGACAAGGATATCAACTTTTCAGATGTCAGAAGCTCTTACATGAATTTATATGAAGCAGACAGTTAAAGTTTATTAGTAGATTGAATCAGATATTTCCAAGTTCCTTGTGTCCAAACATGAGTACATAAGACTTACCAGTTCCAGTTAACAAATGTTCTTAAGCATGTATAATGGAAGGTTCCTCATTGAAGATGTTTTAACTTTTATGAAGTAGTATTCAGGCTGAAGATTTACTTCATATCTCAGCTTAGTAATTCAAGTGAGAATATTCAACAGACAGCATGGATTCTGAAAAATTGTAGCAAAGGAGCTGCTCTTGAGCATAGAAGTTCAAGGATGACTGAAAAGAAGTGAAGCTCTCCTTCAGCAGATTTAGGAGAGACAGACAGATGCCTATAAAGTATGAATTCAGATTTTGAACAACTTCAGAAGCAGTCAAGAAAGATCTTTTGATACCACTTTCGTGATGGAATCACTGACACTATAGAATTGACAAGATGAATCAAGTAGGTGGATAGGAAGAGTTCAGATAAAAACACAACTGAACGGTTTAAGCATGCTCCCCCTATCTATATGCAGTGAGACACTACCTTCCCCCTTTTTTGATTTTTCAAACAGGAATGCTCCCCCTTTCTAGATGCGATGAAATATTTCTTTTTAGATTTTTCAATGAAGGAAAGTGTAATGCAACTAACTACATGTATGCAAAGACATGCAATGCACTACTCTTCAAATGCAACATCAGTCAAGCTCCCCCTTACAGAGTGCATGATATGCAATTAAAGCACTGAACATGATATTAAAAATTTATGCTCATTCAGACTGCCCTATAAAGAGATATGACCCATGGTACTAGGTGAAGAACTTAGTCTAGAAGACCATCTCACACATAGTAAGAACCTCCAGGCAGATTTCCCTGCCTTTTAGTAGCTTACTATTAGATATACCATGGTGGTCATGCATGATAGTGCAATTCAACATACAAGAAGTTTGGCATATCATTCATCATGGCATTTGTGTGCAGTGCATTTAGAAATAAACTCAATCATTTTCATGAGAATTTCAGATTTTTCCAATTAGTTTCAGTTAGACAATGCGCAAAAGAATTATCATGATATGCAGTGCATTCAGATCACACAAATCAGAATACAAAGTTTTCAGAATTTACCTGAATGGGGTTTTATCATCTTGGGTGCCTTGGTTTAATTTACCCCTCTTTATTCCTCAATCCAAGGCACACCTGCAAAGTATTTGATCATCTTGATCCTGCAGGGACCCAAGCAGCTTTGGGTCCTGCGTTAGCCCTGACAGGTGATCTAAGCAAATTCATAGCAATATGGTCACCATGATCCATCAGATAGTAATTTTTCATAGAGTGACCAACCTTCCCACAATATCTACATGACGTGACTGGTTTCTGATTTTTATGATGCATAGTAACAGTAGCATAAGGTTTATAAACATGTTCATAAGATTTTCTGTTATATGCATGAACAGTTTGGTTCTTATTCCTAACCAGCCAACATTCAGAAGATTTGTGACCTTGCTTCCCACAGTTATAGCATGAAAATCTTGCAAATGATTTTGCAGGGAATTTGACACCATAGGGGTTAACAGTGTTCTTCTGAACATGCCAACAGTTCTTGACTGTATGGCCATTCTTGCCACAGTGAGAGCAAGCAAAAGAATTTCTTCTATGAAAATCATTTTTACCCCAAGTAGATCTAAACCAGCACTCAGCAGCCTTGTGCCCAGGCTTATTGCAGTTGAAGCACACAATGTGCTGACTAGAATTATGTTTAGATCCATATGGATCATGAAAGTGCATGGAGGACCTGGCATGTAGTTTATTGTCTTCTTTCATGATAAAACAATCATTCATGAGATGACCATGCTTCCCACAATAATAACATGAAGCATCAGGCTTCCTAGCAGCATGGTTTCTATCAGAAAGATTTCTTGAATGAAAAGTTCCACTAGTATGCTCATCCTTTAACATCAATCTGTAATCTTCCATTATGTGACCTCCTTTCCCACAATAATAACATGACCCATTTTTAATATGAGTGTGTGAGAGATCATGTGAATTGTGTGTAGCCTTCTTTATAGTAACAGGAGTGTCTTTATCCTTCTTCTGTGAAGTTTCACCCTTTTTCAATTTTTGATTTTGTTCCGCAGTTTTGGGTCTCACAGTGGATTTCTGTGCAGTGAATTGGAAGACAGAAGGAGCAGAGGTTGTGTTCTGATTGGTAGCTTTGACAAAAACAGTAGATGTTTCATTCCCATTACTCCTTTTATTTGTCGGACTATAGCCCAGTCCCTTTCTCTCAAAGTTATCACTCTTTCCAAGAAGCTTATTCAGATTGTCCTTTCCTTTGACAAATTTTGATAGAGAATTTTTCAAATCTTTAATCTCAGAATTCAAGCCACAAATATTAGCTTCATATTTGGACAGATCTGTTTCACAGGAAATGACTTGTTGATGCAAGGCATCATTCAGACTTTTGAGTTTTTCAACTTCCTGTTTTAGTTTTGTTTCATTGTCAGCTTCAGATAGGGACTTATGAAGATCATCAACTTCTTGTTGAAGGGATGTGATAGTAAGCTCATATCCAGCTATTTTTCGTTCACTGCAACTGACATTTCCATTTAACATTAAGTTGATGGTTTTTAGACTCTCAATTTCTTGTTCAGCATTCATCAACCTATCAGAATTATCCACACTCACACACTTGCCTTTTTCCATTGTCATTAGCCTATCTGTCAGCTGGGTGTTTAGATGTTTCAACTCATTGATTTCCTCTTTCAGTTTACTGTTATGCTCTAGTAGATCAGCATCAAGCACCCATTCATCTGAGAGAGACTGACATTCATGAAACATTTCCTGTTATTTTTCAGATTGAAGTTTGTCAAGATTTTTCTGAATCTCTGAATTTGTTACTCTATCAGCCTCTAGTTTTTCAGAAATCAATCTATTTTCTTTTTCAGGATTTATTGATTTGAGTTCAAATTCCTTGAGCTAATTATTGAGTATTTCATTTGCAGATTTCATTTTTTCCAATTCAGAGTTGACACATTCTAATTCTCTCACCAATTTTTCATTTTGAACAATATCATTGTTGTGAGCCTGATCAACTAAGCTAAGCATTTCCTTTAGTTCAGCAATTTCACAAACAAGCTCTTGACTTTCCTTTTTGTGTAGACCAACTTGTTTCATAAGAGATTATTTTTCAGATTTGAAATGATCTAAGTCTGAACTAATAGAATCAAACTCTGTTATCTGTCTTCTAAATATTTCATATTCAGTTTTCAGAGTTTCAAGATTTTCACCTCCTAGTTTTTCCAGCTTCTTTTTCAGTCTTCTATACCTCTTACTCATTTTTTCATGGGAGTGTAACAGATCAGCATAGGCATCTACCCAGTCATCTAAAGTGAAGCTAGAGAAAGGGATGATTACCTCTTCAGCATCTTGGAATTCCTCTTGATCACTACTATGGTTGCTCTCTTCAGCCATCATGCAGTTATCCTCATTCATCCTCTGAGCTAGCTTCAGCTGATCCAGAATGTCCTTAGCGGACCTGCAGTCATAAAAATAAGAATGTAGAGCCTTGTCAGTAGCTGCTCTCATCAGGTTAAAGGCTTTCTGATTTTCTCCATATTTTGACTTGTGACTTTTAGTCCATTTGGACTTTTCCTTTGGCAATCTGTGGGGACCTTGTGAAATTAACTTCCACATATCCGGATTAATCATTTTCACATAATTGTGAAGACTGCTAATCCATGAGTTAAAGTTAGAGCCATTGAAAACCGGTGGAGAACCCATTGAATAAATCGACAACTAGATTAATGCAGCAAAGGGTAGAAACAGAAATGCACCAAGGGACAACAGGATCCTCTGCAGATCGTTGGATCTGATCAATCAGAGAACCGCTCTGATACCAATTGTTAGCTAGGTGCGATTGATAAACACAGATCTAGAGGGGGGGTGAATGGATCTTTCAAAGAATTCTACCCAATTTAAAATTCGCATGAGATGATAACAACAAGATCAGTGGACAATTGATCAAACATAAGATATGCAAACTCAATTAAACTCTAGGATATAGATAATCAATTAAATCACGGTCCTAGCATGCATCTAGCGGAAGCAGGCAATCAAACAAATCACTGCACAAGGATTTTTAGGTGGTTCAGTCCAAAGACCTACGTCCACCCCTCACTCCCAACCGGAGTGAGGCTTCCACTAGTAACACTAGCACAGCAGACTCAGTCTGCAACAAATGCTGCCAAACAGCTTGACCAGGGGACAACCTCCCCTCTTCCTCTCAACCGGAGGGACACCCCAAGTGACTCCCAGCCACTTGGAAACCAGAGACACACGGTCTCTCTTCCTCCAGACCCGGAGGGAACCCCTGACTTGCTACCCACAAGCCCAGAACCGGAGGACCAAACCTCCCTTCCTCCAAACCGGAGGGGAACCTAGAGACCCAAGTCTCTCTTCCTCTGAAACCCAGAGGGAAACACAAGTGACACCAAGTCACCTGCAAACTAGAGGTCTCGGACCTCTCTTCCTCCAAACCGGAGGGAAACAACCAATGACACCCAGTCAAAGGCAACCAGAGACGCAAGTCTCTCTTCCTCCACACCGGAGGGAACCCGACCTCACACTAGAGGATCGGAAGAACAGCAAGTGAATAGTTCAAAGGAAAAATAAAAACGCAGCAACAGAAAGCTGAAAAGATAAAATCAAATGTGGCTCTCGCAGGAGTTGGCTGGCCTGGATTTGATTCACGGTCCAGCAGGAACTTCTTCTTCTGCTTCTCTCTTTCTCCCAGCACGAACTCTCTTTTCTTCTTCTTCTTCTTTCTTTCTTCTTCTTCTTCTCACTGCTTCAGCCTTCTCCTTCTTCTCACTTCTTTTCTTCTTCTTCTCTATTCTCTATATCGTGGAGGCACTCTCTGCTCTTCAGCTTTTCTCGATGGCTCTCTTCATTTCGATCACCCTCAGCCGATGGAGGAGACTCCATATATATACCAGCAGCAGGCAGCTAGGGCTTATGCTCTTTTCGATTCCCGCCCAAGCTTCAGTGGTCCACGTGTCAGCATTTCAGCCTCTAGGATCACGTGCAAGTCTTGATGGCCTCATCCATTAAACCTATCAGATAATCAGTTGAATAACAGTATCAGATGATGTATAGACTTGAAAGTTTAACTGAGTGTACAGACTTCGTGAGGACATCAGCCCAAGGCGTCAACGCTTCCATCGTGCAGCATCGCCTCAGCTCCTCAAGCGAGATGCTCACGCCCTTGGCAACTGGCCAATGCGTCAACGCATCCTGTGTCAGCGTCGACGCAGTGAACAAGACAGAAAGCGAAAGACGCACAATTGCGTCTACGCAGTCAGCCAAGTGCATCAACACACTAAAAGCACAGAACCCATGAAGACAGACAGGCTGAACAGACTTTGATGCTCAAAGACGAGTGTATAGACTTTGTGATGAATGCACACGATGCAAAGGACTTTGTACATACTTGGCCAATGTATAGACTTTGCAAGTGCTAGGCTAAAGTATAGACTTCGAAGAAATGGCTATACAGACTTTGAAGACTAATGCCAGTGTATAGACTTTGCTTCGAACGTAGGTAAAAGTGAGGATTATATAGACTTTGCGAAGCACAGTCCATTGTACAGACTTGATTGCAAGCTGAAACAGTCGGATGTACAGACTTGCTGAAACAGTCCGATGTACAGACTTCAAGAACTCTAGACAACGGACGCTGTACAGACTTCACAAGATGAAGACTCTGTATCGACTTGAAGACCATGAGCCAATGTATAGACTTGCCTTAACAATGAATGTGTAGACTTTGAAACAGGAGTCAGGCAAACAGATGTACAGAGTTGGCCAAAGCAGCAATGTATCGACTTTGAAACAAAGACAATGTATCGGCTTTGAAACAAAGGCAGTGTATAGACTTGATACAGTTCTGCTACCAATGTACATACTTTGATTCCCAAATGCGATGTAGAGACTTTGTGAGAGGCACACGATGCAAAGACTCTATACAGACTTAATGGCATGCAGCAATACACTGGACGATGTATAGACTTTAGAGCAACAAAAAGTAGACAAAGCAGCATGGCGTCAACCCAGCTGTTCCACTGCGTCAACGCAGCAAGTAAACCAGTAACTACTGCGTCAACGCAGTGTCCTTGTAGCGTCAACGCAGCTAGTTAACAGACAGCCAATGCGTCAACCCAATCTCCAACTGCGTCAACGCACTGCATGAACAACTAGCCACTACGTTAACCCAATCTAGCCATATTCATGAATTAGCTATTCAAGCAAACAATCAGATATTTAAGCAGTCAAACAGTCATCTAAATTAATTAGCACACCTCAATATGACTCATGGTGTGTCAGCCATCATCAAAACCACACAGGGGCACAACACTGTGGCGGAAGGAATCTCCATATGGGAAGTAGGGTTTGAGAGGTTCCTCTATGGATCTTCCTCCCTCTGTCTCTCTGAGCACTCTCCGAGCACTCCTTCCTCCACTCAAGCCCATCAGTTTCTCTTTCTCTCGTTCTACCCTTCCTCCAGCTCTCTTTCTCCTTACTTCTATACGTCTATGACTTAAACAATGGAGGGTTGTCTCTTGGGATCACTCCCGGGACTCCTTTTGATGTCGTTGTCTAGTGATTGCAGTTTTTCTCGAATGGTCGGCTGCTCTTTTCTAACAAATAAATATTAAAAGTGTGGTACGAGACTAGATGAATATTTTTTCTACCTCTGCAAGTGCAAAACCTTATCTTACCATATCAAATAAAGAATTGTGAGAGTGACCGCAAGATAGATATATATATTCTTGTACTACATCCTGAAAGCTGTGCAAAGAGACTTTTATGATATGACTAAATTTCAAATAAAGATCCCATTTAATTAACAGATTTAATTGAAAAAGCCCATGGATTCCCACTCTGACAAGCTGGTCGATCGACCGTCAATCTTTATTTTTTAAGCCACAACCTTCCTTAATAATTATGTGCAGATGGAGAAGGCTTTTTTTCACCAAAAGCAGCTCGATCTGGAGCCTGGAATCCATTGCTTTTCGGATCTTTTCCTATTCGTCGTTGCTTTCAGTACTGCTTTGCAAATGCAAAGATAAACGCCAAATTGAGATCTCTCTTTTCCCCCTGTCCGCTAAAAGGCACCGCACTGCAGTGGAAGCCATCGACTGCAGCCGACCTTCCCGCGTGTCCCAAAGGGATCTCTGCTTTGCGAACATCAATTCCGATTTTCTTATACCCTCGAAATCATCTACTCCGGAAAGAAAGTAGTAAAAATCCTCCTGATCAGTTGTGAAACACGAAAGATACGATCGAAGATCTTGCCATCCTAAGCACGCACTTGAAACCCACGTACCTACGGCTGTGCATGGAGGTTCTTGCATGGTGGTGGGTTATTCTCTTGGATAAGAAGGCAAAGGTACTTAGTCGAGGTTCTACTTTGGATAATTACGGGAGGAGGATAACATTTTATTAGACCGAGGGCAACAAGAAGGGATGCCCACCTGAAAAAGGTAGGCCTGATCACTTCGTTCTCTTTGTCGTATTATTCTTCTGACTTGGACTTTTCCCTTATAATCGCTATAACGGTGATGGTGTGCACCTACCGTATCGGGATTGTGTCAAAGGAACATTTGCATGCCGACGTGCATCGACATTGTGTGATCATGATATGATATCATTTATATATAATAATTTATTTTTATTCAAAAATATTTTTTCTCTAAAAAATTTATTCGTGACATGATATCGTATCATGTAACGTACCAGATCATGCCACTATAAAATCTACACCGTTCAGAGTTCGATCGGGGTGCGTGACAAACTTTAATTTTGATACGAATAGATTTTAGAGATTTCTCGGTAGATGCCACGGCATCTTCAGCGGGAGGTTTCCGAGCTTCTGCACTTGATTGTGTTGGTTATATAATTATATATATATATATATGTGTGTGTGTGTGTGTGTGTGTGTTGTTCAAACAATGGCAGGAGAGGTTGATATCTTTATGTTTAGCTGATGTTGATGCCTCGCGAGCCGCCGCAAAATCTACATTTGGGAACGCGGCGGCTCTTTCGTCACTCCCGCATGCACGTATACCTACTTTGTTTTAGGATTTGATTATTCAGTAGATCTTTTTTTTATTTGTCTCAGACGCTAAAAAAAGAGGCTTTGATTCAACGGCCGCGTCAGTGGCCGCTCCACCCACGTGTGCTTCCTAGCTCCTGGCGTGGCTCGCGTTAAAAAATTCAAAAGATAGCAAATCACTTGTGAGAGAACCGATTTCCTGTTGCCTCTCGGACCACCGTCGAATGCAGAGCCTTACAAAATGGAAACCAGTTATATTAATTATATTCGATTTTTCTTTGGCTTCCCCTGTAATCTGTTGGAAATGAGACTTGGTGTGTTGATTCAAATTCTTTCATTAATATTTAATCCCGTATTAGAAGTTTGAAAGACTTCTTTGATTTTATGTATTGTGACGTCTCTAGTCTGCACCTAGAGAAATCAGCGGAATCGCGGGGTTGAGTCATATCTCCGAGATGGAACGCCAGTGAACCCTATGCTACGAGGAGGGGGCGTCTTCCGTTTCAAAGACAATGTTATCTGAGACACGTTTCTCTCCCAATCAGGCGATTCTGAACTTATTTCTCTTTACTATTATATAGTTGATTACTTAGATAATTGGTTTGTTCCGGACTAGCATATTTCCCCGATAGTTTCAACAATTTTGAAACGGAAGACTTTGCTATGTCTGGATATTCACTGTCTAGTATGGAGGATCAGAGGTCTGAACAATTCTCGGGTACCAATTTTAAGAGATGACAACAGAAGATGAAATTTCTTATGACCTCTCTAGGTCTATTTTCTGCTATCAGTGAAACAAAGGATGTGCCATCCTCTTCTGATACAGGCCACACTCATGACTCATCTATTCCTGCCAACAATACATCTTTTGTAGTAGGGTCTATTTCTGTCAAACCTGCGTACACCCCTAATGAAAAGGATTATTTATGCCATGGTCGAATTCTTAGTAACCTGCATGATACACTGTATGACATTTATTGTTCCATTCCTACTGCACGTGAAGTATGGAAAACATTAGAAGATAAATACGATAAAGAAGATGCTGGAATTGAACGATTTATTGCATCTAAATTTCCTCATTTTACCGTGTCTGATACTATGTCTGTAGTTTCACAAACTCATGAATTTCTCAATATTGTATGTGAAATGAAAACAAGAGGTCAAAATATGGATGAAAATTTAATAGTTTCAAGTTTGATTGATAAACTCCCACCTTCTTGGCATAACTTTGCTAGATCCCTTCAACATAAACATTCTAAGATTTCACTGGATGAACTTTAATGTTCTATTCGAATTGAGGAAGAACAAAGAAAGCTGATTGAGTCTAAAAACTCCTCCAATGTCAACCTGACTGAAAACCGAAATAGAAATGGTCATAATCCTAGGTTCAAAATCCTAATCTTAGATTTCGTAACAAAAAGAAGACCAATTATCAAAAGAATCAAAAATATAAGGCTAAAGGAAAAATTTTCAAGAATCAGTCAAATCAAAAGTGTTACTATGTGTGCAGAAGACCAGGCCATTTTGTCAAGAACTGCTATGAGAGAAAGGATAGTGGCAGACCTCGTCCCAGGTTCCAACGCCATGATCACAACGCAGCTCCAAATCCTCAAGTCAACATGATAACTTCTAGAGCTTCTTCTTCTGAGCCTTCTAATGAGTTTGTAACATTATTCCCTGAAATAAATTTAATTAATTTCTCTAATGATTGGTGGATAGATATGGGGGCTAACACTCATGTTTGCTTTGATCGACATACTTTTACCACCTATCAGGCTACTAACAAGAGCGTGACTTTGGGGAACTCCAGTGCTGCTCGAGTTGTGAGGGAAGAACAAGTTGATTTGAAGTTAACTTCAGAAAAGGTCATATCTCTCCAAGGAGTACATCACGTGCCTGCAATTCGGAGGAACCTAATTAGCGGATTCTTGTTGAATAAGAATAATTATAAGTTAGTTTTTGAGTCTAGAAAAGTTGTTATTACCAAATTTATAATTTTTATTGGTAAGGGTTATGTAAGTGAAGGTTTATTTAGGTTAAATATACTTTGTCCCAAAGTTGTCAATAATATCAATATTTGTTCTGATTCCTCAACTTCTGTCATCAATACAGATTCTAGTGATTTATGGCACTCTAGACTTTGTCATATAAACCATAAGACTATGAGAAGGATGATGGGTTTAATCTAATTCCTAGAACGAATATAAATGATAAGTCTAGATGTGAAACATGTGTTGAAGCAAAACTCCCTAGACATCCCTTTAAATCTGTTGAAAGGAGTAGTGATCTTTTAAATTTAATTCACACATATATATGTGATTCAAATTGTGTATTAACTATAAATGGCAAGAGATATTTTATAACCTTTATAGATGATCACTCTAGATTTTGCTATATATATCTCTTAAGATCTAAAGATGAAGCCTTAGAAAAATTTAAAATCTATAAAAACTTAGCAAAAAATCAAATAGGAAAAACTATCAAAAGGCTTAGGTCTAATAGAGGAGGAGAATATATTTCTAATGACTTTGCTCAATTTTATGATGAAAGTGGAATCATACATGAAACAACTGTCCCTTATTCTGCTCAATCTAATGGTATAGCTGAAAGGAAAAATAAAACTTTATTAGATGCAGTAAATTCAATGTTAACCTATTCTGCTGGTTTGCCAAACAATATGTGGGGGGAAGCTTTATTAACTACATGCTATACTTTAAACATGATACCTCATAAGAAAATTGAATCTACACCCTATGAACTATGATGTAAAAGAAAACCCAACTTAAATAATCTAAAAGTTTGGGGCTGTTTTGTAAAAGTTAAAATTCCTAAAAATAGGAAGAGGAAAATATGCCCTAAAACTGTAGATGCTATATTTATTGGATATGCTGAAAATAGTGTTACAAACAAGTTCTTTGTTATAAAATCTGATATTAGTGAAATAAGTGTCAACACTATTATTGAAATAAGAACATCTGATGCTGTTTATTATGAAAATATTTTTCCTATGAAAAATAATGTTATAAGACATATTGAAGAAGGAACATCATCTCTCAATCCCTCTCAACATGACACTTCTATTATAGAACCTGAGCTTGTTGTAGAAAGACCAAAAAGAGTAAGAAAAAAAAAGAACTTTGGTGATGATTTCCTAATTTATTTAGCCGAGGATGATCCTCTAACCTTTCATGATGCAATGGCTTCTATTGACTCAAGTTTTTGGAAAGAAGCCATTAATAGAGAAATAGATTCAATTATGAATAATCATATATGGATTTTATGTGATTTACCCCCTGGGTGTAAACCAATTGGTTATAAATGGATCTTTAAAAGGAAAATTAAACCTGATGGTTCCATTGATAAATTTAAAGCAAGATTAGTTACAAAAGATTACACACAAAAGAAAAGAATGGATTATTTTGACACATACTCTCATGTTTCTAGATTTGCCACCATACGTGTGCTAATTACCTTGGCTACCATATATAGACTCAAGATACATCAAATGGACGTTAAAATTACTTTCCTTAATGGAGATTTAGAAGAGGAGATCTATATGGATCAGTCAGAAGATTTTATGATATGTGGATAGGAGAATAAAGTTTGTAAATTAATTAAGTCCTTGTATGATTTAAAACAAGCACCTAAACAATGGAATGAAAAATTCAACAAGGTTATTTTATGAAATGGTTTTATTATAAATGATTCTGATAAATGTGTTTACAGTAAAATTGTTAATTCTTCTTGTGTGATATTATGTCTTTATGTTGATGATATTTTAATATTTAGAACCAACATGGAAATTATTAATGAAACAAAGTCCTTTTTATCTTCTCAATTTGACATGAAAGATTTAGGTCTTGCTGATGTGATATTAAGAATTAAACTCAATAGAACATCTAATGACATTTCTATGTCTCAATCACATTATGTGCATAAAATTTTAGAAAGATTTAATTATTTAGATTGTATTCCTATTTCTACACCCTTTACTCCTGGTACAAATTTAACAAAAAATTTAAATAATCCTATTTTTCAAGAGAAATATGCACAAATCATAGGTAGTCTCATGTATCTAACAAATAGCACTAGACCTGATTTGGCTTATGTTGTGGGGGTACTAAGCAGATTCACGAGGAACCCTAGTCAAGAACATTGGTATGCCTTAGAAAGAGTTTTCAAATATCTTAAAGGAATAATGGATTTAGCATTAACTTTTTCTAGATTCCCTACTGTCCTAGAAGGGTATTGTGATGCAAATTGGATCACTAATTCTTCTGATACCATTTCTACAAGTGGTTATGTGTTCACTCTATGAGGGACAGCTGTGGTATGGAAATCTGTAAAACAAACTATAATTGCTAGATCTACTATGGTAGCTGAATTAATTGCGTTAGATATTGCATATGCTGAAGCTGAATGGCTTAAGAATCTTTTATCTGATATTCCTGTTGTGAGTAGACCTTTACCTACAATTTCTATGCATTGTGATAGTCGTTCTGTGATAGATACAATTAAACAAAGTACAATTAATGAAAAGAGAAGACATCTGAGTATTAGATGGAACTCTATGAGAGAGAAAATTTCACAAGGTGTGATTTCATTGAAATTTATAAAATTATTGGATAATTTAGTAGATCCTTTCACAAAAGGTCTAGCGAGGAGGCTAGTATTTGAATCATCAAGGGGGATGGGGTTGAAATCCCATAGTTAGTTACCATAGCAGATACCCAACCTATGCGATTGGAGATTCCATGAAGTAGGTACAATTTGGAATATGAGCTATTGGGTAACTGGAGAGCACTACTTACTTTGTATACCTATCCCCGTGAATAATGATTAGCTCTACTATAACGGCACCAGGATGAGCTATGCTCTTAATGGGATCAAGGCCTTATAAGGTAGGGTATGGACCGTGGCAGGTACCCTTGGAGACCCACCTATGTGAGTGTGATCGTGGGGCCACGATCTATAGGAATTAGGTATTCTCTTGAGCACTCATGAGACGAGATATCAGCGCATAGCCTATAGCACTACCATATAAAGAATCTGATCATGTGATGTACTATGTTATGAATTAAGTAACAGTCAGAGTAAAATGTCTTATTTCAAGGCCTAGTCCACTACAGTCTCTTTTAGATGATGACTTATCTTCACTAAGTGAAGGTTCAAGTCCGGAAGACACCTTAACCCATGACATAGTAGTTCTGCCCAGAACATTGTTTTATTTTGTTTACTTCGTTAATTTTAGAATTTGAATCAAGTGGGGGAATGTTGGAAATGAGACTTTTTGTGTTGATTCAAATTCCTTCATTAATGTTTAGTCCCGTATTGGAAGTTGGAAAGACTTCCTTGGTTTTATGTATTGGAGAGCTCAACCTTGGGTCGAGACCCAAGGGTCATAGGATGTGGGATCGAATTGTGTGTCGAATTAAGTTGTTTGATCGAATATAAGTAAATAATATATTTATTTATTTATTTGTTTGTTTGTTCGGGCCGTGCTGCACTGTGTTGGGTTACTGAGTTTGAATTCAATTTGGATGTACCGTTGGGTTTCGTCTGTTGGGCCTTGGCCAAGGGTTGCTTCCTTGCCAATTACCTGAGACTTCTATTAAAGGGGTTTGATTCTGATTTTCATAGACACAGAACACTAGTGCGAACTCGAACTGTGCTCTCTGAAACTCTGCATGCGAATTCTCTTCTCTGCTCTCTCTCTAGATTTCTTTTTTGCTCTCAATAGAACTTCATCAACAAGTGATCAGATTTGGGACGTCTCTAGCCTGCACCTAGAGAAGTCGGCGGAATCGCGGGTTTGAGTCATATACCGGGGACGGAACGCCAGTGAACCTTGTGCTACGAGGAGGGGACTTCTTCTGTTCCAAAGACACTGTCATTTGAGACACGTTTCTCTCCCAATCAGGCGATTCTAAATTTATTTCTCTTTACTATTATAGTTGATTACTTAGATAATTGGTTTGTTTCGGACTAGCATATTTCCCCTATAGTTCCAACATAACCAAAACCCCTCCGAGCCTTGATCTTCTATGCTCGTGCTCTTGGGTTGTTTGGATTCAAGAGCTTCTTTCTCAAGTTGTTTGAGCTCTTTTCTCAAGTTCTTTGGGACCGTAGAGGCTAAAATATGTCTCATTCGTCTCGTATTATATCTTTGAGATTTATTTAATAGGAAAGAATGAATGGCCACCCTAAGAGAACCTACAACCATTAAAAGGAGCGTCAGAAGGAGCTATAGGAGAGATCCTAGGGGACAACCCTCCGATACTTAAGTCAGGACCGTACGAGAATGAAAAAAAAAAGCTGAAGAGGGAGAGAGTCAAGAACCTGTAACGTGAAGACAATGCTCGGAGAATGTTCAAAGAGGTGAAGAGTGTTCGGAGAGACATGAAGAGAAGAACCAGGAGGAGACCTCTCTCTCAATGCTAGCCTGCAATAGTCTCCTTCGATAGCCGCCTACGTGAGCGCGTGAGGGGCTCTCCCTCTGCTGGAGATGTAGGTCTCTATGCCTTTGTCCTCTTTTCTCTTCTATTGTGTGTCTGTCCTCTATCCCCCTCTATCTCCGTCTGGGGTCCTATTTATATAGGAGGCATCGGTGTTCTGACGTAGCAATGGCGTTGTTCGTGGAGTAGTGTCCTACTTGATCGTGGGGATCACCCATCGCCCACTTGCCCTCTCCTGAAGGGAAGGCCTCGTGGCGGACATCTCGACGATGTGTGTGCGACCCGGTCCCCGTCGGGGTAAGTCCCGTAATGGGAGCCCCAACATTCATCCGTTGGCGAGTAATGTGGCATTCAGAATGCCCGCACGTGAATATTCTACCTATGGGCTGGCGAAGCTTTCATGGGCCCTGATTGGGCCATGTTTACAAGGCCACCAGATGGCTGGGGTGGACCGTTATGGGCTTGGCCGCCCTAACCTGTAATGGGCCTGGCGTTATCGGGTCATACTGGGCTTGGCAAATTTTTCCTTCCTCACTATCCCCCCACTCCCGAGCGTCAAGCGTGCTCAGAGCTCAGGAGGAATTGTATGAGGCCCGACGAGGGAAGAAATCTGGTGAAGCCTTCACGAACTTTCTCATACCTCTGACACAGGAAGTCCCTCCAGTTGTCACTTTTCTTGATGTGCAAGGTAGCCCCCTGCGCATCGGGTGATGTTACTACCAAGAACACCGGCTTTAGAGATGGTTGGGCTGCCAATATCTCTCTCGTTGTCGCGTCGTTGATAGAGATTGACCAATCCTTTGGTGCTGGGTCTCCTTTGAGAATGTGGAATGCCAATTGAGTCTTCCTAGAAGTAGTAGGTGGCGACCGGTGCGATTCTCGGGATCCTTGCCTCATTTTTAGGTGATCGATAAGGGGAAATAACTCTCGTGACCCTCTTGAGAGGTCGCCTCTCCTATAAATAGGAGGCCCATGGGGGAACTTTTGATCACAAAGTGCCTTCTTCCGTGCCTCCACACCTATCTTTTTGAAGCCATGTCGCAGCAAGGTTCTGGTTCTTCTCTAGGGGAGAAATCGCCCACACGTCCCTGCTTCTGTAAGGAGGCTTTGCCAAGGGCTAGCAAACCCCTAGCGAAGGGCAGCAGGAAGGATGCCGTCTCAGAATACTACAAGATGGGTTAGTGGGGTTTTCTTTACAGCTATGTTGGCGAAGGTCCCTCGCTTCTATCCCGACCAGGGACTATTGGGGCCCTCCCCTTGCTCGTATCATCCTGTGGACGATAACTGACGCCCCTGTACCCCTTTTGTGAATAAAACTTCTTCTCTTGCCTTTTTTGCTGCATGTGCTTGCTCTTGTTCCCGTCTTCAAATGCTAGCGTGGCGGTCATGGCCGTAGTTGCTAGGATTAGTCCTCGGTTGGGCCAAGCCTAGATCAACTAAAAGGGGGAACTATCAGTGGTTTGTCTTTGTCCTTCTAACGAGAAGGTAGAGTGAGGTAGACCATGAGAGGACCAGCTTGAGTTTCTGAGGGGCATACTCGGCTCTCTCCTGAAGAGGAGGAATGCTCGCTTGCCATCCTCTAGGAAGTATATGTTAGGTACACTTGTGGGATGGTCGGTGGATCACCACTATTCCTTTAATAAGGAGTCAAGTGGGCCATGAATAACCATCCCAAATTTCTAAGGGGCACGTCTGGCTCTCTCTTAAAGAGGAGGAATGCTCGGATGCCATCCTCTAGGAAGTACCAAAATGGGTACACTAGCGGGGGTGGTCAGTGGTTCACCACGATTCCTCTAATGAGGAGTCAAGTGGGCCATGAAATGATCATCCCCTATTTTTGAGGGGCACGTCTGGCTCTCTCCTAAAAAGGACGAATGCTCAGGTGCCATCCCCTAGGAAGTACTGAGAACGGTACACCTGCGGGGTGGTTGATAGTTCACCACAATTCCTCTAATGAGGAGTCAAGTGGGCCATGAAATGACCGTCCCCAATTTTTGAGAGGCAGATTTGACTCTCTCCAAAAGAGGAGGAATGCTCGGGTGCCATCCTCTAGGAAGTACCGAGATGGGTACACATGCGGGGTGTTCGGTGGTTCACCACAATTCCTCTAATGAGGAGTCAAGTGGGCCATGAAATGAGAGGCACGTCTGGCTCTCTCCTGAAGAGGAGGAATGCTTGGGTGCCATCCTCTAGGAAATACCGAGAAAGATACACATGTGGAGTGGTCGATAGTCCACTATCATATTCATGACCAGTGGGACCATGAAATGACCAGCTCCTTTTCGAGAGGAGCTAGTCTCTCCTTAAAAGGAGAAGGCAACCCGCCTTTTGGAAGCTGAACAATGCCACCCTTGTTGTTTCCGAGGGGAGCGCGCATCTCCTAAGGTGAAGAGGAGCACTGCTCACCTCTTGGAAGCTAAAGAGCCACCCTTGATGTTTTCAAGGGGAGCGCGCATCTCCTAAGGCAGAGAGGAGCACTGCTCACCTCTTGGAAGCTAAAGAGCCACCCTTGATGTTTCCGAGGGGAGTGCGCATCTCCTAAAGCAGAGAGGAGCACTGCTCGTCTCTTGGAAGCTAAGGAGCTACCAATGTTCCTGTGAGTATTGAAGACAGAAGACATGGCGACAAGCTATAATCCAACTCACTCTTTTATTGGAAGAATGTCTTAAGGTTTGCAGAGTTCTAGACACGGGGGATTTCCTGGCCCTCAAGGAATGATAGCTTGTATGCTCCCTTACTGAGTAGTTCTATAATCCGATACAAGCCTTCCCAATTTGGAGCTAATTTCCTCGCGGCAACTCTTGGGTCGCAACACTGGCGCGATGTAGCACGCGGTCCCTAGGAAAGAAGGGACGCTCCTTGACTCAGGTTTTGTAGTGTGCCAGTCGATGTTGATAGGCGGCTAATCTGGTATGGGCATGATCTCTGTCTTCTATCAGCAGGTCCAAGTTCTCTTGTAGTACTTGAGTGTTTCATGTTTCCTCGAACTGGCTGACCCTCAGAGTTAGATTAGATATCTCAACCGGTATAACTGTCTCAGCGCTATATGCCAAGTGGAATGGAGTTACTCTGGTGGCTACCCGAGCTGTTGTGTGGTGTTCCCACAGGATGCTTGGAATAGTGTCCACCTATGAATCGCCAGCTTGTTGCAGGCGGGTCTTAATGCCACAAAGGAGAGTCCAATTAGCATTCTCTACAAGACCATTGGCTTGGGAATGAACCACTGAGGTGTAGTGATTCCAAATTCCCAGTTCCGAGCACTTCCCTCAGAAGATAGTACTGTCGAACTGTTTACCGTTGTCCATCATGAGGATGCGTGGGATCCCAAATCGACATATGATGTTGCACAAGATGAACTTTTAGGATGCCTCATCCGTGATATTCTCAAGAGGTTCCATCTCGACCCATTTGGTGAAGTAGTCGATGGCTATAATGAGGAACTTTTTCCTCCCCTGAGCTTTCAGAAAGGGACCTAGGATATCCACTCCCACCAAGCAAATGGGCAAGGCTCCATCAGGGTGTGAAGCTGCATCGCGGGCTGATGATGTAGATACGCGCACCTCTGGCATTGGGTGCAACCTCACACATACTCGAGGTAGTCCTTCTGTAAGGTGGGTGTGGACAGTAAAATTTTCACCCTGTACTTTTGCAGCAAGAGAAAGAAAAAGAGACAAGAAGGAAGAGAAGAAAAGGAGGAGCACAAAAGAATAAAAGACAAAAGAAGAAAGAAAAGAAAAGAAGAAATCCACCGGTTCGGTCGACCGAACCAGGCGGTCGGTCGACCGATCCCGACGGGAGCCATAACCGATGGGACTCCATCCTCCCATAATTGGTGGCACCTTTGGCCTCATAACCGGTGACCCTTTTGGCCTCATAACCGGTGGCACCTTCCCCACCGTTTATCATTCTCTCTCACCCTCCTCACACACATACATACCAACATAAATGGTGGCTCGTCCAACCTACATAAACAGTGGGTGGTCTGGGCTCTTAAACGGTGGCCATCAACACCCCCATAACCGGTGGCCCTTCTCAACGCATAACCAGTGGCGCTTATGAGAGCGTTAAACGGTGGCTTCTTCACGCGTGTTAAACGGTGGCTGTCTAAGGTAATTAAATGGTGCGGGTTTAAAGTTGTTAAATGGTGGCTTCCTCAAGCCGTTAACCAGTGACCCTTCATGGGCACATAACCGGTGGCTCCCAACGTGATATAACCGGCGAGCATATAAACGGTGCCACTTTTCACTACTTAACGGGTGGCCCCATAACCGGTGGCCACTTTTGCCAATTAAACGGTGTCTACCCCTCTTTCGCAAGCTCGCTTAAATGGTGGCAATGGCATGCTCTGCGGAAAGTGTAAGGTTTCGCACAGCACCTACGGGCGACGCAGCGGATAACAAAAATTTCATTTACCCGATCCCGGTGTTATGGAAAGCTTAATCTGTGCTCTAATCGGTGTTTCTGAGACTCTAATTACGGGTTGCGTGTTTCACCTTGCGCGGAACGACGCTGTCCGCTAAGCCCGATGCAGAGAAACCGAGCCGCGCAGCTGTACGGCCTCTAGAGCAGATCCACACGGACCCTTGGGTAACGACGGTACCTCCCCGGCGTAACTTTCCCCGACTCTATCACCTTCTGGAGAGAGAGAGAGCAAAGGGGAGAAAGGGGGGAGGCTAATCCTCCTCTTAAGCTTATGTGCTTGCTTAAGCTTAAGAGGTTGGAAGAAGTGAAGGCTCGAATGAGCATCACGTAGGTGGCTATATATAGAGTTTAGGTTTATTAGAAAAGGGTTCTAAAAGACCGAAACTGTATATATGTCCTATCAACTATTATACATATGTATTAAGCTCCATTTACACTCCTTTCCAAAAGGAATTAAAAAGAATTAATACATACACTTGTATAATAATAATCCGTCACCCAAGAATCCATTGTGTGTGATCCTCTAGGCCCACAGTCACTCTAGTTTAAGGTCCATTAACTTCTAATTCTCAATTAGAAGTAAATTAAACGTATTCTTCGCTTCTACTAGAGCCGAACAATAGTTTAATTTATTCCGAACCTTTGATCACGTTGGGTCAAGCAAATCCGCGTGATCCTAGAGGACCCCGGGTTTAAACCAGCCTGTCTGGTACCTGTAAGTCCACAGTTACCGCATCGATATAATCCCTCGCTCATTCTATGAGTCTGGTACGATCGAGGGTACGGTTTCTGTCAAACCCTATGATCGTGCCATTTGACTATGACCTCCTTAAAGTGTATGACGTCCATCCTAAACGAACTCATACGACCCTGGCCAGGGATTTAACGGAGCGTCAATGTCATGACCCATTAACTGTCTGATATATACCCGACAGTGAGCGATCCCTTCTTGACCATTGATGATCTTCACACGTATCCTGGAGTGGTTAATGACTCGGCAACTCATGACTTATGGTTAAAGTCACTTAGCTAAGTAATTAAACCATTCCAGTCCTCGTGTAAGATCCGATCAATGTCTCAGGTCAAAGGACCAACGATGCTACTGTGACCGTTGGATCTTTAGTTGACATTAGGTATAATCAACCATCTGAAGATCCAATAGCGGATCAGTTCAGTGCACATCCTCTAAGGACATACACCTACACATATGTGTTGGTGCCCCGCACCAATGACCATGAGACTGGTCACTGACACATCATGTTTACTGGTTTAATAGGTAATCAAAGTCCCTGAGTGATTACCCTCCAACCAGGAACAGTTTAAGGTATGTGTACATGTAAAGTCAATCTCATGTTCGAGATCCCATCTCGAGCTGACTTTACAACCACATATCCTAGGGACAACGTAAAGTAACACAATTGCATATTTACGCTCAAACACCACTTTATTAATGAACAAGATCGTACAACTATTGGGCCTACCCGACCCGAAATTGGCCTGTAGCACACCAACACTAACAGAAAGCTGCCGAGCCACATGCTCTGGAGCCTAGGCTCCCCAAAACGGCAATCACGGCACCAATCTTCAAACGGCAGCTCGAATCGCTAGTCGGTTGCATCTTCCCATATCCGGCAAGGGGCTGCTTTTGCCCATAGGACCCACCACGGCCAGCAGCTCCCCGTCTTATCCAGCAGATGCAACGGAACATGCTCGATGCCTGGGCCTTCGATGGAAATGGAGCGAATGCTGCGCGCATCGATATAAAAAGGGCCTCTGTGAAAAGGGGGGCTTCCTCCGGGGTTGGCTGGTTTTTAGAGGTTCCTCAACTGTCTGCTCCTCCAACGGCTTCCACCCGAGTGAAGAGAAGAAGAAGAAGAAGAGAAAAAGAGTGAGAGTGCAGGGGGACTCGTCTGTGAGCCTCCAAAGAGAAGAAGAGTGAGTGCAAGAGAGGTGAGGAGAAGAAGGGCAGAAGGGGGAGAAGGAGTCACTACTCCGCCTCTCCCCCTTTTGCCCCGCCTATGTAAAACCTTATATATTTCCTTGTTCCTTTCTTGAATGTCTCCCTTTCCTTGTCATCCCATGGTGGGGAATGCATGTAACTGTGTTTCATGTTCGAAGTGAATGAAAGAGAAGAGTTTGCTTCTTATTATTTTCTTTGTGTGTCTGCATGATGCTTGTTTACACCGCATGGTATTCTTTGCACCGGGTAAGTCTTGTAGAAGGATGGCACGAGGCTTACTCAACACGATGGGTACGGTCCTGAGGTCAGCACCTTGGTTGGTGTCCAGGGCTTGCTCCCTCTGGTGTATGAGCGAGGGCCTTCACTCTTTGAATCCCTTCAACTCTCACGAACACCTTCACACTCTCCGGCAAAGGTCAGCCCCTTTGCTTGAGGCAGTTCTTTTCCATTCCTAGGTAGTCCAATTTTACGACATTTACAGCTTGAGCACATGGGAGAGCCCCCTTGGAATAGCACAAGACCTGCCCAATGTAATGGGTAGGGCTGCCTGTTCCTCCGAAGATGTCCCTTTGAAGTTCCATGGTTTGCCTGCTAGCACAGTCCATACACAAACCTCAAGGGACCTTTGTGTCTTGAAAGCACATCCTTTTGTTCTCCCTTCAACCCCGGTGAGGAAACTTCCTTCAATCTGCATTAAACCCCATGGAGCTTTAACCGGTGGGTCACTTCCATGGCTCAACCGGTGACCTTCCCATCTAGGGCTTTAACTGTCGCCTTTTGCTTTGGCTTGATTAAACAGTGACCCTTTCCCCCATAAACGGTGGCACCCTTGGCCTCATAACCGGTGGCCCTTTTCCTCCCATAAACGGTGGCCCCTTTGGCCTCATAACCGGTTGCCTCATAACCGGTGGCCCCCTTTCTCCCATAAACGGTGGCCCCTTTGGCCTCATAACCGGTGGCCCTCTTCCCCTCCATAAACGGTGGCACCTTTGGCCTCATAACCGGTGGCCCTTTTCACCCATAACCGGTGGCACCTTTGGCCTCATAACTGGTGGCCCTCTTCCCCTCCATAACCGGTGGCTCCCCATGAAGGCTTTAATCGATGGTTCTCCAAGCCCCATAACTGGTGGCGCCTCCTTGGCCTTTAACCGGTGGTGGCCCTTTGGCCTTTAATAGGTGGCCCCTTCATTCTTTAACCTCTTTTCCGTCCGGATTCGTACCGTGTTCCGGCTTGATTGTTTCGGATGTTGCCGCAACCGTGCGCATCCATATAATTTTGAGGCCATCTCGGACTTTCGTGGATGAGTATCCGCTTAACACCCCCGATCATCCTGGGTCCGGTGGAGATGCTGTCGAAATTCCGTCAGGAATGCAACTAATAAGAGAAATAAAAAGGGTTGAATAACTCTAAATCAAAAAAGAAATGCATGAACAAAGAGACCACTGGACGGATACGAACTACTATAATGTACACATCTCGAATACAAAAGAGGACCAAGGTCGTGCATACCCCTTTGCCAATCTCTCTGAGATAGAAATAAATAAAAGAGACTCCATGCATGTTGCATTTTATATGTGCCTACTCGTCGTGACTCCCGATATATAAAATGGTGACCCGTGGAAGGTTGGGTTACGCCCGACTGGAAACCACCACTACGCGTGAGTAAAGCACTCTGTCACATACCGAGTGTTACCTTACACGAATATGTAATTGAGTCCTTGCATGCCATGATAAATCGTTCGCGAAGTCGTTCTTCACATTGCTTGACTTTAACCCGATTTCCTTCGCCCTCTGGGTCTTTTGTCCCAGACCGCACTTACCATACGAAAGGAGAATAAATCAAACTACTCATATGCATTCTATGAATAAAGCAAACCTCATACATGCACTCCGTGAATAGACCTAAACCCCCAATCTCGATACAACAATAACCCCCTGGGCAGTTTGAAGCTTGGCCCTCACTACTGGTTCGGTCAACCAAACTCCCCTATTCGGTCGACCTAACTCTGAAACTCTGTGAATCAGTAGCCCCTGCGACATGCAGTCGACTGACCAAGGTCTATTGGTCGACCGAACTCCTTGTCATCAACAAAACAGAAAAGAAAACAGAAGATAAAAGGAAACAAAACACAAAACAAATAATAGAAATAAATAATAATAAGAGAGAAGGGGGCCATGATAATGCAATCAAAATATGATAAAGAACATGTGAATGGAATAAAATCTACACTCAAACGGAATTAAAGTTAACAAGATAAACATGCATCTATTGACGTGTATTTCGGAGATCTCTTCTCCCCCAGGCCCCAGACACGGGAACATACACGGTGCCACGGTAAATCGGGCTTGTACCTTGGGAGTCTCCTCGATATGGCCATGACCCGATATTTCCATGGGCTAATATCTCATTAAACTACTCTTTTTCCACTGGGATCTAATCCCACTCTCTTATCAAACTTGCCGTACACTTGGCAGACATTTGCACGGGTTTATCTCCGTCTTCATTACGCTTTCAATACGGATTTTTGTCCAAACATAAAATGGTCAATGAGTGACCGACATGATTTGAATACTCATACCGTTAATACGGAACTTTTGATACAATTTGAGATCTTTATTATCTCATTTCATTAACATATTTCTTTAGGCTGTAAGGCCCTTATTCCTGGCGATTAATCAAGGGTGTTCTCCCCTCCGAGGAGATGTAATTAACATCGTGGCTTTTATGGCACGATGGATTTTGGTCTCGACACGACACTCACTTTCGTATGATCTATTAGACGATGCGCACCAAGGGCTCCTTCTAAGCCCGAATAAATCGCCACTATGTGACTGGCACGCCCTCGCACTTAATAAAACAAACAGACGCATCAAATGAATAAACTGACGAATAAACAAAGAGACATGTCGAAAAGTGCGTCCACAAGTCTGACACGCCCGGTGGGACCAAAATCACCCTTCATCTTCTCACCAGGACTAAGGGTCCTGTGGTCCCTTCCTGAAATACTAATTGTCTGATATGCAATTACAGGAGTTGCATTCTGAAGATCACAGTGGCTGTGACGTTTGGACCTCTTGTTGTAGCCAACCATGCCACTCATGGCTATTTAGTAGTTCCAATCAAGTTCGGTGACTTTCCTCCGATTGTGGGCTTCCCTAACTTTCTGGGGGTAGCCTTCGTGGAGCTCCTGGACGTCCAGGAGACGGAACCGGTTGCCGTTGCAGGGGCGACCCCAACTGATGCTGCTGCGGTGGGCTACTATGTTCACCATATTTACTCCCGCACCTCCGCCAACCGGAAGCGTACACCGGCTACCAGGAGGGTGGCCAAGAAGAATGCCGGCACACTGCAAAGTAGGCTATCTACTTCAGGCAAGTCCGTGCTCATCGGAGGAGTCTGAGTATTCCTAAATGGCCGCCAGGCCAGAATTACGCACAACAGGTTGCAATAGTGCCGATGCGTAATTCCTTCCACGTGCTGGCCCAAATCAATATGGACCATTCTGAGTCCAAGACAAAAGGAGGGTTGGCCCCAAAGCCAACCAAGCTCAAGCAGATCTAGGTGCCCAAAAGGACCCATGCTATCCCCGCTATACGGGGAGAATATGAGAGGGTCTACCAAAGAGGACCAAAGAAAGATGTACGGGTTGGGATGACAACTGTGTTTCAACCTCGTCGGCGTCTGTTGCTCATGCCCAGCTGGGGGAGGTGTTCTACCACCATGAAATGTATACTCCCCTAAGAGCAGGGCCGATTGGCCGTCAATGCCGCTGCAACATCTCTTCGTCTCTGTAAAGGTTGGGGGCAAGAATCTCGATCTTTGAGAGGCTGGCTTCCCTCCGAAGACCATTCACTAGAAGAGTAAAAAAGAATGGAAGCATCCAAGTCTTCACCTGCAACATGGCTAGACTGACCGGTCGCTACGGGGCTCCGCCCTCGAATCATGATGAGGCCGCTGGGCTTGCTGAAGGGTCGAGTCCCGCTATCGGAAGGCAAGAGGCTGTGGCTACTATAGCACAAGCCTGCACTGAATAGCCTGGCGCAGATCTAACCACGGTGACTGTAAATGTAATCATTGCTGAAGACGACGGCGAGGGACCAACGCCTGCTTCAAATGTTCCAGCGGAAGGGCAAGGTCATGCTTCCAGCTCCTCTATGCCCGATCCGGGTACCATGATGATGTTGTTGCAAAGAAACCAACAAGAAGTCAAGACACTAAAGAAGCAACTTGGCAATATGAGCCTGCATGCTCTAGCCCTGAAGTAGGTCGAGCTCCCTCTTGAAACCTCACAGCGAGGTGTTGATGAATTTGAAGCTTCCCCTCCAATGATGGCCTCTCTACCGGCGCATGATTGTATTGGGGGCATGACTCCGACATCACAGCTTGCTCCTCAGCATCAAGGAACTGCTACTATATCTCAACCAATGGTGCCGATGTTGCCGCTGATGCAACAACCTCAACTCTGTCCAAGTCTGGTTGACCCGGCAATAATAAACAAAATAATGATAGAACAAATGATCGAATAGAAGCTGGCAGATCGAGGTGGTGATGATTATGCCTCGTTCGATGTATACAAGGTGTCGTACCCGGGCCACCATGCTATCAAAAGACTACCTCTCAGCATCAACAAGCTGCCGAAGTTTGATAAAGTCAACGGACACGGTTCGCCGAAGGAGCATATAGCCTACTACGTCAACGTAATGGGCGATTTGGCGACCGACGAGTCCTATCTGCTTAAATTTTTTGGGTCCACGTTGACGGGAGTCACTTTCGAATGGTATTCCAACTTGCCAGCTAGAGCAATCAATGATTGGCCAGACATGCAGTGGTAATTCTGCGAGCTGTTCCATGTCACCGAAAGAGAAGTGACCATTGCTGAGCTCTATGCCTCCAAACAGAAGAGTGATGAGACAACTTTGGACTATATTAAAAGATGGTGGAATCTCAACATGAGATGCAGGCGTCCGCCACATCAAGAAGACACAGTTCAAATCTACAAACTAAATCTGAGGTGTGATATCCTCAAGAAGATGATCGGGGTCGATATTAGGTCTTTTGACCGGCTAAACAATGTGGTGGCTGAGATTGAGGCCTTTCTCTCCAGTGGTTCTTCCACTCCCACTACTGTAAACTAGAGGGCCAAATCCGCTGATAAACGGCCAGCGCCAAAGGAAGCTCATACAATAGACTTCAACGCGTTCGAGCCATAAAAGAATAAAGATAAAGGTGCTGTCAATCCTCCCCTTGCTGAGCCCGATGAACAACAGGAAGTCCCATCCTTGCAGACCAAGATGAAGAAGCTTTACTCCTTCCCCAAGGAGAGGACCCGGGTCTTATTTGAATGGGCCGTTCAATACAACAAAGTCACTCTCCCAGAACCAAAGAGAGTGGCAAATGCTAGAAGAAAAGATGATCCTCGCTTCTACCCGTATCACCAGATGATCGGGCACTCTATTGAAGATTGCTACCTATTCAAAGATGCTATTGAACGGCTGATCCGGAGAGGGGAGCTGCAAATGGGTGACTACAAGGTTGATCCTCCACACCCTCACGACTTGCCCGATCTGAAAAGGGTAGTCAACATGGTGTCTTTATACTTGCTATTACCTGAAGGGTAGAGGCCAGCTACAAAGGAGAATGAAAGGAAGAAGCTAAATAATAGGGGGAGCATCGCTCTCCCCTATAATACATTATCTACCTTGCTCGGCACGAGCCGAGGTGCTGAAGAAGAAAAGGAAGAATTATGCTGCCTACAGCCTGATAAAGAGGCACGCTATTACACCCCTCCTCTACATGAGGGCATGGGGGCAAGAATGTCAACCCATGAGGGGTAGGACGCCTCCAGCAACAATAATAAGTCGCCGCTGGTCCCGCTTACAATTGCAATGGAAGGCAGCGCTTCCGGCTCTCCCCAACCTGACCCTGCCCTAGTAGCAAATCTATATCAAAAGCTTTAGGAACTTGAAGTGCTGAGAAGAAAATTAAACAAAATGGCTTTATACCTAGCTATACCCGATCAGGCCGGGTCATCATCCGAGGCTTTGCCGGGTGGCATTGAGCCATCCGAAACCTCACCACGACCGACTAGGCCCCAAATAACATATGATTATACAGGGGGCACACCCTCTCAATAGCTACATCATGCGCCTTCCGCGCGTCTCTCAGCTCCGCGGGCATGTCAGGGGGCAGCTACCATACCTTGTGCCATGCCATTCATGGCCCCGCTTCCACAACCAATTGACTCGAACCTAGCTTTGCAGCTCGGGCGGTGATAAGCAAGCCAAGGATGGAGCGTGCTGCTACAATGAAGCTAGCTGAGGAGGAGATCACTGAGGTGGCACTATACATGACCGAGCAGAGGATTGATGAGTCTGCCTAGGATTATATTCAACGATGGAGAAATCTTAGTGCGAGATGCAGATCTCCGCCCAACCATGGGGATGCTATCCAAATGTGCAAGCGCAACATGAAGATGCACAACATGCTGAGGGCGATTGGCGTCAAAATCAAATCTTTCAAGCAATTGAATGATCTTGCAACAGATACTGAAGCCCTCTTGGAGAAACATTGCCGGCTGCTGCTGCCCCGAGTCATGAGAATAAGCCGGTTGGTGAGCCTTCGGCACAAGAAGAAATAAACACTACTGACTTTGAAGCCTTCGAGTAGCAACAGAAGAGGCTGAGAGAGACGGTGGGCTCTTTCTCCACTAAGCCCCTCGAGTGGCAATTCTCACTAAGAGGTAAAATGATGAAGCCATACTCCTTTCTAAAGGACAAGACTCGGATCCTCTTTGAATGGGCCCACGAATATGGCAAGGTGGTGCTCCCGAAGCCCAAGAGACCAATGAGGTCGAAAGAAAAGATGATCCCCACACTACAAGAAAATTGGCCTTTACCTACGTTTAAAAAATGTAGTTATAGGTCCAAAAAACGTAGGTAAAGCCTTTAGCCACGTTTGCTTGCCACGCTCTGAAAGTGTGGCACTTGCTCACGTGACTATAGGTTGTACCTATGTTTCTATGAAATGTTGGTATAGTTCAATCTATACCTACGCTTCTAAAGCGTAGGAATAGTCTAACAAAAAATGTAGGTAGATATCGACTTATACCTACGCTATAAAAGTGTAGGAATAGTTTCTCAAAAACGTAAGTAGATATCAACTTATACCTACACTTTTTTAAACAATGTAGGTTAAAAATATGTATACACACGCATGTAATTGGCTATACCTACGATTATAAAAATGTAGGTATTATATATTATCACGCTTTAGAAGAAACGTATGAAAAAGTATTAGCATCGTCGTATTAAAAATGTAGGAAATGGAACTAGTGTCATTTTTTAAAAACGTAGGTATATTTTTCTTTTATTTTTTTTTATATACTCATTGTGCAATCATACATGTACATTCATATAATTCCTGCCTGAATCTCACATTGAACACATCACTAATAACATAAAAACTCACAATCAACACATCAATATAAAGTCACATTGAACACATTAATATAGATTATACACGGCCTTCGAAACACCACTAACAACTTCAAGAGATTAATACATCACCTACACACAAATTTACTTTCCAATTAGTAACTATTTGCCACTAGAACATGTGTTAAACAAGTAACACATGCACAGATACATAGTACATACATACACACAAATAGATAGTTCCCCTATTCTAAAAGGGCAACAAGGCCACTGATATATACATACACATACATATCATTGCAGTAAGGTCAGCCTTCTTTGTTCCTTCTTTGTTCCAAATTTCACAGCTTCTTCCTGTATCTGAATAGCCAGTTCTCTTGTAGGTGCCAACACTAGGACAACAGGCCCATCGCCATAAACTAAAGAACATATTACAAAAAGCATATGATCCATTGGCTGGGACAAAATAGTGAACCAAGGGAAATAAAACAAAGTTGGGCAGATGTCAAATACTACGAAAGAAAACTAACCTAGTGGGGGCTGTGCATGAACATGTACTAAAGTTGGAAGAAGATATGCCAATGTCTTTCCAGAACTAGTCTCTGCTATACCAATTACATCTCTACCCTTTAGGGCTATAGGCCACCCCTGAGCTTGAATGGGTGTTGGTTCAACAAAACCACATCTTTCTATCAGTCGGAGACAGTATTCTGCACATACTAAAAGTTGGCAGAAGTTACATTCTTGAAGACAAAAGATCCACCCGTTTTGCCACCCCACAGAAGCATCCATAGGATTATAACAATGGAAGTATGATACCAAATGACAAGCAAAAGTGAAATTCACAGAAAATGCTTCATAAAGCCATTTCAGACAGGAACCTTTTAACATGCACTAGTAACATTTATAATTATAAATATAGAACTTAGGAAGGAATGACTCCAGAGTAAGCATTCAAGCAAGTCTCAAAAGACTGAATCTCCATAGTCATGTAAACACAACTTCTATGAGTAAAAGGTAAACAACTAGATATATACCCACTAAATAGCATACATATCATGAAAGAGACTAGACTAAATGATAGATAAAAAAGGAATTGCTAAGGTAGGAAATTATGCATGTTTCTTAATAGGCTATGATTGAAAGTCTGAGAAGCCCAAGAAAATGTCAAACACAAAAAACTTGTGTTTTAACTTTATACAATACATTGAACCTTTATTACTTCATAACATCACATAAATGAAAATATTATATAAATATCCACATATATTAAATGAACAATTCTTCATGAAATGCGATCAACTATTAGATGATCTCTAAATAGAATATATACATAATATATATATGTATGTATACATATAAAGAACAAACAGGAATCACTGAATATTACTGGGTTTTGGGGGAGGGGGCTTCGAATATTTGATCCAGATTGGTTCTAGCCAGTTGTGACAAAATTTGGCTGGTTCCAGTCTGAAACTCCCAGTTTTTAAACCATAGACATTGCACACCATGAGGATATTTAATCCCAACGGTAATATATGCAAGAGACAATCCTAGTAAACTATGTGTTGTTGTCCAATTCTATCATGTTGAATTACAGTTAAACCTTAACGCATGGATAGATAGAAGGAAATGCCAAGTTAGATGGCCGCATATTCACATTCTAGTCTATAAGGAGGAACATGTAGTTTTATGGATCTTTTTGCAGTCAAATTACCAAGGCCCCATAAAAAAACATGATGGTCACCTGTAAGCAACATAGGCTACAGCAATAATATGAGGACTTAGCTCTCCAAGTGATGCTCCCTTATATTGTTCCATCATATGGGCATCATAAAGATGTGGCAACCTTTGAAATGGATTTACTACAATAAGAATATTTCCTGTATATGTCTGCCATGAAATTTAGAAACAAGCATTACAACATGTTGCATAGAAAGTACTAGTTTTTTCACTTAAGGCAATAAGTAATTTTCAAAAATTGGCCTGTTCACAAAAAATCAAAGAAAGATAAAAATAGCTTACATATATTTCGTTAAGCTAATATCTAGTTGACAAATTCTACAAAACACCGAGTTTATGCAAATATGAAAGCTTTGTCATGTCATCAACTCCACCAACCGGAGCTTCCATATCTTTCGGGAAACAAGTAATTAGCCAAAGCAGAGCACAACACAAAGAGGATCTCCATCAAGCAACTGAGATGGAAGCTCAGGTGCCTAAAATGGGAAATGTTCCACGACTATCCTAGCTAGGACTGCACCAAGGAAACCAAGCACCAGGAACCAGTTTAATATAACATGGAACACTGGGCCAATGCAGACTGATAGGACACATTTGCATTTGGTGATTAAACAATGATGGAATTGAGTATAAAACTAGAGATCATAAGCCTATTCTTTCAAACCGGACTCATAAACTAAATGGAACTTTTCCTCATCTAATGTTCATATGTCATTAGACATAAGATAGACAAAAATTGAGTGATTGTAACCATAAACAATGAAATAGAGTAAACATAAGCATTCAATTCTACGCATGAGATTGAGTTGATAGCGGTCAGAACTTTTACACTCCATGATTCTAATTCGACACTCGCATATATTTGTGAGGAGGAAAACAAAAGCAGATTGTATGGAAATCATCTAATTTTTCCGTCTGCTACAAGGGAAAGGATGTGTGGTACCTCATCTCCATAATTCCAAAATAAAGGTGCAGTGTAATAGAAGTAAGCTTTAAATCAATCCCAACCAATCACAAAGGATATAAGATAAAAAAGAATACATGAAAGTACTACAGAACCTAGGAGCTTTAAAAATGGGATTGCATGTGGACAACATAAAACAATGTGTTAATCCAATTTAGCCTTAAGGCTAAATAGAGAATAAATTTAGACTCGAGGATCACAGCTCAGCCTCTGCGTTGGTGTTTGAAGCTTGGAGGCCTGCAAGTGAGACTTTTTACATGATCTTATTCCCACAATTTGTCTCTTCCACTTTCAGCTTTCTGTACAAATACAAGCATTGGATGAAGGGATCAAGCATAAATAAATGCGACTAAAATGTCATTCTTGGTGCATCCGTTCCTTAATTTTTCTCTATTTTTTCCCCTTTAATATGTGCACTTGCAGTAAGGTGTGAGATTTTTTCAACATACAACTTAGAAGAAATGCAATTAGAAGTTTGGAAAAATGTTCTACGAGAACCAAGTCTCATTGTGTTCCCCATATGTGTTCTACGAGAACTAAGTCTCATTGTAATATGATTGCACAATGAGTATGTTAAAAAAAACAATCAGCATACATACCTTTCCACCATGTAAGACATGAGTGCATCTTATTGACTCCTCAATGATTGAGTGCACACTTGGATCATATCTTGGCTTGCTTCCCATCTCATTGTAAATATAGTAACTTTGTCCATTGCTTTTTCCTGCAATGAAAAGCTTCAAGCATATGATGATACAGATGAGAGATACAATGTGGAGATTTTACAGAAACTAAAAGTGTGCTTAGAGTCGACACCTTTACCAGAGAAGGTGTCGACTCTTAGAGTCGACACCTTTTTAAAGGTGTTCTGTCCGCAGCAAATAGAAGGACACATGGATACTTAAGACTCCATTCAACTCTCAATAAACCATAGCCTACTCCATTCAATTGTCAACAAACCATAGCCCACTCCATTCAACTCTCAATAAACAATAGACACCAAGACTTTTGATCTTGTATTCATGATTACTTAAATAGAAGCATATGGATACTCAAACAAACATTACATATTAAGCTCATAGGTAAATATTCAAGTATCCAAGCAACTTGACACAAATTCCACAGATCTCTTTAGATGATATGCAATGCAAATTTCATTAAAACAAATTCTGCCGATATGGCAAGTAATGCAATCACAAAACTTCTCACTTTTTGTCAGGCACAGAAGAGTCCAAATTCGTGAGTAGTAGAAGCTAAAAGGGAAAAGAGAAAATAGTAGGAGACCATTCACACAGATTCGTCAATCACAAATATCTAAAGTAGAGAGCCATCCATCCATACAAGTGATGTGTGCAAGAATAAAATATAACATACAATGCAACATTAACCCAAAGAAGGTATTTAACTGTCTTGTATAAGAATGACATAGAGTAGCCTAAAAAGTCATTCCTTTTAAATCCACCTAGAACATACACAAGGGTACATCAGAAATAACTAAGGATGTTGAAAAAATAGATAGCTGACAAGCATCACATCTGGACCAACACCTAAAAAAGAGAGAAGATGATAGTCAAGTTTGCAGTAATTCAAAATAAGTTCAAAAGATATGGTAGTGTATAATTAGAAATGATCTTACATAGTCCTTGAGCCACAAGATGTGACTCCCAACAGCATCTTTCATTCTTTTCTATTCTGATCCTTCACAAACAATGGTTTGTCTGGATGGCGAGTATATTCCACAGAGACTTCACAATACACAGATCCAATTTTCCTTCCCATGACGACCTTTTCTTCGTTGATGCACATGACCATGCCAATTGTCACATGTTGTCCCTCGAGGTCTAGCAAGATCACTTTGCGACCTGGCAACTAAACATAACACAAAATATATCCACTTGGGTGAGTATTATCATACAGAATTCATAAAAAATATGACACTCACATAGTTATTATTTAAAAATTATGAGTGCATCACCCATTGACACACCACATGAGGGACGCATGTGCTCCCAGAAATTAAAAATGAGTCATGAGATGTCGAGACATATGCTCCCTGCATTCCAGACACCCAAAAACCAATATGAAATACATACTTGACACTTTATGCATTGTACATCATCTAATGCTCTATGGTAGCAATATAATGTCTTTACCTTTATTGTATCGTCAAGGGTGTTAGCATTTTACATGTCAGATATTGGACCAAATTCATCATAGGCACTGGCAGCAGATGATGCAGGCACATGTGGAGATGATTCACACTTGTTGCCATGACTCTAAAAGGAGATGAGGACCAAAATTAGTAAGTAATAAAAGTATTCTCAAGTATTTTAAGTGATATAATGTACCTGCAATGTTCTTATCAATTCTTCCATCCTTGCTAGCTTTACTTCTACTGACGACTCCAAATCCCTCATTCTATCCACCAACATTTTGTTCTTCGCCCTAAGAGATTCCTTTGTATCTTTCCCCCATAATGAAGATGGTGTGGGACCTGTACCCACACCACGCACACGGCCTGACCTCTCCTTACCGAGAACTTGGGAGTAAACATCATATTGTGTAGCAACTTGATGGGCATCACTTGTCATTGAACTCGAAGGTTGGGAAGTCTTTAACATACCCATTTTTTCCTAATGAAAATGGGTGAAGAGAATTTGAAATACGACATACATCAAAAACCATATAAAATGTGTTCTAAGCATAATATGTCATGATAAACTTACAATGACATGACCAGCCGTCTCATTTATTGGGGCCCCATCCTTACGCTTGTGTGTTTTGATGAAAAAATCGGCACGGTCTAAGTGCAGCCCATGTCTCTCATGCTATAACAAACAAAAATGAGGTGCCAATAGTATCACATACATAATGTAAGGAAAAGGTCCCTACAAAATCCCCTAACAAATAAACCACAAATCGCCTCCTCAGAAATGTCTGCAAGGGAGCATGTCCCAGCATAATGCTCCCACTTTTGGGAAACCTTGCATTTTGTGTTAATTGCACTCATTTTCTGCAATCAATTGAATAATAGAGTTAGCTGACCTCAAAGCATACGAACAATGCATTTGAATCAAACCTGCCACTGTGTAGTTGACCATAAAGAAACTACCCCTTTCTATTGTTCCTTATTAATGCGTGGTGCATTTGGGAAGACTTGATGGGTTGCCTTTTCACTCCTTTTGTAATACAGTTTGCGCACTCTATACTTCCAATAGCACCATTTATTTGCAAGGTCCTTCAGGACCCACCGCCTTGCCTCTTTTGGTATATCATACTTCTTCTATTCAAAAGTTAAAACTACGTAATTGATTAAAAATATCCAAATAGGATTAATGAGGATAAAAGAATTAGTTGAAGGAACATAAAAATGTATTATCAACACAGTGTTACCTGTATGTAGTCCCATACATCTTCTTTATGAATGTCAGGCACTTTCCTCCAATTAGAGTAATTGATTGGCAATTTTTCACCATTCCTTGCAAGCGTGCCTAAAAATGTTCTTAACGAACAGCCACCTGACCCAACTGGCTAGCCCAACATATTCCACTTCACACAAATACGTTGTGTGCCATCCATGGCATGTACATCGTGACAAGCAGTGTAAGAACGCTGTCTTTTAGACCTTTGGCTTCCTTCCCCTGATGTACAAGTTTTTGCAACAACACCTTCTACCTTCGTTTCTTCCTCCTTTTCGCTCGCAAGATTTCCCTGAATGTCTTTTACTTTATTTTTAGACTCAAGCTTTCCCTTCGTGTCTATTTCTTCAATCTTCATCTAAAGCGTTCCCTCAGTGTCTTTTACTTGACCATGCTCGACCTCCTTGTCATGTAATCTGGATTGATCATTTCTACTACTTATGAAAGAGCTCACCAAGTTCTCAAACAAATCTACATCTACTGGAACAAACCAACCCTCATGCAACTGTAAAGTTAAAAAAAAATGAAGCAGAACAAATATTACTATATCATTGAAGAAGAGTTCAACATTGTAGAAAATGATACATAAGATAACAAACAAAGTCTGGATATCCTTCACCAGAAAAGTTCTCTGGGATAGCTTCCATGAATAGGTGAATGAAATATATCACAAAATGACCACATTGTTCACCATTCCTTTGTTGAGGAACCTATAGACAGATTAAAAATAATCAAAGTCAAAAATCATATCTACTTGCATATGAGAATATGTAATATTCCAAGTCTCATGTTCCACTCATTGACATATGCAAGTGTAGGATACTTACTTGTGGTGCATAAAGTGGAATGGTGGCAATGTCATCTATTGTTGCTGGGTTCCCTTCACTCTTGTAAATGTCCATGACGAACCTACATAGAAGCCCAAACATATTGAGTAAATCAAGCAACAATAACGACCATGTAATCAAATTAAATAGCAGTGAAAAATATAACATATGACTATAAAAAGTAAACCATATGGACCATATATCTAAAGTTCATTGCTTTACATTACATCCTAATGTCTTTTTCATATCGGTTTGGTCCAACCGATAGGAGAGAGTCGAGGTATAGATTGCATGGCTTTGCCTTCGATGTAAACCCCTATCCAAGGTTGCATAAGATGACCAGGCTCCAATGACCCCTGCATCGAAGTGGTATGATAAAACCAAATTCATTATATAGCTATTAAAACCAATTATTAGGGTCAACACTCGAAGAGTACATACCAACAAACAATTGGCACAAATGTGTATGCCTTTGAGAATATACTTTGGCTCTTAATCCATGACAACACTTTCTCACAATTACCGTTTAACCATTCATTATACCACAGGCAATCAAAACACCCAAAGCGGGCCTTCACATCTTTAGGGATTTTAGTAAATATGTGCCTACAAAGTTTAAACATGCTCACAATGTTGTAACACAAACAACATGCAAGTTTATGTACAATAACAAGATAAAGAGGTGGTGTTCAAACTCTATATATTGTTGAAATCCATTTGAATCCAACATTCGTGCCCTTCGACTTACAATGTAAATTATGGAGATATCTTTCACCATTTTCGCCTCTGCAGAGCACGGTCGAGAGAGGAGCTTATAGACGTGGTCTGTAGCAACCATACTACGGGTCCGTGGACCCTGTGCAGGTCTTTCCATAATGGTCTTTAAGAACTCAAGTTTCGAGACAATCTTCTTTCCCCTGTAACATTACATAGAAATGTCAACAAAAATTCAACAAATTTAATTCCAATGAAAGCAAATTAAAAACATTCAAATTAAGAACTTACATGGCTCTATCCAATGCTTTAGAAGCTGAGTCTAAATCTGAAATTTTTGACAATGTAAATATGTAATATCAACATATATAAAATGTGTAAAAAATTGGTTGTTACCTAGCTTCCACAACTAACACCATTGCACTGTTATTAACGATTAACAAAGACAATTGATGAATAATACATATGAAGCACTTAAAACAAATTTGTTCGAAACACTACAAACAAAAAGAAACTCATGAAGAAGGTCCCTGTCATTTTTCCTCTATGTTTAAGGTGATTTCCAGACATTCTACATCATTTCTCTCCCAACATACGTTCTTGTCATCAACATTGTCATCCTCAAGGTAAGGCTGTGTGACGTGAATATCTAAAATCACCCCTGCATTAGTGCATTGCCCACCTTGGACATCAAACAAATCTCTATGCTGTGCTTTCCGAACAACAAACCAACCATTGTCTTTAGGATCTTCAACATACCAAAATTACTCTGCTTGGGATGCTAACACAAAAGGCTCTGTTGTTCTAAACAATTGTGTTGGATTAATCAAAGTGAATCCCCTATCTTCTTTCACCCCCCTCCTAACAGCAATCCAGTCGCACTTAAATAGTACAATTTTCATTTCATTGTAATAATCCAACTGTACAATTTTATTCAAAAATCCATAGTAAGTGACATCTCCCTGAATAGGTTTTTTGTCGCTGGAGCTTGCAAAGCTTGAGGTTATAGCAGACAACACAACACCACTATTGCAAGTTCTTCTACGTTGCTCAACTTTTTGAGTGTGGAAGCGAAGCCCATTAATTAAATAGGTATGAAATACATTTGCTACAGAAAGTGATCCGTCTTTCAGCCAGCGGAGTTTTGGAGACAAAAGGTTACCCATTTCCACTTGCAATCTTTGTGCCTATGCATTAAGTAAAAGCACAAGCATTAGAAATAATACACAGCCACCAACATCTATTACACATACGTGGTTTTACCTTTTCCTTAAACCAATTGGGAAATTTTTTGTTCCACTCGCTTTCTATTTCCATCTCAGTTGCTCGAGGGTGTTTACTCCGAATTTGTGAAAGATGTTCTCTACATGTCAAGTAACCAATGTACATTCAAGTGTGTGCAGTTGCTCATAGAAAGTAACAAGAAAATAGAATAATACTTACTCTCTATAAGGAGCTAGCGTATCACAATTGAATAAAACATATCGGTGTGCCTGACATATGTCTTCCTTGTGAAGGTTAACATGAATCCATGCACCTAATGGACGGCCTACATCTAAGAAGATGGCCCATCCATCATCATCATTGTCATTGACATAGGCATCCTCATTCCGTCTGGGCCTATTAAACCACGTCTCCACATCATCAGACAAATATCTAGATGCAAAAGTAAGCGTCTCTTCAGCTAAATATCCCTCAGCAATGCAACCCTCTGGCCGTGCCCTATTGCGCACATATGACTTTAGCCGCGCTAAATATCTAGCAAATAACAAATCAAATTATTATCATCAAAAGGAGTGAAAGAATTAGAAGAGTCAATAGTATTGTTCATACCTCTTAATGGGATACATCCATCGATAATACACTGGCCCACCAAGTCTAACTTCTTCTGGTAAATGAATAAGTAAATGTGTCATGATATCAAAGAAACTGGGAAGGAAGATAATCTCAAGACGACATAGTGTGACTACAATCCATTCTCCAAGGTGATAAAAATCATCTTCTGATGAACTCTTTGAGCACAACTCCACAAAGAAATTACATACTTCAGTTAGTGCAGAACTCACTTCCTTTTGTGTCATTCCTCGAATAGCCACTGGAAGTAGTTGTTGCAAGAGCACATGACAATCATGGCTCTTTAAACCCCAGATCTTTGCATTCTTCTCATCCACATGCCTTGAAATATTAGAGGCATAGCCATCAGGGACTTTCACACTCTTGAGAACATTACAAATGGTCATCTTCTCAGCTTTGCTTAATGTGAAACGTGCTGGTGGGAGCAATGTCTTTGTTGGACCAGCAGAACGTAGGTGAAGTGATGACCTAATGCCCATAAGTTCTAGGTCTTGCCATGCCTTGAGTCCATCTTTGTTCTTACCATCAAGTCCTAATAGTCTACCAACAATACTATCACAAACATTCTTCTCCACATGCATGACATCGAGATTATGTTGTAGAAATAGAAACTTCCAATAAGATAAATAAAAAAAAATAGAACGCTTCTTCCAATTTAAATATTTATCAATCTCAGTGTCATTGTGCTCCTTACATGAATGGCGTCTCTTTCTCTGCACCCTTATCTTCTTCAATGGGTGCCTTTTCCCCTTCAATGCTACACTTGAAGTCTTCCCCAACGTAAAAGAGAGCCCTTCTATTTGGTGTTACAATTCATCCCCCGATAGTCGCTTAAGAGTTTCACCCATTCTTGTTTTCCATCAAACATGCGATACATTGCTCGAAACTTATGATCTTGTTGTAACCATCTACGATGGCTATGATAAAAATGCTTCCCACTTGCTGGAAGCCATGATGAGAAAGTGTGCTTATTACAGACAGGACAAGCCAATCGACCTTTGGTACTCCATCCAGACAGGCATGCATATGCTGGGAAATCATTGATAGTCCACAATATTACAGCACGCATCCGGAACATTTGACCAGTCGAAGCATCAAAAGTATCAACTCCGTGCCACAATACCTGCAATTCCTCTATTAGTGGCTGTAAATATACATCTATATCATTACCAGGTGCCTTCAGACTAGAGATGAGTAAAGATAGGAATATGTTTGGACTTTTCATGCATTCCCAAGGTGGCAAATTATATGGCATCAGAAGAACGGGCCAAGTGCTATGACTGATCGACATTATACTATAAGGATTGGAACCATCACTGCCTAGACCCAATCATACATTTCTGACCTCCAATCCGAAGTCATCTATAGCATCCAATGTCTTCCAACAAGCTGAATCAGTAGGATGACGCAAAATGCCATCTTCACGACGTTCTTCGCCATGCCATCTCATGTTAAGAGCAGATTTTGAACACATGTACATCCTTTGCAATCTTGGAATGAGGGGAAAGTGACAGAGGAGCTTTCTTGGTACTTTTTGTTTCATTTCTTCATCATTATTAATTTTTACATCACATTTCCATCTGCTTTCAACACACTTAGGACATTTATGCAAATCTTTATTTTCTTTCCAATACAATATACAATCATTGGGGCATGAGTCTATCTTCTTATACCCATAGCCCAAGTCACTGATAATTTTTTTCGTCTCATACAATGAATTTGGCAACACTTCACCATCCAGAAGAATCTCTTTCAACAACTTCAACATTAATTCAAAAGAAGAGTCACTCCATCCACCCATGCACTTAATGTTGAAAATTTGAATAATAAAAGAAAGCTTGGCGTGTTTTGTACAACCATGGAATAAAGGTGTTTCAGCATCTCTAATTAGCTTATAGAACATTCTAGCATTATCATCCACATTCATTGCACCTTCGTTTTCCCCTGCACCACTCTTATTTTCAAAGGTTGGCCCAAATGCATCATGTAGCATGTCATGCATGCCCCTATGACGAACATCATTCTTTAACTGCCAAGCCTTAGTCTCACCATGAAATCTCCAAAACTCTTTATCCTTGATAACTCCATTCAAGTATAAGTGTTGTCTTACAGTCTCCTTATCCTATCTGTCAACACATGCACAACGTATACATGGGCATTTGATTGTCTGAGTACCCGGTACAATCCCAAATGCAAACTGAATAAACTCATCAACACCGTCATAGTATTCCTTTGCATCCCTTAAAGAAGTAAACATGTAAAAAGGATGCCAGCTAATTTCCAAAGTAAACATAACATAAGTTTATTCATCTACAACAGATACCTTGAAGCGTCCATCCACCCCCAATCCATTGTACTCTCACTTGTAATTAAAGACAAAAATTATTTAGTAAACACAGATAAACATCAGTACACATGATCCATATACAATTCAAGCTCTTTTTTAACCATTGTGTGCATGTATGTATATACAATATAAATGATGATGAATAGAGTAAAACACCATATCAGAGTCATGGTCTGTGGCATTGTTACACCAGAAGTTTTCCTTGAGGGGAAGAGTACTGGTTTCCAGCCGATAGACCAGACTCCATATGAGGATCAGGACTCGACAAAACAAAAGATAAGGGAATTACTTAGAAAGAAAAGTAAAGTTCTTAAAGAATGTTTTTTCTCTCTAGCTCACTAAACAACAAATAACAACATCCGCCACTGAAAAATAGAAATGGGATAGAAGATTACCAAAGCTTTAGCTTAATATGACCGATAGAGTAATCTCCTATCCCCTGCGAAACAGAAAAATAGTCCTTTACAAAAAAAAATCACTGCTAAATAGAAAAATAATAAAGCAAATACGACATTTATGCCACACGAGCAACATAGTAAGGATATTTGCTTAAAAAATCATGTCAAAAAATTCTTAATACCTTTTCGGAGTAGCTCGAAGATGACCACACTGGATGGGGAGCTGTGGCTGGGTATGAGCAGGTAGTGTAGACTACACAATCACGGTAGAGCTGTATGGGAAGCACATGAGCGGTGGATGGGGTCGTGGTGGCAAGAGGCTGATGGGGTCGACGCTGCAGGAAGGGGGCAGCAGGCTTAAGGAGAATGGCCGAGGGTGAGGGGGGTTGGGGTTGACGGTAGCTGGTTGCAGGGTCTGGGAGCAAATATGTGCGGAAGAAGAAGAGGAAGGGGGTAACAAGCGGTGGAAGAAAAAGAGGAAGGTGTGGCAGGGATCCCGATGGTCGGCGATGGGGCTGGCGGGTGGCACGGTTTTGCAGGAAAAAGAAAGGGGGAATAGAGCAAGCACGTTGGAGGCGGTGCAGATGTAGCCCGCAGTGGTGTCGATAGGGCTGTTGTTGTCTTCGTTTGCGGTGGATGGTAGGCGGAAGGCAGGAGGCATTGGCGGCTCTGGGGAGTCACGGCGGCCGTGGTCCTGTTCACGCGCTGAAGCAGAGGGGAGGCTACTATAGTGGGGAAGGAGGGCGAGAGAGGTGGTCCGACGATGAGTAGGCAGTGGTGGCGGGTGAGGCCAACGGACAGCATGACTAGGGTTTTAGTGGGGAAGAGAATGAAGAAGGAGAGGGCGAAGATCAAGGAGAAGATCGGGGGACGGGGTGGCGGCAGAAGAGGAGGGGGAAGAAAGCATCGAAGCTCTGGCTCATAAAATGTCGGGCGGCATTTTTGCCGCCATCGAGGTCAAGCCTATTGCGGCATTTGTTATTTTTTTTATTTTTTTTCAATCGACTTATTGTTACGTTTGAAAAAATGTGAAACCATTGATAGACTCTATTCTCACGTTTATAAAAAAATGTCGTTATATATTATCTTTTCCTACATTTATTGTAAAACGATCAGGATAATATGAACATATAGCTACGCTATAATAAAACGTAGAAAATTTATCAACGTTAATTTAAAAACGTCAGAATATGTCTCTTATACCTACATGTTTTGAAAGCGTTGGTAAAATTCGTGGCTATAGGCTAGTTTTCTTATAGTGCCAGTTTTGCCTTTACCATCGAGGGTTGGGGCATTCTATTGAAGACTGCTACATATTCAAAGATATCATACAAAGCCTGATCAACAAAGGTGAATTACAAATGGGTGAATATAAGGTGGAACCTCCGCGCCCTCATTAAATGCCCATCTTTAAGACGGCGGCCAACAAGGCCTCACTATGTTAGCCGGAGCAACATAGGCTCTAATGGGTGTTTCAAGCCCCTTGAGCCGTTGCAACAAGCCTAAAAAATTAATGAATGGTGCCCCATCCTGGGGGCAGATACCAGAAATGAAGAAGAGAACTGATGCTCCGCTACTCAATATACCATCAGCTTTACCCAGGCTGACCTATTAAAAAATGGGGTCAGCCGATCTTAGGACCGGCAATCGAATGATGAAGTTGTGTGGGGGAGTCTGAGATAGATAACTTCTCCAAATTAAAAAGCCCATCAGATGCAATTGCTGCTGCACATACTCCAGAGTCACCGGAGGATTCTCCCTTCCTCAGAGTCAATAAAAGTGCTGCTTCAGTATACACCCATCCCGGGGGTTGCTACTGCAAGAGAAGTTAAGGAAGGCTGCCACTATTGGTTCCGTTTAGGAAGTCGTAGATGAAGAAGATAAAATAGTGGAGTCCAATGATCAGATCCCCCGCTACCATATGTCTACATGACTTTTCATGAAGAGGGTAAGCTACCCAACGCAAGGACACGCTCTGAGCAGCTCCTCTATGTATTCACCCCAACCTGGGGCCATCAAAGCGAAAGCTACACCCCAACCTGGGGGCATCTCAAGCTGTAAAATTATTTGGGCATATCTAGGGCCCGCTGAACCTATAAAGTTATTTGGACATGTCAAAGTCCCGCTGAAGATATGAAACTATTGGGGCATGCTAAGGGACCGCTGGGGTTATAAAAATGTTTGGGCAACCTGCTACGAATACTAGCTGCTGGACGGCCGACTTAAATCCCTCGTTCGGAGGGCTCACCTGTTGTACCCCTGTGGTTTTGATGATGCCAAACACTATGCATGATGTCATATGTGTTGATGTTGCAATTATGTGGTTTTGATGATGTCATGATATTAATATGGTTTAATGATGCCAAACACTGTTGATGTTGCATTGATGGATGTGATACATTGCATTTTTGCTGACATAATTGCTCTTAAGATGATCTTATTATATGTAGAAGATGTGTGTTAAATTCTCCACAGAACAGGTTCTGAGAATAAGGCAAAAGGTTAAGTCAAAGTCATGAAGAAATCAGTGAAGGTGAAAGAGCAGTTTGACATACTCTGACTAAGCAAGGGTATCAGGTCGATGTAGCTAGGCACTACCTCGATGCAGCGCTGGTCATAGAAGCAAATATGAAGAGATTGGCTCGACGTAGTAATGGGCTGCCTCGGTGCAGTCGGGAGATGGCTCAATGTAGAGAAGGCATTAGAAACAAACCAAATGAAACTACCTCGACGTAGTTGGCCAATGCCTCGACGCATCGATTCACATTCCTTAAGGAACAATTCTGCCTCGATGCATCTACAACACATGCCTCGACACATCAGTTCAGAATCTCAATCTGGAAGTTCGCAAAGTGGAAACACCAAGAGTTCTACCTCGACGCATCTGAGTACACGCCCTGACACACTAAGAAGATCAACTGCCAGAGTACATATGAAGTCTACGCATCAGGGGGATGCACTGAAGCAGCAGTTGATCAGGTCGATGCAACTAGGAATTGAAGTCCATGTCTGTATGCTGAGAAGAGACTGGTCGATGCATCCTGCATCTATACATGCATCAGGTCGATGCATCTTGAATTTTCACCTCGATCAAGTTGATGCATCTGAGTACTGCCTCGATGGAGTAATGGTCAAAGTAGCTAAGTCTAAGACACTACCTCGATGTAGCAGTATCAGCTAAAAACACTCAGGTCGATGCATAAATACAAGCCTAAGTGATCATGTCGATGTAGATGTTCATACAGTAACAAGTCTGAAGATCTGAATTCCAGGTTATTAACTTAAAACTGGACCCGATTGGGTAGCTCGCTCTAGCGATAAATTGGCACGTGATCCGAGAAGATCGAACACGCTTTTTCAGAGGTTTTCAGAGGAAGAATATTCTATTGCCAGCTAGATCAATGAGATTCTACTAGGTATTTGCCTCATCCATTTTCGGAGGCTCTATTCTATATAAAGCCGCCACATCCTCTAAAGAGGCAGGGGCTGAAGCCACTGCTACTGTGCTAAGAAGTTCCCTATTCAAAAAGAGAGTGCGGGCGAACAAGAAAAGAGAAAAAGAGAGCTAGTAGAAGAAGATAGAAGAGAGCAAGTGTGCGAGCAAAAGAAAAGAGAGAAAGAGAGAAGATTTGAGAAAGAAGAGCGAGAGGAGAGAAGAGAGAGTGAGATGGAGAAGAAGAAAGGTGAGCTAGAAAGTTGTGAGCCTCCAGAAGAGAAAAGGAGAGAGCCAGCGTCTGAGAAGAAGAAAAGAAAAAGACCGTGAGAAGAAGAGAGAGCTAGAGTTCAAAGCGGCTGGTCTATTGAAGATTTCTGCTCATCTATTCTTGGATCAGACCTAGAACAGTCTTGCTCCTGCGAGAGCCATATCTGTGTTGAATTTCTGCCAGTTTTACTTTTTGTTCATTTTCCGTTTTCTCTTTCACTTTGATTTTCGATTCCCTGCTCAGGGTTCGGGGGTTCCTCTTGAGGATTCAGAAGAAGGGAGATTTATCTCCGGTTGCCCTCTATGAATTCAAAGGAAGGGAGACTGGTGTCTACGATTATGAGTGACGAGATGTCACTCACAGTGTTCCCTCTGTGGTCTTAGAGGAAGGGAGATTGTCCTACGGTTCTAATTCTACGGGTGGCAGAGCTAGGGTGCTGGTCTTGTGGGAAGCAAGACCAGGTCGAGGGATTTGTTTCCTTCTGGCTCAAGCTGTTAGGCAGCATCCTGTTGCAAACTGAGTCTACTTGGTTTCTAGCTTGTGCTAGTGGAATCCTCGTTCGGTGGGAGTGACGGGTGGACGTAGGTTGACTCTTGGTCAGCTGAACCACCTACAAATCTGAGTGTCTCATTGTGTTTTTGCGCTTGCGATTGTTCAGTTGTTCCCGTCGTCTCTTCAGGCTATTGTGAGCACCATTTCATCACTCTATGTTTGTGCATTACGTGCTTGATGGTTTATGTGAATTAGCATCTCAATCCAGCAGATAGTCTTTCAGTGTGTGGTGTCGTGAGCTGATCTATCTTTCATTCTCTTTATACACTGAGTGTTCGAGATAAATTTTGAATGAACCGCTAGATGAATTAATCAGTTTTATCCTGGTATATCAAAAGATGTGGTCTCACATCTTGCGCTAGGAGAGTTTCTGGACTCAACTCTTCGCCTAGTGCCAGTGTGAATCAAACTGATGAATGGCATTTGAGTTTATTTCATATCTGATCAGCTTAGTCATCATCTGTTACTTCTGCACGAATTTTATAGCAAGAGTTTTTTTTTTAATCGAAGCACTTTTTGGAGGGGATCTATTCACCCCCCTCTCTCTAGATCCCGGGCTTGCACCTATATATTCTAACATCACGTGCTATGCTTCATGTAATAAGAAGAAAGGGACCCCTCACCCTGGGGTGATGATGATGCGAAGCAATGATAAAGTGAATGATGATGACAATGCTGACAAAGAAAAGAAAGAGAAGAAAAAAATTTTGATCAACAAAAGAAGGAAAGTATCATTGGTGGTTACCAACCCCTGGCCCCTGTCGGTCGATTGTGCTGTCCTTGGCTCGAGCCCCACGCCCTTGTCAAGTTCATTGACTTAGATATGTTGCCAAGTCTACACCTATCCTATTCCTTGGCTTAGATGTTACGGCCAAAGCCCACTACCCCATCTCTCTAGTACTTCAATATCCCTCGACTTATACAGCTTGCTATCTCAATCACCTGTGGCTCATCTACCCCGCTATCCTAATATATTTCTGCCTATACGGCCCACTATCCAACATCTTTCGACTTAGGCCATTCCAGCCGAGGCCCGCTATGTCACGCCCCGGATTTTTCGGATAGTCATCGGATTAGGATCTGTGAGTTTTGGATCATTTTTGTGGGTCCCGGATCGTGTTTTGTTATTTACTCGGGTTTTTGGCTCTTGAGCCTGTGGAACCATGTGTAGGGTGAACCACTGTATTTTCTAACCTCGGGATATTACAGGCGCATTGTGCACTTTCCGATGATCGTGGGAATGATTTTTTCCTAATTTTATATTTTTCAAATTTCAAAAATCTTGCGTGGGTTTTCTATTTAAACACCCCCTCTCTCTCCGCACAACTCTCACTCTCTCTCCCTCTCTTCTCACGCTCTCTCTGCTCTCCCTCTCTTCTCCGGTGGCCAACGGAGGAAGGCGGGGGCGAGGCGGTGAGGTTCGTGAGGCGGGGAGTGGCGAGGACGGGTCGAGGATCGAGGGAGGGTGGCGCGGTGTTCGCCGGTCACGAGTTCGGGAGCCGGCGGTGGTTCGTGAGGCGTTTCGCGTGGAAACGGTGTCCTCGGCGCGAGAAAAATTCGGTGGAGGTAGGGGGATGGATGATAAGTGCTATACTTTACATCATAATTTTCATCACATCCATCATCTTTGAGCATTATTTGATTATATTTGTGCAACATGAGCATTAATTACATTCTCACACATTATTTGAGTCTTCATGCATTTTATCATCTTTTTGAGCTTAAAAGACCATGTGAGAAATATTTAAATATTTGCACAATTATTTTGGAATTAAATAGATTGATATTTTTATTTTCAGGAAAAAGCGACCTAGATCAAGGCGCTATTTAAATAACGACAGATGCAAGAGCGCGTCTTTAGCAAGAAGCGACAGCTCCAAGGGCGTCAATTCAGTTGATAAAAGAAAGTGAAAAAAGAATAAAAAAAGAGAGAAAAGAATTAGCGCCCGAGATGAGATCGCTAATCATTGAAAGGACGCCCAAAGTGAAGGTCGTCAATTCCTATTTTATGAAAAATATGAAAATAGCAAAATAAGGAAATAAGAAACTGACGCCCGAGATACAGTCGCTACTTCAGGAAAAGACGCCCCAGCTTAAGGCGTCAATTAAAGAAAGAACGCCCCAAATGAAGTCGCTATTTCAAGTTGAACCAGAAACGGCAACTGCAGTTTCCTGATCGAAGTCTCCTTCCAATTTTCAACTTTATCCAAGCCATATTCAAGGAAAGGAGGACTCCAAGGATGGAAAGAAGTCTAATATATAGGAGTGGATTTGGGAAGTCCACGATCGTGAGAAACCAAAAACCCTATAAAAGGATGCCATGGTCGCAGGGTTACGGAGAGAATAGTTTAGAGATCTGCCTTAGGGTTTAATTTTAAGCCTTTCTTTTCATCTTTTACAGTTAAGTTCTTCATCAAAGTTCTTCGTTTGTAAGTCTTCTCCAACTTCTTCTTCTTCCTCTTCTCCTAATTCTTTCTCATTTTTATGCTATAATTAGTTTTTCAAAGCTCTATCTACGGTTTTTACTGTTCACCCGATTTTCATACTTTCTATTCTTCATCATTTTTCTCCCTCTTCTAATTCTCATATCTTTCTGCTGTCTTCACAAAAGTTGTGCGTTTTTGAATGTTCTTCAACTTCTTCTTCTACCTCATCATCCAATTCCTCACCGTTTTAAAGTTATAGTCAATTTTCTAAAGTTCAGATTTTTAGAGTTCTGCACTGTTCATCCGCGACCACCTCCTGTTCATCCTCAGTTTTCTCCATCTTCCTTTCCTTTTCTGTCTCTGATGTCTTCATCAATCTTCTTCCCCTTCTCATCCTCTACAACTTTTCTGTTTATCATTTTTCCTAATTCTCTTCGATTTTAAAGTTATTCTTCCTCCAAATCACTCTCTATTTTTAATCTAGTTTTTCACTGTTTCTTCTCAAAACACACCAACACACACACCCTTTTACATTGTTTTCAAATTCTCTCCATCTATTTCCTTCTTCCTCTATTTTCCTCTCATATCCCAAGGCGGATTTTCATCTATTAGTCTTCTCACGGCATTGGCATCCAAGGCGAGGCGATCTTCATCCAAGGCTTAGCAAGGAGGCGGCGTTATTCTTCATGCATTGGCTATATTTTCTTATCTTTTCTTTTTGATGTTCCCATGTTGTAATTCTTATTTTTCTAGTGTGACTTTCCTCTATCATCTTAATGAAATTCATCATTTGTGAAATTGTGTTTCTTCTTTCTATCTCTTCCAAATTCTTTTCTTTAACCCTCTTACATTCTTTAATTAGTTTTCTTGCACTTTATTTTCCTTAGTTTCGATCTCACTCAAAATTTGGTTTTCAAAGCATAAGGTGTTTTTCCAACTTGATAAAATAAGGATTTTTCCTCCTCGTGGGATCGACTCCGCTTACCACTATATAATTTGATTTTTCAATCTTTTAAAGTGAGTGAGTGTGAACATTTTGAAATTATGGCACGGCTTTCTTAACGACACTAGTCGGTGCGCATCAATGGATCCTTAGCCCTTGTACTTCCTTACCCCACGTTTTATGGGCCGAGGTGAGGCCGAGAGTGCATTTATTTCACGTCGGGGTCAAAATCGCATGTTTGGGCTGAGCGGCATTTTTTGGCCGATTAGGGCCCCGATTGTGGTTTGAATTCAGTTTTTCGGTGGTAGGAATGTTTGGGGATTAATTCTCCTTGTTTTCCCCTTCACTGGGAGGCGAATGGGGCGTGGAACCGAGCTCGGGGCAGAGCTCAGTCCATCTTCCAGAAAATGTAGGAGACGGCCACATTGGTGGCTGTCTGTGCCCTGGTCTGGGCGGCCAAGACCCTGGTCGCCCAGGTCACTGGGCGTCCAAAGGTCTAGCCACCCAGGGATGCTGGGCGGCTAGGACCCTGGCAGCCCTCACCCAGTGTGAACCAGGTCTGGGCGGCCAGGACGATGGCTGCCTAGCCCTCTAGGCGGCCAAAGATGTGGCCGCCCAGGCCATGGGGTGCCCAGGAGCTGGGCGGCCATTGGTGTGGCCGCCCAGGCCTCTAGGCGGCCAAGAGTATGGCTGCCCAGCTCATTCAGCCCCCGGGCCGCTGTGTTTCACATTCTCTTGCCCTGAGGTGTCCGTATGCGATACTGATTCGCGGAAGAGGTGTCTGCATGATTCTTCATGATTCAGGAGGTGCCGTGTTACCTCGATTAGTGTCCCCATGAGTTTTGAGGGTCCGGGCGACCCCGTGTCTTCCCGGGCTTCCGTGCATTCATTGGATTGAGTCACCGTGTATCGATATGAGTGCGGTGGGCTATTCTCGCATGTCGTAGCTTCTTCAGAAAGTGGTTTCTGTGTGGGCCACACATATGGCCTATGAACTGTGAGTTCTATGACCCAGCCTAGGGCTGGGGGCTTTCTGAGGTTTCCCTCTCTAATGGAGATCAAACTCGGCGGCCGTGAGCTGCCTCGTGAATTATTCTATCGTGGTTTCTGACCTAGGCATAGGGCAGATTGACGGCACGGAGCCATCCCAGTACAACGGTCTTGACCAGAATCTCATGACTCAAGGACCGTTGGGTTTAGCAGGTCTAGTTGATCATCTTGAGTCTGGTGGTCCTGAGCCACCGGGTACTCTGTGTTACTCGCAATGGATGCATGCGTGACCTTCCGAGTTTCCTCTCTACGGAGAGTGTCCGCGTCTAATGACTTGTCCCACTAGTTGTAGCCTGACGACATGCGTTGTGTTGGCCCACCTGGGAGTGGTGGCGGGGTTACCCGAGAGAGATGATTTTTAGGCTGCTCACCGTAGAGCCCCTCGCCTTACAGCCTGAGTCTGGGGTCGGGGGAAAACCAGGTAGAGGATCTGACTTAGAGTGCATAGTCTATGTGTGCACACGTGGTTTGGGGCGACAGACCAGCGCTGATGAGCGCGACCCTAGCTAGTCCTTATTCGGTGTTCCTGGTTACTGTACAGTGTCTCAATTTCTACCAGGGGTGAGTATGGAGACACCTGGGACACGGACTAAGTCGTTAGTGGACGCATCCGGCCTTGCTTCTGTTGGATAGTACTCCCGTCACATGATGTGAGATTCTCATGACTCAAGCTTCTATTTCCTATCTACGAGAAGTGATTTTACGTGAAGTTCCTGGTGTTTTCCCGATGTAGAGATCTAGGGTTTCCAGTAGAGTTATCGAGGTTTCACCCGTAGATGGTGTACGGTTCACGACCACGTGGTCATGACTGTTTGCCCCAGACCACGTGGTGTTGGATGGGTCGTTGCCTATAAGGGCGGGCCTTCACGACAGAGTTGTCATGGCATTTCTTCTGGCAGCGTAGCTAGGGCTTTTTCCATTAATTCGGTGGTCCCTCGACTATGAGTTCGGGGTGTTTATTTCCGTTCCAGTAGGAGTAGCTATAGAGGTGAGGTTTTACCGGCCACCGTGTTTGCTGTTCCTGCTATTGCTGTTGTTTTTCGCTACCACCGTTGTTTACGGTTGGGGTTCCGCGGGACCCCTACTGAGCCAGTGATAGGAGGCTCACCCCTACTTTTCAGGTGCGGTGATTCTTCCTCGAGGTTCGAGGATGCAACGCGGAGGTTCTTAGTTGCCAGGACGCCAGGCCGAGTCTTCTCTTGGTAATAGAGTATGTTTCCTTACCATAGACTGTACTCTGTTTGGACTGGACTCTGTAGTTAGTTTGTTTAATTTTTGTTAATTGTTGTATTGTCTTACTTTATTTCCTATTTCTTTTTTCCTCTACACACCCTTTTAGCCCTTCCGAGGGCTCCGGCCTGTGGGCGGCGGGCCAGGATTTGAATGGTATCGGGTTATTCCCGGTATCCGGATGTTGGGTCGTTACACGCTACCTTGTATTTCAAAGAAAAAAATATCCCACCATTCAGCTTCGCCATGACGGCCAAAGCCCGCTTTCACTCGTTTAAGTCATCTTATCTTTCGGCATAGCCATTTCGGTTAAAGCCCACTATCGGGACTAATCCATTCGTCACACCATGATACCCAATACAACTCAACGGCATAGACCTTCAGTCCAAGCCTACTGCCCCAACTTCGGCTTCTATAGCCCACTTTCCGATATCCTTTGGCATTATAGCCTACTTTTTAATATCATTTGACTTTATAGCTTGCTTTCCAATATCCTTTGGCTTTATAGCCTACTTCCAATATCCTTCGGCTTTATAGCCCACTTTCCAACATCCTTCGGCTTTATAGTTCGCTTTCCGATATCCATCGGCTCTATAGCCCACTTTCCAATATCCTTTGGCTTTATAGCCTGCTTCCCAATATCCTTCGGCTTTATAGCCTGCTTTCCAATATCCTTTGGCTTTATAGCATGCTTCCAATATCCTTCGGCTTCATAGCCCGCTTTCCGACATCCTTCGACTTTATAGCCCGCTTTCTGATATCCTTCGGCTCTATAGCTCGCTTTCCGATATCCTTTGACTTTAGAGCCCACTTTCCAATATCCTTTGGCTCTATAGCCTTCTTCCCAATATCCTTTGGCTTTATAACCTGCTCCCAATATCCGTTGGTTTTTGTAGCCTGCTTCCCAATATCTTTGACTTTATAGCCTGCTTCTACTATCCTTTGGCTTTTATGGCCCGCTTTCCAATATCCTTCAGCTTTATAGCCGGCTCCCAATATCTCTCGACTTTATAGCCTGCTCTCAATATATTTTGACTTCTTTAGCCCGCTTCTCAGTGTAGATTATAAGAAATTAATCCACTTAAAAATAGAAAAGAATTAATAAGATAATAATATGGGGGAAAGAAGAAAGGGGAAAGGGAGAAAAATAGAGAGCATGCGTGGATGCTAAGGGGAAGGTAATCACCAGAGACACTGTTGGCACTCAAAATATGATCGTCGGTGACCAAGCCATAAGGACGAATGACCCGGCCCACCGAAGTACGGAAGCCGATAAAGATCAACATATTGAAGACTCTTCAAGCTGCCAGAGCCTCGAGTCACTCCGTATAGATACGGGGACTTCACCTCAGGGGAGCCGGGACAAGCTCACAACCAACCGGCAGCGTGACCAAGCCTGCCAAATGAACCGGCATCGACTCTGTCATGCCGCATACACCACATCCGTTGTCCGATCAAGGACGACGGTCTATCCGGTGGTCCCCCACCAAATGAGAAGGTTCTCCCGAGGATGAAGGAGTTCCCCTGGCTCTCTAGTATGGAGGACCGAAAGCTCTGGCGGCAGAAGATCCCGATCACCCGACATAGGTGCGGCTTCCTGCCAAGATGGGCCCATTAGCAGCCGAAGGACCACCCAGCTCGGGCGGAGCTATCCCTGGTGTTGTCACGCTTTCCGAGAAGCCTCGGAAACGAACCAGGCCAGGCTAACGACTTGGGTCAGAGAGCTGAAGGCCGTATGCCCGCAGAAGACCCGTGCGAGCAGCCTAAAGCAATCCAGAACCTGGAAAATGGCCGTACGCCAATCTAGGAGCTTCGACAGATCATATCGTCGAAGTCTTAGTGAGCAGTCGCAGAGTACATGTTCACGATGGCCCCCGAAATTATCCCCGGGTCCATCGACCGGCTTAGAAGCGTACAAGGGACATTAGCCCGGCGCGCCTTAAACCGGCGCGCCCCTCACTCAATACCCTTAAACCGGCGCGCCCCTCACTCAATACCCTTATCCCGGCGCGCCCCCATCTTCAGCCCTTATACCGGCGCGCAAATCACCCTGATGATGGCTTCGATCCCGGCGCGATAAGCCTTGAAGGCTCCCCCGGCGCGCCAATCCCATGCCGGTTCAACGTTCTAACTCATGCCCTACATATATGGCTGTTCGAGAGCAACGAAAAAGGAGAGGCGAAAAAAAAAAGAAAAGAGGCCACACAGAGAGAGAGAGATCAAGAAAAAGATCAGAAGAGACAGAAAGAAAAAAAAAGGAGGGAGAGGGCTTTCGAGAGGGTTCCTTCGGAGGAGCTACTGGCCGGCCATCTTCTTCTTCTACGACACCCTGTTTCAGGAACAGGTGGGCGCGGGCGCTGATCCCTTCCCGGCTTTCCGCAGTATTCTCTTCTGAAACTTCTATCCATCGAATGTAAGCGAGAGGGGGAGGAGCGACGATGATATGAGTCGATTCTCCTTTCCCCTCTACGCGGTTTTCTCTCCTACTCTTTCCATGTTATTGCGCTATGAGCGTCCTCTGCTTCTGTTATTGTTGAACGACAATCGAATAATGGCGCTGGTGCCATAGTCTGATGATGTAAATGCCGAGCCATTCCCGTTTCTGGGATGGTAACATATATATATATATATATATACATGCTGAATGCTGGGTTTAATGGGTCGAATGATTGGCCTTCGTCTTCCCTCTCTTATGTATGCCAATGCGTGCGCGTGAGGCTTTCTCCGTATCATTCCCTGATTCCGCTTTCCCTGAATCTCCTACCATGCCCTGAATCATCGTGGGCTATAGAAACGTCCCTTCCCTGGGGTTTCCCCTCTGAATATTCTCCGGTTTAATCTCAGGATTCTCGCATACCCCTCTCTTCTCGGACGGAGCCGTGCTTCTGCGCGTGCCTCTCTCCGCCACGCGTGGGGTTTCACCCCCTGAACGATGCTCTCTAACTGATCGAACATATGCCTCGTAATAGGCCTCCCTCACCTATGCATTTACTATCTCTACGCATCACGGTCGTCCGAATGGTTTTCGGGGTTTTCCTTCTCATTATCTCGATCATCTGGGGAAGGGGAACACGCCCCTGCGGCTTCACGGAACTGCTAGGCAACTAAGAACCCTACCTCCCGATGGTAGATGTTCTCCCTAAGCCCACAGCAGATAGCAACGAAAAGGTCTTGGTTCAACGAGCTAGACCCTAACAGTCCAGGACCCAACGGAGACCGGGGATGTGTGCTCCTCGCAGGCTAGCCCTCGGAGTTCCATCTCCCTAATGGTCGGTTCCTCTAAGGGATAAGTCATACACCGTGGGTTGTCCACCCCTCGCAGGCTAGTCCTCGGGGTATTGCTCCCGCCGTCAACGGCTTCGTCCCTCTGTTTCTTCCCCTATGGAATTTTGGTGTCCCTAGCAGGCTAGTCCTCGGGGTACTCCATCCACTGGGGTTTGCTGGCTGCCATTGTGCAGACCGGCGGTTTAGTGGCTTGTTCCACAGGTGAGCATGACCCCGCTTCTCCCCTGCAACTCTTCAGGTCCAGGGGAGATGCTGTCCAATTTTGAACAGATTAAGATTAAATAAGCCTTAATGAAACGCTCGTTATGGACCCAATTATCCCGGTGCTCGAGTAGGAACCTCGCACTGGCTTAACCACACCATCCTTCGGGGTTCTGGACTTCAATTCAATAAGTAATTGGCCCCAAATAACTTCAGAATCCTCACCCAAAACTTAACAAAATCAATAATTGCAAAATTCATAGAAAGAGTGGGCTGAACGGCGCGGCCTTAGCCGGCGCGCCCTAATCCGGCGCGGTACCCCCCCGCACCGGATTAACGTTAGACTCATTTCCAACTTTTTTTCCTTTGCGCCTTTCCGGCGCGCCCTAAGCCGGCGCGCCCCCAAGCCCTTGCGCGCCGTTTCAACACGCATGGTCACCGCGCCGTATTAACATCTATACCTACGTTTCTTCACGCCGTATTAGCCTCTATACCTACGTTTCGTCGCGCCGTATAAGCTACCTATTGCAGGGTCACGCCGGTTTTGAAGCCTCTTGTTGCTTTAATCGCTTATTAGCCCCCCCCGAGTGGACCTCGTCCCTCGGGGTTGGCGTTAATAAATCATAATGGATAATAAATTGAATAAGGGAGGGGCCAAGCGAGCCCGAATTATATTGTCATCATATCTTCATTACCACGTCCTCCGCCATGTACCGAGGATCCATAATTCCATAAACATATGCATCCTGCATGTCTTCGTCGTGATCATCATGTAGCTCTTTTTAATCCGGCTTCGACAGCCCGCTATCTCGGCAATTAATCAAAGGTGTTCCCTCCTCGTGGGGGATGTAATTAACGCCATAGCCTTTATGGTATGGCGGACTGCTGGTCCCGACCGAACCTCACATTCGCCCGACATGGGTCAGAATGAGTGCACAATAGAATCGTCACGCATGTGACTGGCACGCCCGCGTCGTCAATCAGTCAGTTGACTACAAGTTAGTTAATTGGTTGATCGATACGCGAACGAAAAGGCAAAACGAAAGAAAAAAAGGTCGCGAACAAGTCTGGCACGCCCGGTGGGACCAGTGTCACCTTTCATCTCTTTGCCGAGATATTCAGGCTTCGAAGCCCTCTCAAAGGCTACTGATTATCGCCTTGTTTGATATTTCAGTGCAAACAATGATGACTCACGGGATAACCGGCGTCGGCTTCAGTCCTGCGATCGTCGCCAGACACGCGCAAGGGTACCTGGCGGTGCCCATGGAATTTGGTAGCTTTCCTCCTGCTGTGGGCTTCCCCAACTTCTTGGGGTTGGCCTTTGTCGACATGCTGGAAGTCGAAGCCACGGAACCCGTCAAGGAAACCGTGAAGGAAATGGAGCCTCTGAAGGCTCCCTGATGCAATGGTTCGCTCAAGAATCCGGCCCCGGCCGCTAGCTGCCTGGTGCACCACATTGTACGTGGGATGCATCCCACTGTCATCAACAAACCCCCTGGAGGACGTCAGCGTCGCCAGGCTCGCAAGAACACTGCTGTGATCACCGGAACTGTCTCTCAGTCCGGAAAATCAATGCTGGTGGGAGGAATGCGTGTCTTCCTCAACGGGCGCACGGCACAGGTGACCCCAGACCGTGTCATCCCAAACGTTCCTGTCTACAACAACTATCAAGCTCTCGCTGGAAGGAGGGCAGAAAGAGAAGAAGCCGGCCACCATGGCCAAGGAAACCCGGCGCTCAGGCCGAGGAAATTCAAACAGGTGTGGGTTCCCAAGCGGACCCAACCTGCCTACCATCCAACGCCCACCCGCCGTCGTCCTATGAACGACGAGGCGGGAGCGAGAAGAGAAAGGGGCTTGTCCCCGATGAATGAAGAAGAGGTGGTTGCGGATCCTCCGCGTCACAGAAGTTTCCGGGCTGTGGCCCGTCAAGCCAACGTCCCTGCCACGGGGCGAAGGTTCCAACAACCATCCGACAGAGCTCGACTGGCCTACATTCCTCCTGCTGGAGGTCGACCACTTTCCCCCGTGCTGCATCAAGAACGGGGTCGAGAAGAAATGGCCTGCCTGGTCAGAAGCTATTTCCGAGGATTGGGTAACACCTCGCTCGGACAGCAGCGGCTGATGCAGACAGTCGCCACTGAAGAAAATTACTGCCCATCAACGGCAGATGAAGAAGAAATGGAGGATATAATGAGGATGTCGTCGGTCAACGACAATGGACACAATGACGGCTTTGAGATCGAAGCCGATGAAACCTCCCCCGAGCGGGAAGAAAGAAGAAGAATTTCTGTGTTCGAGAGGCTGACCTTTCCGCAACAAGCAAGGCGGAGGGTCCATCGACAAAGAAGGAGGATGCAGGTTTTCACTTGCAACATGGCTGGTGTATCCAGCCGATATGGGGAGCTTCCTGAAGACCCCCAAGAACTGGCTCAGTTGACCGTACGGCCGGGACCAGCTACCCGCAGGACAGAAGCAGCAAGAGGGCTTCTGACAAGGATGAAAGAGAAACAGCCCCAGTTATACCTCCACTGGGATGACAAAGCCCCCGTCTTGACCGCTAATGTGGTAACGACGGAAGAAGAAGACGACGTACTCCTCGACATCCTGCCCGAGGGTACGTCCGGGGAAACAACAGAAGGTGTCCCCACCACTATAGATCCATCAGTCTTGATGTTGCTGCAAAGATATCAACGGGAAATAGATTCCCTGAAGAAACAGCTGATGGAGAAAACTGAACACTCATCGGCCTCCAAACCACCCGAAGTCCAAGGTGAATCATCCCGGGGAGCGGCTCGTCGAGACGACCCTCCACCACTTTATACACTACCCCAGCCGTCAGAGCTAACTGTGACGACAGCACAACAGCGGCCACCACAGCCTCAGCCGCTGCTACCTCCGGTGCTTCCTCAGGTGCACCCAACACCCCCGCTGCTGCATCCTCCACAGGCGACCACCCTGGTCACCCCGTACCTGCAGCCAGCACACTTCTATCCGGAGCCAGTCGACCCCACGGTCGTGAACCGGATGATGGTGGAGAGGATGATCGAGCTGAAGCTCGCAGAGAAGAGCGAAGGCGACTACGTCACATTCGATGCCTATCGGGTGCCCTACCCGCAACACCATGCGGCTAAGCGACTTCCCCCGGGAGTCAACAAGCCACCCAAATTTGACAAATTCAACGGGAAAGGTTCCCCAAAAGAACATATTACATATTATATGACCGTTATGGGTGATCTGTCCACCGACGAGTCATATTTGCTAAAATTCTTCGGGTCCTCGCTGACGGGGCTCGCATTTGAATGGTACTCCAGCCTCTCGGCCGGGTCAATCAATGACTGGTCAGATATGCAGAGGAAGTTCAGAGAAAGATTCCATGTCACAGAGAGGGAAGTCACAGTGGCCGAACTCTATTCGACAAAACAAAGGGTAGATGAGACCGCCCTTGACTACATCAAGAGGTGGAGGAACCTCGGAATGAGATGCAAGCGACCCCCGCATCAGGAGGACGCTGTGCAAATATGTAAACAAAATCTCAGGAGGGAGGTCCTGGAAAAAATGATCGGAATGGAAATACGGTCGTTCGACCGGCTGAATAATGTGGTGGCCGAGGTAGAGGCTTTCCTAGCTAAACCTGTCCCGACGTCAGCTGTCAGCGTAGCCCAGAAAGGCAAGGCTGCGGAGCGGCGCCCCACACCTAAAGAAGCAAATGCGCTTGATATCAAGGCATTCGAACAACAGAAAGAGAAAGGCAAGAAAGTGGCTCTCCCGCAACCTGCGAAAGCTCCAGATGACAAAGAAGGTCCTTCGTTGAGGGACAAAATGAAGAAGGCTTATTCCTTTCCTAAGGATAAGACCCGGATCCTGTTTGACTGGGTAACGGAATACAGTATGGTCACTCTGCCTGAGCCGAGAAGACCAGAGGACCTGAAGAGAAAAGACAGTCCAAGATTCTGCCCCTATCACCAAATGCTGGGACATTCAATCAAAGACTGTTATGTTTTCAAAGACGTCATCGAAGGGATGGTGAAGAAGAATGAGATAGAGCTGGGAGAGTACAAAGTAGACCCTCCTCAGCCACATGAAGCTCCTCCCCGAAGAGCGGCAGTCAACATGGTCTCCCTCTATCAGGCACTACCCGAGGAGATCTCTGAAGCAAGCACACGGAGCACCTACGAAATCCATTTCCTGGAGCCCGTGAAGGAACAGCAGGGGTGGCAGCAAATCCCTGTGAAGCACAAGAAGAAGAGGGCACCCCGCCCAAAAGAGGGGGCACATATCCGTGGCGTTACACCCCGGCCTGCTCCGCTAGTGGTAGCGCCCGTATGGGTCACTTCACCTACAGCTGTCATAATATATACACCCAACAGGAGGAGACGAACTCCGCTGCCAGTAATCAAGGAAACCAATCCTGGGGTCCTTCGACTGCAACACTTAATTGAAGGGCTAGAGGAATATGTACAGCCCGAACTGAAACCTCTGCTGGTACGGGACCACGTCCCATGGCAAGAGCTGGAGCAACTCTCACTCAAGCAAGGGGAGGAAGCTGAAGCAGCACCACCTCAAGAGAGCAACCTGTTCTGGGGGCAAGCACCTGCAGAAATCAAAAAGAAGAAAAAGTAAAAGAAAAAGAAGAGAAAGGCCGCTGGGGCCCATAAAACACAGGTCGTCTCCTGCAATACCCTGTCAGCACTCTTCAACCTACCCGGAGAAGAGGAAGAAGAAGAAATTTGCTTCACACCCCATGCTGGGGGAGGCAAGGCCGAGGCCGCAACTGCTGCACATGCCACTCGGTCAGGCCGGAAATGGGGGCGCCAGTCGCCGCCCAATCACAACATTATGTTCAGAGGGGAGCAACCCTACAAGACACCTCCACCGGAAGTTAAGGGAGTACAAATCCCTCCTCCGTCAGGTCTATACAGCAAGACTGGGGGCAAGACAGTCCCTTCATTCCTTGAATTTATGAAGATGTCAAAGGGAAAGCAGCCTTGTCAGGAGGCTAACCCTACACCAGGGGTCAGTCACCCTCGGCCAGTGCAATCTACTGAGGATGCAAATGCAGATGGGGCTTGCCCTACAGCAGCTAATAAAGAAGACCCGACAGTCGGTGCCAGCCTAGATGGTGCCGAGTCCGAGGAAGATAAAGCAGGGCCATCTGGACCCACAAATCAAACCCTCCCTAAGCCCAGGTGGGTTGAGGAGATGAAGCTCTCCAATGTCCGGGCTGGAAGCCGAATAATGAAGCTGCTCAAGAAGCTCCCTGCTCGTTTTACGATCTGGGAAATTCTCTCTTTGAGTGAAGAAACTCGACAGGCAATCATTACTGCTCTGCAGACGCCTGCTCAGTTTGAAACCTGCATAGCTGAGGCTATACCAGAAGCCAGTATGACCTTCTCTCCAGAAGACATGCTACTGCCTACTGCCAGTCACAACAGGCCGCTATATATGAAAGGACATCTGAATGGAAGAGAACTGAACCGGATTCTGGTTGACCCTGGTGCAGCAGTCAACATCTTGCCATATAGAATATACGAGAGGTACCACTTCAATGTACATCTCGAGAAAGTCGGGGATATGCGTATCGCTGGCTTCAACCAAAAATGTGAAGTATCTATGGGAGTGGCAGAGTTCACACTGACCCTGTCAGATTTCACTACAACGGTGTAGTTTCACGTCATTGACTCTCGCACCTCCTACAAAGCACTGCTCGGCCGCCCATGGCTGCACGAAAATATGGTGGTGCCCTCCACGCTCCACCAATGCATCAAATACAGCCTCCAGGGGAAGGAGGAAAGGATATTTGCTGACATCCACCCGTTCGAGGTGTTTGAATGTCACTTGGCGGACGCCAATCTGTATACGGGGTCTCCCCGGAAGGTTTCTGAAACTGAAGTCCCCGTAGGGGCATCAAAGAATAGATCGGGTGACGGTTGGTATCCACCACCGCCGCGCGGATATGTCAAGCCGAAGGTGGTTTCCCACATCACGGCTTCTGGAAATGTCGGCAGGGTGACACCCCCAGCATTATACCCCAAAGCTAAGGAAGTGCATGTTGATCGACAGCACGACCGCATCGGAGTCCCGGCCGGCCTCACCAAGCCAGTCTCCGGCCTCGATGGTCCCACTGTCGAACCTTTCAAAGCCTGGGAGGTGGCACAAGAAGATGGGCCCAGCAGCTTGTTCTATACAGCTGAGGAGCATCCCACTCAGGAAGACACAGACTGCAGCCTCCCTGAGGATCTAGCCGACCCGCGGGTTCCTGTTCAGGGCCTGGCATTTACCACTGATCGGACGGCCAGGATGTTTCAAAAGCAACACATCCCTCCCGATCAACCTCAAAAACGCAAGGAAGCTTTCCATAAGATGTGGTATCCTGTAAATCTGGACAAAGAAATGAGACGTGTCTCTCAACATCCGGGTCTGGGCTTCACCCTGGAAGACTACTATTACAGTGGGCGGTACGAGGTGGATACCATCTCCACCTTCTATCCAACTGAAGATAGCCCTCTGGGGGCAACCTTTGATGAGTATCCGGCGGAGGCCGAACATGCTGAATTGGCCCTATCCGGGAATCAACAAATGGAGACCTTGATCTCCTGCCGATGTTGGGAGCAGGTCCGTCCTAAGGAAGCGGCCTTTCAAGCCGAATTTGATACGACTGGTAGCAGCGAAGCCGAGGACATTCAAGAAGTAGGAGTCTCTCCCTCTACAGGGGTCCTACTAACGACAACTTCAACACCCTTTCTGCCAATCAGGGAGGTCTTGGTCAACTCCAATCAAGGGGAGCCGGCTACCATGAAAGAAAGGGCCACTTCTGTGGAAAATACAACTGTCCCAGAAGGCGAGACTCCCTCAACTTCTGCTACAAATCCAATATGTTGTCCGAGTCCGGCAGCAAACAACTACCGGCCTGTCATGGCTGCAACCTCATCTACAAGCACTGAAGCTGTTCTCTCACCCTCAGGAGCTGCAACGGCAATGGATCTTCTAATAGAACAATCCACCCAGCCGCTAGCACAAGAGATCAAGAAACCTCAGGAAGCTCTGGCAGTGTCTGACGAGGAAGTAAAAGTGCTCGACCCTCAAGATGGTATTCCAGACTTCGTCGACCTCCAGCCGGCACCTCCGGAAATAGAAGACGGAGGCCAGGCCACAGTCGATGAACTAATAGAAGTCAACTTGGGAGATGAGGGGGACCCTAGGCCTACCTTCCTCAGTGCCCAACTATCCCCGGAAGAACGGGAGCTGTACATTCAACTACTACTAGAATACCGGGATTGCTTCGCCTGGACTTATAAAGAGATGCCAGGTCTAAGCCCTGCTGTCTCACAACATGAGCTGGCAATCAACCCTGAAGCCGAGCCGGTGAAGCAACCACCGCGGCGTATGAGGCCAGAGCTCATCACCCGAATCTGTGCTGAAGTTGACAAGCTCATTGATGTGGGATTTGTTGAAGAAAATCAGTACACCACATGGCTGGTGAATATCGTCCCCGTAAAAAAGAAGAATGGACAGATCCGGATTTGTGTCGACTTCCGAGATCTAAACAAAGCCTGCCCTAAAGATGACTTCCCGGTGCCAATAACCGAGGTCATGATCGATGCTACAACCGGCCATGAAGCCCTGTCATTCATGGATGGGTCGTCCGGCTACAATCAGATTTGGATTGCGGAGCACGACCGGGTCCATACTGCTTTCCGAACTCCCAAAGGCATTTATCATTACAAGAGAATGCCATTCAGACTGAAGAATGCTGGCGCAACCTATCAGCGCGCAATGACCAAAATCTTTGATGAATTCCTCTACCACAAGGTCGAGTGCTACATAGATGACCTGGTGGTCAAAACCAGAAGAAAAGAAGATCACCTGCAAGACCTCCGGATTGTTTTTCAGAGGCTGAGGCAGCATGAGCTAAAAATGAATCCTATGAAATGTGCGTTCGGAGTGTCGAGCGGAAAATTCTTGGGCTTTGTCGTCCGATATCGGGGGATCGAGATAGACCCCGCAAAGATCAAGGCGATTCAGGAGTTACCTCCACCAAGGAACATCTCCGAGCTGAGGTCACTACAAGGCCGCTTGGCTTACATCCGGCGTTTCATTTCCAATTTGTCAGGGCGATGCCAGCCTTTTCACAAGTTGATAATGAAAGATGTCCCCTTCTATTGGGATGAAGATTGTCAGACAGCCTTTGACAAGTTAAAAGACTATCTGAAGACTCCTCCAGTATTGGGCGCGCCGGTGAAAGGACGGCCGTTGATACTGTATATAGTAGCTACACACAATTCTCTGGGGGCAATGCTAGCCCAGAATAATGAAGAAGGGAAAGAACAAGCCCTCTATTACCTCAGTCGGAGACTGGTCAGAACTGAAGAGAAATATACTTATATTGAGAAGATCTGCCTGGCACTAGTCTTCGCAGTCAAAAAGCTCTGGCACTATATGTTGTCGCATGAAATCAGCTTGGTGTCCAAGGAGGATCCCCTGAAATATATTATGTCCCAGCCGGCACTCAAAGGCCGCCTAGGCAAATGGGCGGTAATCCTTATGGAGTTTGATGTCTCCTACGTGCCGCGCAAAGCCATCAAAGGTCAAGCTATTGCGGACTTCTTTGCTGAACATCCGATACCCGGGGAAAGCCCGTGGAAACCGGAACTTCCCAAGGATGAGACCCTAGAAGCCGCCCAAGTACAGCCTTCCTCATGGCAGCTATACTTTGATGGCGCTTTCAGAATCGACACCTCTGCTACCGGGTCATCCAGGGTCAGAGCAGGGGCAGGCATAGTCTTGAAGTCCCCGGAAGGAGAAGTGGTGCATACATCCTGCTCCATAAATAAACAATGCACAAACAATGAAGCAGAATATGAAGCCCTGATAATCGGGTTGCAGATTGCTCTGTCCATGGGAATTCAGATGCTGGAAGCATTCGGAGACTCCATGCTAGTTATAAAACAGCTGGAAGGAGAGTTCGAGGTGCGAAAGCAAGAGCTCCTCCCCTATCACCAGTTGGCAGCTCGCCTGATGTCAAAATTTTACTTCATCAGCATTAAGCACATCAATCGAGGTCGGAATGCTCAGGCAGACGCCCTCGCTAAATTGGCCAGTTCATTGGCGGTCCCGCCAGACACAATCCTAAACATAACAGTGATCAACCGCCGACAGGTCCCCAGCGTAACAGAGTTTCTGGCCGACGAAGAAGAGATGGAAGTGGCAGTCATCGAAGGGGTTCAGCAGCCCGACTGGCGAGAGCATCTCCTACGCTGGTTTCAACACTAGCAACTTCCAAAAGAAAAGGAACAAAGAATGAAGCTCCTGAGGATCAAGGATTCTTATGAGATGAGAAGCGGGACCTTGTTCTGAATTATGGCAGATGCTCGAAGGAAAGTCCTACTCCGTTGCTTGTCTTCAGCAGAAGCGGGGCGGGTTATGCAAGAAGTTCATGCAGGATCAGCCGGGGCACACCAGGCCGGTCCGAAAATGAAGATAGAGATAAAGAAATTGGGTTATTACTGGCCCGCTATATTTAATGATTGCTGCAAGTTTGCCAAGGCTTGTCAGAAATGTCAAGAACATGCTAATGTGGCGAGGAGACCCCCGGTGCCACTACATCCCACTCTACCAAGTTGGCCGTTTGCTCAGTGGGGCACGGACGTGGTAGGGCCACTGCCGGCAACTTCGTCAGGATGCAGATACATCTTAGCAGCTACAGATTACTTCTCCAGATGGGCGGAGGCAGTAGCACTAAGAGATGTGACCGGAGAACTAGTTGCAAGGTTCTTCCGGCAGAATGTAATATTCCGGTTCGGGATCCCCAGCCAAATCATCTCTGATAACGGCAGCCATTTCAGAAATCAGAAGGTTTATCGGCTAGCTGACAAATACAAAATTGACTGGAGGACATCGTCCCCCTACAACCCTCAAGCCAACGGACTAGCAGAGGCTTTTAACAAAACCTTGTGCACACTATTGGCGAAGACTGTCAAGTCTAACAAAAAAGATTGGGAAGAAAGGATGTACGAAGCGCTTTGGGCCTATCGTACTGTCTACAAGACCCCAACCGGTTGTTCACCCTTCTCCCTTGTCTATGGGTCGGAAGCTGTAGTGCCGATTGAACTCGAAGTTCCTTCATTGCGAGTTGCCATCCAGCACGGATTAGTCAGTGGTGAGCAGACCAACGCAGAAAGAAGATTGGAAGAGCTCGCTGAGCTCGAAGGAAAACGCCTCCAGGCGCAACAAAACATCCAACTCTACCAAGCTCGCATGGCCCGTGCTTTTGACAAGTTAGTCAAGGGTCGAGAGTTCAAGAAAGGAGACCTGGTGATGGTCAAAAGAAGAGAAGTGATGGCCTCTAACCCCAAAGGGAAACTGGTCGAAAATTGGGTCGGACCGTATATCGTCCGCTGAGTATATGAAGGGGGTGCCTACGTCCTTCTAGACCACAAAGGAGCCGTCCAGTTCTCTCCCCTCAACGGAAAACATATTAAGCTGTATCATGCGGCGCAGCCAACACACCCCGAGTGATCGGCCGGAACATACCCTTTACTTGGTTAGCGGCATTCCGCCCTAATCGAGCTACCTTTTCCTTGGTTAGCGGCATTCCGCCCTAATCAAGCTACTTTTCCTTGGTTAGAGGCATTCTGCCCTAATCGAGCTACCTTTTCCTTGGTTAGTGGCATTCCGCCCTAATCGAGCTACTTTTCCTTGGTTAGTGGCACTCCGCCTTAATCGAGCTACTTTTCCTTGGTTAGCAGCATTCCGCCCTAATCAAGCTACTTTTCCTTGGTTAGCGGCATTCCGCCCTAATCGAGCTACATTTTCCTTGGTTAGTGGCATTCCGCCCTAATCGAGCTACTTTTCCTTGGTTAGTGGCACTCCGCCTTAATCGAGCTACTTTTCCTTGGTTAGCGGCATTCCGCCCTAATCAAGCTACTTTTCCTTGGTTAGCGGCATTCCGCCCTAATCGAACTACCTTTTCCTTGGTTAGTGGCATTCCGCCCTAATCGAGCTACTTTTCCTTGGTTAGTGGCACTCCGCCTTAATCGAGCTACTTTTCCTTGGTTAGCCGCATTCCGCCCTAATCAAGCTACTTTTCCTTGGTTAGCGGCATTCCGCCCTAATCGAGCTACCTTTTCCTTGGTTAGTGGCATTCCGCCCTAATCGAGCTACTTTTCCTTGGTTAGTGGCACTCCGCCGTAATCGAGCTACTTTTCCTTGGTTAGCGGCATTCCACCCTAATTAAGCTACTTTTCCTTGGTTAGCGCATTCCGCCCTAATCGAGCTACCTTTTCCTTGGTTAGTGGCATTCTGCCCTAATCAAACTACTTTTCCTTGGTTAGTGGCATTCTGCCCTAATCAAGCTACTTTTCCTTGGTTAGTGGCACTCCGCCCTAATCAAGCTACTTTTCCTTGGTTAGTGCATCCGCCCTAATCGAGCTACTTTCCTTGGTTAGTGGCACTCCGCCCTAATCGAGCTACTTTCCTTGGTTAGTGGCACTCCGCCCTAATCAGCTACTTTTCCTTGGTTAGTGGCACTCCTCCGCCCTAACCGAGCTACTTCCTTGGTTATGCATTCCGCCTAACGAGCTACCTTTCTTGGTCCTAGTGGCACTCCGCCCTAACCGAGCTACCCTTTCCTTGGTTAGTGGCATTCCGCCTAACCGAGCTACCTTCCCCTTGGTTAGCGGCATTCCGCCCTAATCGAGCTACTTTTCCTTGGTTAGCGGCATTCCGCCCTAACGAACTACTTTCCTTGGTTAGCGCATTCCGCCTAATCGAGCTACTTCCTTGGTTAGCGGCATCCCGCCCAATCGAACTACTTTTCCTTGGTTAGCGGCATTCCGCCCTAATCGAACTACTTTCCTTGGTTAGCGCATTCCGCCCTAATCGAAGCTACTTCCTTGGTATAGCGGCATCCCGCCCTAATCAAGCTACTTTTCCTTGGTTAGCGGCATTCCGCCCTAATCGAGCTACTTTCCCTGGATTAGGCGGTTTTCCACCCTAATCAAGCTACCTCTCCTTGGTTAGTGGCATCTCGCCCTGATCAAGCTACCCTCTTTCGGATCGCATTCCAAATAAAAAAAGAAAAGAAAAAAAGAGGGGGTTAAAAATAGAGATACCCCGCCAGACTTGTTCCTATATCAGAACAAGTGCAAAAATGGCTATAACCCGGCTGTGGCGAAAACCCGAAAGGGCGTCGCAGGCAAAATTGGGTACCCCGCCACGTGAAAACCCGAAAGGGCGCGCGGGCAAAAGCAAGAGGGGGCTGGCTTCGGCGAAAACCCGAAAGGGCGCTTGAGTCGGTAAAGTGGTAATTTCCCAAATGCCTCTCCTATTCTCCACCCAATAAAACTCCGAAAGGGACAATCATCAAAGTCCCACCGGGAATACTTTAAAAAACCCTTTTTGACCCTCGTCATCATCGACGAGATCGGTCGATCTCTGTCCATAACTTGGACCTTACGTCCTTGTTAATAACCTCATCTTTGCTTCGGCATGTAACCCATGTCGATGAACAAACCCTTTTCGACCCTCGTCATCATCAGCGAGATCGGTCGATCTCTACCCCCAACATTGGACCTTACGTCCCTGTTGACAACCCCATCCTTGTTTCGGCAGTAACATATGCCGACAAATAAACCCCTTTCGACTCTCGCCATCACCAGCAAGATCGGTCAACCTCTACTCTCAAACTTGGATCCTACATCCTTGTTAATAAACCACTTCCTTGCTTCGTCATTTAACCAGTGCCGACGAAATAAACCTAAGACCAACCCTTGTCCTCATCGACAAGGACGGTCGGCGTTCCCGCGGTCTAGTCCTTCTGAATCTCGAATTCAAAAACAAAAAAAGGAAATGGGGTTAAAAATAGAGATACCCCGCCAGACTTGCTCCTATATCAGGTCAAGTGCAAAAGTGGCTATAACCCAGCTGTGGCGAAAACCCGAAAGGGCGTCACAGGCAAAATCGGGTACCCCGCCGCGTGAAAACCCGAAAGGGCGCGCGGGCAAAAGCAAGAGGGGGCTGGCCTCGGTGAAAACCCGAAAGAGCGCTTAGGTCAGTAATTTGAATAAAATTTTTTTGAATGATGAATAGTGATGAACCATCCGCCGTCCAAAAGGCCACTTTCAAGGTCGTGACGAGGATCTTCATCCGATATCCCACTTATACACGTCTAGTGTCTATACCCTTTCGACCCTTGTCACCATCGGCAAGATCGGTCATTACCTATCCGGTTTTTGTCACCATCGGCAAGACCGTCTACCCCTTTCGACCCTTGTCACCATCGGCAAGATCGGTCACTACCCTATCCGATTTTTGTCACCATCGGTAAGACCGTCTACCCCTTTCGACCCTTGTCACCATCGGCAAGATTGGTCGCTACCTATCCGGTTTTTGTCGCCATCGGCAATACCGTCTACCCTCTCGACCCTTGTCACCATCAGCAAGATCGGTCACTACCTATCCGGCTTTTGTCACCATCGGCAATACCGTCTACCTTTCGACCCTTGTCACCATCGGCAAGATCGGTCGCTACCTATCCGGTTTTTGTCGCCATCGGCAATACCGTCTACCCTCTCGACCCTTGTCACCATCGGCAAGATCGGTCACTACCTATCCGGCTTTTGTCACCATCGGCAAGACCGTCTACCCTTTCGACCCTTGTCACCATCGGCAAGATCGGTCGCTACACCTATCCGGTTTTTGTCACCATCGGCAATACCATCTACCTTTCGACCCTTGTCACCATCGGCAAGATCGGTCATTACCTATCCGGTTTTTGTCACCATCGGCAAGATCGGTCACTACCTATCCGGCTTTTGTCACCATCGGCAAGACCGTCTACCCTTTCGACCCTTGTCACCATCGGCAAGATCGGTCGCTACCCGTTCTCGGTTCTTGCCGCTCTCGGCATGACCGTTTATCCGCCAGTTTCACTGTGCCCCCCTAAGTTCCCCGAACTCTCGACCAGCATAAGCCGTTTCTAGTCTTGAGAAAAGTCGTGGCGCGGTGGAGTGAACACCTCACCCCTTCCCTGAAGGCGTGAGCGCTCTCCTGCCTTAATGACTCCTACACTCGAACTAGAATCGACGGGCAAACAAAAAAAAGGGAAACAACACAATGACAAGATGGAGTTTTCATTCAAAATCAGGATGGAGATTTTTCATTACTATGAAGTGAGGGCGCATGATTACATGGACCATGCCCTGGGATACATAAGGTGCATTAAAAGTGAGCACATAAAGAAAAGAGATTACGGCAAAGGGCGTCGGAAGATGTCCTCCAGCACAGGAATACCCAAGGACGGATGGCGGATCAGTTCTTGCAATCTAAACTCGGTGGCCTCCAGCTCGGATAGCTTCGCCTCCAGGGAAGCAGCTTGTCCTTCGGCCATCTCAGCGTCCTCAACCTTTTGGACCCCCAGGCGATCTACTTCTTCAAGTTCAGCCTCTATCCTGGAAAGTTCGGCCCGCAATGCCGTCATCCGGGCCGTCAGGGAGTTTCGGCGTTGTAGAGAGGCGTTGGCTTCGTCCCTCGCCCTCACCGCGGTCTCTTGCAGGGAAATGAGGGCCGTCTTGTTTTCAGCCCGCTCCATTGATATGGCCACCAACTGGTCAGCTGCCTCCCGGCCCAAGAACTCCCTCCGGTTCACATACTTCAGGAGCAGGATCACCCGTGGAGTCCAGTCGTCCATGGGACAAGCAAGGGCCAGCAGCGAGCGGGACAGATGCTCTATCAACCCCCTCAGCTAAACATAAGTTAAATCCCTACTGGCTGTTACGGCCTGCTGGAGGGTCCCCAGGAACTGCCACACGACATCACTCGAGGATTGAAGGCCAAGTGGCGACGTCTCGGGCAGTTCAAACTCCACTCTGCCATCCACGGCGGCCCATATATCATCAGCCGTCCCGGAAGATGACGACGGCATAAGCTGCAGCCCACTACCACTCGGAACAACCGCACCGACAGGTGCGGTGGCTGGAGCCTCAACAGCAACAATCTCCTTACCGGTCTCCTGGAATGGGGGTCCAACAAGAACCCCAAGAATCGGGGACGTCTGTCCCTCAGTAATCTCCCCGGCTTCTACCTCAGCGGAGTCATCCTTCTCCAGAACCGACTGCTGTTCAGCCTCTCTTGATGGAGAACCTCCGGCTATCACTGGACTATCAACTTCCACGAGCGCTCCAGGACCAACTGGGACCATTGCTGTTGCATGATCCTTTGGGTACCGCAATGCGATGGGCCGCAGGACGGACGGGAAAGTCGCCTGGCCTGTTCCCAGGGCCGGGAGTGGTATCTGCACCGTCATAGTTGGCAGCGCCGCCTCAGTCTACATCACAGATGTACACACTTAAAAAAGAAAGCCTGGCTAAAAGGAGGAGGAAAGAAGCATGGCAAGTATTGACCCTGGATAGGTCCTTACCTCGGCCGGGACTAAGCTTAACTCTTTAAGAGCTGCTTCCCCAGCGCCAACTCCCTCACTCGTAAGCGATAATGACGGCACAGGACCGCCCCATGATAACCGGGCCGGGCTGAAAGTCAAATAGTCGCTCTCGTAGGCCGAGGACACCCCAGCATCGTCGGTCTCAAAATCAAGCAGCGGTGACTCCTCGTCACTGGAGCCGCCACCATAGTCTACATGCTCAGAGGAAGAGGATCCCTCTGCTCTCTCGGGATGCTCCACCGTCGGAGCAGGAGCCTCGCCAGCAGGAGCATCACCCTCGGCAGGAACTCCCCCAGTGCTCTCCGCACCAGGGGCAGCAATAAATGATACCTCAGGGGCGGGTTCTCCCTGCCCCGAGGGGATCACCTCCTCTACGCTCTCCGAGCCCGGAAGCAATGATGGTTGTATATCGACTACAAATTCACAGCAAAACAGGGTCAGGACGACTGAAGATACAAAGATTTACGTTGCTATCGCAACTAAACTGTGGATTACCTTCCATCTCCCGCTGGGGTGTGGGGGAGGGCAGATCCCTTTCTATGGGAACAGCAAGGATTTCCTCTGCCCCGTCCCCAGCCTCTACATCCACCGTCGCCTCGGGACCGACGACCCCAGCAGCTGTATCAGCGACTGTCAGCATGGGCCGCCCCAAGCAGTCAAGACAAGCTAATGCACTTTAAAGAAAAGAAGAGCCTACCTTCGGCCTCTGGCCCTTGTGCGCGAGAAGCCTCAAACTCTTCAAAAGATACAACGGGAGGAAGGACGGTTGCCGATTCCTTCTCTGCGGCTTTCTTCCAGCGCGCCCGTGTCACCCGGGTCACCGCCGCTTTCGCCTTCCCGACGGCCTCTCGCAGTTGGGACCTGGTCCTCTTCCTCGAATCCCCAGGAGGCAGTGGCATCGTGGTCGGCGCCGGCTCAGGAACTTCAAAATATGTCGGCTTTTGGGCCTTTATGATCAGTTCCCTGAAGTGCCGAGTCTCCTCCGAAGTCGGTCGGACTGCATACGCACAAGGGTGAGAATGACACAACCACAATGAAAAGAAGAAGCTGGCCGAAGGGCCTGAAGGAAGAGATGGAACGTACTTGCCGGTCCCGTATAAAAGGGGAAGAGAGGCCAATAAAACAGCGAGGGCGTCTTGTCCCTCGAAGCCGCCTCGCGAATAAGCCAGCATAGATCCCCGATCTTTTCGCTCGGCTCAGCCAGCAGTGCCAGGTCCTCATGGCCACGGGAGGATAGCAGGTAATACAGACTCAGATGGTCCAACCCCCACCTGTCTGCATATTTGAAGGAGATCTGAAGTGGATGGTCCAGTATGGCTTCACTGGGGCTACCCATCGAGAGGCCGTGAGACCGAAGGAGCGCGAACAGCCAAGGGGTGTTGGCATACAAATCAGCCCGCATGTCCTCTTTGCGAATGAAAGACTGGTAGGGATACAACCTGTCTACCTCGGGACGCCAGTCTGCCACGGCCGCGATGGGCTCTTCTACCGGCAAAGGGAGTTGCTGGAGAATCACCCTCTCACTGCTCACCCGGCATAAACCCCGAAGGGTCTTCACATAGTCATCCTTGTTGATCGGGGGCAACTTCAGCTCAACTTTCATCCTGCGGCTTTTTACGAGTTTGCGGGCCTCTAGATAGGCCTTCACATCCGTATTAGTCCAAGATTTCAACTTCTTCAAATAAGAAGCATCAATATCAAGAACCGGCTCCGGTTGGGAAGCTAAGAACCTGTGCTCTGCCACGGCCCAGCACTCTCTCCGGGAGGTCCTGTAAAATCCCGTCCGCGCGTTTCACCACTTGATGTATTCAGGCGTGACGCGAGGGAACCGTGCGGGGGCGGGCACCCGGAAAGAAACGTCTTCGCGACGATGGAAAAAGTCCCACCATATCCGGGCGTCGTCATTGGACGTTTGCCCGACCCTGTGCCTGTTGGGCAGTGCAAATTGCGAATAGGAATGTGGAATCTGCTGGTCGTAGCCGAAGTTCCGACTAAAACGGAACGGGTAATACGGCTCCAACCACAGAATGCCGCTCTTGCGAAAGACGAGGACACTAGGCCTTATGGCCAGTGCCCATTCAACCAACTCCGGCTCCAGAATAGGCCTGGTACAATTGGCCTGGGAAATCGGATGGATGTACTCCTCAGTTTCAAAGAGTTTGCACTGTCTCGTCCTGTTCGTCAATGGGCTCGAGTGAGCAGCTAAGCTCCAGAAATGAAGAACCCCGGGCGAATCTACGGGAAGACGGGTCAATTTACCCCGAATAGCATAAAGTTGCTCCATTAGCAATGATGGCTCAGCACTTGCAAACTCTATCATACGCGGGACCAGAGGAACCGCTTGTAATGCCCGAGGAGCTGCCTCCGGGAACAGGGTGCAGACCCAAGCATTAAAGAAATGTAACGGACCAACCGTCCGAAGGCTTCTGGGGAGGCGCGTTTTGTGCAAATCTCCCAACATCTTGTAAATGAGGCACATGGCCACTGGGCAAAGAGACAGCTTGGTACCCCAAGCCATAAGATAGGCCGGATATATGGCTTCCGCCCTGATCACACTCTCGTCACCTTAAGGGAGAGCAAAGGAACAAAGCCAATAAACCAAATATGCAGCACAGTGAGTCACTGCATCAACACCAGTAGGGTTTGGGTTTTCCCCCTGCCCTCCTCTCGAAGATGATGACGAAGCGGCCTGGCGTCGTACCCTCTTCTTCCGCTTCTGGGCCACCGGTGCTATCGGAGGAAAATCTTCATACTTGGTCTTCCCCTGGAAGAAATACTGAAGCCAAGCGCCCATCCGCACTCTTCGTTTCTCGCCCGGCTTTCGAGCTTCTCTCGTGTCGTGCGACGAATGAAAGAGGGTGCGATACGCCTTCATTAGATATCGATAGGCGTAGCCCGCCATATACCGACCGTCACCGTCGGTCTGGTCCTTCAACCAGTCGGGCCAACAAACTTCCTCATACGGCTCTCCATCAATGGGCAGGCCGCTGAGCTGGGATAGACTCCACAAGTCTAAAGAGGTCTCCCCCTCTGAAGTATAGAAGGTGTTGTATTCGGGGCAAAACACCTCGATCATGCCGCAGCACAAGCCTCGGGAAATCGGATACCGATACCTTGAAGCATATACGCTGTGATAAACACCAGCTTTGGTCAAAAGAGGAGCATAATGATGCAGCACATAATCTGTGAATTCCACTGCTCCGGGCCTGAATGCGTGGGCGTCTGTGACTTTCAACTCAGCAAACCATCCCACGGAGATCTGGTGCTTGAAGCGAATCGCCAAGCAGTCCAGCAAGAATGACTCATCTCTATATCCCCATCTCAACGGGGCAAGGAATAGGCCAAAGATCGGCTTCTCCCGATCTACTCTGCCCGCGGAGTCATTCCACCGAGCAGGCACAAATTCAGGAGCTCTGGTCAACAGTCCGTCTGTCGGAGCCAGGTCTTGCAGCCCCAGCACAACGCTCCACTTCCTGACCTCCCCAGGGAGATAGATGGGTCTTCCCCGCGTTACGCATTCAGCCAAGCTGTCTCTCTCCACCAGCAGAGACTGCTCGACCTTCCGCACGGCAAACACGTCCCGCTTCCCCTGAAGGTTGAAACGCCGAAGAAGGGACATCAGGTGTTTGTCCTTGGGATGATCCTTCCTGATCACGTCCTCTCTATTATAATGAAAGGAGTCACCCCCGAGGATAAGGAGACGACCGGTGTCTACGGTGTCCGTCTCCGAATCTGAGGACTCCGCAACTACGGCCACCTGACCGTGACCCCAGTCGAGAGAATTAACATTCTCCCATGTCACCACGGCACGAGAGGAAGAGCTGGATGCCATAACAGCTGCGAAAAGAGCATATCAAACAAAAACAACGTCAGGAAATGGCTAATCAAAGGCAAACTTCTGACAAAATTTCGGCAGAGTCTCCCCAGCACGGGGAATTGCCGAAGAAAAGCGGGAACGCGTCCACTGAGGAACGGTCCCTAAAAGACAACCATCGGCATTACACCGAGGCCAGAGGGACACCCGGGGAAACAGCTCCGAGGGCAAGCCCTGCTAGAAGCCTCCCGAGGCGCAACGAAAGGGTTTTGAAACCCAAATTGGCGGCACCTCCACTCACCCGAAGGAAAAAACCGCCGCTCTCGGCGCCGGAGAAAGGGAAGAGAGAGAAAAAATTTGAGCAAATGAGGGATGAAGAAGAAAAAACAAAGGCGAAAGCCTTATATGGAGGAGGACCCCCCTCCGCTAAACCGGCGCGCTATTTAGCGCGCCGGATTAAAACCCCATAGCAAAAGGCGCGCCGGGGAAAAGGCGCGCCGAATTAGAGCCCCACGGCATCAAGGCCGCGCCGAGTTAGCAAGGAAAAGGGGGGATAGCGCGCCGAAGGGCCATGCTCGCGCAGGATTAACATCCCAAAGGGCAAGGGTGTGTCGTGTTGACCCGCGCCGTATTAACATCTAAACGGCGCCGGGTTAACGCCCGTGCCGAATTAAGGGCCATCCCAAGCGCCCGCCAATCAAAGAAGGGGTCAGTCCGGATGAAAGTCATCCGTCGGCCTTGCTGCACTCGTGCCTTGCTCGCAACGCCCACGTCTGGGGGGCATTTGTTGGCACTCAAAATATGATCGTCGGTGACCAAGCCATAAGGACGAATGACCCGGCCCACCGAAGTATGGAAGCCGATAAAGATCAACATATTGAAGACTCTTCAAGCTGCCAGAGCCTCGAGTCACTCCGTATAGATACGGGGACTTCACCTCAGGGGAGCCGGGACAAGCTCACAACCAACCGGCAGCGCGACCAAGCCTGCCAAATGAACCGGCATCGACTCTGTCATGCCGCATACACCACATCCGTTGTCCGATCAAGGACGACGGTCTATCCGGTGGTCCCCCACCAAATGAGAAGGTTCTCCCGAGGATGAAGGAGTTCCCCCGGCTCTCCAGTATGGAGGACCGAAAGCTCTGGCGGCAGAAGATCCCGATCACCCGACATAGGTGCGGCTTCCTGCCAAGATGGGCCCATTAGCAGCCGAAGGACCACCCAGCTCGGGCGGAGCTATCCCTGGTGTTGTCACGCTTTCCGAGAAGCCTCGGAAACGAACCAGGCCAGGCTAACGACTTGGGTCAGAGAGCTGAAGGCCGTATGCCCGTAGAAGACCCGTGCGAGCAGCCTAAAGCAATCCAGAACCTGGAAAATGGCCGTACGCCAATCTAGGAGCTTCGACAGATCATATCGTCGAAGTCTTAGTGAGCAGTCGCAGAGTACATGTTCACGATGGCCCCCGGAATTATCCCCGGGTCCATCGACCGGCTTACAAGCGTACAAGGGACATTAGCCCGGCGCGCCTTAAACCGGCACGCCCCTCACTCAATACCCTTATCCCGGCGCGCCCCTCACTCAATACCCTTATCCCGGCGCGCCCCCATCTTCAGCCCTTATACCGGCGCGCAAATCACCCTGATGATGGCTTCGATCCCGGCGCGATAAGCCTTGAAGGCTCCCCTGGCGCGCCAATCCCACGCCGGTTCAACGTTCTAACTCATGCCCTACATATACGGCTGTTCGAGAGCAACGAAAAAGGAGAGGCGAAAAAAAAAGAAAAGAGGCCACAGAGAGAGAGAGAGAGATCAAGAAAAAGATCAGAAGAGACAGAAAGAAAAAAAAGGAGGGAGAGGGCTTTCGAGAGGGTTCCTTCGGAGGAGCTACCGGCCGGCCATCTTCTTCTTCTACGACACCCTGTTTAAGGAACAGGTGGGCGCGGGCGCTGATCCCTTCCCTGCTTTCCGTAGTTTTCTCTTCAGAAACTTCTATCCATCGAATGTAAGCGAGAGGGGGAGGAGCGACGATGATATGAGTCGATTCTCCTCCCCCCTCTACGCGATTTTCTCTGCTACTCTTTCCCTGTTATTGTGCTATGAGCGTCCTCTGCTTCTGTTATTGTTGAACGGCGATCGAATAATGGCGCTGGTGCCATAGTCTGATGATGTAAATGCCGAGCCATTCCCGTTTCTGGGATGGTAACATATATATATATACATGCTGAATGCTGGGTTTAATGGGTCGAATGATTGGTCTTCGTCTTCCCTCTCTTATGTATGCCAATGCGTGCGCGTGAGGCTTTCTCCGTATCATTCCCTGATTCCGCTTTCCCTGAATCTCCTACCATGCCCTGAATCATCGTGGGCTACAGAAACGTCCCTTCCCCGGGGTTTCCCCTCCGAATATTCTCCGGTTTAATCTCAGGATTCTCGCATACCCCTCTCTTCTCGGACGGAGCCGTGCTTCTGCACGTGCCTCTCTCCGCCACGCGTGGGGTTTCACCCCCTGAACGATGCTCTCTAACTGATCGAACATATGCCTCGTAATAGGCCTCCCTCACCTATGCATTTACTATCTCTACGCATCACGGTCGTCCGAATGGTTTCCGGGGTTTTCCTTCTCATTATCTCGATCATCTGGGGAAGGGGAACACGCCCCTGCGGCTTCACGGAACTGCTAGGCAACTAAGAACCCTACCTCCCGATGGTAGATGTTCTCCCTGAGCCCACAGCAGATAGCAACGAAAAGGTCTTGGTTCAACGAGCTAGACCCTAACAGTCCAGGACCCAACAGAGACCGGGGATGTGTGCTCCTCGCAGGCTAGCCCTCGGAGTTCCATCTCCCTAATGGTCGGTTCCTCTAAGGGATAAGTCATACACCGTGGGTTGTCCACCCCTCGCAGGCTAGTCCTCGGGGTATTGCTCCCGCCGTCAACGACTTCGTCCCTCTGTTTCTTCCCCTACAGAATTTTGGTGCCCCTAGCAGGCTAGTCCTCGGGGTACTCCATCCACTGGGGTTTGCTGGCTGCCATTGTGCAGACCGGCGGTTTAGGGGCTTGTTCCACAGGTGAGCATGACCCCGCTTCTCCCCTGCAACTCTTCAGGTCCAGGGGAGATGCTGTCCAATTTTGGACAGATTAAGATTAAATAAGCCTTAATGAAACGCTCGTTCTGGACCCAATTATCCCGGTGCTCGAGTAGGAACCTCGCACTGGCTTAACCACACCGTCCTTCGGGGTTCTGGACTTCAATTCAATAAGCAATTGGCCCCAAATAACTTCAGAATCCTCACCCAAAACTTAACAAAATCAATAATTGCAAAATTCATAGAAAGAGTGGGCTGAACGGCGCGGCCTTAGCCGGCGCGCCCTAATCCGGCGCGGTACCCCCCCGCGCCGGATTAACGTTAGACTAATTTCCAACTTTTTTTCCTTTGCGCCTTTCCGACGCGGCCTAAGCCCGCGCGCCCCCAAGCCCTTGCGCGCCGTTTCAACACGCATGGTCACCGCGCCGTATTAACATCTATACCTACGTTTCTTCGCGCCGTATTAGCCTCTATACCTACGTTTCGTCGCGCCGTATAAGCTACCTATTGCAGGGTCACGCCGGTTTTGAAGCCTCTTGTTGCTTTAATCGCTTATTAGCCCCCCCGAGTGGACCTCGTCCCTCGGGGTTGGCGTTAATAAATCATAATGGATAATAAATTGAATAAGGGAGGGGCCAAGCGAGCCCGAATTATATTGTCATCATATCTTCATTACCACGTCCTCCGCCATGTACCGAGGATCCATAATTCCATAAACATATGCATCCTGCATGTCTTCGTCGTGATCATCATGTAGCTCTTTTTAATCTGGCTTCGACAGCCCGCTATCTCGGCAATTAATCAAAGGTGTTCCCTCCTCGTGGGGGATGTAATTAACGCCATAGCCTTTATGGTATGGCGGACTGCTGGTCCCGACCGAACCTCACATTCGCCCGACATGGTCAGAATGAGCGCACAATAGAATCGTCACGCATGTGACTGGCACGCCCGCGTCGTCAATCAGTCAGTTGACTACAAGTTAGTTAATTGGTTGATCGATACGCGAACGAAAAGGCAAAACGAAAGAAAAAGGGTCACGAACAGACACGTGGGCCTCAAATGATAATAACAATAGGAACAAAGGAGGGATTGTGAATAAATACCTTTTTAGAAGCGGGGGAGATTATGAGTGCGCCTTCTCTTCCAATCGGCCGACCGATGAAGAGAGTTCTTCTTGTATTGATTACCCTTGCAACACAAAGATAACACCAATAACGAAAGATATTGATTAGCAAATTGAAGTGTGTAGCATCAAGTTCTTAAGATAAACAAATATGAAAACATGAAGATGAACACACCTTGTTGGTGTTGGCCTTAAAATCCCTATGCAAAAGGGTAGGAAATATATGATGTATGGAGAAAGGGAGGGTGCAAGTGTTGTACTAAGGGAAGATCTCAATATTGAGATGAAAAGAACAAAGAATAAAAGACTATGATGCATGCAATAAAATTAGCAAAGAAGGGAGAGGAGAGAGTTGGCTTATTGATTTTTCTCCAATTGGGCTTCAAATCTTCAATGGAGGAAGAAGTACTCCAAGGATGTGGCTTTAAGGCATGACAGACTTCTCCTTGAGCCCTTGATCCAGCAGCACCTCCCCTTGATCAAATGAGTAGCCCTTTTACAATGTGGGAGAGGGGGGTCCTATTTATAGAGAGAAAATTCAGAGTTTAATTCCATAGAAAATAAGAAAACTAATTTTAATGGAATTTGGAAGGAGATATTCCATGGACATGTGTCCTCTCAACCTTAGAAAGGAAGAGGAACCCTTTCCCAAGTAGAAAAGAAGCTCAAAAGAAGGAAAGAATGAGGTTCTGCCAAGTTCGAAACTCTGTAGGAATTGGCGTCCAACACAATGGTCACCAATTAAAATAGCGTCATCTCAAAGAGGCGCCAATTCTGAGCCATTTTTAGGAAGATTATAAATTACCAAAATTCGAAGGAAAATTGCACCCACCATGGCTGATGCGTATTAGAGATTTTGCGAATTTTGGTCGGAATTAAAAATCACAAAAAAGCAAGGAAGAACGAGTCTGGGGTACTGGACATGCCTTAAAATTGGCGTCAGTATGGACGGACGCCATTTCTTGAATATTTTGGAAAGTTGAATATTACCAAAAATTGGAAAAGGAAATGGCGTCCACCAAGGCAGACGCAAACTTGGAATTTATGGAATTTTTGGTAATTATTTAAAAATAGGAAAGAGAATTAATGTCAAGAAGATGGATGCCAATTAAGGAATTGGCGACTTTGTAAAGAGGTGTTAATTCTTCAAAAATACGAAGCTGGCACAAACTTGGAGGAGAGAAGAATACGCGTCCAGGGTGGCGGACGCGTCTTAAAATAGGCGTCCATGAGGCTGACGCGTTCAAGTTAATTAGCGCCCTTTTGCAAAGGTGTGAATTCAACAATTAATATGAATACAGTAATACGTGTCCACCATCCCCGACACGTTCAAGAATGGGCGACTTTCCAAATGGACATTAATTCATGAAATAATCCAGGCCAAAAATGGTAGGAAAATGAAGGTGCGTCCACCATGGTGGACGTAATTTTTGAAGGTGCGTCGACTCCTACCGAGGTGCGTCGACTCAGAAGATTTGGTGTCTGTTTGAGCAGACATTGATTCTTTGGGAAGAAAATTGGCGTCCACTAGTCTGACGCTAATTCTGAACAGCCCAAAAAATGGAGAAAAACCCAAGAAAAATCAAGAAAAATAGGAGAAAATGAGGGAAAGTTGAGGGACGCTGATTAATCAAGAAAAAATGAGAAAAACCACTCAAATAAGTCTATTTGAGGGTCAAATTGGGGCATCGCAAAGCGATCAGAGATGTACTCAAAATGATGTCAATTTTAGTGTGTCTACAGCTGCCCCGCCTTGGCGTCTACTTTGCAATGGAGAGACACGGAATGGAATAGATGAAATGGAGTGCAATGAAGTGTAATGAAATAGAGTGGAGTGGGAGCGAACTGAAAAGTAGATGCCAAGGTGTGATGAGACACGCAATCAACATCACTTGATAAGAATCGAATCCAACGATCAAGATGATGCAATCTTGAGGAGGTTTGATGAAAGTAACAATTGTTTGGATAAGAAGGAGTGTGCACGCGGGCAAGAAGGAGATAAAAGAAAGCGATGAACTTCCAACGCGGTGGAAGTACCCCGTGTCACAAACCTGTAGATTTCACCATTGGAGAGCGGTTACCAGCCAATCTGGACGTACTACAGCCAAGGTGGATCAAAGGGAAGATATTGAATAAGGAGATAGAAATCCAAACAAAGGAGTTTTCAAGGAAACAGCACAAATGGCAACAAGGCAAACTAAGGACTCAATTCGGCATGGAATATCTCTTATCTTGGAATCGTTAATTAACTGTCTCTCAAAATCAAGCTATAAAAGGGATTTTCCATGGTTAATTCAAAGGTCCTACACGAATGCATGCTGGGTTTAAAGGAAAAATTAAATAAAATTAAAATATTAGATAATTAAGGATAATATTATTAAGCTGTCCAGACTGAGTCAAGATACCGATTTGTGAGTTGATAGGAGATAAGCACCAAATCACAAAAGGTGAAGATAAAAAGCCGAAGCCCGTTTATCCGCGCACCAAATCACAAAAGGGGACCATCATTCTCAGTCTTGGATGGCTCAATGACCTATCCGTATGACTAAGATTCCTCTAAAATTATCATCATTTTTGATGAAGGGGAACTCAAATTTCAGATTTACCAAAGCTACAAGGTCCTTGATTAATTTAATAGCATAAATAACATATAGTAAAATGCATACAAGGGAGATGGAGAAGCAATGAGCATATTGGGGAACAAGGAATGCAGTGTGATGCAGTCACCGTGGGACTTGAGTGGTGCCCGGACAGTGGGATCAAAGAGCTTCTTTCCTACGCTAAAAAATTGGGTTAGCCAAGATGTTATGAAGCAAGCAATGAATGAAGGCATTAAGCATAGCATGGCAACAAAGCATAATGTGGAAAATAGCATGGATAGAATGCGTGAAAAGCATTGCATGAGGCATAGCATTGCATAGAAACATGGAAAGCATAGCATCGAATCATAGCATGGGTAGCATAAAAGCATATGAATGGTATCAAAGCATATAAAGTATCATTGTTTGCTGTTATCATGAGGATGACAATCTTGGCATATCATGATATCAGATTGATATCCAGAATAGTTGAGCTAAGCTAGCAGGAATAACCTTAGAAAGATTGGCTCTTGAACGATCAGCGTGATGCCCAGAGCGGCAGGAATAATCAAAGGAATCGAATGACATTGTGAGAACAAGGGAAAGAATCGAAGGATTGATGTGAATGGAAGGGAGGACTCATCCCATATTCTTGGTCTTTCTTGCAAAAAGTTATCCCTGTAAGACACCATCAGTTAATGGAGATACAATGCAATTTTTAGATTTTTGAAATATGTAAATTTTTATGAGTTTTGAAAATATTCAAGTTTTTATAGATTTTTAGAATTTTTTTTAGATTTTTAGAAAATATTCAATTTTTTTAGATTTTGAAGAGACATTGCGAATTGCAGCACCAAAGGATAATTTAAACCGTTGACTAGGGGTCCTTGTTCCTTCCCCTTTCGCTAAAAATTGTCGGAAGTAGAGCGTGCATTTGAAGGTGGCACCCTATAGTCGAGTGCCCTTAGCTAATGGTTCCCCTACTAAGGCCATACCTGAGAAACACTCGGTCTTAGAGGGCGAAGAGAAGAAAAATAGGAGATAAGCCTGATATGAGTTAAGAAGACATCGCGTTTGACTTCTGTCCATGGCACAACCCCTAGAGATTTAGTCTATTGCATTGGGGCTTTTTGTCATGTCATCGAACCTTAAATTCTCTTTCTAGGCACGCATATGATCGGGCTCATAACGTCCTGCGGGGAAACTGTACTGTCCTCTTGCCATGTCAAAAATTTTGGATTTTTATTTTGATTTTTTTTATTTTTTTTATCATCATTTTTCTTGTTGTGTCCTTTGGACTTGAAAGATATTGAAATTGAGCATGAACTGAGAATAAGCTCATAATAGACTGCCCCTATTTGAGACTTCCTATTATCGGGGTGTGCTTAGGTTGGTTGTTTTGCCCAGAACACCTCTACCCTCATATTTTGGCCGAGTAAAGAGGAGAAAAAGATCTCGTGCCCTCGAGCATGGCCCAAGTAGCAATGGTGTTTACTAAGGGAGACGGCTAAGGACGTCGTGAAGTGTGTGCTGTGCCCAACTAAGGGTTGCCCTTAATGAGTGGGGAGGGAATGTCGAACTTCTAGCGCGGGGTTCTCATAACCAAAGGGTGCTACAAAAGCAAGCCTAAAGACTCTTTTTTGACATTAAATTAAATAGAGACCTAGGATAAAGGCCTAGACTTCCACTCTTGATCAAGTTAAGAAGCACTTCATGTTGAAAAACCGTGTGTAAAGATGAATGAGACGATGAAATTATAAGAATGCATACTTACGAACATACGTTACCTTGCAACCTTATTGTAGAAGCAACTGCCAGAGGCGATTTTAATCAACATGGGATTTGTCCTCTTCATGGTAGATAACAATATAAGAAGTAATGATTAGAAGTGGCTTAAGAAGATGGAGTGGTGCCTAGACCAGACTTAGACGAATAAGGAGAAAAGGAAAAGAGGTGAGGGTTAGAACTCCCTCAGTAAGGCATAGAGACCCTGATCACATGAAAAGGCATACAGAAGGAGAGAAAATCAAAAGGTGGAGTGAGGACTAAAGCCTCCAAAGCAGTGGGAGAATGGGCAGATGCCCATAGCGGTTGACGTAGAAGAAGTCGGGTCAAACCCGGGATCAGAAGGAATCAGTAGAAGAAATTGGTAAATCGAGAGAGGTAGATCCAAAGGGTCTGGAGGCAAAGGGAGAGAATCATGGATAGAAGAATCCGGAGGTTCCAGAGGTTCCGGAGGAATAGAGTGATGAGGGACGCGATGCCCTTGGAAGAGGTAACTTAAAAGGAAGAAGAGAACAAAGGACGCGATGTCCTTGAAGAGTAGAAGGATAAATCGGAGGAAAGAAAGGGGGTCCGAAGGTTCCAGAGGAATAAAGCATGAAGGGGCACGATGCCCTGGTAAGTCTGGAGGTTCCGGGAGCAGGGAGTAAGGAGGGGTGCAATGCCTTGGGAGAAGAGATAGGGAATGGGATAAAGAATCCGGAGGTTCCGGAGGAGGAAGATACCATGGGACACGATGCCCAAGGAAAAGGTATGTAGAATCGAGAAATTTTGGGGACAAAGGTAATTGAAAAAAGGATCCGGAGGTTCCGGAGGGGAAAGATACCATGGGACACGATTCCCAAGGAAAAGGCGTGGAGAATCTAAAAATTCCGGGGAAGGTAAATCAGCAGGGAAAGGATCCGAAGACTCTGGGAGACGAGGAAGGTACATGTTCAAAAACCTGGAAAAAAAAGGAATGCAAATGAATGCAATGCAATGAATGCAAGGGATGCATGGAATGCAAGGGATGCAAAGAGGGGATCCTCCTCACCCCATGGGTGGCCCATAATGAGAAATTAATGGTGAATGGTAGGATGAATCGAATAGAACAAATGGTGAGTGGATAGGTGGAAAGCCCTTCATTAAAAGAACGTTCACCCCTCCATGGTAAACAAGAAGCCCGGTCAGACGGCTTAATAAATAGAATCAATGCGCATGTGCTCTCATTTGATGAAGTATCAATAATTGTGTAGCCACAAAATAAGTTTGGCTTCTTGAAAAGTGACTCCCTTGGAAGGCAAGGAATATCAAAATGAGGGAGTTGGAATTTAGGCATAAGAAGTTTTGTAGCGCCCAAGGATCGTGTAATATTTTCTTGAAAAATATTAGGTAAAATGGGCATTCGCCCCTCGCATGGAAGTGTAGAGGGAGCAAACAGAGTGTTGGAGGTTTCCAACAAGGGATGCCCTACCCGGCCTTTGAGCATGGACTTCATCACCTCCTTGACAATGAAATGTGTCATGACAAGATTGGAGGATGAGAACCCCTTTTCTTGACAAGGTATTTGTACCGTGACGGAACGAGGGGTAATGAGAGCATCAAAGATCTCTTGGCCAATGAGCAAAGTAACTTGGGCAATCTTGGCTTTGGCCATCAATGGCATCAACTCATGAGAGTCTTGCTTAGTGAGCATTGGTGGAGACGTGACATTCTCAAAGATGCCCGACACAAGAACGCGGATCGGCATCCAGCAAATGAAGTCTTGAATTTTGAATAACATAGTCATAACCAACTTCTTACCCGGCTCTTGAGTATCTTCTTCGGCACATGCACTTGTAGTCATACACCCACTCCAAGTGGAAGGAGATGAGATGGAAGCGGCAGCCTTAAAGAATGGTGGAGGTTTAACGAAAGGTGTTGGAGAAAGGGTAAGTGGGAGCGGAGGTTCAAACACAATGAGCTTCACCCCTTGCTCGGAAGCGGGCGAGGTTGGCTCGAGTGCAAAAAAGGGGTAGACCATGCTCAGAATTAACCACGGGTTTAGGTAAAGGGTTAGATGGAGGGTTAGGAGTGGTTAGGTTTTGGCTTACGGGGATAGTGGAGGGCCGAAGTGGCGGCAATGGAGGGTTACCTGGTTTAGGAAAAGGGGTAATGGGAGGCTCGGCAGAGGCCGGTGGCATGGAGGTTAATTATGTAGTTGGAAGGAAATCAATGGAGGGCCCGGATGGCTTGGTGGAGGTTAGCGGTGTGATAGTTGGAAGTATAGAAGAGGGAGGTATGGTGCGCAAGAAGCGTCGTATTTTAGAGGGGCGATAGGTTTGAAGGGTAGGAGAAGGTTCAAGATGGGCCGATGTGGGCAATTGGAGTATCGACCCATCATCGTAACACCAATTGGTTTCATAGATAGGAGTGGGGATTGTGGCTTCGTCCTGAGCAGGGGGTTCTTCTTGTGGCAATGGAGGGAGAGGAAAATGGAGAAAACTCAAAGTTGGTGCCTCTTAAAAGTCTTCATCTTGTGCCATCTCCAATTCGCAATATGACTCGTATTCTTCATAATTGAGTTCAAGTGGACACCGTGGTGGAGGCGTATTAATGGGTGGAGGAGTATAATGTGGTGGAGGGGCATAATGTTGTGGAAGATTTTATGGGGATGAATACGGAGGCGGAGGGCCATATGAATGAATGGGGTGAATGGGTGGAGGGCGGACGGCGTCCACTTGACCATTGAAACTCGATAGAACATTTTGCTCACATGTATTGTCGATGCCGTTGTCATCTCTCCTTTCATTCCAATCTTTCTCCATCTTGGTTATGTTGATCCTGAAAGCATGAAGAGGGTTCATTTGAGGAGGAGGAGGAGGCGGCCGCGGGCTCGTGACCCTCTTTAGTTATTCCTCCATGTTATGGATTTTATTAAGAAGAGCTTATTGGAGGGGTGTGACATGTGAAGTGGAGGGTTGGCATGGTAGCCTTGGAGGAGTGGCATATGATGGCCGTGGAGGGTTAATAGGCTGACCCAAAGAAGGACTCGGTCGGGCCGGGGCGCAAGGAATATAAGGGCCTTGGGGCCGTGAAGGAGGATGGATAGAAGGCGATGGGTGATGAGCCACTCAAGGAGGAGGATGGATAGAAGAAGGCGGCGGGTGATGGGTCACCCAAGAGGGAGTGGAAGGAAGATGAGAGGAACAAGAAACTACACCCTCAACAATAGTCTTAAGGGCTTGGATTTGTTGAGGGGTGAGACGATCTAATGTATGCAGAACTAGGGGGACCTCATCATGTGGAGGAGATGGCTCCGGGGGAGTAGTACCTTGTAATGGATAGGAGGGACCATGGAATCGAGAGTTGTCTACGAGGTGGACAAGACCATGAGAATGAGGATGTGGTCCCTTAGATGAGTTGTGCTGAGAATTATAAAATTGAGGATTGTATGATGTGCTTGGTTGTTCATCCTTATGAATGTAAAAATTATTAGACATGTTACTTTGATCATTGAAGTGAAACATTATGCAAATCAAGTGATAAACCAATCAAAGCAAGTTGCAAAGATTAAACAAGTGAATGTTTACACTTGATTTTTCTTAACTGAACCTTGGTGAATTAGATGATTTTTGACAAAGTTTATGTAGTTCACTCAAGGGTAGAACCTAGTTTCAATATGGTTTGCTTCAATGCCAACTAGGTTGATATAGCTCACCACGTATAGGCCCACTAAACCCGGGGAACTTCAAGCTCCGCTTTGACAGGGGAATAGACAAATAGAGGGATATCCCTCCAGGATTAATCTGTCCCTTCACTTAGTCTTATTTAATTTGAAAGCCAATGTACTATCCCTCTAGGACAAAAGGGTTAACTCCGATTATATTCTAATTACTTTGACTTGCTTGAGGGATAGACAATGAGATAACTCACTACATTGACTTAAATGCCCCTCTCATCACCATGGTATTAATGATACTTCATATATATATATATATATATATATATATATATATATGTATATATTGCACCTCCCACCTTCCAATTTTTCTTAAATGCCCCTCAATGTATGCCCAACTTAAATAATATATTTCGACAAATGATATACAATGAAGTTAATAACTATTGGCAATGTTTATTGGTAATATTTTTTTATTTTTTAGAATATAATTTAAAAAATATAAAATTATAAAAATTGATACATAATAATGCTCTAATGAGAGGAACATACTTTCTAACGTGGGCGAAAAATATTTCACTGTAAATTAATAATCAAATAAAATATTGTCCATAATTATTGATTAAAAAAATACTTACATACTATCTTTGTATTTAGTAATTACATAATTATACACAAAATAAAACAACTTGTTCATGACAACTTACATAGCTACATTCGGACAATTGTTTTACAAAACTGCGTTCAACTGATTCTGCATTCGGAGAACTATTTTACAAAGCTGCGCAAGTTGTCATGAAATGTGTATATATGTCGCAATATAAATATATATAAATATACATAGAGAGAGAGAGAGAGACAAGATACGATACTAAGGACAATAAAATGTATACAATTGGGTCCTCTCATTCCAACTGATGAGAACAATTTCAAATTATTTTTAAAATTCATACAATCATGTATGCCGGTGGCTAACACGTTACACCCACATGTAATATCTTCTTGAATACATTTTTCAAGAAGCCAAGAACATAACTTTTACAATAAATGAAAGAATGATCACTTCGTTATACAACAACATCGTTGCAATCACCAACTTAAATAATAGCAAACTCCACAGTTTTTGATTTGTCACAGTAGCTCTGTACAGTACCAACTAATACTATTCTACGGGCATCGTACATCGCTAGGCCACCACCCATGCGCTCTGCGTTGCTTGCACCTTTTTTCTCTATCCTGTAAAATAATTGAAATGTCAACAACGAGAACATTACTTCTACTAAATGCTTCTATAATATCAAATGGACAATTTATATCGCTGTAAAGTTAAGAAATGAAATTGCACTACCTCATGGTGTACAACATGGTCTTGTTTTCCTGTTAACCTGACAGCCCATCAAAAAGTGCAATACAACAAGTATCCTTATAGACAAGTAATCTATCTTAGACAAGTTTGGCTATTGCAAAGTGTAGTGCAAGAGCTAGGCAAGTTCCACATTGTTAGAAAATAATACGTAAGCAGCATTCATTGTCCTCCCTTGTATTCTTTACTAAGCAAAAATCAATTCTCAAAAATGTATGAGATAAGTAGCATTCATCATATACATCCATGCCTTTTAACCGTAGTCTGTAATGTTTATTAGTATTTCAACAATAAATCATACAATATCACATACCATCATTTTATAAAAAATTATGAAGCAGCGTAATGCAAGAGGAAGGTGAGGAAATGGTTTGGGCTCAGGGAAAGAACAAATTATTATCATCCATTCATATGGGGTTACCTCGAACGGCCATCCAACCATTGAACGTCATAGTCTCCCAAATCATCATTGCTCATACTCCAGTGGGATCATTGCATGATGTCACCATCATCCATAAAACCCATGTGAAGATAGCATGCATAAATGAGGTGGGGTTGCTCGACTGTGCCCTCCACCACCATCAATTGCCCCCGCTATTCACATAGGTAAATGGGGGTAACAAACAGCCTGAAACCCACTAGAGTTGATGCCCACAAACATGCAAATATATATGGGCCATGCATAATTACATTAAACAGTAAACCCTATGCAGTGCAAACTTACCAGACCAAAGGGATTACATTACATTAATGAACCAGGCATTTAAATTTTGAACAGCAATAGCACTAATCTTAACACATGAACAGCAGAGACTAGAAATATATGTACATATCATTGTCAGAAGTAAAATTGTCAATTGTGTGTGTATACTAAACATTAATAAGTACAAACCTGCAGGTCATACATCACAGTGTGTGTATCTGTAAACAATTGCCAACTGTGTATGTAAAATTGTCAATTGTGTATGTATACTAGACAATGAATATATTTGTGTTGAAACACATTGTTTACAGATTTTGTCCAAACCTGTAGGTCATATATCCCAGAAGTAGAGGTGGAATGAAGGGAAAGCATGTTTGCCAGAAAAGCAAGCTAGGCATATACTATACCAGATAAACACTAGCTTTGAAACCAGATAAATACTATCATATAGTAAATCAGATAAGCTTCCCACTTACATAGAAATGATTCATGCTAATAACCTTGCGGGAGAGAAACACTAGCCATATAGTAAATCAGCTGAACTTAATGATATCATGCACTAATAAGTGATATTGCCACATGGTAAACCAGATTTCCACCAAAAATCATTCACTTATTATTGAGATGCAATAACACATGATTTCTTACCTTTAACCAAGATAATGTTATACAATTGAGCCTGCATGGTATCTGCCTCAATAACATGTTACGAAATTGCCAACTGTGTGTGTATACTAAACATAAATAAGTACAAACCTGCATGACATATAACCCTACGTATGTAAACTAAACAATTGCCAACTATGTATGTAAAATTACTAACTGTGTGTGTATACTAAACATAAATAAGTACAAACCTGCATGACATATAACCATGCGTATGTAAACTAAACAATTGCCAACTGTGTATGTAAAATTGCCAACTGTGTATGTATACTAAACAATGAATATAGTTGTGTAGAAACATTTTGTTTACGGATTTGATTCAAACATGGAGGTCATATATCCCAGAAGTCATCTATCCCAGAAGTAGAGGTGGAATGAAGGGAAAGCATGCCTGCCAGAAAAGCAAGCTAGGCATATAGTAAACCAGATAAGATTCCCACTTACATTGAAATGGTTCATTCAAATAACCTTGCGGTAGATAAACACTAGCCATATAGTAAACCAGCTGAACTTAATGATATCATGCACTAATAAGTGATATTGCCACATGGTAAACCAGATTTCTACCATAAATCATTCACTTATTATTGAGATGCAATAACACATGATTTTTAACCTTTAACCAAGATAATGTGATACAATTGAGCCTGCATACAAATTTACCTCAATAACATGTTACAACTCAAGAATCACTCAATGCTCACTCAATGCATTGTCTGAAGCCTGCATTTGAAAAGAACCCATGGTCGATACAAAGAGAAGATTGGGAGGGTGCAAGGATTGAACAATTTAAATAACCGGTGTTATGTAATTAAGTCATAGATACACTGATATCAATTTCACCAGTTGACACCATCCAGCAACATCACTGATTTTAACACACGAACAGTAGAGACCAGAAATATATGTACATATCATTGTCAGAAGTAAAATTGCCAACTATGTGTGTATACTAAATATTAATAAGTACAAACCTGCAGGTCATACATCACAATGTGTGTATACTAAACATTTGCCAACCGTGTATGTAAAATTATCAACTATGTATGTATACTAGACAATGAATATATTTGTGTTGAAACACACTATTTACAGATTTTGACCAAACCTGCAGGTCATATATCCCAGAAGTAGAGGTGGAATGTAGGGAAAGAATGCCTACCAGAAAAGCAAGCTAGGCATATAGTAAAATCGGATAAACACTAGCTTTGAAACCAGAATTGATATAACCGGGTAGAATTAACATATATATATATATATATATATCTGTCATCATGGTGTTATAATTGTCAAGTAGAAAACATTCCATTACTGTGTCAAGTAGAGAAGCAAAATAGAGAATAGTAAGTACTAGTGGACACATTCTTCAGTATAGAACCACATGTAATGCCAAATGTTGATATACAAAGGAAGATGAACTTACTTGGATGACTGTGCAAGTCCATGATTGAGTTCAAATGAAACTGTGATACCTAGGAACTGAGAGTAAGGGAGAAAGGCCAAAATTGAGTTGATATGAAACTGTGACACCTCTTAACACACTCATGCTATATCAAGAGATAAGGAATAGAGGGGACAATGTGATGTACCTGCAGTTTGAAAAAAACCACGAAGCAGCGTAGTGCAAGATGAAGGTGAGGAAAAGGTTTGGGCTCAGGGATTGACCAATTTATTGTCATCCGTTCATATGGGGTTGCCTCGAACGGCCATCCAACCATTGAACGTCATAGTCTCCCAAATCATCATTGCCCATACTCCAGTGGGATCATTGCGTGATGTCGCCATCATCCATAAAACCCATGTGAAGACAGCATGCATAAATGTGGTGGGGTTGCTCGACTGTGCCCTCCACCACCATCAATTGCCCCCGCTGTTCACATAGGTAAATGGGGGCAACAAACAGCCTGAAACCCACTAGAGTTGATGCCCACAAACCTACAAATATATATGGGTCATGCATAATTACATTAAATAGTAAAACCTATGTAGTGCAAACTTATCAGACCAAAGGGATTACATTACATTAATGAACCAGACATTTAACAAAGTAGCACTAGCACTAAAGCTCTTGATGGCAGGTTCAATACAAACATATTCTAGTTCATGATAGTCCCATGTAGTCAGCTATTGTCTAAAACTTGGTAACAAACTGTTAGTTATGGAGCCATAAGTGAGTAGCAATATTGTCCCATAGCACCCCACCCTCGTGGATGTCACGACATGCGACGGGTGCAGTCAGATCAACATCTACATCTCATGTGTCATTTTGGTCATTCGGAGCATGCAAAAAGTAAAAGTCTTCACCATGTTCTCGACGTATGAAGTTGTGGACCACATAGCAGGCAATTGTCATCAGTTGCTGAGTTCGGAAAGGATACATGTTCCCTTTCTTTATAGTTGCAAACCGCATTTTCAACACCCCAAATGCTCGTTCAACTGCATTCCTTAACTGGGCATGTCGATGGTTAAATTTATCTCGTAAACTATGATATGACGTATTACCACGGCCTTGGTATTGACCTATATGACATCGCTCATTCTGATACGGTGCTATGAAACTTCTAGTATTCGCATAGCCCAGATCGACCAGATTGTACTTGCTTGCACAAAAGGCCATCATTGGGGGTTGTACAATGAAAAGATAATGTCAGAAATCGTAATTGTATTTCCAAGGAATGAACTCACCTGGGGGGACCCTAAATTCACCGTGCTCTATTACGCGCCTCAATATCTTTTGGTCACCAGCCGATCCTTCCCACCCCACGGATAGGTATTGGAATTGTAAATCAAATGAGACAGCTGCCATGACATTTTGTGTGACCTGTTGTTTGCAATTCCGATAGCATGGCTACTTTGATCGCAGTACATTGGCGGGTATGTGGTTCCTCAATTTCCTCAAGTGCATCCTAAACAAACACCATGAGATCTGCATTTGTAAATCCAGGATTTTGTTTCGTGAATACTCATTGATCCCAAGTGTATAAAGCTACCTTGAAGTACGGGTAGAATTTGTTCTAGTGCCGTATGAATGGGTGGACCTCGTCACATGGTGTAGGGAGTTGAATGTAGGTGTGTCTAAGTTTGACAAGCGCCCTCGCCACAGTATTTACATAAAAACTTATGGTTTGTGATGAATGTTGGAAGTGTTCGCACAATGCTCCTGTTGCCACACCATGACCCATGGCATACAAGAACATACCTAGTTGCTCATTGGCAGTAACAGATCGGCTATCCTTCACCAACCCCCTTTCCAATAGTACATCACGTAACCGTGTAAACATTCCAGGGTTAAGTCTGAACATATTGTAGCAACGGCTTTCATGACCAACAAGAATATCGTGAATCCAAGCATGGCCACCGTACCGCGATGTATGCATGGGCCTCCTTACCCTTTTGGAACCTCTTGTTGTTCATCATTTTCATCAAATAATTCATTGCATATTATCTCACCAACTATACGAAACACATCATTCTCCTCAGACAGAATGTCCTCCTGTTGAGTTGATTGATTTGTATAATGTTGTCCTACATTGACACAAACGCCGACGTTATTGGATGCTAAAAATTCAGTTACATAAGCCTGAATTACATACATACAATGACAGTTCTTAAAACAACAATAGCAAAATTTTGACCATAGTAAGGATTGGATTGATTGACACCCACAAGTGAAGATACATATAGAGTTACATAGTCAATTACACGTCGATATCACCGACAAACTTAACGGCCTCGTAATATTATGACAATCATCCCCATCAGTACAAACACAACATAGATGAGGATAATCAACAAAAGTAGTATAATGGCCAAGTTTTGGATGGAAATAAGAGTAGGCACTTGTGACATTGTGGGAGGCCCATTAACATCTTCATGTCCGCCCTGCATGAACGGCCTCGCATGCAATAATTGCCTCCCATAATACGCCACCTGCATAGGTAATTGCCCTCTCAATGCCTCCTCGCCCTCTTCAATGGACATGAATCCCTTATATTTCACCCCTGGGTATCCGTTCACTTGCGCATAACACTCTCTCCAACTGTAATACAATCTTGGAGAGCGCCCAACCCACACGACGTGACACTTAAACCTTCCCATTATCAAACTTCTGGCTTCCCTGTATTAGGACAGGCACAAACAATACACACACGTATGGAATGAGTTAACAATGAGTAGAAAACATTCATTGGAATACGACAACGTACATAGAGTAGCATAGTACATAATTGTCAAAGTAAAATACACACATGCAACAAATACAACACAAATTAGGAACAATACAATTTCAAGCCGAAAGTAGCAGCTAAAATGAGTGGACAACTAACACAACACCATCCGTAGACATAATGGAGTAAAAGCAAACATAACACCATAGGAGACAACTTCGATCTAGCACCACCTCAGGGTTCTTCATAAAAGACCCACCCCAACTTGTCTTCGTCATCGAGGGTCATAAATATTGCTCTGAAATATGCATCTTTGAAGTGAATGGCTGCCTTGTACAACATGTCATGTGTGTACCCAAGAAGGCTCTTCAGCTTCTATAGGCACATTCTGATTGAGCACGGATCTTCATTCGTGGCTACCGAAGAAGCTGACAGAACGCTTGCGCTCTTGTGCAATTGCAACCTTTCATCATTCAACGAGCATAGCCTTTCCAAAGCATTAACTGTTCCCTCCATGTTTTTGTTGTGCTTCTGCCGCGTTCTTCTATAGGAAGGGGTCGCAGAATCCCTTGCTTTATTTGGGGAGGTTGCCTCATCCTCCGTGGGATGTTTAGCAGGTGGAGACGGGGTATACTCTCCAGTCCCACTCGAGAATTGTTGCGAAGGTAAACGAGTTTGGGTTGTATGCTAGCGCCCAAACTGTGATCGAGATGTGTCCAGATATGGTGTACGCTCCCCTGGGGTTGGCATAATGAAAGGGTGGAAGTCTTGCTCAACATCCAGTGGAGTTCCGTGACCACCAGGGCCCATTGAAGTATGTTGGGCCCAATTCGGAACCCCCGACCTTTGTTGTGGCAGGGGTGACTCATCATCACCAAATGACCTCCGATCATCCAAATCAACGATATGAGCATTACTGTTGAATACAAGACTTCCTCTAGCCATTGTCTTCCCACACAATTTGTCCATTTGATCTTTACACTCGAACGGCTTCCCTAATAACGTCTTGTACTCAGTGTTAGACTGCTCCACAATGAGAGAAGATATTAAAAATGTCGAAAAGTACCGAATTTTTTTTATGACGATACTGTCAAATGAAATTTAACTTACCGCTATCGCCTCCGCCCAAGCACCCTCATCAGGAGGCACCGAGAGTTTTTTGCTATCGTCCCAACCCCAGCCAGTACGACCAAGCAACTGTTGAAGTAAGTGATATCTCTTCTTCAAGTTCTTCCACCTGTTCATTAAATTACACTTGTCCATGTTTTGATTTTTCGCGGCATTGAACGGACGGAGGATTTCATTCCACACGTGTGCCTTGAAATGGCCTTGTTGACACATGTTCTTGTGATATTCATCCACCAACAGATTGCACAAAATAGTGTCTGAACGTCCACTCCAGTTGCACACACGGCTCTTGCCCTTCCTATCAACATCATATTTATCTAAAAGACGTACATAACATAAAATAAAAAGACAATAAGAACAAAGGCCACAAGGATTACGCAAGGCGTACAGCAACAGACATATCCAAATGAAATCACATTCACTAGTGGTTGCCGTTACCATTGGCCAATAAAGTTACGAGACATGCTAAATAGTTCACAGTCCAAGATAGTCCCACGTACGTAATGCACGCACAATAAGTTCATATGAAGGCAATGTCCTCCCCTTAAACCACATAACGAGCGGATTAAACTACAAAAAAGCTGCACCATGTGAAAGTATGCTCTTACCCAATAACTACGCTTACATTCATGATTTTACCAACCTCATTATAGGCATCACATGCTAGATCGGTACCAAATAGTTGCTTAGAGTCCTCGTTCCAAGTGAAACACCCACTCACTATTAGATCTTGTGTTATAACATGAAATGCTTTGTAGAAGCCAAGCCTATGCTTAAATTGGGAGATCGAAAAGTTCATTTCACATTGTTTGTTGAACAATTTCCACACAATGTCCCATGCATGTGAGGGACTAAAGCCCCCCCGAACCAACTCTTGTGAAATAAGTTCAAGGAACATTGTATCCATTTCTAGCGTCCACAGTCCACCTACTCCGAAATACACAACATAAAGGGGTAAGCCTCTTCAGCATTTACATGTAAACATATTGTATTTTGAATACAGTATGTTACTCCTATTTATTGAGTATGTTATACTTACATTTGGTTTGTGGTTTCAGATTAAATGCAAGTAGGTATCCTAAAGTAAATATGGAGTTACCCTCTGAATGTTGAGGAGTGCATATTCATCTCAGGAAATCCTCATACGGAATGAGGAGCATATGTAATTGTGGTACATTGAGATCAGGATGATATTTTTTTTATAAAGTTTGTTCCTGTTAAAAAACATAACTATTGAAAAGACCCATTCCAATCATGCTTAAGAGCATTGAAGCATGCTGCAAATGATGCTGCCTAAATATTTTACAAGAGAAATCATAAGATGTGTGCAATAATAAAGAAGACTTATATCACCTATATGATAACTGGAATACAACCTCCTAAGCAAACATACAAATTTCTGAGCCCAAATAAATGTTACATAGGCAAATGACAATACAGAGTAACCCAACTTATCATATATGACATGGTGATGAAATAGTAACAAATTAACAATCAAGAAAGGTCAATAGTAGCGAATTTTTTGACATCAACAGTAAGTGCTAACTGTGATAAGTGTCAGAAGAGGAACAATGTCCAGTGACTCCATTAAACTACCAAAAGGCATTTACATTTTTGTGGTAAAAAATGAGTAAATCACCGAAATTGGTTCAAACCTGGAGGCTCTGTGGTTATTTGACTGTGGTGAATGAACTTGGACCTTTACAAAAATCTCAAGAAGGGTCTCAAATAGGAATATAGAGAACTTAGGTGTAGTTATAACCATGTAGGAACAGTGTGCATGTCCTGGGTTTATTCTTATTTGGCAAAATCTATACGTGAAATGGATACTGTCATGGTTGATATGTCATGGAGGGTCCTTGATAACCAATGTACATAGATATGAGAAAAAGTATTTTGAAACAACTTTCATATTTTTCCCACTTGCACATTCATTGACCATTTATAGAAAGCCATCTTATAGTTGATCTGTATAACTGAATGGGTCTTAGTACATTGGGAGTATTCTTCTTGCATTATGCAAAACTAGATATATAACACAACATCTAGATAGGATTTCAATTTCATATAGCCAAGTAGGTTCAATAAGAAGCAAAAGGGAGACATCATGGAGATATATAGCACTGCATCTAGATGACACATTTGGGCCTTCATGGCTCACTGCAGAGTAATAAGTAAACACTCATCCACCTTGGACCGATACTCATTTTAATGTGAACATATTTCATATTCAGATGTCAATGAATATGAAAAAAGTCAGGGGACAACAGATTACAGGGGTTTACCTCATGACACACTGCAAGCATTTATCATGTAATGGCTTACAAATTGCAGGGGTTTACCTCATTTGCACCAATACACACTTTAATATGAACTTACAACAACCCCAGATTTCACTGAATATGGAAAGAAATGATACTAGAACCCATGAAATGATATGTTAGGTTTTATGTTCTATGGAGGATAGAATTGAAAAGAAATACATTTTACAATCCCAACAATGAGAGTAACAAGCATATGGAGAAATAAATGATTTATGAAAATAATGTGCGGAAGACAAACTATACCAGCTTGTGACATCCTCTCGTGCACCCCACAAGGAAGATAAAGCCCTAAAAATCATCAGAAGAGTCATAGATGGACAAGTTTTTAGTAAGGATCAAATAGTCTTAAAAAACATGTATGACGTAAATATAAAGCCACCGAAAAAGGGAGATCGGAGACTAATGGAAGATGGAAATATAACATGAGGGATTTCTTGGAGGGTTATTCAGCCCAAAAATATAACACAAGAAATGGGAACAATGAGTTGTAGGGAATCAGGAGAACCGTCAGCGAGAGTCACGGAGGAGAAGGGAATGATCCCACGCCGAAGATCGGAGACGGTCTGCTTGAAGAGCCAGCATATGGGAGTTCGAAGAAGGTAAACCAAAGCACCAGGTAAATCTTAACAAAAGGAAAAAATACTAGAATGCAAGAGAGGGAGTCTTACCTTAAACGCAAGAACAGTCTGCGAGAGTCACGGCAGGGGAGAAGAAACCCACAACAGCCAATCTTATAGACCAATCTTTCCACTGTGCAGGCACGAGGGAAAGAAGCTGTTGCGACGTCCATAGCCCTGACATACGAGACCTAAAACAACAGAAAAGGGAAGGGGCTACGCAAACCATGGAATCCCTGCAAGGACTGAGATGGAACGAGACACTGCACTGCTCCAGGGTTCTCGACTCCCTGTGGTGAACGCTAGGGTTTGAAGCCTGCGCGCTCGACAAAGGCCTTTGACCGCCCGGGAGGTAACAACGGCAGAGATCGAGGTGGGAGAGAGCTCCTGCCCTAATCTTACAATCGATGAGGCATCCGTGAGGAGGAGATGGGGGGACGATGGCAGGCTCGAGGTGAGCAGATGGAGGAGACGGGTCGACGAGGTAGCGGGAGGATGAGACGGAAAGGTGGGAAACCGAAGGGGTGCCACAATCGAGGTGGGCAGGGTTGGCATAAAGTCGGGGGACAAGTTGTTCCACCCATCTGGCCGGGGTAATGTAATCGGGGTAGGAGGAGGTTATCATCTATTCTAAGTAGGTTAATTAGAAGCCCCAATCAAACTAAAAAATGGACAAGTTAAGAGTTAACACCGGGTTAAATGGGGGATATTCCCCTGTCAAAGCGGAGCCAAAGGTACAACCAGCCCAGTGATCGAAGAGGGAATCCTTCGATGTCGGGGACTTACGGAAGTCTTGGTTTAGGAATCTCCAGTCCAATGAGAGGAATTTTCAATTGGAGGGTCCTTCCTTCACCAAGAGAGGGTGAAAATCTCCTAAAAGGTGTGGGGAGAGGAGGTCTCCCAAGCCAGATGCCCTATATGCAAATGCTAATGCAAAAGAAAAGGAAAACACATATAGGAACAAAAATATAGATGACCAATGCAAACAGGTCACAGAACAAGGCAATTCTGTGAAAAACACAGGGAATTGGCATCTGGTACAGTGGGCGAGAAATTTCAAAAACGCGTCCACCACCCCACATGCGGTTCATTTGTTTTTAGAAAATGGCCAGAAAGTTAGAAGAATAAAGAAAAACCAATGGAAAAGAATAAAAACAGTCACAAAATCACAACATAGCTCATGACAATCAATAAGAATATGAAATAAAGCATGGCATGTTCATTTTTTTAAGCTAATAAAAATGGAATTTCCAAAATCTAACAAATTAACAATCACGTAAGGGAGCGGGGTTGTGCACGCGGCGGTGCACAAGGGATGAAAAGTAATAAAAAAGGGGAAAGTGCTACATGGTGCACAAGGGGAGATGCACCGTGGGTGCAAAAGGAGAGGGCACACGTGGGTGCCAAAGGGGGGAGGATAGTCAAAAGAAAAATAATGGTGGTCCCACCGTGATCGCCAATTTATAGATTATAAGAATAAAATCCACTTAAAAAAAGAAAAGAATTAATAAGATAATAATATGCGTGAAAGAAGAAAGGGGAAAGGGAGAAAAATAGGGAGCATGCGTGGATGCGATGGGGAAGGTGATCGCCAGAGACACGCGGGCCTCAAATGATAATAACAATAGGAACAAAGGAGGGATCGCGAATAAATACCTTTTTAGAAGCGGGGGAGATTGTGAGTGCACCTTCTCTTCCAATCGGCTGGCCGATTAAAAGACTTCTTCTTGTATTGATTACCCTTGCAAAACAAAGAAAACACCAATAAAGAAAGATATTGATTAGCAAATTGAAGTGTGTAGCATCAAGTTCTTAAGATAAACAAATATGAAAACATGAAGATGAACACACCTTGATGGTGTTGGCCTTAAAACCCATATGTAGAAGGGTAGGAAAAATATGATGTATGGAGAAAGAGAGGGTGCACGTGTTGCAGCAAGGGAAGATCTCAATATTGAGATGAAAAGAACAAAAAATAAAAGACTATGATGCATGCAATAAAATTAACAATGAAGGGAGAGGAGCGAGTTGGCTTATTGATTTTTCTCCAATTGGGCTTCAAATCTTCAATGGAGGAAGAAGAACTCCAAGGATGTGGCTTTAAGGCGTAGGAGACTTCTTCTTGAGCCCTTGGTCTAGTAGCACCTCCCCTTGATCAAATGAGCAGCCCTTTTACAATATGGGAGAGGGGCGGTCCTATTTATAGAGAGAAAATTCAGAGTTTAATTCCATAGAAAATAGGAAAACCAATTTTAATGGGATTTGGAAGGAGATATTCCATGGACATGTGTCCTCTCAACCTTAGAAAGGAAGAGGAACCCTTTCCCAAGTGGAAAAGAAACTTAAAAGGAGAAAAGAAGGAGGTTCTGCCAAGTTCGGAACTCTGTAGGAATTGGCGTCCAACACAGTGGTCGCCAATTAAAATAGCGTCAGATCAAAGAGGCGCCAATTCTGAGCCATTTTTTGAAAGACTAGAAATTACCAAAATTCGAAGGAAAATCGCGTCCACCATGGCTGACCCGTATTAGAGATTTTACAAATTTTGGTCGGAATTAAAAATCACAAAAAAGGTAGGGAAGAATGCGTCTGGGGTACTGGACATGCCTTAAAATTGGCGTCAGTATAGACGGACACCATTTCTTTAATATTTTGGTAAGTTGAATAGTTCCAAAAATCAGAAAATGAAATGGCATCCACCAAGGTAGACGCGAATTTAGAATTTATGAGATTTTTTGTAATTATTTAAAAATAGGAAAGAGAATTAACGTCAAGAAGATGGACGCCAATTAAGGAATTCACGACTTTGTAAAGAGGCGTTAATTCTTCAAAAATATGAAGCAGGCACAAACACGGAGGAGAGAAGAATATGCGTCAAGGGTGGCAGATGCATCTTAAAATAGGTGCCCATAAGGTTGTTGCGTTCAAGGAAATTAGCGCCCTTTTGTAAAGGCATTAATTCAATAATTAATATGAATACAGTAATACGCATCCACCATCCCCGATGCGTTCAAGAATGGGTGACTTTCCAACACTACAAGAAAAAAGTGAAATTCTGACATCCATTTATTGTCGCAAATACGTCGGAGATACATCGCAAAATGAATTTTTGACATATTTCTAACGTATTTGCGACGGAATATGGGCGTCGGAACTCTTATGTCGCAAATTTCTGACGTACTAAAATAGCGTCGCCAATTTGTCCGAAATTAGTGACGAAACTATATCGTCGAAGTTATGGTGGCTATTTATGTCAACAATTAATAATACAGAAATTAATTAATCATTGCGACGGAACATGATTTAGTTAAAAATAGGTCTAAAGTTTTTGACATATTTTCGACAAAAAAATTATGTCGTCGCAAATATTTGAGTTAAATTAGTTACGATGAAAGTTATTTTGGTCAAAAATACGTTGTTAATTTTCAACGTATTTCAATCGGATAAGTAGTCCGTTGAAAACCTGTGGGTCAAATTAGTTCCGACCAACTGTTATTGTGTCGAAAATATGTTGTGAATATTCGACGCATTTGAGATGGATAATTAATATGTTAGAACTGATGTGGATCAAATTAGTTCCGACGAACCTACCTTGGGTCGAAAATATGTCGTTAATGTTCGACGTATTTGAGACGGATAATTAATACGTCGGAACTCATGTGGCTCAAATTACATCCGATGAACATTTAGTTGGTGGAAAATACGTCTGAACCTTTCGACCGATTTGCAATGGAAAATAAGTACGTCAGGAAATAAGTGCGTGAAATTAGTTTCGACGAATTGTTAGTTGGTTGAAATTCCATCGAAAACTTTCTCCACATTTTTTTATATATTTTAAAATTTTAAAAACCTGTTTAAAGCTACAATTATACACCACAATTGACGCAACTAAACATAAAACACACAATAAATAACATATATAACACACAATAGGATAAAGTCCTATTGTAAATTAAAATAAAGAACGTCCACAACACATAAATCTTTGAATAAAAAAAGTTACAGTTACATTAATTGAAATGTATCATTTTTTCAGAATATCATTAAAAAAATCAAGAGATATCTGTTACATCATCCTCATTCGTCATTCGTAGTATCTCCACTATCACCGGCTATAGGAGGATCCTACATCATAAAAAATTAATAATAAATAGATTTAAATAAATATAATTATTAATAAATCTAGTTAAATATCTTTTTAATTTTCTAAATTTAAAAGTAGATAACATGAAGATGATTTCTTTTTCTCTCAAAGCTGAATTCTTTGAACTAAGTAGTAATGTTATTATTATGCCCTGTGGTTTTGATGATGTCTAACACTATGAATCATATTATCATAATGGTTTTTTATATCATGATATTGATGTGTGCTGGCTAATGTCCAAATGTTTTTTAATGCCTTGAACAACATTTTCATATGAAGGTTGAAGAGTTATAATGTCAGTGCTATGAATGATTGAACTGTTATGTCTGTATGCTTGAAGAATGTCTGTTTGAAGAACTGTAATATCTGAAGAATTCAGGTAAGCAAAAGCATGGCAGTGTCACAGCAGCTCTAAAAGCAACTCTGCAGAAGAAGCCTCCAATCGCAGAAGAAACAAGCAAATATATCACCTTAAGATAGACTTTGTACCCGCTGAAGAATAAGGGTGAAAAATATCCCTTAAGGCTGAAAAATATGCATTACGGGTGACAGATACTACCTTAACAGTAACAAATAGATGGACTAGGTGAATAATAGGCAACAGTGGCGACAAATAGCAGTGCCAAGGTGAATAATAGGCAGCAGGTGTGAAATAGCTGAAAACCAAGAACCTCAAGGCGACTTGGAAGGGCTTACAAGGCGACTTCTGACAAAAGAATTCACAGAATGAAAGAAGACTTTTTAGCTGTGGATTAAGGGTGAAAATGGGTGGACAAAGCAGGCAAATGGCTGTATAGCAGTGTGAAATGGTTGTTCATGTTGGGACTCCGCTGGTTTGATAAGTAGTATGTGCACTGCTTTGTGCTGAAATGTTTTGATGATTGGCAATAGTTATTTTGATAATTGGCAATAGTATTGGTTGACTTCGTTGATTGCATAGTTGACTTTGTTAACTTTATATTGACATAATGATGTGTGTATTTTGATGACCTTTATATGTCAGATAATCATATAAATGTTGTTTGCATCATTATACTTAGTCTGTACATTGAGTAGAGTCAGTGCAACACTTGGTTAGTTCTGCATTGAGTCAGTGCATGCGTTCATCAAGTCGATGCAAGCTTTGTTGCCACACACTACCTAGAGTCTGTTCAAATCTTGTTGCTGCACGTGACCAAGTCCGTGCATGCTTTAGTCCAAGTGCATCAAGTTTGTGCAACACCTCTCGTTGTACGCGATAAAGTCTAAGCAAGGTTGCTCACACACACACTAAGTCCGTGCATGCATACACAAAGTCTATGCAAGCCTTGTTTCTGCATGTGACGAAGTCAGTGCAGTATTGCCTCGAGCATATGGACAACGTGCATTGAAAGTCGGTGCATGTTTTTAGTCTCTCATATATATAGAAAGTCCATGCATCTTTTACTTTGGTCTGTGCATACCACATTATTTGGAAGATAACGTAGGTATATGTCTTAGTCTTTTACACATCCAAGATCGGTGTATTGCATCCATAGTCAGTGCACGTTCTACATCTTGCATATGAAAGTATGTGCATATCCTGCATTGCATAGTGACAAAGTCTGTGCAACTCTCATCTTTTGCATGCACAATGTCTGTGCAAGGTTGGCAATGGCACAAGCTGGTCAGTACAGCGTCTGCATTGTGAATACATGAAGTCTGTGCACATTTAGTTCAAAGCTCTAATTAACTCTGTGCATCTTTCTACTATCTTTTAGATTATTTCAAGCTGACATTAAGTCTGACCTTAACAGGATATCTACTCGAGGAGTTTAAGAAAGGCACATGATCCAAGAATGGAGGAGGTGCCAAGATGATGCCACGTGGCCTGACTACTCCAGATCTGGATCAGGCTCTGGGTGGGAATTGTGGCGAGCACACGCCCTACCTTCTGCTGCTTCCTATAAATAAGGAGAGTCTTCTTCAAGAGAAGACTGATCGTGATTGTGACATTGAGAGAAAAAGAGCAGAAAGAGATAGAGCCAGCACGATCCAGAGAGAAGAAAAAAGAGTAGCAGATCTAAGAAGGAAGTTTGAGTAGTGAGAGATCTGAAAGTCTGAGAAAGTTTTGTTCATCAGTTTCTTGGTTCAGAACTGGAATTGATTTTGCTCATTGTTGAGCTACATTCCCATTGTGGGTTTTCTGTTTCTCTGTTTGTTTCTTTTCATTTTTAGAAACTCTTGTTCAAGCTGTTTGTCAGCAGAGGTGAAGCTGTAATTCCTCAGCGTGCAGAGGTGTGGTATCCTCTGGTCAGGTAAAGCTGTAATTCCCCAGCGGTTGCAGAGGAGGACTCCTCTGGTTTGCGTAAGCTGTAAGGCCCAGCGGTCTGTAGGGTTTTTACCCCGAAGCTGTGGATTAGCAGGTTAAGCTGTGCATCAGCGGAAAATCACACTCTGGTTGGAGTGTGGGGTGGACGTAGACCTCGGGTTTGAGGTCGAACCACCTTAAAAATTCATTGTCTACTATGTGATTGCCCTGTGGTTTGTGCTCATCTCTATCTCATTTCACAGCCCAGTAGATGAATACTTGAGACCGTCTTTGTGCTGATCATCTAGACTCGCTATAGTTTGATTGCGTTTAAGTGTTCTTATTTGTCCTACAATAGCTTGATTTTATTCCGCAACTGTTCCTGTTGTAGTCAGTTTTATTGGGTGATCGATCAATTCACCCCCACCCTTTAGATCATCAATAGAGTCTTGTCTATTGGTATTAGAGCGTCCATCTATTTTATCAGTTGGTATCAGAGCGTAACTCTTCTGCAGGGATCAACGTCCTGAAGAGAAATGGCCATGGATGCAAGAGGGATGACGGATGAAGGACATTCCACCACGAAGCCCCCATACTTTAACTGTTCGAACTATGCATACTGGAAGAATCGTATGCAAGTCTTTATGAGGGCGAAAGACTATGAGATTTGGAAGGTGGTCAGCAAAGGACCATTCAAGCTGCATCCTAATGAGGATGTATGGACGAGAGAGGAGATAAAGAAATCTACTCTCAACTGGAGTGCCATCAACGGTATTCAGTGCGCTCTACATCCCATGGAATTTTCAAGAGTTTCTTCGTGTGCCACAGCAAAAGAGATGTGGGATAAGCTAGAGGTTATCTACGAGGGAACCTCTCAGGTGAGGGAGACCAAGATGAATTTGCTGGTCTCAGAGTATGAAGCCTTCAGGATGAAGCCCAGTGAGACCATCACCGAGATGTACGCGCGTCTTACCCTCATCACAAATGGTCTCAGAAGTCTGGGGAAACACTATTCTGATTATGAAATCGTGAGGAAGATTCTTTGGTCCCTGACTCCAGTATGGCCCATGAAAGCTACTGTTATAGAGGAGTCAAGGGATCTTCAGAACATGAAGGTGAAGGAGTTGATTGGCTCGTTAATGACCTACAAGATGAATCTTCCCAAGATCGAGGAGGTGGAGAAGAAGAAAAAGCCCATTGCTCTAAAGGCCAACTCCATTAGATCAAGCAGATCCAGCCACAGTGGATCATCGAGCGATCAAAGCTTCTCTGGGTCAGAAATTGAAGGAGATCGGCTTGCAATGATGACCAGAGAGTTTAGAAATTTTTTGAGGAAAGAAGGAAGAAATTTCGGCCGGAGATAGTATGGTGGCAGGAGACAAACGAGAAATCAAACCCTGCCAAGAAAATTGACACTAATGTTTGCTATCATTGCAGGAAGGCCGGTCACATGAAGTCAGATTGTCCAGAGCTCCAAATGCTCAAGGAGAAATCAAAGAGGAAAGCTCCCAAAGGAAAGACGATGGTGAGCACATGGAGCGACGAGGATGAGGGCACTTTAAGTTGCACATCAAAAAGTGAAGACGAAGAAAAGCCCATCTGCCTGATGGCCATAAATGATGAAAAAGAAGAGGAAGACCTCGATGAGGTATCATCTCCTTTTGAGCATTACACTATCTCAGATTGGGAAGATGCTTACGGTGATTTGCTCGATAAAGTAGATGATATTAGAAAAGAGAACATGCACTTAAAATAGCAAATTAATTCTCTCATGAATGACACCACAATGACTGATAAAATTGCTCAGTTGCAATCTGAGAACGATAGGTTGAAAAATTCATGTGCTGAAGTTGATGAATTGAAGCATGCCTTGATAGATGCTAGAAAAGAAAATGAGTCTCTGAAAAATGTTATAGATGACTTAAAATTGAGATTGCAAAAATTGGAAAATGAAATGAAGATTGTCAATTAGAAATATGAAGTTGTGCTAGGTGTCAATAATGAACTAAAGAAATCAATTGAACACCTAGAAAATCAAAATGACGATAAAAAGAAAATCATTGAGAATATGACCCAAGGCACTGAGAATTTGAATGCTCTGTTGGGGTCTAGAGTGAATTTTAGAAAAGAGGGTCTCGGTTATAACCCCACTACTAAAAAGAGTTTAGCATTGAAAACAATTTCATTTGTTGCTGAAAAGGAGAAGAGACCTCTCATTAAAATGTCCAATGTAAATTCTGTTGCTAAAAATGTTAATACCAAAATACCCAATGCTCAGGACAAGGGCAAGTAGAAGATGGGTGAGTCTAGCCATGATAGTACATACTGTCATATTCCTCAGGGTAAGTGTAACACCCCGGTTAAATAATAAAATACAAAAGTAAAATTTTGAAATATGTATTGGAATTAAAAGTTATTTCCTTGCTATTTTATGGCTTCATTGATTTTCTTAATATTATTTATTTTGAAAGTGACCAAATTATATCAATAATTATTTTTCTACAATCACCATAAAGAGACTTTCATATTCCAAGATGCAATCGAATTTTCTACGTTAAATTAGGTTTAATAGGTATAAATCAAATTAACCGAATTTCACCCGTAGGCCAAAGTTCTGACTAATTTTTAAAAATATTGGAAAATTATATTTTTTTAGAGAACGAAGTTTCTAACAATAATGTCAACTGGGCTGACCCCTAATAAAAATTTAATTAGGTTGAATTTAGGAGTTTTTAGCCAAAATCGTTGTTCTTAATAGATCAACCTTAATCGATCAAATTTGAGCCCATTTCTCAATCGATAGAGCCCAAACTAGGCCCATTTGATAGGTTAACCCTAGTAGATCATTTCCCCTCTCAAACCCTAGCCTCTAGAGCCCTCTCTCGACGGCGGCGACGCAGATTTGGTCAAGTGGCGAGATTTTCACCGATTTTTCTTCCTTGGACTCCTGAGTGCAATTCGACCTCTAGAAGCCTCCTTGGACGCCATAAGTAGAGGGCTTTGGTAGCCCTAGAACCCTATTTGCATCTCCTATAGACGGCGTGACCCTTGGTGGCAGATCGACTGCGTATTAGGGCGAGGATCGACGGGTGTTCGCGGATTAGGGTTTTGGCATCTTCCTCTTTCTTCCTCGATTAAGGTAGGTTTCTCTTAGGCCCAACCTTAATTAAACCATACCATGACATGCACCTCAAAGTCCTCTTTTATTTGATCATGTTTTGCCCAATTTTTATGATCTATATCGTGCGAATTTAGCGTTTCATTGAGAGCATGTGATTAGGGTTTTTCTGCATTCCTTTTTCGTCTGATTTATGTAGGCTAATCGAAGTCAAATCTTGAGATTGATCATGCCTTCTTGTTCGTTTTTAAGTTCTCTTACGATTGATAGTAGTTTGCCTAATTTTTATGAAGTATATAGATCGAATTAAGCTTTTCATTTGACATGTATCGGGTTTGTCACCATTCCGGGCATGGCGAGCATTGAACGATGCTAACAGAGACCGCTTATTGTTCCGCGGTCGCACGACAGACCGTTTGTTTGGACTGAGAGGCCTCCAGTTGGACCGCTTATATGTCAAGCGGCCACGAGATTGACCACCGTTATATGGCTGGGTTGCAAGTGGAGCGGCCCTCAAATGACCGTCTAAAGAAAGGAACGGCCCCTCGATAGACCGTGTTATGGCGGTAGGTTTTCAAAAGAAAAGTGGAGTTGCGTTGGTTCCGAGCAGTCCTCCTCTGACCGTCGAATGCATTGAGCGGTCCATATATAGACCATTTTTAACCCTATTTCAGTAAAATGTTACTCGTTTCCAGCATGTTATTCTATTTTTTGTGATTAGATAATATGATTTTAGGGCTTAAAATTGTAGTATGAACACACTAATAACTATAATTCATGAAATATTTGATCTAAGGTCTAATTCTCATCCAATTATGTTATCCTTTCCATGTTCACCTTTCATGTATCCTAGTTTAATTGAAAAGAAAGTAGACTAATATGCTTGATCAAGTGATTAGTTGCAATTTAGTGGTATAGTTAAAACTTGTTTTAAGGTCGTGCCACTCCGGTGGTGGCGACTGGACCGAATGTCTCATTTTCCGTTCATTGTGAACTAGTAAATTCTTGGACATCGAATTACCTCTCCGTCAGATATTCCTTCCGCCGGATTAGGTGTTTATGTTCCGAGGCCTCTGTAAGCCCCCGCGAGCCTGGGATTCCCACAAGGACGCCGGGCGGGTTGTACCCACAAGCCTGAACCTTCGGACTTGATCGAATCGCATGATTTGGCCCTAAGATGGAACTGGGGTTGTCCTGTTGTTAGCGGGCTTTCTGGGACCGCTACTATTAGTACGCGGCCCAGAATTGACCATCTAGATTGTTGAACAGTTCTTGGGTGACCGTATACATCCGGCATATGCACCGACCTTCCAGCATATGCACCAACCTCCCTGGCTTATGCACCGACCTTCTGGGTGCGTCGACCTCCGTTTGTAACTGGAACCTTTTGGACCGTTCTATGTTAGGCGGCCCAGTTAGGACCGTTTACACTTGCTTGAGGCCCAGGGACCCCCTCGCTCTGAGCGGCCTCCCTGGAGACCGTTTATATGATTGAACGGCCCATCTAGGACCGTTTACATTCCCAATTTTGCTTGTAGCGGTCCATTTCAGACCATCTAGTTTATCTTAGCGGTCCTTTGCTGACCGTTTCACATTCCAGCTTTCCAGATATTGATGTTTTCACGGTTATGATATATGTAAGCTACTCTAGCCTAACTAGGCTATTGTACCTTGAATTTTTGACCTATTGTTAGGTCTACTGTCGACATTTATCTATTCAAGAGTCACTTCTTTAAATGACTAGTCCTCTTGATTAATGAGCTTATTACTGGAATCTTAAGAAAATCAATGTTCTTACACATTTTACCTTGATTACATGAGCTTGATCTTGAAACTCTTGGTCATTCTATTCGTGGATGTCTAGATTTTGTAGGATCTATGATCCAAACAAATCAATGCTAACGCAAACACATTAAAGGGCCCAGTTTGGTCCTTGGAGGCGCACCCGAAAAGTACCTGATCCCCGGGGAGGTGAATGACTAGGTGTGGCATTTGGCACCGGTACTATCTAGCGTGTTGAGTCTACGACATTACACATTCTCGTGAACTTGCTATTCAAGCTTGAAAGCGTGAAGTACCTGCTTGCGTGACATGACTCGACTCGACTTGACTTGAAATGGCCATTCATTGGAAAGTTATTGTTATCAGTGCTTGATATTGATGGGGGCATCTCTCACCCTTCATATTTATCGGTTGTTCACCAGCATGGTTCCATTATGTCCGTCACATTTTTCTGATTCAGTTCATGTAATTTTCATATTTTCTTTGAGTCATAATTATGTAATTTTCATTTTATTTGAGTCATGTCCCTAGGTCTTGCATTTATTTTCCTAAGTTTGAGTGTCATTAGATTGTTTAGTGTGCTATTGGGTCCAATTCATTGGGCTTGGCCCATGAGCCCCCCCTACCCCTTCGGTTATTTGTTATTAAGTCTTTTGTCAGGGTCTTATTGTAAAATGTGGGTTTCCTATATATAGGGCCCCATTTCCTTCATTTGAAGGGAATGAATCAATGAATGAAAAATGTGCCATTTTGTGAGTTCTATCTTTATTTTTATGGTGGAGTGAATCCATTAGTGAGGTGAGAAGCCTTAGGGAGAGAATCCCACCCATCCCTTTCTTAATCTCTCTCTTTCACTCCCCTTTCTCTCTCCTCCACACCCAATTTCGAAAATTTTCTCTCTCCTCCCTTCCCAACCACCACTCTCCCACCTACCCCCATTAAAGGCCACTCCCATTCCCCACACATCCCATTACTCCACCCCCTAGTCCCAAGGGAGCATCCCCAATCACTAAGCCACCCTCCAACCACCTCATCCCTTTCCCAAGCACCCTTCCCTCTCCCCCATGCAACCCTCCACTTCCCTAGACCATTTGAATTCAAAAATCCCCTTCCCTCCATAGCCCTAGGGCGCCCAAGACCCCTCCCCTTTGGTTAGGGTCGCCCCCCTCTCATCCTCTCCATCTTCCCTTGTTCACCTCCATCACCCCACCTTCTACCATCTAGAGTAAGAGGACCTGCAGAAGACCTGAAGCTTGCAGCAGCGACCCCGACCTCCTCAGGACGTTGCTGGAAGCCCAAGAGTAGTCCATAGAAGCGGCTGCCTGTCCTCTTCGCAACGGCGGTGGTCTCGTCCCCTTCCGAGCTCCGAGCTGACCGGGAGATCCGTTCTCCCACAACTGCGCAGAACTGCCCCTGCTGAGTACCAGAACCGAATTAGAAGCTCTCCCACGACGAACCTCGGAGGAATCAGCCCACAAGCTCTTCTACAAAGTTCTTCTTCTTCCTGTCTACTTTTAGAATAAAGAAGCGGAATTCCGTTCGGCATCCTGTGGCAGGAGTTATCATTTTTCTCCCTCAGCTCCATCGTCCTGCTACCCACATTCTGCATCGACAGTCATCAGTGTTCAGAGCTCTCTGGTCTTCTCTGGCATCTTCTGGCCTCCCCGTTAGTTTTTCTGCGAAGAGGACTTGTCCACGATTCCAACGACTCCAACGGTGCTCGATTCCAAGTTCGGGAGCTATCGGGGAATCCTCTGCAACCAGCTGTTAGAAACCAGGAGCTAGCTCTGCAGAGATCCTGATCCAGAGAGAAAGCTTCACCACGGCAAACCCCCGAGGAATCAGGCCACGAGCTCTTCTACAAAGTTCTTCTTCTTCCTGTCTAATTTCAGAATCAAGAAGCGGAACTCCATTCGGCATCCAGTGGAAGGCGTTATCCTTTTTCTCCCTCAGTTACACGGTCCTGCTGCCCACAGTCTGCATCAACCAGTCGCCATTGTTCTGCATCCCCTGATCTTCTCCAACATCGGTTGGCTTCGTCGTCAATTTTTTTGCACAGAAGACTCATCCACGGTTCCAGCGACTCTGACGGTGCTTGATTCCGAGTCTGGGAGCTGTCGGGGCACCCTCTGCAACCTACTGCTAGAAATTAGAAGCTGCCAGTCCGAGGGTCTACCTCCCTGTTTGGGCCTCCATCCAGATCAGCCTCGACACCAGAAGAATTCAGCAAACATTGGACGACTTCCTTGGCCTTCTACGAAGCTTTTCTAGGTGGTTTCGTCCTCAACAAAAATCGGTAGCAGTCGCAGCAGTCGGTTCTCCACTCGGTTGTCAGCACCCACCGAACGCGGGCAGAATCAGCAATCTCCATCTTCGGTGTTCCTTGCTCATTTTCCCCTCCCCGCTTGGCCGGCTGAAGGCCCCTCCCTGCGTGGAGGTAATTTTGGTTGTAATATCCATTAACCCCCACCCCAAGATCCCCCTCCTGCGAGAGGTGTAGTGTTGTAACTTCTCTTGGGCAGGTCAAGCTTCCCCGGCGCGGCGTGTGGGGAACACACGCTTCCCCGCTCGCCCACGTCTCCGACTCGGGGCCGGTGTCCTCACACCGGTCAGGTATATGCTGAACCCTCCCTGGATATTTGTGTTTTCTTAGTATCATTTCTAAGTTCAGCCGGCGAGGAAGAGAGTGCCCGGTCCCGTGATTCCCGATCACGAGTGGCCACCGCGGTTTGAGTGAGGAGAGATCCCCGTACCCTCAAGGCACGGCGTCCGCCCCACTGATGTGGGTGCTCCAATCCAAGGGAGGGGAACTCATTGGCCAAGTCATCACCCTAAGCAGCGTGGTTTAGGCTCTCGAATCCACCCTACCATCACTTAGTCACCACGGGGAAAGGGTTGTGCTGCGATATCGGTCCGCCAACATCGAGTCCGCTAATTTGTAAGTGGGCTTGAAAGTCTAGGTCCGAGGTTCATTTGGTTGATACCATTGCACCCTTAGGTCGTGTCACATCAAGTGGTATCAGAGCAAGTCTTTGACTTGTTCTCACAAGTCAAGTCCATGGGCACGCTTGCATTAGAATTCTCATCGGATCATTCCATGCATTATCCACCTCCCATTGTCATTGAGTCAACAGACCAAAAGGCCCAAATTCCCATCATATCCCAAGCATACCTACCTAATGGGAGCCCCACAGAAATTGACTTCATCTACATGGTAGAAGATAATTGGGTATCCCCCGAAATTGTAGCCACCCTCTCTACGACCGGATAAATTGTGCACAACGGAGACCTAGTCTTCGTTGAATTTCATAAATGGTTTGGAGAGATCAAATACTTTGATGGAGCATGGTGTCAAATTGGTACTTTGGAAGGCCCTTGCATAATCCTAGGGAAACAATGGCTTGATGAACGGAATACCACCTTCCACCCATTGCGTTGGTCTTGCCTAGTTCATCCCCCACATCTCCCGGGAGCCTATGGTTTCAACAACCTTTTGTTCCCTCACCCACCGGAGCCCCATACCCGGCCACCATGCCCTCTCAACCCACTTCAAAGAATGAATGAGGTCATGAGTGAACATGAGGAGAACCCGGCCCACAAGACCAAATCCCCGGGATTGGACACCAACCCAAATCCCTTCCCCACATTCAAGGAAATTCATACTCCTATCAATAAGGAAGAAGGACATCAACTCATCCCCGTCCAAACAAACACATACCTCCCCAAACCACTCAATCTCACGCAAAAGGTGGTGACCGTAGGAGAACTCATCATCAAATGGCTCAAGCAAAATCCCATCCCTCATGCCTTGTACTTTCAAACCCCAGCCATGGAGCACCCTTTCCAATTAGCACTCATTAACTCCTATCACACCACATTCCAATCCTACTATGAGGTAAATGGTTGGGATGATCTCCTCAAGGGTTTAGAATGGCAACTAAAGTTGACTTGCTTATTGACCATAGGAGCGGCCCACCCAAGAAGACTTAGTCTCATCCACCCATGTGATGGTTCTATCACCTCAGTCTTCACCATTGGTTGCTACACTAGTGACCTCCTTCTCATTCTCCCCATGGATGAAGAACCCATCATGGTCCACTCCACTACCATTAAGATCCCAAGTACCTTGATCGACTGGCCCACTAAAGACCTTGGTCCAGTTACCTTGGGGCAGGATGACCCACCATGCATAGACCATGTGGACATAGAGTTCCTTCCTCTAGGAAGCCCAGTCCATTACCCCTTTGATCCCTTCCAATGGGAGCCTAGTTACCCATGTGATACACCCACCTTACCCACAACTCACCTTTCCCTACCCTAACCAACCATGTTGGACCAAGATCACCTCTTCCAAGACTTGGGCCACACAAAGGGAACCATCGCCATAGACAACATATTCCTAGGAAGCAAGGAAGAGCCCCTCTCCATAATGCCCACCTTCCTAGATCCTTTTGACCCTTTCACATGGAAGTTCAAAGGCCATCCCACACCCATACACATGGAAGTCATCTTTGGGATAGGAATGCATAAGTCTTGGCACAACACATCACTTGGCATGATTCATAAGACGGGTCCATTCATTCACATCACCCACATGTCAAGTAGGAAGCATGAATGGACCATTTTCGGATGTAATGGTCCACCTCCATTCATCATGAGTCTTAAGCATGATAGGTGCATTCTTGGATGTCCGGGTCCCCCGGCATTTGCCACCCCTTTGCATGATAGAGCTACATTTGGAGGTCCAGGCCCTCCTATCCTCACTAATCTTCATAGGGAGTCTAGACATGCTAGGTCCACATTTGGGTGCCCGGGACCCCCAACATCCAATAGAGTGCTAGCATTCACCAACTATGTCTCAGGATTGCATACTTGCAGGCCCATCATCAAAGGCAAAAGGATTTGTCAAAGGCGAATTGATACCCGCAAAAGAAACCAAGACTTCCAAGAGGGTGACTATCTGATGGTCAGGATGAAGAGGCTCTTCCCTAGAGTCGCCTCTACGCTCAGGGATCGAGAGACTGGACCCTTTAAGGTCTTGGGGCGATTGAGCATAAATGCCAATGAGTTGGTCCTTCTGAAGGAATATGGGGTCAACCCTCATTGTAGTGTGGCGGACCTTGTGCCCTGCAAGGGCCCCGCGGTGGCACCTAGCGAGGATATTGAGCCCATACCCCCTTTTAAGAGTGACCCCACCAATAAGAATCCGCTTCTAACCTTGAGAGCCCGACATGAGCACAAAGATTTGATACTAGTTAAACATAATGACACCATCAGGAGCAGGGCAATCCAGCAGTATCTTGTGAGGTGGAAGGGCCGGCCACGATGGTGGACACATGGGCGAGCTAGGAAAGACTCTTACTCGACGGAGTCGAGCTCTTCGCACCCCGGGAGTATGATGGGGGAATCTCTCACCCTTCATATTTACCGGTTGTTCACCAGCATGGTTCCATTATGTCCGTCACATTTTTCTGATTCAGTTCATGTAATTTTCATATTTTCTTTGAGTCATAATTATGTAATTTTTATTTTATTTGAGTCATGTCCCTAGGTCTTGCATTTATTTTCCTAAGTTTGAGTGTCATTAGATTGTTTAGTGTGCTATTGGGTCCAATTCATTGGGCTTGGCCCATGAGCCCCCCCTACCCCTTCGGTTATTTGTTATTAAGTCTTTTGTCAGGGTCTTATTGTAAAATGTGGGTTTCCTATATATAGGGCCCCATTTCCTTCATTTGAAGGGAATGAATCAATGAATGAAAAATGTGCCATTTTGTGAGTTCTATCTTTATTTTTATGGTGGAGTGAATCCATTAGTGAGGTGAGAAGCCTTAGGGAGAGAATCCCACCCATCCCTTTCTTAATCTCTCTCTTTCACTCCCCTTTCTCTCTCCTCCACACCCAATTTCGAAAATTTTCTCTCTCCTCCCTTCCCAACCACCACTCTCCCACCTACCCCCATTAAAGGCCACTCCCATTCCCCACACATCCCATTACTCCACCCCCTAGTCCCAAGGGAGCATCCCCAATCACTAAGCCACCCTCCAACCACCTCATCCCTTTCCCAAGCACCCTTCCCTCTCCCCCATGCAACCCTCCACTTCCCTAGACCATTTGAATTCAAAAATCCCCTTCCCTCCATAGCCCTAGGGCGCCCAAGACCCCTCCCCTTTGGTTAGGGTCGCCCCCCTTTCATCCTCTCCATCTTCCCTTGTTCACCTCCATCACCCCACCTTCTACCATCTAGAGTAAGAGGACCTGCAGAAGACCTGAAGCTTGCAGCAGCGACCCCGACCTCCTCAGGACGTTGCTGGAAGCCCAAGAGTAGTCCATAGAAGCGGCTGCCTGTCCTCTTCGCAACGGCGGTGGTCTCGTCCCCTTCTGAGCTCCGAGCTGACCGGGAGATCCGTTCTCCCACAACTGCGCAGAACTGCCCCTGCTGAGTACTAGAACCGGATTAGAAGCTCTGCCACGACGAACCTCGGAGAAATAAGCCCACAAGCTCTTCTACAAAGTTCTTCTTCTTCCTGTCTACTTTCGGAATCAAGAAGCGGAATTCCGTTCGGCATCCTGTGGCAGGAGTTATCATTTTTCTCCCTCAGCTCCATCATCCTGCTACCCACAGTCTGCATCGACCAGTCATCAGTGTTCAGAGCTCCCTGGTCTTATCTGGCATTGGCTGGCCACCCCGTTAGTTTTTCTGCGAAGAGGACTTGTCCACAATTCCAACAACTCCGACGGTGCTCGATTCCGAGTTCGGGAGCTGTCAGGGCATCCTCTGCAACCAGCTATTAGAAACTAGGAGCTAGCTCTGCAGAGCTCCGGATCCAGAGAGAAAGCTTCACCACGGCAAACCCCCGAGGAATCAGGCCACGAGCTCTTCTACAACGTTCTTTTTCTTCCTGTCTAATTTCAGAATCAAGATACGGAACTCCGTTCGGCATCCCGTGGAAGGAGTTATCCTTTTTCTCCCTTAGTTACACGGTCCTGCTGCCCACAGTCTGCATCGACCAGTTGCCATTGTTCTGCGTCCCCTGATCTTCTCCGACATCGGTTGGCTTTCCCGTCAGTTTTTCTGCACAGAAGACTCATCCACAGTTCCAGCGACTCTGACGGTGCTTGAGTCCGAGTCCGGGAGCTGTCGGGGCACCCTCTGCAACCTACTGCTATAAATCAGAAGCTGCCAGTCCGAGGGTCTGCCTCCCTGTTCGGGCCCCCATCCAGATCAGCCTCGACACCAGAAGAATTCAGAAAAAAATGGACGACTTCCCTGGCCTTCTACGAAGCTTTTCCAGGTGGTTTCGTCCTCAACAAAAATCGGTAGCAGTCGCAGCAGTCGGTTCTCCACTCGGCTGTCAGCACCCACAGAACGCGGGCAGAATCGGCAATCTCCATCTTCGGTATTCCTTGCTCATTTTCCCCTCCCCGCTTGGCCGGTTGAAGGCCCCTCCCTGCGTGGAGGTAATTTTGGTTGTAATATCCATTAACCCCCACCCCAAGATCCCCCTCCTGCGAGAGGTGTAGTGTTGTAACTTCTCTTGGGCAGGTCAAGCTTCCCCGGCGCGGCGTGTGGGGAACACACGCTTCCCCGCTCGCCCACGTCTCCGACTCGGGGCCGGTGTCCTCACACCGGTCAGGTATATGCTGAACCCTCCCTGGATATTTGTGTTTTCTTAGTATCATTTCTATGTTCAGCTGGCGAGGAAGAGAGTGCCCGGTCCCGTGATTCCCGATCACGAGTGGCCACCGCGGTTTGAGTGAGGAGAGATCCCCGTACCCTCAAGGCACGGCGTCCACCCCACTGATGTGGGTGCTCCAATCCAAGGGAGGGGAACTCATTGGCCAAGTCATCACCCTAAGCAGCGTGGTTTAGGCTCTCGAATCCACCCTACCATCACTTAGTCACCACGGGGAAAGGGTTGTGCTGCGATATCGGTCCGCCAACATCGAGTCTGCTAATTTGTAAGTGGGCTTGCAAGTCTAGGTCCGAGGTTCATTTGGTTGATACCATTGCACCCTTAGGTCGTGTCACATCAGATATCTAGACTTGCAAGATTCCTTTCCATTTATCTATGTCTATCGATTATCTTTTGGTTACTAGTTTGCTTTATTAAGTTTCTCGCATTATTCATACATTTATGGAAATGGTTAATTACTTAAATTATGCCTGATGATAGAGTGTAATTCCTACTGAGTTTTTTGCTCACCCCCCCTTATTTCCATCCTTTTCTGGTAACGCGGCAGGTGGAACGTTTAAAATTGGGATCGGGTCAGCGTGATCGAGTGAACCTAGAGCCTAGAGACCAAAGTCTTTTTATTTTTATGAGTCTAGATAGTATTGTGGTCTTGCTATTTTCTCTTCTTTATATCTTTTATTGAGTCCACATTGTATTTAAATTCAAATATCAATAAAAATAACCTTTTTCTCAAAATAATGGCCTCCATGTGTTGAATATTATGTATTATGTTTATTTATTTTCTGCTCTATTTATCATGACTATTTCGCTGCCACGTTCCGAGCATCGCTTCCCGCTGCTATCGGTTCAGGGCGTGACAGAAGTGGTATCAGAGCCTCGGTTGTTGAGTCCTAGGTTCTTGTCCGTAAGTATAGGTTACCCTAAGTAATAGGTCCTATAATCCTTGTCATCCCTTCTTGTTACCTGGTGAGATGGGGTAGTGCTTCGGGTTAAGTAATAAAATATGTATAAGATTGCGTAGCACGACGCGTAAGGATAATAAAATTTTTAACCTTATAATTATTTTTACAGATATTTAAGCTCTTTTCAAAATGAAAGCAAGAGGATCTACGAGTAAGCTAAGGTTCGGTTTCGCTAGAAGGTGGCGAGTCCATCGTAAAAAGATTTGAAGTAATAAGAAGAAAAGGAATAACCTTTCGTAATTGAAATATTTTCACTGTCACAAATTTGGCCATCTAATCAAAGAGTGCTGACGAAGGAGTGGAGCGTGTATTCGTTACGGAAATAAAGATCATGTAATGGCTAATTGCCCTAAGCTACTTCCACAAGCAAATTGGAACTGATTTCTATCAAATGAAGAATTATATAAGGCATCGTTCTCCCTTATCCTTAACTATAGTTAAATTCTTTTGCATTCCATTAGTTGTATGATTAACATGTTATTTTGAATAGATAAGATCATCTTAGTTTAACTATTTGAATAGTTAATGGCGCTTGACGAATTTGGGGACCAAATTCCTTAAAGTGGGGGAGGATGTAACACCCGGTTAAATAATAAAATACAAAAGTAAAATTTTGAAATATGTATTGGAATTAAAAGTTATTTCCTTGCTATTTTATGGCGTCAATGATTTTCTTAATATTATTTATTTTTGAAAGTGACCAAATTATATCAATAATTATTTTTCTACAATCACCATAAAGAGACTTTCATACTCCAAGATGCAATCTAATTTTCTACGTTAAATTATGTTTAATAGGTTTAAATCAAATTAACAGAATTTCACCCGTAGGCCAAAGTTCTGACTAATTTTTAATAATATAGAAAAATTGTGCTTTTGTAGAGAACGAAGTTTCTAACAATAATGTCAACTGGGTCAACCCCTAATAAAAATTTAATTAGGTTGAATTAAGGAGTTTTTAGCCAAAATCGTTGTTCTTAATAGATTAAACTTAATCGATCAAATTCGAGCCCATTTCTCAAACGATCGAGCCCAAACCATGTCGATTTGATAGGTTAACCCTAGTAGATCATTTCCCCTCTCAAACCCTAGCCTCTAGAGCCATCTCTCGGCGACGGCAGTGCAGATTTGGTCAAGGTGCTAGATTTTTGCCGATTTTTCTTCCTTGGACTCCTGAGTCCAATTCGACCTCTAGAAGCCTCCTTGGATGCCATAAGTAGAGGGCTTTCGTAGCCCTAGAGCCCCATTTGCATCTCCAAAAGACGGCGTGACCCTTGGTGGCCGATCGATGGCGTATTAGGGCGAGGATCGACAGGTGTTCGCGGATTAGGGTTTTGGCATCTTCCTCTTTCTTCCTCGATTTAGGTAGGTTTCTCTCAGGCCCAACCTTAATTAAACAATACCATGACATGCACCTCGAAGTCCTCTTTTATTTGATCATTTTTTGCCCAATTTTTATGATCTATATCGTGCGAATTCAGCGTTTCATTGAGAGCATGTGATTAGGGTTTTTCTGCATTCCTTTTTCGTCTGATTTATGTAGGCTAATAGAAGTCAAACCTTGAGATTGATCATGCCTTCTTGTTCATTTTTAAGTTCTCTTTCAATTGATAGTAGTTTGCCCAATTTTTATGAAGTATAAAGATCGAATTAAGCTTTTAATTTGACATGTATCGGGTTGTCACCGTTCTGGGCATGGCGAGCATTGAATGGCCCTAACAGAGACCGCTTATTGTTCCGCGATCGCACGACAGACCGTTTGTTTGGACTGAGCGGCCTCCAGTTAGACCGCTTATATGTCAAGCAGCCACGAGATTGACCGCCGTTATACGGCGTGGTTCCAAGTGGAGCGGCCCTCAAATGACCGTCTAAAGAAAGGAACGGCCCCTCGATAGACCGTGTTATGGCGGTGGGTTTTCAAAAGAAAAGAGGAGTTGCGTTGGTTCTGAGCGGTCCTCCTCTGACCGTCGAATGCATTGAGCGGTCCATATATAGACCGTTTTTAACCCTATTTCAGTAAAATGTTACTCGTTTCCAGCATGTTGTTCTATTTTTCGTGATTAGATAATATGATTTTAGGGCTTAAATTGTAGTATGAACACACTAATGACTAGGATTCATGAAATATTTGATCTAAGGTCTAATTCTCATCCAATTATGTTATCCTTTCCATGTTCACCTTTATGTATCCTAGTTTAATTGAAAAGAAAGTAGACTAATGTGCTTGATCAAGTGATTAGTTGCAATTTAGTTGTATAGTTAAAACTTGTTTTAAGGTCGTGCCACTCCGGTGGTGGCGACTGGACCGAATGTATCATTTTTTGTTCATTGTGAAATAGTAAATTCTTGGACATCGAATTACCTCTCCGTCGGATATTCCTTCCGCCGGACTAGGTGTTCATGTTCCGAGGCCTTCGTAAGCCCCCGCGAGCCTGGGATTCCCACTAGGACACCAGGCGGGTTGTACCCACAAGCCTGAACCTTCGGACTCGATCGAATCACATGATTTGGCCCTAAGTTGGAACTGGGGTTGTCCTTTTGTTAGCGGTCTTTTTGGGACCGCTATTGTCAATACGTGGCCCAGAATTGACCGTCTAGATTGCTGAACGGTCCTTGGGTGACCGTATACGTCTGGCATATGGACCGACCTTCCAGCATATGCACCAACCTCCCTGGCTTGTGCACCGACCTTCTGGGTGCGTCGACCTCCGTTTGTAAATGGCACCTTTTGGACCGTTCTATGTTGGCCCAGTTAGGACCGTTTACACTTGCTTGAGGCCCAGGGACCCCCGCGCTCTGAGCGGCCTCCCTGGAGACCATTTATATGATTGAACGGCCCATCTAGGACCGTTTACATTCCCAGTATTGCTTGTAGCGGCCCATTTCAGACCGTATACTTTATCTTAGCGGTCCATTGCTGACCGTTTCACATTCCAGCTTTCCAAAAATTGATGTTTTCATGATTTGTATATATGTAAGCTACTCTAGCCTAACTAGGCTATTGTACCTCGAATTTTTGACCTATTGTTAGGTCTACTGTTGACATTTATCTATTCAAGAGTCACTTCTTTAAATGACTATTCCTCTCGATTAATGAGCTTATTGCTGGAATCTCAAGAAAATCAATATTCTTACATATTTTACCTTGATTACATGAGCTTGATCTTGGAACTCTTGGCCATTCTATTCGTGGATGTCTAGATTTCGTGGGATCTATGATCCAAACAAATCAATGCCAAGGCAAACACATTAAAGGGCCCAGTCTGGTCCTGGGAGGCGTACCCGAAAAGTACTTGATCCCCGGGGAGGTGAATGACTAGGTGTGACATTTGGCACCGGTACTATCTAGCGTGTTGAGTCTACGACATTCCACATTCTCGTGAACTTGCTATTCAAGCTTGAAAGCGTGAAGTACCTGCTTGCGTGACATGACTCGACTCGTCTTGACTTGAAATGGTCATTCATTTGAAAGTTATTGTTATCAGTGCTTGATATCTATACTTGCAAGATTCCTTTCCATTTGTCTATGTCTATCGATTATCTTCTGGTTACTAGTTTGCTTTATTGAGTTTCTCGCATTATTCATACATTTATGGAAATGGTTAATTACTTAAATTATGCCTGATGATAGAGTGTAATTCCTACTGAGTTTTTCGCTCACCCCCCCTTATTTCCATCCTTTTCAGGTAATGCAGTAGGTGGAACGTTTGCAATTGGGATCGGGTCAGCGTGATCGAGTGAACCTAGAGCCTAGAGACCGGAGTCTTTTTATTTTCTTGAGTCTAGATAGTATTGTGGTCTTGATATTTTCTCTTCTTTATTTCTTTTATGGAGTCCACATTGTATTTAAATTCCAAATATCAATAAAAATCACATTTTTCTTAAAATAATGGCCTCCATGTGTTGAATATTATTTATTGTGTTTATTTATTTTCTGCTCTAATTATCATGACTGTTTCGCTGCCACGTTCCGAGCATCGCTTCCCGCTGCTATCGATTTGGGGCGTGACAGAAGTCGTACCAGAGCCTCGGTTGTTGAGTCCTAGGTTCTTATCCGTAAGTATAGGTTGCCCTAAGTAATAGGTCGTGTAATCCTTGTCATCCCTTCTTGTTACCTGGTGAGATGGGGTAGTGCTTCGGGTTAAGTAATAAAATATGTATAAGATTACGTAGCACGACGCGAAAGGATAATAAAATTTTTAACCTTATAATTATTTTTGCAGGTGTTTAAGCTCTTTTCAAAATGAAAGCAAGAAGATCTACGAGTAAGCTAAGGTTTGGTTTCGCTAGAAGGTGGCGAGTCCATCGTAAAAAGATTCGAAGTAATAAGAAGAAAAGGAATAACCTTTCGTAATTGAAATATTTTCACTGTCACAAATTTGGCCATCTAATCAAAGAGTGCTAGCGAAGGAGTGGAGCGTGTATTCGTTACGGAAATAAAGATCATGTAATGGCTAATTGCCCTAAGCTACTTCCACAAGCAAATTGGAACTGATTTCTATCAAATGAAGAATTATATAAGGCATCGTTCTCCCTTATCCTTAACTATAGTTAAATTCTTTTGCATTCCATTAGTTGTATGATTAACATGTTATTTTGAATAGATAAGATCATCTTAGTTTAACTATTTGAATAGTTAATGGCGCTTGACAAATTTGGGGACCAAATTCCTTAAAGTGGGGGAGGATGTAACACCCTGGTTAAATAATAAAATACAAAAGTAAAATTTTGAAATATGTATTGGAATTAAAAGTTATTTCCTTGCTATTTTATGGCGTCAATGATTTTCTTAATATTATTTATTTTTGAAAGTGACCAAATTATATCAATAATTATTTTTCTACAATCACCATAAAGAGACTTTCATATTCCAAGATGCAATCTAATTTTCTACGTTAAATTATGTTTAATAGGTTTAAATCAAATTAACAGAATTTCACCCGTAGGCCAAAGTTCTGACTAATTTTTAATAATATAGAAAAATTGTGCTTTTGTAGAGAACGAAGTTTCTAACAATAATGTCAACTGGGTCAACCCCTAATAAAAATTTAATTAGGTTGAATTAAGGAGTTTTTAGCCAAAATCGTTGTTCTTAATAGATCAAACTTAATCGATCAAATTCGAGCCCATTTCTCAAACGATCGAGCCCAAACCATGTCGATTTGATAGGTTAACCCTAGTAGATCATTTCCCCTCTCAAACCCTAGCCTCTAGAGCCATCTCTCGGCGACGGCGGCGCAGATTTGGTCAAGGTGCTAGATTTTTGCCGATTTTTCTTCCTTGGACTCCTGAGTCCAATTCGACCTCTAGAAGCCTCCTTGGATGCCATAAGTAGAGGGCTTTGGTAGCCCTAGAATCCCATTTGCATCTCCAATAGACGGCGTGACCCTTGGTGGCCGATCGACGGCATATTAGGGCGAGGATCGACGGGTGTTCGCGGATTAGGGTTTTGGCATCTTCCTCTTTCTTCCTCGATTAAGGAAGGTTTCTCTCAGGCCCAACCTTAATTAAACCATACCATGACATGCACCTTGCAGTCCTCTTTTATTTGATCATGTTTTGCCCAATTTTTATGATCTATATCGTGCGAATTTAGCGTTTCATTGAGAGCATGTGATTAGGGTTTTTCTACATTCCTTTTTCGTCTGATTTATGTAGGCTAATCGAAGTCAAATCTTGAGATTGATCATGCCTTCTTGTTCGTTTTAAAGTTCTCTTTCGATTGATAGTAGTTTGCCCAATTTTTATGAAGTATATAGATCGAATTAAGCTTTGCATTTGACATGTATCGGGTTTGTCACCGTTCTCGGCATGGCGAGCATTGAACGGCCCTAATAGAGACCGCTTATTGTTCCGTGGATGCACGACAGACCATTTGTTTGGACTGAGCGGCCTCCAGTTAGACCGCTTATATGTCAAGCAGCCACGAGATTGACCGCCGTTATACGGCGTGGTTCCAAGTGGAGCGGCCCTCAAATGACCGTCTAAAGAAAGGAACGGCCCCTCGATAGACCGTGTTATGGCAGTGGGTTTTCAAAAGAAAAGAGGAGTTGCGTTGGTTCTGAGCGGTCCTCCTCTGACCGTCGAATGCATTGAGCGGTCCATATATAGACCGTTTTTAACCCTATTTCAGTAAAATGTTACGCGTTTCCAGCATGTTGTTCTATTTTTCGTGATTAGATAATATGATTTTAGGGCTTAAAATTGTAGTATGAACACGCTAATGACTATGATTCATGAAATATTTGATCTAAGGTCTAATTCTCATCCAATTATGTTATCCTTTCCATGTTCACCTTTCATGTATCCTAGTTTAATTGAAAAGAAAGTAGACTAATGTGCTTGATCAAGTGATTAGTTGCAATTTAGTTGTATAGTTAAAACTTGTTTTAAGGTCGTGCCACTCCGGTGGTGGCGACTGGACCGAATGTATCATTTTTTGTTCATTGTGAAATAGTAAATTCTTGGACATCGAATTACCTCTCCGTCGGATATTCCTTCCGCCGGACTAGGTGTTCATGTTCCGAGGCCTTCGTAAGCCCCCGCGAGCCTGGGATTCCCACTAGGACACCAGGCGGGTTGTACCCACAAGCCTGAACCTTCGGACTCGATCGAATCGCATGATTTGGCCCTAAGATGGAACTGGGGTTGTCCTTTTGTTAGCGGTCTTTTTGGGACCGCTATTGTCAATACGTGGCCCAGAATTGACCGTCTAGATTGCTGAACGGTCCTTGGGTGACCGTATATGTCCGGCATATGCACCGACCTTCCAGCATATGCACCAACCTCCCTGGCTTGTGCACCGACCTTCTGGGTGCGTCGACCTCCGTTTGTAAATGGCACCTTTTGGACCGTTCTATGTTGGGCGGCCCAGTTAGGACCGTTTACACTTGCTTGAGGCCCAGGGACCCCTGCGCTCTGAGCGGCCTCCCTGGAGACCATTTATATGATTGAACGGCCCATCTAGGACCGTTTACATTCCCAGTATTGCTTGTAGCGGCCCATTTCAGACCGTATACTTTATCTTAGCGGTCCATTGCTGACCGTTTCACATTCCAGCTTTCCAAAAATTGATGTTTTCATGATTTGTATATATGTAAGCTACTCTAGCCTAACTAGGCTATTGTACCTCGAATTTTTGACCTATTGTTAGGTTTACTGTTGACATTTATCTATTCAAGAGTCACTTCTTTAAATGACTATTCCTCTCGATTAATGAGCTTATTGCTGGAATCTCAAGAAAATCAATATTCTTACATATTTTACCTTGATTACATGAGCTTGATCTTGGAACTCTTGGCCATTCTATTCGTGGATGTCTAGATTTCGTGGGATCTATGATCCAAACAAATCAATGCCAAGGCAAACACATTAAAGGGCCCAGTCTGGTCCTGGGAGGCGTACCCGAAAAGTACTTGATCCCCGGGGAGGTGAATGACTAGGTGTGACTTTTGGCACCGGTACTATCTAGCGTGTTGAGTCTACGACATTCCACATTCTCGTGAACTTGCTATTCAAGCTTGAAAGCGTGAAGTACCTGCTTGCGTGACATGACTCGACTCGTCTTGACTTGAAATGCCCATTCATTGGAAAGTTATTGTTATCAGTGCTTGATATCTATACTTGCAAGATTCCTTTCCATTTGTCTATGTCTATCGATTATCTTCTGGTTACTAGTTTGCTTTATTGAGTTTCTCGCATTATTCATACATTTATGGAAATGGTTAATTACTTAAATTATGCCTGATGATAGAGTGTAATTCCTACTGAGTTTTTCGCTCACCCCCCCTTATTTCCATCCTTTTCAGGTAATGCAGTAGGTGGAACGTTTGCAATTGGGATCGGGTCAGCGTGATCGAGTGAACCTAGAGCCTAGAGACCGGAGTCTTTTTATTTTCTTGAGTCTAGATAGTATTGTGGTCTTGATATTTTCTCTTCTTTATTTCTTTTATGGAGTCCACATTGTATTTAAATTCCAAATATCAATAAAAATCACATTTTTTTTAAAATAATGGCCTCCATGTGTTGAATATTATTTATTGTGTTTATTTATTTTCTGCTCTAATTATCATGACTGTTTCGCTGCCACGTTCCGAGCATCGCTTCCCGCTGCTATCGGTTTGGGGCATGACAGAAGTCGTACCAGAGCCTCGGTTGTTGAGTCCTAGGTTCTTATCCGTAAGTATAGGTTGCCCTAAGTAATAGGTCGTGTAATCCTTGTCATCCCTTCTTGTTACCTGGTGAGATGGGGTAGTGCTTCGGGTTAAGTAATAAAATATGTATAAGATTACGTAGCACGACGCGAAAGGATAATAAAATTTTTAACCTTATAATTATTTTTGCAGGTGTTTAAGCTCTTTTCAAAATGAAAGCAAGAAGATCTACGAGTAAGCTAAGGTTTGGTTTCGCTAGAAGGTGGCGAGTCCATCGTAAAAAGATTCGAAGTAATAAGAAGAAAAGGAATAACCTTTCGTAATTGAAATATTTTCACTGTCACAAATTTGGCCATCTAATCAAAGAGTGCTGGCGAAGGAGTGGAGCGTGTATTCGTTACGGAAATAAAGATCATGTAATGGCTAATTGCCCTAAGCTACTTCCACAAACAAATTGGAACTGATTTCTATCAAATGAAGAATTATATAAGGTATCGTTCTCCCTTATCCTTAACTATAGTTAAATTCTTTTGCATTCCATTAGTTGTATGATTAACATATTATTTTGAATAGATAAGATCATCTTAGTTTAACTATTTGAATAGTTAATGGCGCTTGACAAATTTGGGGACCAAATTCCTTAAAGTGGGGGAGGATGTAACACCCTGGTTAAATAATAAAATACAAAAGTAAAATTTTGAAATATGTATTGGAATTAAAAGTTATTTCCTTGCTATTTTATGGCGTCAATGATTTTCTTAATATTATTTATTTTTGAAAGTGACCAAATTATATCAATAATTATTTTTCTACAATCACCATAAAGAGACTTTCATATTCCAAGATGCAATCTAATTTTCTACGTTAAATAATGTTTAATAGGTTTAAATCAAATTAACAGAATTTCACCCGTAGGCCAAAGTTCTGACTAATTTTTAATAATATAGAAAAATTGTGCTTTTGTAGAGAACGAAGTTTCTAACAATAATGTCAACTGGGTCAACCCCTAATAAAAATTTAATTAGGTTGAATTAAGGAGTTTTTAGCCAAAATCGTTGTTCTTAATAGATTAAACTTAATCGATCAAATTCGAGCCCATTTCTCAAACGATCGAGCCCAAACCATGTCGATTTGATAGGTTAACCCTAGTAGATCATTTCCCCTCTCAAACCCTAGCCTCTAGAGCCATCTCTCGGCGACGGCGGTGCAGATTTGGTCAAGGTGCTAGATTTTTGCCGATTTTTCTTCCTTGGACTCCTGAGTCCAATTCGACCTCTAGAAGCCTCCTTGGATGCCATAAGTAGAGGGCTTTGGTAGCCCTAGAATCCCATTTGCATCTCCAATAGACGGCGTGACCCTTGGTGGCCGATCGACGGCGTATTAGGGCGAGGATCGACGGGTGTTCGCGGATTAGGGTTTTGGCATCTTCCTCTTTCTTCCTCGATTAAGGAAGGTTTCTCTCAGGCCCAACCTTAATTAAACCATACCATGACATGCACCTTGCAGTCCTCTTTTATTTGATCATGTTTTGCCCAATTTTTATGATCTATATCGTGCGAATTTAGCGTTTCATTGAGAGCATGTGATTAGGGTTTTTCTACATTCCTTTTTCGTCTGATTTATGTAGGCTAATCGAAGTCAAATCTTGAGATTGATCATGCCTTCTTGTTCGTTTTTAAGTTCTCTTTCGATTGATAGTAGTTTGCCCAATTTTTATGAAGTATATAGATCGAATTAAGCTTTGCATTTGACATGTATCGGGTTTGTCACCGTTCTCGGCATGGCGAGCATTGAACGGCCCTAATAGAGACCGCTTATTGTTCCGCGGATGCACGACAGACCGTTTGTTTGGACTGAGCGGCCTCCAGTTAGACCGCTTATATGTCAAGCAGCCACGAGATTGACCGCTGTTATACGGCGTGGTTCCAAGTGGAGCGGCCCTCAAATGACCGTCTAAAGAAAGGAACGGCCCCTCGATAGACCGTGTTATGGCAGTGGGTTTTCAAAAGAAAAGAGGAGTTGCGTTGGTTCTGAGCGGTCCTCCTCTGACCGTCGAATGCATTGAGCGGTCCATATATAGACCGTTTTTAACCCTATTTCAGTAAAATGTTACTCGTTTCCAGCATGTTGTTCTATTTTTCGTGATTAGATAATATGATTTTAGGGCTTAAAATTGTAGTATGAACACGCTAATGACTATGATTCATGAAATATTTGATCTAAGGTCTAATTCTCATCCAATTATGTTATCCTTTCCATGTTCACCTTTCATGTATCCTAGTTTAATTGAAAAGAAAGTAGACTAATGTGCTTGATCAAGTGATTAGTTGCAATTTAGTTGTATAGTTAAAACTTGTTTTAAGGTCGTGCCACTCCGGTGGTGGCGACTGGACCGAATGTATCATTTTTTGTTCATTGTGAAATAGTAAATTCTTGGACATCGAATTACCTCTCCGTCGGATATTCCTTCCGCCGGACTAGGTGTTCATGTTCCGAGGCCTTCGTAAGCCCCCGCGAGCCTGGGATTCCCACTAGGACACCAGGCGGGTTGTACCCACAAGCCTGAACCTTCGGACTCGATCAAATCGCATGATTTGGCCCTAAGATGGAACTGGGGTTGTCCTTTTGTTAGCGGTCTTTTTGGGACCGCTATTGTCAATACGTGACCAGAATTGACCGTCTAGATTGCTGAACGGTCCTTGGGTGACCGTATACGTCCGGCATATGCACCGACCTTCCAACATATGCACCAACCTCCCTGGCTTGTGCACCGACCTTCTGGGTGCGTCGACCTCCATTTGTAAACGGCACCTTTTGGACCGTTCTATGTTCGGCGGCGCAGTTAGGACCGTTTAACTTTGCTTGAGGCCCAGGGACCCCCTCGCTCTAAGCGACCTCCCTGGAGACCGTTTATATTATTGAACGGCCTATCTAGGACCCTTTACATTCCCAGTATTTCTTGTAGCGGCCCATTTCAGACTGTCTACTTTATCTTAGCGGTCCTTTCCTGACCGTTTCACATTCCAGTTTTCTGAAAATTGATGTTCTCACGGTTTTGATATATGTAAGCTACTCTCGCCTAACTAGGATATTGTAGCTCAAATTTTTGACTTATTGTTAGGTCTACTATCGACATTTATCTATTCAAGAGTCACTTCTTTAAATGACTATTCCTCTCTATTAATGAGCTTATTGCTGGAATCTTAAGAAAATTAATGTTCTTACACGTTTTACCTTGATTACATGAGCTTGATCTTGGAACTCTTGGCCATTCTATTCGTGGATGTTAAGATTTCATGGGATCTATGATCCAAACAAATCAATGCCAAGACAAACACATTAAAGGGCCCAGTCTGGTCCTGGGAGGCACACCCGAAAAGTACATGATCCCTGGGGAGGTGAATGACTAGGTGTGGCATTTGGCACCGGTACTATCTAGCGTGTTGAGTCTACGACATTCCACATTCTCGTGAACTTGCTATTCATGCTTGAAAGCGTTAAGTACCATCTTGTGTGACATGACTCGACTCGACTTGACTTGAAATGGTCATTCATTGGAAAGTTATTGTTATCAGTGCTTGATATCTAGACTTGCAAGATTCCTTTCCATTTGTCTATGTCTATCGATTATCTTCTGGTTACTAGTTTGCTTTATTAGGTTCTCGCATTATTCATACATTTATGGAAATGGTTAATTACTTAAATTATGCCTGATGATAGAGTGTAATTCCTACTTAGTTTTTCGCTCACCATCCCTTATTTCCATCCTTTTAAGGTAACGTGGTAGGTGGAACATTTGTAATTGGGATCGGGTCAGCGTGATCGAGTGAACCTGGAGCCTAGAGATCAGAGTCTTTTTATTTTCTTGAGTCTAGATAATATTGTGGTCTTGCTATTTTCTCTTCTTTATTTCTTTTATTGAGTCCACATTGTATTTAAATTCCAACTATCAATAAAAATCACATTTTTCTCAAATTAATGGCCCCCATGTGTTGAATATTATTTATTGTGTTTATTTATTTTTTGCTCTAATTATCATGACTGTTTCGCTGCCGCGTTCCAAACATCGCTTCCCGCTGCTATCGGTTCGGGGCGTGACAGTAAGTCTCAGGTTAGGGGTCAACCTTCACGCACACCTAAACCCAAGGCTAGGGTCACCAAGTCTCCGCCAGCTGTTCAGAAGATGATTCAACCCTCACCCATGCAGAAGTCAAGTGGGTCTAGGGTGCAAGGGAGACAGAATTCAATTAGGGGTCAACCAAGCCAGATCCACCAGCCCAAAGTTCAGATTTTCCATTATACACAGCCACAACAAATCTATAGGACTGAATGGAATAGAGTGCAGGGGAGGTCTGGATATCAGTCATATCCAACTCAGAGTTACAGACCTTAGGCTAGGAACTGGGTTAGGCAAGCTAGGACTTGGGCTCGTAGGAAGCAAACTCCTCTTAGTCAGCCTAGAACCAACACAAGTCACAATTATCTGAATGCTCATTGGCCTAGGCACTGGCACAAACAAACTCAAGCTGCTAATAACAATAGTGCCAGGACACACAAAAAGAAAAGAAAAGCTCAGATTGCTAATGATGGAAACAAGAACAACAACGAAAGGAATGTCAACAAATTCACTAAACAAACAACTTTTAAACAAATGTGGATTCCTACAAATTTGTTGTCTTGTTTAAGTAGCTCTTCATCTGCTCTGGAGCCCAAATATTTTTGGGTTCCAAACTTTTCTCCATGACTGTGATTGCAGGTATGCCTGGCAGCCAAGCACAACATGTGGTACCTGGATAGTGGCTGCTCCAGGCATATGACAGGAGACAAGGCTAAATTTTGCATGCTGACAGAGAAGAATGGAGGCCTTGTCACATTCAGAGGAAATACTAAGGGTAAAACCATCGGGTCAGGTAAGGTAGGTAAGTGCACTACCTGCTGCATTGAGGAGGTTATGTTGGTTGATGGTCTTGCGTATAACTTGCTCAATATCAGCCAGCTATGTGATAAAGGGCATAGAGTTATTTTTGATTCCCAATGCTGTAGATTTTATGAACCTGATTCTGATGTAGTTAAATTTTCTGGTAAGAGAGTAAATAATATCTACATAGTAGATTTAGATGATGTTGCTCACTCTAATCTATGCCTCACTGCTAATAAAGATGATTTAACATTTTTGTGGCATCGTAGATTACGACATGCTAGTTACATTGTCTTGCATAAATTGAATAAATATAGCATGGTTAGAGGATTCCCTGAAATTTCATTTAAGAAGGAAAATAAAGTCTGCAATGCATGTACACAGTCCAAGCAGACTAGGAAGTCATTCGAGTCTAGAACTGAAAACATGTCTTCCAAACCTTATGAGCTGAAACACATGGACCTTTTTGGACCAACGAGATCAGTCAGCTTATCAAGTAGGAGATAGGGGTATGTATTAGTGGATGACTTCTCTAGATATACGTGGGTCTTATTCATCTCACACAAAAATGATGCATTTTCTGAATTTCAGGAGTTCTACTTGAAAATAAAATAGAAAAATAAAAAATCAATTGAAGATATTTTGTCTGATTATAGAGGTAAGTTTGAAAACTCACAATTTGATGATTTTTACAGGGTCAATGGGATTACTCATCGGTTCTCCTCACCAAGGACACCAGAGCAAAATGGAGTGGTGGAGAGGAGAAATCAGACACTTGTGGAGATGGCCCATACACTCCTAGTTGAAGGAGGCCTACCAAGGAAGTTTTGGGCAGAGCTAGTCAATACTACATGCCATGTAATTAACCTAGCCATGGTAAGGCCGTTCATTTAAAAAACACCTTATGAGATTTTAAAAGGTAAGAAGCTTTCAATTGCTCATTTCAAGGTCTTTGGCTGTAAGTGTTTTATTCACGTTAATGATAAAAGAGACCTTGATAAATTTGAACCTAAAAGTGATCTAGAAATTTTCCTTGGATATTCTGAAAATACTAGAGCATATAGGGTATACAACCTTAATTCTAGAAATGTTGAGGAATCTCCACACATTGTCTTTGATGAGTCCTTAAATAAGTCTGATGTTGGTCTATGCAGGAAAGAAGATGGTGGAGAAATTCTGAAGGAAGGAAACTCTGCAGACCAATCAGAAAATGAAGAAGATCCTGAAGAAAATAATGCAGAAGAGCCTACTGTTCTGGTGGAGGTAAATGAAGGTCAAGGTAACCAAGTTATCAATATCAGATTTTTAAGAGATTATCTAGTAAATAATATCATTGGTAACTTAAATGAACCCCCTAGGACTAGAGGCTACTTTAGAGCACAGCATGAATTAAATGCATATGCATTGGTTTCTCATGTAGAACCCAAATCCATTGATAGTGCCCTCAAAGATGTGCATTTGATTAATGCCATGCACAAGGAGCTTAATCAATTTGACAGGAATAAGGTGTGACATCTGGTCCCACGTCCTGATCATGGGACTGTCATTGGGACAAAATGGGTTTTTAAGAATAAAACTGATGAGCTAGGAAATGTAGTTAAAAATAAAGCCAGACTTGTTGCTCAGGGGTACAATCAAGAATTCAGAATTGACTTTGAAGAGTCATTTGCCCCTATAGTCAGGATAGAGGCAATTAGAATACTTTTGGCTTATGCATGCTCATTAGGAATAACTCTCCAGCAGATGGATGTTAAATCTACTTTCCTCAAAGGGGAAATAAAAGAGGATGTCTTTGTGAGACAACCTCCTGGCTTTGAATGCTTAGACTTCTCTAATTATGTTTATAAGTTGAATAAAGCTCTTTATGGCTTGAAGCAAGCTCCTAGAGTTTGGTATGACAGGCTCAGCAAATTCCTTACCGAGAAGAAGTTCACAAGAGGTAAGATTGACCAAACATTGTTCACCAAGGTAAGTCATCCAGACATTCTCCTTGTTCAGATTTATGTGGATGACATTGTGTTTGGGTCAACTAACCCCAAATTGTGTAAGGAATTTTTTGATTTAATGACACAAGAATTTGAGATGAGCTCAATGGGTGAGCTAAAATTGTTCCTTGGACTGCAGGTGACTCAAACAAAAGATGGAACTTTCATCACTCAGTCCAAATACATAAGGGACCTTATGAAGAAATACAAGTTTGAAAACCTCAAGGAAATTACAGCTCCAATGGGTACTTCAACAAGTCTTGATGAAGACCCCAAAGGTAAAACAGTGGATCAAAAGCTGTATCGAGGTATGATCGGATCCCTTTTATATCTTACAACATCTAGGCTTGATATACAGTTTGTAGTGTGTTTATGTGCTAGATTTCAGGCTAGTCCTAAGGAGTCTCATTTTAGTGTAGTGAAAAGGATCTTTAGGTATCCATCAGGCACCCAAGAACTTTGTCTTTGGTACCCTACTAAGTGTGAGCTGGAGCTTCTAGCATACACTGATGCAGACTATGCTGGGTGTCGGATAGATATGAAAAGCACTAGTGGCTATTGCCAATTCCTAGGTGGCTGCCTAGTATCTTGTGCTTCAAAGAAGCAACACACAGTTGCCTTGTCCACTGCAGAGGCAGAGTATGTCGCTGCAGGGAATTGCACAGCTCAGGTACTATGGATTAAGCACCAACTTTCAGATTATCAGATAAATTTGGGATGTATTCCAATTCTATGTGACAATACTAGTGTTATCTGCCTATCTAAGAATCCTGTTCACCACTCTAGGACTAAGCATATTGAGATTAAACACCATTTTCTTAGAGATGTAGTAAGCAAAAGTGAAATTGAGTTAGTCTTTGTTGAAACTAAAAAAACATTGTTGATATTTTTACTAAACCCCTTGGAAATGAAAGATTTAAATATCTAAGAAGAGAATTGAGGCTTTGTAAATTTCAGCATGAAAATGACTAATTTCATTCTTGAATTGTCTCCCGAAATGCTTGTTATAATAGTGTTTGCCTGTCTTTGAACTTTGAATGAAAGATGTGTGATGTGTGAATAATTTCTCTTGCACTTAGTATATAAGTTGCTGCACGTCTTGCACAGATTATCTCTGAAGTCGATGCATGGTTGTGCACATAGTCGATGCATTGAGCTAGAACTTGTTTCCCATACTTGCCTTGTTTCGAGTTTTAAGTCGATGCATAGTGTAAGTTTTCAGCATGTAGGCGATGCATCTTGTGTTTAAACAGCATGAAGGTCGGTGCACCTTATGTTCAAGTTGCATGTAGGTCGGTGCATCCTGAATATTACATATGTCAGAGTCGGTGCATCTTAATACCATATGCATACATAGTCGATGCATCTTAAGTTAATGCATCATGATGTCCAGGGGAGTGCTGTTGAGTCTGATCTTAGTTCAACTTCTCTTATTCTCTCCTCCTTCTCAGAAATTTCTATCTCAGGACATCATTCACATTCAATCTATTCTTGAAAACCTTTGAGCTGCTCCTATGCTTCATTGTCTACTTCTATCACTCTGATTGGATAACTGTCTTGTAACTGGTTCATTACTTTGAGCATCAAGCACTTAAATTCTTTTAAGAATCACGTGTTTCTTGAATGAACTAAAGGTTTAATTTTAATAGACTGTAGAATCAAAGAACTGCTCTTCAGAAAATAAGGTGATAGAAAATATTATAGCTCTTAACCTTTATCGCATGATTTCAATGAAAAGGTCTTTTCAGTATCTGAACTTTTCAGACTTAGTGAAGTCTAGGCTGGAAAACCAGAACATGTATTGTTTCTGAACAAGTAGTTCTGAAAAGATATAAGGGCAGCATCAATAAAATCTATAATGAAAAAGAATTGAACAAAGTGGTAGAGCAATGACTGAATTACACTGAGAAACTGAACCCTCCATCAAAGAAGTGGAGAGGACCTTAGGTCATAAGGTGTTTCATGTTATCTCTGTTCACATGGTCAAATCTATAGGGCCGATTTCACTGAGTAACTGGGGGTACTAGCGTCTGATAAACGTGTACCCTTAATGTCAAAGGTGTAAATCATCTTGGTAGTTTTTGATCGGAGGCAAATATAGTAGTTTATGCCTAGTAACTGGGGGTACTTGCGTCTAACCCACATGTACACCTAATGTCAACAGTATAAATGACGCTTGTCTGATCACTAAGTTCAGAATTAGAAGTGAAAAAGAAATGTTGTAACCCTTCAAATGCAAAATGTTATAAAATATCAATTTGTTAATCTCAATACAATTCAGGTCACTCTCCTTGATATTCATTGTTTCTGAAATAAGTAAGATATAGTCTTAACCTAGTCTAGTATCTTCATGTGACCTAGGTTAATTGCTATAAGCAAACACTATAACCATATTTCAGAAACTCAGTGATTTAACTCTACCTTCTATAACCGTTAAACCTGAACTTACTCAGGAATGCATACTGATTGATTCTTATGAATGAAAGTTGTTCATGATATGCTTATATTCTGAACCGATGCATAGAATGTTATCTAGTCTATCTCATCTACCCTTCCACTATCTCCCTTCCTCCTTATTTGCTAATGGCAAAGGGGGAGAGTTTATTGTCTTCTTCCCATCCTTCCCTATGACATAGGGGGAGAGATTGCATTCTGATGGCAAAGGGGGAGTATGTATAAAGGAGAGTCTATTTATGTGCTTAGGGGGAGAGTCTGTAATGGTGTTTGAGAAAAGGGAAGAGAGAGAGAGTCAGAAAATTTAGGGGGAGCATCTTAAAGGATTCATTCAGGAAGAAGGTCTGTGCATAGTATAGTATATGCACCTGCATCCATGTCATCTGACTGTGATTAATGATTCATCAAAATACATCATTCTTAATGCATTTAATTTTGGTGTTGCCATCATCAAAAAGGGGGAGATTGTTGGGACTCCTCTGGTTTGATAAGCAGTATGTGCACTGCTTTGTACTGAAATGTTTTGATGATTGACAATAGTTGTTTTGATAATTGGCAATAGTATTGGTTGACTTCGTTGACTGCATAGTTTACTTTGTTAACTTTATATTGACATAATGATGTGTGTATTTTGATGACCTTTATATGTCAGATAATCATATAAATATTGTTTGCATCATTACACTTAGTCTGTGCATTGAGTAGAGTTGGTGCAACACTTGGTTAGTTCTGCATTGAGTCCATGCATGCGTTCACCAAGTCGGTGCAAGCTTTGTTGCCACACACTACCTAGAGTCTGTGCAAATCTTGTTGCTGCACGTGACCAAGTCCGTGCATGCTTTAGTCCAGGTGCATCAAGTCGGTGCAACACCTCTTGTTGTACGCGTCAAGTCTAAGCAAGGTTGCTCACACACACACTAAGTCCGTGCATGCATACACAAAGTCTATGCAAGCCTTATTTCTGAATGCGACTAAGTCAGTGTAAATTTTCCTCGCGCATATGGACAACGTGCATTGAAAGTCAGTGCATGTTTTTAGTCTCTCATCTATATAGAAAGTCCATGCATCTTTTACTTTGGTCTGTGCATACCACGTTATTTGGAAGATAACGTTGGTATATGTCTTAGTCTTTTGCATATCCAGGATCGGTGCATTGCATCCATAGTCGGTGCACGTTCTACATCTTGCATATGAAAGTCGATGCATATCCTGCATTGCATAGTGACAAAGTATGTGCAACTCTCATCTTTTGCATGCACAATGTTTGTGCAAGGTTGGTAATGGCACAAGCTGGTCAGTACAGCGTCTGCATTGTGCATACATGAAGTCTGTGCACATTTAGTTCAAAGCTCTAATTAACTCTGTGCATCTTTCTACTATCTTTCAGATTATTTCAAGATGACATTAAGTCTGACCTTAACAGGATATCTGCTCGAGGAGTTTAAGAAAGGCACGTGATCTAAGAATGGAGGAGGTGCAAAGATGATGCCACGTGGCCTTACTACTCCACATCTGGATCAGGCTCTGGGCGGGAATTGTGGCGAGCACACGCCCTACCATCTGCTGCTTCCTATAAATAAGGAGAGTCTTCTTCAAGAGAAGACTGATCGTGATTGTGACATTGAGAGAAAAAGAGCAGAAAGAGATAGAGCCAGCACGATCCAGAGAGAAGAAAAAAGAGTAGTAGATCTAAGAAGGAAGTTTGAGTAGTGAGAGATCTGAATGTCTGAGAAAGTTTTGTTCATTAGTTTCCTGGTTCAGAACCGGAACTGATTTTGCTCATTGTTGAGCTACATTCCCATTGTGGGTTTTCTGTTTCTTCATTTGTTTCTTTTCATTTTTAGAAACTCTTGTTCAAGTTGTTTGTCAGCAGAGGTGAAGCTATAATTCCTCAGCGTGCAGAGGTGTGGTATCCTCTGGTCGGGTAAAGCTGTAATTCCCCAGCCATTGTAGAGGAGGACTCCTCTGGTCGGCGTAAGCTGTAAGGCCCAGCGGTCTGTAGGGTTTTTACCCCGAAGCTATGGATCAACAGGTTAAGCTGTGCATCAGCGGGAAACCACACTCTGGTTAGAGTGTGGGGTGGACGTAGACCTTGGGTTTGAGGTCGAACCACCTTAAAAATTCAGTGTCTACAGTGTGATTGCCATGTGGTTTAAGCTCATCTCTATCCCGTTTCACAGCCCAGTAGATGAATGCTTAAGACCGTCTTTATGCTGATCGTCTATACTCGCTATAGTTTGATTGTGTTTAAGTGTTCTTCTTCATCCTACAACAGCTTGATTTTATTCTACAACTGTTCCTGTTGTAGTAAGTTTTATTGGGTGATTGATCTATTCACCCCCCCCCCTCCCTTAGATCATCAATAGAGTCTTGTCTATTGGTATCAGAGCGTCCATCTATTCTATCAGTTCAGTGGTGTAAAGTGGCTCATGGCTATGACATTTGAAGAATGATCAAACTGGTTGAAGAGAATGATTCCCTCTGTGCTTCAGAGGAAGAGAGGACTGGTACTCTGGTTGTGGGTAACTGGGTGTTACTCACGGTTCCTTCTAATTTGATCTAAAGAAGAGAGGAGAGTGTTCTTCTAGGTCAAGCTGTAAGTTAGCGTCTGTTTGCAGACTGAGTCTATGGTTATTGCTGTTGCAAGGGGAAGCCACACTCAAGTTTGAGTGTGGGGTGGACGTAGATCTGCGTGACAGATCGAATCACCTAAAAATTCTGTGTGCCGTGATTTGCATTGGTGTTATTGGCCCTTATCATCTTCCTCCATTCACAGGTTTGCGTATGAACAGATCTTCCCTATACGCTAAGTGGTTGTATTGCAGTCTGTTAGATCTGTCTGATCTGAGTGGATTCTGTGAGATAGCATTCTCTTAGTTAGTGCATTCTTGTCACTTTCATTTATATTGTTCTCACAGATATCATATGAGCTCGTGGTTTGATAGCTGAGTGTTAAATTATCTTAGGCTTAAAAATTGAGGTTAAACTTTTTATAGGATCTATTCACCCCCCCTCTAGATCCTACTACGCACACATATTCATATACTTGCTTCCGGCTTTGCTTATAGAGCACACAACATTGGTATCACAGATACTCCTCTATTATAACTCTAAAGTCTACGAAATTAAAAATTAAATTAAATACTCACATGAGAGGGTTGTGGTGTGCTCGAGGGTGCTCCCTGAGACAAAATCCCCTCCTGGGCCAGGAGGGTAGCAACCACCTGAGTAAAGCGTGCCTCCATGCGTTCCTCGACTAGGTCTACCGCATGTTCGACGATGGATGTAATATGGCTCGTAGAAGTGCCGATGGAGGGAGTAGAGAAGGAACTGCTACCGAGGTAGGACGAAGCTGAGCCTGGAGAAGATGCTAGAATCGGGCTGGTGCCCAAGCTCTGTCCAAAACTGTATTGTCGTCCTTTCTTCGGTGGGCCGGCTACTTCTACCCATGCCTCAGGATCTAGTTGCGGCCGCTACGTCTCCTCGTCCCCATACTTTTCAGTCATATGCCTGTCATATGACTCCTGCAAATTGAATAAAAAATATTATAAATGTCATATTAATCAATCATATTTAAAAATAGAAATAGAAAAGAAATGTGTATGTATATAATCTTACCACTACCGAGCGAGCTCTCTCACTCACATACTGATCCGTCCCCTTCTTTTGGTGAACTGTAGCAAATAAATCGCGGTGCGAGATCGTACCACCCCTCTTCTTTTCCTGTTACACATGTTATAGAGAATAAATAGGGACATATAAGAAATAAATTATAATAAAATTAAGATGATTACTTACCAATCTCTCCTCATCAGGGTCGCGAAGGAAACGGATCCAGAAGTATGGAGATGCACGTCTGGATGTAACGCACGTTCGACTTTGGCTTTTGCGGATTTGGCCATCCAATTAGGCTCGGCCCATCTATCACAGAGGTCCTCCCAGTGCTCCCTCCTCATCCATGTGGGGCCGTGTGCCTTCCAAAGGCCACGGTCCTCTCTCTCCCTGGCTAGAGCCTTGGCACGTTCCCGACAGCCATGTAAATGATGCTTATAATTTACAGTTCCTGTGGCCTCCCATACACGTCGAGCTCATCCGGCATCAGCTCGCCTCACAAACTGATATCCTTGCTGTCAAGAATTCAAATTTTATAAGTTAGTGGATTGACATTGTGGAGTTGGGAAATATGTAATTTAAAAGATTAAATTGTATACCAGGAACTCGTCATACAATCGATCGCAGATATCCTAAGGAAAATTTTGAAATCACTTATATGGGCCGGTCACATGTCGCTCAATAATGTTGGTAATAAAATGAGAAGCCTCACTGGGCTCTACTTTATCCCTGCAATTACAAATGTTAAAATGATAGCCAATAATTATATATATAGTTGATGGATAGATAACAAACATAATTAATGAGTTTAAATATTTACCCAGAGATCCAACATGGCTTGCGTCCCTCTTGCAACACCACCTACTCACCCTCGTGATGGCTAACAGTATCGTCTGCCTGTTGTGTGCCCGGGTGGGCGGACGAGCCAACTATCGCGGGTGGTGTGCCCGACGTACCTGTTACAAGTAAAATAGAAGTAGTTAATCAGAATTTAGCTCATTATTAAATAAAAATTTCAACAAGTAAGCATATAGATTTCTTATCATTTAACTAAGAATTTAAATAAACATAGCAGTAGAATGTGATGGAAGTGGTGTACTCTGTAGACCTGATGTAGACGCACTCAAACCAGTAAACAAAAAATATCGTGAGCAAAACAAAGTGCATATTCACTACTCATTTATCTAAGAATTTAAATAAACAAACCTGTAGTTGTTGGCGTAGGCGGTGCACTCTATGTATCTGGTGCGGAGACGTAAAATATCGTGAGCAAAACAAAGTGCATATTCACTACTCATTTATCTAAGTGATGTGTGGAAGGATAGGATATAGAGGGGTGGTGAATATATCCCCCGATTAAAAATTATGCCCAAATTAAAATAAAAAATATGGCGCTACCCAATTTTAAAACATGATGAATAATATGTTAACAAGAGTTTGCGTAGAACATACGTCGAACAGTTACGCACTTAAGCTAATGTCTCCGTTGACACCTATTTTTCACCCTTAAGAGGGTATATGTCACCCATAGCAGTCTATTTGTCAGCCGTATGTGTGCATTTGTCGTCTTTAGCTTCTTCTGCTGGCGGGTAAACACAAGTGGACTTCCCCTTCATGCAGCTTCAACACTTCATACATATTCAGTGCTACAACCTATTTTTCACCCGTAGAGAGCTATTTGACAGCCTTACCTCCCTATTTGTCACAACTAATGAGTCATTTGTCTACCTTATCTTCTTACCTTACCTTGTATGAATCTTAATAGATTTGTTCATCATTTCTAAAGAATTCAGACTTTGACTGCACAGACTTGGGTTGACCACTGTCTTAGCTCCATTGACTGTGTGTTGACTACGTTACCACGTTGACTTTTCATCATTTCTTGAGAAAATAACTGGTTTTCAGCATGTTCTATGTGTAACTATCAACATGTTCTTTGTGCAATTTAGAAGTAAACTACACACACAAAATCATTATAGCTCCATGGATGATTCTACATCAACAAAACACATTGACTATCCACATGAAGAGTATACATGAATCTAAATTTTGACAGCATCCCAGGCATTGAGCCAAAACACTAAGGATTTAAATAAACATACGCGCAGCAGCTGGTGGGGGCGGTTATTTAACTCTATGTACCTGGTGCATATATTTAAAATATCGTGAGAAAAACAAAGTGCTAAGTCACTACTCATTCATGAACGATCTTAAATAAACATACCCGCAGCACGTGATGGGGTCGATGTACTCTGTGTAGCTGGTGCAGAGACATAAACTATCATTATCAAAATGAAGTGCATATTCACTACTCATTTATCTAAGAATTTAAATAAACAGACCTGTAGCAGGTGGTGGGGGTGGTGTAATCTGTGTACCTGGTGCCATAAACATAAACTATCATTACCAAAACGAAGTGTATATTCACTACTCATTTATCAAAGAATTTAAATAAACAGACCCGCAGCAGGTGGGGGGGGGTGTAATCTGTGTACCTGGTGCCATAAACATAAACTATCATTATCAAAATGAAGTGTGTTGGGATCGGTGCAATGGATTCAGAGGGGGGGGTGAATGAATCTCCCCTCAAAAAATTACTCCAATTAAAAACTATAACAATCAGAGATGCGGAATTAAAACGAACTAAGTTCAATCGAATCTGAAAGACTGGTGCGTTTAATCAAACAATGGACGTGCAGTCAATTAGCTCACTGGACATAGAAAGACAGATCGAGCCTAAGCATTCATCTAGCGGAAGCAAACAGTAAGCATTCAAACCACAGTGCACGAAGGAATTTTTAGGTGGTTCGGTCCATAGACCTACATCCACCCCACACTCAAACCCGAGTGTGGCTTCCCACTGACTCACAGCTTGAACGGCTGGGCCTCACAGCTTGCCTACAAACAGCTGAGCATCACAGCTTGCTGTCCGAGGTATCCACCTCGCCCGCTGAGCAACACAGCTTGCTGACCAGAGGAATCCTCCTCTGCAATGCTGGGGATTACAGCTTTACCCGTCCAGAGGATACCACACCTCTGCCCGCTGAGCGTCACAGCTTGCTCCGCTGACAAAAAGCTTGAAATAAAGAGTGTAAGAGAAAAACAAGAAATGGGAAATCACAGCAACAGAAAGTTGTATACGATAAAACACAAAATGTGGCTCTTAGAGAGCTGACTGGCCTGGATTTAATCCAAGGTCCAGTGGGACTAATCTTCAGGTAAAGCTTCTATCTTCTTCTCCTCAAGCTCTTTCTTCACTCTCTCTCTCTCTCTCGACCTCTCTCGATCTCACGAACTCTCTTTCTTTCACTTCTTCTCTTCTCTTCTGATCATTTCTTTTCTTCTCTGCTACTCTCTCTTTCTGTTTCTCTTCTCTCTGGATCGTGCAGACTCTCTTTTCTTCTGCTCCTCTAAAATATATCCACGATCACACTGCTCCTCTGGAAGAAGCTTCTTATTTATAGAGCAGTGAACAGATAGGGCGTGTGCTCTCCACGATTCCCGCCCAAGCACCTTGACCACGTGGTAGCATTTCAGCCTGCTGCACTACACGTGTCACGATCCTGGCTTCTTGGATCACATGCCCTTCTCAATTTCCTCGAGCAGATATGCTGTCAGGTCAAACGAGGATGCACTGAGTAAGTTTGTGTTTTGAACAAAGCATATACAGAGTTTATAACATGTAATTTAGTATGCATATAGTAAAGTATGCACATTGATAATGAATGCACAAGCATGCCATCAGGGACTGTATGGACTTAGTGTGCATGCGACACCAATGTACAGACTCGTTGAAGTGATGATGCATGAACTTAACCACTCGTACCAGCAATGGAATGTATAGACTTTTGAATGCATGGTAAAGAGTGTATAGACTTTGCATCTATAAAAGTATGCACAACGAAGATGAGTGCTCAGGCATGCTGTCAAAGAATGTACACACTTTGCATATAAATTAAAACAACTGAATGCACTGACTATGCTCATGAATGTATAGACTTGCTAAGTCATCAAAGCAACCGTGTGCATACTTAGTCTATGTGCGAATCAGATCAATGCATAGACTACTGGCTGAACTGACTTGGTCGAATGAGACAATGGACGTTGTACAGACAGCCACCATATAATGTACAGACTTTGCTAAGAGAGATGCACACATGCACAATGAACATGGATTGAACAGACTAAGCCACGAGCTGAGCTAACAGATGTATAGACTTGCTCAGTCATCAAAACAACCGTGCAGGCTTAGTGTATGCATGGACCAGACGAGTGCACTAACTTTGGCTAACATATGCAAACAAGCATCAATTAGAGAAATGCACGAGATGGTCAATGCACTGACTATGTGACGTGCAACTAAAGTTAATGCACCAATGCAAGCTATGTACGAACTAGAATAGACCTGATGCAGAGAGCATTTACTAATTCTAATCTTACAAGATTCATTAGTGGTTGTTATCATCAAAACAATATAAAATCATCAATGCACAGGGGGCACAACAATCTCCCCCTTTTTGATGATGGCAACACAATGAATAGATGTCATGAGATCGGTTCATGCAAGCACAGACTTATGTACTAAATGACCCCCTTTGGACATTCTCCCCCTTTGCCATCAGCAAATAAGGAGGAAAGACAGGAGCAACATTCTAAGAGATAGTTCAGAATGTGAGCACATTATGACACAATCCTTAAAAGATATGAATCGAGCAATGACTTTCTTGATGTCAATTAGGTTTAACAGTGATAGAGACTTGAGGAGAAAGAACTGGCTTTCTGAGATAGGATCATATACTTCAGTTATAGCAATGAACTTAAGTCACATGACCATAATAGTCTAGGTCGATGCAAGACCCTAGTAACTTCAGAGGAAGTGAAAGGCAAGGAAAGACACCTGAACATGTATTGAGATTAAACAAATGACACTCAATGATGTTTGTTTTTAAGGGTTACAGCAATTTCATTCACATGCTTCTTAATCTGGAACTTATTGAATAGACAAGTATTATTTATGCCGTTGACATTAGGTGTATACCTTGATTAGAGGCCAATACTCCCAGTTACTAAGCATAAACTACTATATTTATTTCTGATCAAAGCTATAGGAATAATTTACACCTTTGACGTTAAGGGTATACCTTGATCAGAGGCCAATACCCCTAGTTACTCAGTGAAATCTCCCTGGTAGATTTGACCAATTGAACAGAGATAACCTGAGTCACTTCATGACTTAAGGTACTCTCCATTTCTTTGATGGAGACCTCAGTTTCTCAGTGAAACTCAGTCATTGCTCTGCCACTTTGTTCACTTCTTTTTCTTTGATGATTTTCAATTTAGCTACCCTTGTGATTTGGAGAGACTTGGTTAAGAACAATACATGATTCTTGGTTTTCAAATCTCAACCAACACTAAATCTGTCATGTTCGGGTATTGTGAGGACTTGTTCTATCATAATCATGAGATAGAGGTTAAGAGCTATAAATGCTTTCTATCATCTTATTTTTAGAAGACAGTCTTTTAACTTTACAGTCTATTAAAGTTAAACCTTAGTTTCAATCAGTAAGCACAAGTGATTCTTATAACAGAAGGGTTGTAATAATTTCAGCTCACGATAATGAACCAATCACTAGAATGTTGTCCATCTTGTGAAGGGGTTGAACTTAGTTCTGATAATGTAAACCTCCCCCTGTCAACAATATGTAATTCTAAACTGTGCAATGAATCGACCTATCATGCAATTAACACATTGGGTGCATCGACTATGAGTAGAGATAAAGTCTATACAATGCAATTGGTTGACTACATGCGCAATCATTCGTCGACTATATGCTCGACTATGCATCGACTACAAGGATAATGTGTGCAAGATATGCAGCAACTTATGTACTCAGTCCACATGTGGTTATTCCATCATCAAACAGATTTATTCACAAGTTTAAGAACATGCAAACTAATTATTTCAAGTACTCTAAAACATATTTAAAGGGAACTCCCCCTATCAATATGAATGTTTGACTACTCTCCCCTTAAATGCAGATGACCCAGAACTCCCCCTGAAGTGCAGGAACGAACTCTGGTTAACCAATAAATTAATCTGAAATCTACCATTACAAGCAATCTGAACTCTGGTTGAGGCACCTCACATATGTATGGACAGAATGAAACAGATGGAAAGTCCAAAGAACCAGAACTGGTTACAAAGCAAGATGGAAGATTCCAATAGTGTGGAGAGCGAGACAATGCTGTAAATGAAGTAGATGTAGCCAAGGGTAGGAGTAAATAACATCAAGCAAGGCACAGGATTTTCAACAGGTGAGTTGACATGATGAATAAGTTGTCACAGGTGAACTTGATCAGAGGAAAATGTATGGCAAGTACCACAGTAATAAGTCTTCATAAGGAGAAACTCTCCTATTATAGGGGATTATGAATTAATCGACATGACCCAACTGATTTAACCATGATGTATACCAAATTTGTCAATTAAATTCAATACTCATATCTGAAGGTAGGTTTTAATAAAGGTGAACCAATTAGACAAGCAGTACACAAGACCAACGACCTTCTATCTTACACAAATGAACTCAATGACCACTTTGAGAGTTACATAGTATAGTATCAAGATTAAACACACTTAGAAAAATGTGAGTTGACAGCTTTTGCAAGAAATTTTCTTTCAATAAGCACAATATTCCCTGAGCAATTTAAGTTGAACAACACCTTTTTACATGAGGCACAACACGTCTTAGGTGAAGTGACCCAGTTACTTCAGTGTGATGACTGTCATTGTCTCTCAACTTTGAGAACAGAGTTAGCAATAGGAGTGTCTTTTTACATGAGGAGACACCTTGATCAAAGGCCGGACTCCCCAGTTACTCAACACAAACATGCCATTGCTCTATCAGAATTTCAATACATTTTTACCAGATATAACTGTGGAACTTCATGACATAGGTTTACTCTATTTCATTGATAGAGAACCCAGTTACTTAGTTACCAAGTCATTACCCCGATCATAATTTTTCTTTTAGTCAACATTTTTCAAGTTAATGTTTAGAAGCAATGCTATCACTATGTATCTCTACCAAAGAAGCCTTGAAGACAAAATTTCAGACTTCAGAAGAGTGAGACCCAGTTTTTCATGACACATGGTTAAAGTTTATTAAAACTTAACATTCAGATATTTTCAAATCATTCAAGAGCAAATCTGAGAATACATTAAACTTATATCAATCTGAATCAATGGTCATTCTTAAGCCTGTATGATAGGAATTTCTTTTACCTTTTTCATACTAATAACGTGGTACACAACTTGAATTTCTTAGACCAGTTCAATAAAAGTAGCTGAACAACTTATTATCGCTAGAGCAAAAAATTGATCAGTCACACCAGCTAAGGAGAATGTGAGGGATGATGGTAAGCTGGCAGTGCAACAAATAGCAAGGGAAGAGTATCAAAGTTGTGCTGGATAAAATTCAGTAGCTGAATCTGGAATTCAGACAGATCAGCTTGTCTAGAGGAGAATAGCAGAAAATTCAGGTTATCCACTAGAGGGCAGTAAAGCGATTCAAATAACTAAACAGGAGGGATTCAGGAAGTGAGGAACAAATGAATCTGACAGATCTCCCCCTGTCTAGATGTAGTGAAGTTAATCATGAGCATCAAAAACATTAAGCATAACCAGTCAAGCTCCCCCTGACTAAGTGCATGAAATACAGTGAAAGTGTAGCACATTGTCTTAAAATTTATGTTTAATAGAAAATCATGCAGTTCAATCGGAGGGAAAGACTGCCAAAAGCATCAGGTTCATTTCAAATTTTCAGAGGATTTCAATTAAGCATGAATCAAATCAACATGAAATTCAATTCTTTCATACTCACAAATTCAGATGATGAAATTTAAACAGAGTGTTCAGAGCTGACCTGATGCGTAGGATCCTGGGGTTTTCTTTTTGAGTGCCTTGGCTTATTAACCCCCTTTATTCATCAGCATCCAAGGCACACCTGCAAAGAATTGATCATTTTGATCTAGTAGGAACCCAAGTAGCCTTGGGTCCTGTACTAGCCCTAGCAGGTGTTCTGAACAGTCACTTAGCAACGCTATCATCAAAATCCATCTGATAACAATTGGTCATGAAGTGACCCAATTTGCCACAATATCTACATGAAGCATCAGAATTTTTGGTCCTATGATGCATATCAACAGCAGCATGAGACCTATGTGCATAAGCATGAATAGTTCTATTGTATGCATGAACAGTTTGTTTCTTATTACCTGATGACCAACATTCAGTATACTTGTGACCTACCTTGCCACAGTTAAAGCATGAAAGACTCACAGGTCTTTTGGCAGAAAATTTGAAGAATTTATTATTGCCATGGCCTCTTCGGACATGCCAACAGTCCTTGACTGCATGGCCATACTTCCCACACTCAAAGCATCTTAGATGCTTACCTTTTGAGTCACTGTAACCCCCTGAAGACCCAAACCAGCACTCAACAGCTTTATGACCATGTTTGTTATAATTATAACAAATGATGTGTTGGTTTGAGGCAGACGTATTCCTTTCGGGGTCATGATGATGATTTGTAAAAGATTTATCATGCATCATATCATCATTTTTCATTATATTGCAGTCATCTATACAATGACCATGCCTACCAAAGTAATGACATGACACTTGTGGTTTCCTGGCGACATGATTGCTAACAGACTGACTGGATGCATGCGAATGAGTACATGAGGCATGAGCAGTGTGCATTGACCCATTAAATTCAACCGAGCTAACAGATTTCATGACACAAGTAGGGACATTTTTAACCCCATCTTTCTTTCCATTCTTGTTCAATTGTTTATCTTTGTTCACAACTTTTGCTCGTTTTTCAATTTTTTGAGCCTTAAATTGAAAGACAGATGATGAAGAAGATTTCATATTTTTATTTTGCTTTGGGGACTGACTAGTGGCACCAGCTGCCTCAGAACTTTGCACAAACGTAGTGTACAGCTGGTTTCTCACACTTACCTTAATATCAGAACTACAGCTTATCCCCTTCTTTGAGTTCTTATCCTCATTTTTTATGACATCTTTCATTTTCTTCTTATTTTCAACAGACTGGGATGTTAATTTTTCTAGATCCTGAATCTTATTTTCTAAATGTGCTATTTGAAGTTCATAACTAGCTATCTCATGTTCACTACAATTGACACATTCACTTAGAACTTTATTTGCAGTTTTATACTTCTCAATTTCTTGTTCCAAGTTGCTCAACATTTTTGACTCTTCATCACAGACAGTTTTTCCCTTTTTTATTGCAAGAAGTTTTTCAGATAAGTCGGTGTTTAACCACTTCAATTTTTCAACTTCAGCTTTCAGTTCAGTGTTTTCCTCCTCAAATTTTTGTGCTTGAACTTCCTTACTAACAGATCTTTCATTTTCGACAGTCAGAAGCCTTTGTGAGATAAATGTGTTTAAGACCATGAGCTTCTTATTTTATTCTCTCAGTTCTTTATTTTCTTCAGTCAACTTTTTGACTTCTTCATTACAATTTTCTCTTCCAGACATCAGCTCCAGTTTTTCAATTAGTTCCTCTTCTCTTTCTTCCACTTTAATTTTCTCAGCAAGCAGATTTCTGTGATCCTCTTTAAACAAGGCAATTTGTTTGTTCAGCCATTCATTCTCACTATAAAGATCTTCATTGCGTTCTTTTAAAACCTCGCACTTACTGCAGCTTGTTTTAAGAGAGGAATCATGCACACCTTCCTTGTTGACATTCTTTAATTTAGTTTCAAGATTTTCATTCTTTCTTTGAATTTCTACATTCTCAGCTTTCAATTTCTTCAGATCAAACTTAATCCTTTCCAACTCTTCCAGATTTATCAGATGTTCATTAGTTTTCAACTTTAATTGACGTTCTAATTCAGAAATTTTGTTGGCACATTCTTGATTTTCATTTTTCAGCATGCACATTTGCTTCATATTCACGTGAGTTTCAGATAGACATTTATCATATAGTTCATTGACCTTCAAGCACTTTTCACATGATGAATTAGAATCATTTTTTTCAATTTTATTTTTCATCTTCTTATATTGCTTTCTTAAGTCATCATGAGAATCTAACAATTCATTATATGCAGTAATCCAATCATCCATGGCATAGTCTTCAAAGATGTTTACCTGATTATAGTCATGTTCTCTATCTTGATTGCTACTGTGTTCACTTCCTTGAGCCACCAAGCATCGATTATCATTTTTGCAGCTCCCTTCCTTCAGTTTGTTCAAAATTTCTTTGGAAGTCCTGCAAGATGAGACGTATGAGATTAGTGTTTTGTTAATTGATGCTTTCACCATGTTCAGCACTCTATAATTGATGGAGTCTTTCAATTTATCTTCCTCGGTCCATTTGGATTTATCTCTCGATAATTTGTGTGGACCGTGAGTCATTACCTTCTAAAGATCAGGATCGGTTGTTCTTACATGCTGATGCATCTTTTCCATCCATAAATCAAAATCGTCACCTCTGAAGTTCGGTGGATGAGCCATTGAGAAATAACTTGATCAAATGAAGGAGATGAGAAATGCACCAGAGTCAATAGTGGTATAGACAGGCACCGAGAACGATGACACCAGACCCACTCTGAAATGCACCACGGAAGTAGCAGAATCCTCTGTAGATCGTTGGATCTAAATGCACACAGACCCGCTCTGATACCAATTGTTGGGATCGGTGCGATGGATTGAGAGGGGGGGTGAATAAATTTCCCTTAAAAAATTACTCCAATTAAAAACTATAACAATCAGAGATGCGGAATTAAAACGAACTAAGTTCAATCGAATCTGAAAGACTGGTGCGTTTAATCAAACAATGGATGTGCAGTCAATTGGCTCACTGGACATAGAAAGACAGATCGAGCCTAAGCATTCATCTAGTGGAAGCAAACAGTAAGCATTCAAACAACAGTGCACGAAGGAATTTTTAGGTGGTTCGGTCCACAGACCAACGTCCACCCCACACTCAAACCCGAGTGTGGCTTCCCGCTGACTCACAGCTTGAACGGCTGGGCCTCACAGCTTGCCTACAAACAGCTGAGCATCACAGCTTGCTTTCCGAGGTATCCACCTCGCCCGCTGAGCAACACAGCTTGCTGACCAGAGGAATCCTCCTCTGCAACGCTGGGGATTACAGCTTTACCCGTCCAGAGGATACCACACCTCTGCCTGCTGAGCGTCACAGCTTGCTCCGCTGATAAACAGCTTGAAATAAAGAGTGTAAGAGAAAAACAAGAAATGGGAAATCACAGCGACAGAAAGTTGTATACGATAAAACACAAAATGTGGCTCTTAGAGAGCTGACTGGCCTGGATTTGATCCAAGGTCCAGTGGGACTAATCTTCAGGAAAAGCTTCTATCTTCTTCTCCTCAAGATCTTTCTTCACTCTCTCTCTCTCGACCTCTCTCAATCTCACGAACTCTCTTTCTTTCACTTCTTCTCTTCTCTTCTGATCATTTCTTTTCTTCTCTGCTACTCTCTCTTTCTGTTTCTCTTCTCTCTGGATTGTGCAGGCTCTCTTTTCTTCTGCTCCTCTAAAATATATCCATGATCACACTACTCCTCTGGAAGAAGCTTCTTATTTATAGAGCAGTGAACAGATAGGGCATGTGCTCTCCACGATTCCCGCCCAAGCGCCTTGACCACGTGGCAGCATTTCAGCCTGCTGCACTACACGTGTCACGATCCTGGCTTCTTGGATCACGTGCCCTTCTCAATTTCCTCGAGCAGATATTCTTTCAGGTCAGATGAGGATGCACTGAGTAAGTTTGTGTTTTGAACAAAGCATGTACAGACTTTATAACATGTAATGCAGTATGCACATAGTAAAGTATGCACTTTGATAATGAATGCACAAGCATGCCATCAGGGACTATATAGACTTAGTGTGCATGCGACACCAATGTACAGACTCGTTGAAGTGATGATGCATGAACTTAACCACTCGTACCAGCAATGGAATGTATAGACTTTTGAATGCATGGTAAAGAGTGTATAGACTTTGCATCTATAAAAGTATGCACAACGAAGATTAGTGCTCAGGCATGCTGTCAAAGAATGTACACACTTTGCATATAAATTGAAACAACCGAATGCACTGACTATGCTCATGAATGTATAGACTTGCTAAGTCATCAAAGCAACCGTGTGCAGACTTAGTCTATGTGCGAATCAGATCAATGCATAGACTACTGGCTGAACTGACTTGGTCGAATGAGACAGTGGATGTTGTACAGACAGCCACCATATAATGTACAGACTTTGCTAAGAGAGATGCACACATGCACAATGAACATGGATTGAACAGACTAAGCCACGAGCTGAGCTAACAGATGTATAGACTTGCTCAGTCATCAAAACAACCGTGCAGGCTTAGTGTATGCATGGACCAGACGAGTGCACTAACTTGGCTAACATATGCAAACAAGCATCAATTAGAGAAATGCACGAGATGGTCAATGCACTGACTATGTGACGTGCAACTAAAGTTAATGCACCAATGCAAGCTATGCACGAACTAGAATAGACCTGATGCAGAGAGCATTTACTAATTCTAATCTTACAAGATTCATTAGTGGTTGCTATCATCAAACAATATAACATCATCAATGCACAAGGGGCACAACAAAGTGCATATTCACTACTCATTTATCTAAGAATTTAAATAAACATACCAGTAGCAGGTGGTGGGGGCGGTGTAATCTGTGTACCTGGTGCCATAAACACAAACTATCATTACCAAAATGAAGTGCATATTCACTACTCATTTATCTAAGAATTTAAATAAACAGACCCGCAGCAGGTGGTGGGGGTGGTGTAATATGTGTACCTGGTGCCATAAACACAAACTATCATTACCAAAATGAAGTGCATATTCACTACTCATTTATCTAAGAATTTAAATAAACAGACCCGCCGCAGGTGGTAGGGGTGATGTAGTCTGTGTACCTGGTGCAGAGACATAAACTATCATTTCCAAAATAATGTGCATATTCACTACTCATTTATCTAGGAATTTAAATAAATATACCGGTAGAACCCCTCCCGGAACCACCTCGCCTCGAAGATCCGGTATGACCTCGAACCATCTAATTATTGATAATAATTAAAGTAGTGCATATTAGTCCACAACTAATTACGAGGAGAGGTGGCGATTAATAATGATAAGAAGTGCATATATGTTAAAATTCTTACAAAATATTAAATCATTATCTATTTCATCTTCAGATGCTGAAGATATATCAAACTCAGCCTCATCTTCGTCATCTTTCTCATTCTCACTAGATTCATACTCTTCCTCCTTAGAGGACTCCTCCTTCCCAACAATTATTTCATTTAGCTCAGTTGGATCGACTTCTTCCACTTCGTCTCTATAGACAACCGAAGTGGCTCGTCAGATTCGATCACATAAAGATTAGAAGCAACCAAGTCTGCAGTGTCACCCTCGTCTGATTGAAAAAATTCAGCACTAGAATCCTCTGAGACACTTTCAATCAGATCTAACTCATCATTTGGCACTAGCCTTAGTTTTACCCTACAAACTGCCCACCAATCTTTATTCTTGGACGATGCATAACTTGAATAATACACTTGCTGGGCTTGTGCGGCCAAAATGAACGGCTCATAGGTATTCAATTTTGATCTATGTTTGACATCGACAATCCCATATATTGTGTCGTTTCGAACTGAATGAGGATCAAACCAACGACACTTAAAAAGGAATATATGCTTGTCTTATCCGAGATACTATAATTCTATGACCTCCTCAAGAATACCATAGTAATCAAGATCATTTTCATTGTATGTACTACCTTTCACGCATACGCCACTATTCATCGTAGACTTATTTCGTCCATAATCTCTGGTGTGAAATCTATAACCATTCACAAAAAAGTCTGGATAGGCATGCGCGACCTTCGAAGGTCCATAATTTATCACCCAGGCTCTTTCATCAGTAACATAACCTTCTTCAACCTATGAATATAAACCATGTTACTTTTCTTTTGATACGTGCATACACCTCAAGCTTTGTGGAATTGGTAGATTGACACTTACTTGACCTTTAAGCCATCTGGCAAAAGATATCTCTTGTTCATTTTGAACCTCCATGTCATTGAGGTGTGGACATTGAGTAATTAATTCTGAATCAAATTGCCTGTAATGATAAATGCAACATCACCATAAATGGGAGGAAGAACGTCAAGATGCTTATAAATTTTCGGGAGTTGCGGAGTTGACGACTCACTCAACATAAGGTTCAATCTTAGCACAGTTCAGGAGAACATATATCTCTGCGGCCAACAACTCTATGTCCTCTAATATGCGATTCGAACAATGTCCGAATGCACGTCCTGGATACTTAAATATGGACAACTGGTCGGACGGACCCACCTCTCCTCCATCATCATTACGTGGAGGTCGATTGTGGCGAGTTTTAATTTCGGGTTCGAAGTACATCGAATAGAAGTTCAAATTTTCCTCAATAATATACGTCCCGGTAATCGAACCCTCTACTTTAGCCTTGTTGCGAACCTTCATTTTCAGGTCATGCATACACCTATCACAACAATTCATATGACAATGACATACAGTGACAATGACAGACACATGTAGCTATTGTCAAATAATCAGAAAATACATACTGATTACCTCTCCAATGGATACATCCATCGAAATTGTACCGGTCCTCCAACTTTGGCCTAGTGTGGCAAGTGGATAATCAGGTGCTCCAAGGAATCGAAGAATGCAGGGGGAAATATCTTCTCTAACTTGCATACTGTCGTGACCACATTCTGTTCCATAGTTTGCACGTCCCCAAGTTTTCGTTTTGATGCACATAGAATCCTGAAAACTGACTCAACTCAATCAATGCTCCCCATATAGGCTTTGGCAATATGTCACGGAATGCAATGGGCAGAAGTCTCTCCATGAACACATGGCAGTCATGACTTTTCAATCCATATATTTTTCCCGCATTGACATTCACACAACTGGCTATGTTAGACACATATCCATCAGGGAATCTTAATTGCTTTAGCTACTAGAACAGTTCGTTGATCTGTGTGTCTTTCAACACGTAAGCTGCTTTTGGTTGCAAAACTTTGCCCCGTATCGGCCGCAATTCTAACTTTGGTCGTTTGTAAAGTATCTTCAAGTCCGCTCGCGCATTGGCATTGTCCTTTGTTTTGACTTTCACGTTCATGATGGTGTTGAACACATTATCAAAGACATTCTTCTCAACATGCATGACGTCTAGGTTCTGCCGTATCAAAAGGCTGACCAGTAAGGCAATTCCCAAAAGTTACTTTTCTTCACCGAATTGTGATCCTCTCCAAATCTACGAAGATGTCATGTACTACCCGACAATTGCACTATATCTGGTAAGTTTTGCACTTGTACCGTCATTTGTCGACCAGACATCCTTTCCAAGTCTGCTACATCCATCAAAACTGTGTTCTTAATAAATGAGTCCTTTTACCTTCGGAAAGGATGGTCAATTGGTAGAAACCGTCGATGACAATCGAACCAGCATGATTTCTTACCATATTTCAGGACAAAGGATTTGGTATCAGCCATACAGTAAGGACATGCCAACCTCCCGTGTGTGCTCCAGCCAGATAGCATTCTATATGCAGGGAAGTCACTTATTGTTTACATCAATGCAGCCTTCATAGCGAAATTTTATTTTCTATACGCATCATAAGTAAGAACTCCATCATTCCATAATCTTTTCAACTCATCAATCAGTGGCCTGAGATATATGTCTAAATGTTTTTCTGGATTTTTTGGACCTGGAATCACCAAAGTTAAGAAAAGGTTCTCTCGCTTCATGCACATGCCCGGCGGAAGGTTGTACGACGTCATGAACACTGGCCAACATGAGTAAGACGCCACTGAACCTCCAAATGGGTTGAATCCGTCTGTGCATAAACCTAACCTAACATTGCGTGGCTCGTGAGCAAAAGCAGTATACATACGATTTAAATGAGCCCAGGCTTCACCATCGGCAGGATGACTGATTATATCATCTACACGACCTACTCTCTCTGTGTGCCATATCATATGCCGAGCTGTCTTTGACGACATATACATCTGCTGCAATCTGGGCATCAGAGGGAAGTATCGTAGTGACTTGTAAGGCACATCCTTCTACTTTGAATTGTCCCCTCTCTTAGGTTTAAATCTATCATGCTGACAAATATCACACGATCTTTTATCTACATTATCTTCATAATATAGCATACAGTGATTAGGGCATGCATATATTTTTTGGTATTCAAGCCCTAACTCATTGACCATCTTCTTTGCACGGTAAAAATTTTCAGGTAGCTTCTCATCTCGAGGCAGCATACTCTTGATAAGGAGCAACATACGGTCAAAACAACTCTCACTAAGGTGAAATTAGGATTTCAAATTCAACAACTGTGAGACAGCAGACAATCGAGTGTGATTTTCACAACCATCCCACAGCGGCTCATCAGCATCCCAAAGTAACTGATAAAATCTTTTAGCCGACTTGTTTGGTGGTTCTTCGTTGTACACGTGTTCCCCTTGTACATTAAAGTTAGAGCCAGCAGCATCGAGTACCATGTCTGCGTAGGTACTTGTGCTTGCAACATTACCGGGCTCATACGACCAGAACTCCTCACCATGACACACCCAATTCATATAACTTTTCGTGAACCCTTTCCTGTATAAATGAGCTTGCAAATCCCATAGCGAATGAAATCTCTTATTTTTACAACGTAAACAAGGACATCGAATGTTACCACACTGGTCCACTACTGTTGGATGCCCCAATACAAACTGAATAAAACTATCAACTCCATCCTTAAACTCCTCTGACACCACTCCGTTAACTACTCTGTGATTCATCTATGAATGATCAATTCTAGTCATATTTACCTAACATATTAAAAAATTCATATCAATATGTCTTATCACTACATCTAAGAAAATATCATGTACATCTCCCCTAAATATTGACTATTTTCCACACTTGTACATCCTGTTTGGTCACATATACATCCATATCCATGTCCACTTTCACTTCCATATTCACACAGCATGGTTAACATCGACATCATCTTCTAGAAAAAATCATTAACATACTCGCATTCACATACACATTTTCTTACATATCAACATCCACACCTGTCTACCAATTTAATTCACATCCAAGCATACTAATCACATATATCATAACAAAAGTCTTGAAGGGGCAAAAATGAAAAAAGGGTCATATCCACATTTACGCACACACATTTATACCCACATTTACGCACTTAAAAGTAATCTCTATGCAACTCTTGAGTACATATTGCTTGGGGGATAATATGTACTCAAGAAGGGGGGCCAACGGGAGAGGGAGATAGGGGAATACCCGCGGTGGGGGGGGGGGGTGTCCGCCGAAAAGAATTTGACCGCCGCCGCTGTCGGAGCTCACCTCCACCCTCCCTCGCCACTCCGCCGCCCCCGGGTAAGAGATTGAGAGGCGGGTGCGATCGTGTGAGAGGAAAGGGATGCAATGGTTGAAGGAGGAGGAAGGGGGACGGACAAAGGAGGTCAGGAGAGGGGTCATCTCCCTGTTCTTGTCTCTTTTTATTTGGCGCCGTATTTTCATTTGGTGCCATGTTTTCATTCATTCATTCGTGATTTTTTGTCATTCATTCATCTCTTCCTACAAAAGGATAAAATCTCCCTCAGTAAAAAATATCATTAGATCCAAAAAAATTATTATTTAATATTTTGAGATCTGTAATTTAAAATTTTTCAATTTTTTATGGCCGATAAGTCGATTCCTATAAAAAGAAGAGAGAGCGTGTTGAAAAACCTAGCTACCTTGAAAGCAGGGTTTGTGGTCTCGACCGACCCGCCCGTCCTGGTCACGGCCTGGGACGGGTCGGGTCGGTGCATATTCGCTCCGTGTCGGTCCATCTCGTAAAATGTTAAAATAAATAAAGACTCTTTATATATATAATATATATATATAATAATACAACAAAGTAAAAAAATACTCTTTATATATATAATAAAATATTATTATAATGAAGCGTCCTGGTCACGACCCACGACCCGGGCGTCCCGCCCACCCCTTGGGTGGGGTCGGGACATGCGGGTCGAGGCATCCCGGAGCGGGACGTCAAACCCTACTTGACCGATAAGTCGATTCCTATAAAAGGAAGAGACAGCATGTTGAAAAGCCTAGCTACCATGAAAGGCCCACATCGGGGTGCGAAAAGGTACTCAAAGGCATATCGGTCACATGTTGATCATTTCTTTATTGTTCCGTGCCCCCGCCAAACTCATGTGTTTTGGATTTACCGTCACGTCTATAATGAATTTTCGGGAGCTAGGGTTCCTCGCGGGGAATGCCACGTGGAAGCACTTAGGTGCCATAATCAAATATCATTATATCTTTTATCAGTTTTACTCACGATAGGGCATGCCAATCACTTGTGTGTGACAATGTGTTTGTAGATTCTAAGAAATCCACTTAGAACAATTAAAAAAAGGAAAAAGAAGGAAAGAAGCATGGGAAAATAGGGAGAAAAGGGGGAGCATGCGTGGATGCTAAGGGGAATGTGATCGCCAGAGACGCGAGGGCCTCAAAGGATATAACAAATAATCAATGGAGGGATCGCGAATATTGTTTTGTTAGATGGACGCAGTCTATCTCCACGAAGTGTGGATCTAGAGGGGGGTGAATAGATCTACTACCTAATTAAAAACCAGTAAGAGATTCTAATGCGGAATATAGGCAATTTTACTGAATCACTAACCCGAATACTAGAATTGAACAGAAGCGAATCAAGCTGTGAAGATAAACATGAGATCCAGTCGCACACAGTTCATGGACAATCACACAAACACAAGGCACACAGGAATTTTAGGTGGTTCAGTCAAAGACCTACGTCCACCCCACACTCAACCGAGTATGGCTTACTGCTGCGCAGTACAGCTTGCGTCTGCTGGGCACTACAGCTTGGCCTACAAATCGCTGAGCAACACAGCTTGCTGTCTGAGACAAGTCTCGCCTGCTGAGGATTACAGCTTCACCTGTCCAGTGGAATCCTCCACTGCAACTGCTGGGGTTTACAGCTTACCCGTCCAGAGGCAGCACCTCTGCTAACAGCTGACTCACAGCTTGAAGAAACAAGTGTTCAGAAATTTAAAGACAGAATCAAAACGAAAATGGAAAGCCCAAATGGGAATGTAGCTCGAATGAGCAAAGCTCAGCTCTGGTTTCTGAACCAAGAGACTGAGATACAACCTTTCAAATAAAACTCTCACAATCTCACTCTCTCAATCAAGCTCTCTCAACTCATCTCTCTCGATCTTCTCTTCTCTCTTTTTCTTCTTCTCTGTTTTTCTTCTCACTGTGGATCGGTGGCTCTCTGCTGCTTCAGTCTTTCAGCCTCACTGTATATACTTTTCCACTTGATCGATCAGCCTTCATCTGAAGACGAAGACACTCTTTTATATCAGCAGCAGGTTGGATAAGGGCGCGTGGCTTCCACATTTCCCGCCCATAGAATTCGTCAGAACCGAGGACATTTCATCCACATGGCAGTATCCTGGGATGGGCTACTTCCACGTGTCACCATCACAGCACCTCGTCCTCCTTGGATCACGAGCCAAGTCACCAATCTCTGTAAAGAATCCCTGTCAGACAGAGTATCAGATCATCAGTTGTAAGTATAGAACCCTGTACAGACTTTGTGAACTCGAATGCAATGTACAGACTCTGCCCAATGTGTAGACTTCATATAAGAAGGCAACGGCTGTACATACTTAGGCAATGTAACAACTTGGACAGACAACTGACGATGTATGGACTTCACTGTATGGACTTTGTGAACTCGTCGAATGCAATGTACAGACTCTGCAGAACATTCAGTAGCCAACGTATAGACTTAGGCATCCTTCAGCTCAATGTATATACTTCAAACATGATGCATGCAATGCAACGCAGACACTGGCTGTATAGACTTGGATATGTAGAAATGCAAATGACTCTGTACAGACTTGGATGCTTGTGTATGCATGAGGGCAATGTACAGACTATGCATATGCACACTAGCGAGTGAATAGACTTGGCTATGGCATCAAAGTATGCACAACGTAAAAGACGCCTTCTTCCTAGACGTTTGATTCAAAAGTGACGCCACTTCTGATGGTCGTCAAATTTCAAGTTCATATGAATGTGTAGACTTTACGATGTGCAAACTTGCTAAAGACAAGGCTGTACAGACTTGATGAACGATGCAAGACAAACGAATGTATAGACTTGCATCAAGCACATGATGCAATGTACAGACTTGGGCTGTACAGACTTCCACTCAACTGCGATGTAAAGACTTGCCAAGGGAAACGACGGTAAAGCTATCAGTGTATAGACTTCGAGTGCAACGTCGGTAAAGCTACCGATGTATAGACTTGCAAGATCACTGATGGATGTACAGACTTCACCTCGAGCAATCTACAGTGCATTGTATAGACTTGAAGAACAATGCATGACGCTGTACAGACTTCACTGATGCATGCTACAGTCCAATGTATGGACTTAGTTTCGTGCATGCTACAGTCTAATGTATGGACTTTGAATGTTGATGCATGAACAGTCCGTTGTACATACTTCACCTAACACAGTCCGATGTACAGACTTAGCCTGAACCACTGTATAGACTTGCTGAATGTGCGAGCTGTAATGTATGGACTTCGCTCAATGCACAAGACGCTAAGTCAGACGGACAGTGTACATACTTAGCCAATGCAATGCAATGTATGGACTTCAAACAAGACGGATGATGTACAGACTTTAGCCAATGCAATGTATAGACTTTGGGCTCGCCATGCAGTGTATAGACATGCTGCATTGACGCTACAGACTTAGCCAATGCAATGTACACACTTACTGCGTTGACGCTGCATGAAACACTAAGAAGATGGACAGTGTATAGACTTGAATGTTCTGAGGGAGTTGACCCATCTAGGAAGGGGGTCGACCCACTACTGTCCAGACTATGCATGAATGTATTAACTTATGTTCTCAACAATGCACAAACACAACACGATGTATAGATTATGCTGAGTGTGTAGACTTGTGTATGTGTGCAATGTGTAGACTTGTGAAAATGCATAGAACACACAGACAATCTGATAAAATAATTTCATCAAAACATAAATAGTTGCCAATCAATCAAAACAAGGTGTTGCCAATGAAATAAAGCATATGTCAACATCATCAACAGAGAGGAGTCACAACAATCTCCCCCTTTTTGATGATGGCAACCCCCTATCATATAGAATAGCAGTTACCTGTCATACAGATGATGAGAGACATGATTTGTTATTCAGATTGTCATGCAGATGCTATGCATGCATGCTACGAAATGTAAGCAACTCCCTGCCAACAAAATCTCCCCCTTTACCATAACATAATGCATACACTTCCCCTGGAATGAATTCAGAATTCATACAATATTCTCCCCCTTTGCCATCAACAAAGAGGAGGGAAAGTGAGTACAAGGGAAGGAACAAGAGATATCATCTGACTGGCATTCTGAACAAGTAGTTCAGGAATAAGCATTCTAAAGCACAAAGTCTTCAGTCATATGAAGTTATAAAGTACTTTCAGATAGAATTCTGGTTTAAAGACTATAAAATTTTGAGTTCATGCACTACAATTAATGAATAAGTTTTCTGTGCATGATAAAACAATAAACCAGAAACACATTTGCATGAGAGATTCAGTTTCAATATATCTTACTTTCATAGACTCAGGAAAAATAATTAAGAGATACCAGGACATGTATTGAAAATAAATAAATTGACATCCAAGAAATTTCTTGTGAAAGAACAGCATTTTCAATATGAGTTCATTTTGGGCATTCAGGTACCATTTGCCTTTTTGCGTAAGTGTATACGTTTATCAGACGCCAATACCCCTAGATACTCAACATCATGGACCATTTTGCCTATGATCAAACACAATAAAACTGATTTACACCTTTTCGTGTGAGGGTACACGTTTATCAGACGCCAGTTACCCCCAGGTACTCAGTGAAACAAACCTACTATTTTGATCATTTTATATAGAGATAGCTGATACACCTCATGACTTGAGTGTTGTCCACTTCTTTGATGGATCACTCAGTTTCTCAGTGATTTACCAGTCATTGCTCTGCCATTGTTATTTTTTAATTGATTTTCAATATTTTTCAATATCTTCTTTAGCTGCCCTTTATTTGTTTCAGAATGACTTGTTTAAGAACAATACACATACTTAGCTTCTCTAACATAATTTCAGATGAGTTTTCAGATTTCAGATATAAGTAGCTTTGTCTGACATGAAATAAGAAAAGGGTTGAAATGTTTATCAATTTTCAGCTTTCTTATTTACTGATTGCAATCTTTAAACTCCAAAAAATTATAAAATTTAAACCATTAAGTCAGTCTTTAAGCAATTGAAATTCTTATAACTGAAGAAGTTCATTTTCTATTGCTTAGGAATCATAACTGACTAACAGATTGTCATATGTCATATTCAACTCATTCAGGGCCAAAGAATGAATGAATTCAAGAAAGTTGATGACCACTCTGAATTTCTAATAATACCCCCCTATCTATATGCATGCAATTTTACAAATGAATGGCAATAATTAGATACCAACTGTTATGATATGCAATGAATAATATGTCATGAAAAAATATGTCATGCATGCATGGTCTAGTCTAACATTCAACAATCACAGAGTTTTATTCAAGCTATCAGATGCAAGTCTAAATCAGAAATTTTATTCAAAGTAGCAAAAAAAAAATTATTCATCATGCTGAAATTTACACAAGCCAAGTTCTCTTCTAAGAAATTTGAACCTTTCATTCCCAAGAGGCTTAGTAAAAATATCAGCAATTTATTTTTCAGTTTCAATGAAGTTCATTTGAATTTCATTTTTATTTACAACATCTCTCAGAAAATGGTGTTTTATCTCTATATGCTTAGTCCTAGAATGATGAACAGGATTTTTAGCAAGGCATAAAGCACTAGTATTATCACATAACATTGGAATACATCCCAATTTTATCTGATAATCATCCAATTGGTGCTTGATCCATAGTACTTGGGCAGCACAATTACCTGCAGCAACATATTCAGCTTCAGCTGTAGACAAAGCTACATTGTGTTGCTTCTTAGATGCCCAAGATATTAGACAGCCACCAAGGAATTGACAATAGCCACTAATAATTTTTCTATCTACTCGACACCCAGCATAGTCTGCATCAGTGTAGGCTAGAAGTTCTAACTCACACCTAGTAGGATATCATAGACCTAGCTCTTGGGTGCCTAGTAAATACCTAAAAATCCTTTTCACAGCTTTAAGATGTGATTCTTTAGGACTAGCTTGAAATCTAGAGCATAAACACACTGAAAATTGAATATCATGCCTAGATGCTATAAGATATAGAAGGGATCCGATCATACCTCTATATAGCCTTTGATCCACTGGTTTACCTTTACGATCTTCATCCAAAGTTGGGTTCGGTGCAGGTATTCAGAGGGGGGGTGAATGAATATAGCCCTTTTAAAAAATTCGCCCAAATTAAAAACTTATGCTCACAAGACAGATTTAGACAATCTGAAGATCTAATTGAATTCTCTTATAAGCCACTAAGTAGAAAAGTATGGAATCTCAATATCACACTCAAGCATATAATGGGCACAGTTCGCTTAACTAGACAAACTTGAAGTCTAATAAGCGATGGCAGAAATAAACAAACACTCAGTGTGCAATCAAAATAAGATTTCGCTCACTTGATAACTGGAATGCTAACAAGACAAATTAGACACTCATCTACTGAACCTATGATCAAACACATGGAGCGCCCCTATGCAATCATCTTGCGGAAGCAAACAGATAGAAACATCAAACCACTGCACAAGGGGTTTTTAGGTGGTTCGGCCCAGCAGACCTACATCCACCCCACACTCAAAATCGGAGTGTGGCTTACTATTGCGCAGCACAGCTTGCGTCCGCTGGGCATCACAGCTTGCCTACATCAGCTGGGCCTCACAGTTTGCCATCCGCTGAGCATCACAGCTTGCTTCCGCAGGGCAATACAGCTTAGCCATCACTGACTCACAGCTTGAACCCGCTGGGGATTACAGCTTAACCCGTCCAGTGGAATCCTCCACTGCAAACGTTGAGCCTCACAGCTTGCTCCACTGACAAACAACTTGAAGAAATGTATAAAGGAAAATGAAAGATAGAACAAGACATCAACGGAAAGCTGAAACAATAAAGCACAAAATATAGCTCTCGATGAGCACTTCTGGCTTGGATTTGATCCAAAAAGCCAGACAACCCAATCTCTCTCACTCTCTCAGCTCGAGCTCTCTATTTCTCTCTTTCTCTTCTTTCTCCTCTTTCTCTTCTTCTTCTCTGCTCTCTGTCTCTCTTTCTTTTCTTCACTCTTTTCTTCTTCTCTTCTGCTGGATCGAAGTCTCTGCACTCTTCTCTTCTGCTTCTTCTCTCAAGACTTCGATCAACCTTCAACTGAGGACGAAGGCTTCAATATATACTGCAGCAATTAGGGCGAGCATGCGCCTTCCACATCTCCCGCCAAAGGACCTCAGTCCACGTGTCAGTATTTCAGCACAGTGCATCCACGTGTCACGATTAGGGAACCTCATCCTCCTTGGATCACGTGCCTTCCATTTGCCTCTTCGAAGGGTGCCTGTCAGACAGATAAGAACTTTATCAGGTTAAGTGTAAACATAGCAGTGTATAGACTTCGTTGTACACACTTGTGAAGTTGAATGCAAGACAAGGCTGTACAGACTTGATGAATAATGCAAGTTAGACGAATGTATATACTTGCATTCATTAAGTAAATGGATGTATAGACTTTGTTCATGACACATGCAAGCAACCCAATGTACAGACTTGATCAAGGCACAGGTGTTTGAGTGTATAGACTTCAAAGTGGAACGACGGTAGAGCCAACAGTGTACAGACTTCGGCAACCTTCAACTCACTGCGATGTACAGACTCTGAAGAATAGCAGCCAATGCATGGACTTGCTTAGCCTGAGGCAGTGTATAGACTTTGGCTCAAAGCCAGTGTATGGACTTCAATTCCTTCGTCAAAAGCGATGTACAGACTTGCATGAGATGCATGCTCCAGTGCAGTGTATAGACTTGCGTTCATCAGCAATGTATAGACTTTGCAAACTGAGACGCAAAATGAGACGATGCTTAACCTGCACTGACTATACAGACTTATGCATGAGACGCTGAGGAAGACGGTGGATGTACAGACTTCTAAATGTACAGACTTTCCACCGACCAATGTATGGACTTGGTGGAAGTCATGCAATGTATAGACTTCTCGTGAAAACCAATGTGCAGACTTGAGCTATGCAAGCTACAGTGCCGATGCGTGAACTTGGCAAGCCTAAGATGCTAAATGAGACACAAGACAGACAGACAGTGTATAGACTTGTACTCTGGTGGTGTCGACCCATCTGAGAAGGGGGTCGACCCACTGCTGTTCAGACTATGTAGATAGATGCAGAGACATGATATCTGACAGAATGCAATTCAGACTATGCAGAGACATGTAGAGACATGATATCTTACAGAATGCAATGCATATATATAAAGAACAAATGCCATCAATGCTAAACATCATCATTCATGTTGCTATCATATGCAGAATGCTCAGGGATCTCAAGGATAAAGGATGCACAGAAATGCACTCACGTTGTTGCTATCATCAAAATAAAATAGCATTGCTATCATCAAATCAACATAGCACATGCTTGTGCCTAAGGGGCACAACATTCTCCCCCTTTTTGATGATGGCAACACAAAGTGACAGTGAGTCACACAGAAAATTTTCTCCCCCTTTGACATAATCAAAAAGAGAAAAATAGTAAAAACATGTGTGCAACATAGCAGTATGCATGCAAATACCCTTAGAGCACCTCATTCTCCCCCTGAATGTATGACTCCCCTGAATTGGTTCTCCCCTTAAATAATTGCTCCCCCTTTGAGAAGGAATATGAATATATAAACAAAGGTAGAAAAGGTAGGAGGGTCACTTGACAACAGCTGAATCATTGGTTCAGAAAGTAAGCCTGATTATAAACAACAGTTAAAGTATAAGAATCAGCAACGTACAGTTTTGACAAAAATTCAGGTTTAACAGTGATAAATCTAGAGTAAAACACCTGCCCCTGAAAAAGAGTTTATAGACTCCATTTATAGCAATGAATCTAGGGCACATGGTATTAATAGCTAAGTCAGAAATAATACCCTTTTGTGATTAAACAAGGAAATTCAAGAAAGGCAACTTGAATATGTATTAATAAAAATAGTTTTCACTCATTGACTTTTGATTTCAAAGGGTTACAGTAGTTTGTTTTTCATTTTTCAATTTTTCTGAAACTGAACTAAGTGAGTAGATCAGTGGAATTTATGCTGTTGACATTAGGTGTACACCTTGATTAGAGGCAAGTACCCCCAGTTACTAAGCATAAACTACTAGATCTATTTCAGATCAAGACCTACAAGGAACAGTCTTCACTTTTGACATTAAGGGTACACCTTGATTAGAGACCAGTACCCCCAGTTACTTGGTGAAAAACTCCCCCTATAGATATGACCCTATGAACAGAGGTAGCCTGAAGCACTTCATGACATACGAATTCTCCTACTTCTTTGGAGAAGTTCATAGTTTCTCAGTGCAATCAGTCATTGCTCTGTCACAATGTTCAGTTCGTGCATTTATGATCTTATTTACTGCTGCCCTTATCTCTTTTAGAGTGATTGTTTAAAAATCATTACAAACTCTTATTCACATGTTCTAGTCATTTCTAGTTCAACACATTTAGGCATTACAGAAAACTTTTTCTATTTTAACCATGAGTCAAAGATTAAGAGCTATAAAAGTTTTTCTTTTATCTCAGATTCTGAAGGCAGACATTTGACTCTTCAATTTATAAAGGTTAAACATTTAGTTCTTTTCAATTTGTAAGAGTGATTCTTATAAAAGAACAATTGAAATAATCACAACTCAATGTACTAAACCAGAAACAGAACTGTTGTTCAGTGAAGGTTAGGGAAATGATAGCAATAGGCATTGAGTTCCAGGAGCATCTGATGTCAAAGGATATGAAAGAACTAAATGGGGACAGTGAGAAGTAGCAAGGATTCAATGAATTGAACAGAAAAACTCTCAGCTCCCCCTGACATCATGATGCAAAGATTATGCTATGCACTAGGCTGTTCTACATGCAGACTATGCACCAAGGATACATGAGACAAGTATGCAATCAATTCAAGTTTATGCATCCAAGTCATGAACATTTTTATCCTTTTTCAGATTTTTCAAAAATATGATGCAGTGCACTGTTCTACATGAAGACAGGACCCATGGTACTAGGCAGAGAACCTGGTCTCAAGGACCATCTCACACATAGTAAGAACCTTCAGACAGATTTCCCTGCCTTTTAGTAACTTACCATTTGATATACTAGGGTTATGCAGATGATATATACAGTGCAAAGTAATCCTATTATGCATTGAAAAAACATGCAGTCTACAGTAATAAGCAAATGATAGTCATGCAAATCTATCCTATATGCATTGATAGTCATGCAAATGATATGTGCAGACATTGGACACATGCATTGACTGTATGCACTAACTAAACCATTCACAAACAGCAAGTTATGAATGTAACACCAAGTATGCAGTGCATTGACACAAAACACATGCATCGACTCTATACATTAAAGAACCATTTAGCCTAGTGCAAAATGCAGTGCATCTAGCATCTCATTCATTCAGTGCAAACAACAGCATGAGAAGAGCATCAAATATATTCAGAATTGAATTCAGTAGTTGAGTCTGGAATGCAGACTGATCAGCTAGACATGAAGAGATCATCAAAATTCAGACAAGCAGATCAACATGAAGTTCACATTTTTTCATACTCACAAATTCAGATGATGAATTTTAAAGCAAAGTTCAGAACTGACCTGATAAGTTCAATCATGGGGTTTTCATTCTTGAGTGCCTTGGTTAACCCCTCTTATTCATTTCCAAGGCACACCTACAGCAACTGGATTATTTTGATCCTGCAGGAACCCAAGAAGTCTTGGGTCCTGAATTAACAGTCACATTCCTAGCAGGTATGGTAGCCAACTTCTGTGCATGAAGGTCATCAATTCTCATCACATGACAATCATTCATTGAATGACCTATCTGACCACAGCAATGGCATGATGCAGCAGTTCTGAAATTTATTTTGTGCACATTCCTATGAGCAGGAGTTCTAAATGCATATGCATGGAAATTTTTGTTAACAGAATTGAAATTCTGTTTACTAAAACCAGTCTGGCTTTGGTATCCTGCCAGCCAACAGGTTGTAGCCCTGTGACCTGGCTTTCCACAGTTAAAGCATGCAATATGCTGAACTTTTGAAACAAGAATATTTCCATGAGAAGCATTGTTTACAAGGAATTTATTGTAACCAAAACCATTTCTGTTTACAGGGAATTTAATAAATTCAGAGTTAGATTTCTTTCCCTGAGCATGCCAACAATTTTCAACCATGTGGCCCAATTTGCCACAATTAAAACATTGAATGTTCTTTTTATGAGATGCATGATTTTTAGCATGGAACATTTTATCATGCATTTTTCTAGCAGAAAGGTCATCATGTTTCATTAATTTGTATTCATGCATGATATGACCTTCTTTGTGACAGTAAAAACATTTTATTCTTCTCTTTTGATCATGAGAATGTTTCTTCATTTTAGAATTCCTAGCATAAATTCTATTAGGTCTCAAATCATCATTTCTCATGACAAAACAATCAGCAATTTCATGACCAAACTTACCACAGTAAAAGTATTTTACATTCTTGACAGTAGATTTGTTGGCCTGAAATTTTTCAACAATCAAGTTCTTAATCTGACTTGTTTTCTTTTTCTGAATTTTCTTTTGTTTTTTCATTTTTTACTTTTCTCTCTGATTAGAAGGCATGTTTGAAGAAGAAGCTGAATTGCTAGCTAAACCAGAGCTACGAATAAAAGTGGTGTACAGCTGGTTCTTCTTAGCTTGCTTAATTTCAGAAATGTTATCAATCTCCTCACATTGATCACTTACTTCATCTTCCAAGGATATTTTCATCTTGCCTTTATCCTTAGCAACCTTAGATGAAGTACTATTCAGCTCAGTAATTTTACTTTCCAAGGAGATTATAAGATTTTCTGAATCAACTTTCTCCTTCTCATAACCAGCTAGTTTTTCTTTTAACAAACCAATTTCATTTTCTAAATCAGCAGTGTGTATTACAAAACTAGCAAATTCTTCGTCACTGCAATTGATACACTCTTTCAATACTGATTTCTCTTTTTCAATTGTCATCCATCTTTCAGAGAAAACAGTGTTAAGAACCATTAGCTTTTTATTTTGTTCCTTCAGATGAGCATTTTCTTCAACCAGCTTTTCTTTACTTTCTTCAGCCCCAGTTTTCTTTTCTAGTAATGATTCATTTTCAGATTTCAAATTATTCACTTCTTTTCTCAATTTTTTATTTTCAGATTTTAATTTTTTAGACACTTTAAACAGATTTTCATACATCACTATCAATTCATCAAAAGAGACTCCCTCTGATCCGAGCTTACCTGAGATGAGGTTTCCTCATCATCACTTCCCCGGTTGGCCATTAAGCATATGGACTTTTCTCCTTCTTCATCAATGTCCGAGGTGTTCCCTTTGAGTTTCGATAGTTCTAGACAGTCAGCCTTCGTATGGCCAGCCTTCCTGCATTTGTAGCAGACGTTAGTGTCAACAATCTTGGCAGGATTAGAATTATACCTTATTTACTTTCTGCCATCACCATGCTTTCCTTCTCTTTTTCTCAGGAATTTCTGAAATCACTGATCACCATTGCAATGTGGTCTCCATCAATTTCAGACCGCGAGAGGCTGATTTTCTCGCTTAATGATCCACTGTGGCTGGATCTGTTTACTTTGCTGGAGCCAGCCTTCAGCACGATTGGTTCCATTGTAAATAATCTGAAGACACAGAAAAACTGAAGCACCTAAACTAAATAAGCAAGACAAAGCACTAAGTCGGAGAAGCAAAACAACGAACACAGAAAGCACACTCTGAAATGCACCAAAATAATTAGCAGGATCCTCTGCAGATTGTTAGATCTGATAGATCAGAGACCCGCTCTGATACCAAGTGTTAGGTTCGGTGCAGGTATTCAGAGGGGGGGTGAATGAATATAGCCCTTTTAAAAAATTCGCCCAAATTAAAAACTTATGCTCACAAGACAGATTTAGACAATCTAAAGATCTAATTGAATTCTCTTATAAGCCACTAAGCAGAAAAGTATGGAATCTCAATATCACACTCAAGCATATAATGGGCACAGTTCGCTTAACTAGACAAACTTGATGTCTAATAAGCGATGGCAGAAATAAACAAACACTCAGTGTGCAATCAAAATAAGATTTCACTCACTTGATAACTGGAATGCTAACAAGACAAATTAGACACTCATCTACTGAACCTATGACCAAACACATGGAGCGCCCCTATGCAATCATCTTGCGGAAGCAAATAGATAGAAACATCAAACCACTGCACAAGGGCTTTCTAGGTGGTTCGGTCCAGCAGACCTACATCCACCCCACACTCAAAATCGGAGTGTGGCTTACTGCTGCGCAGCACAGCTTGCGTCCGCTGGGCATCACAGCTTGCCTACATCAGCTGGGCCTCACAGCTTGCCATCCGCTGAGCATCACAGCTTGCTTCCGCTGGGCAATACAGCTTTGCCATCGCTGACTCATAGCTTGAACCCGCTGGGGATTACAACTTAACCCATCCAGTGGAATCCTCCACTGCAAACGCTGAGCCTCACAGCTTGCTCCGCTGACAAACAGCTTGAAGAAATGTATAAAGGAAAATGAAAGATAGAACAAGACAGCAACGTAAAGCTGAAACAATAAAGCATAAAATATAGCTCTCGATGAGCACTTCTGGCTTGGATTTGATCCAAAAAGCCAGACAACCCAATCTCTCTCACTCTCTCAGCTCGAGCTCTCTATTTCTCTCTTTCTCTTCTTTCTCCTCTTTCTCTTCTTCTTCTCTGCTCTCTGTCTCTCTTTCTTTTCTTCACTCTTTTCTTCTTCTCTTCTGCTGGATCGAAGTCTCTGCACTCTGCTCTTCTGCTTCTGCTCTCAAGGCTTCGATCAACCTTCAACTGAGGACGAAGGCTTCAATATATACTGCAACAATTAGGGCGAGTGTGTGCCTTCCACATCTCCCGCCAAAGGACCTCAGTCCATGTGTCAGCATTTCAGCACAGTGCATCCACGTGTCACGATCAGGGAACCTCATCCTCCTTGGATCACGTGCCTTCCATTTGCCTCTTCGAAGGGTGCCTGTCAGACAGATAAGAACTTTATCAGGTTAAGTGTAAACATAGCAGTGTATAGACTTCATTGTACACACTTGTGAAGTTGAATGCAAGACAAGGCTGTACAGACTTGATGAATAATGCAAGTTAGATGAATGTATAGACTTGCATTCATTAAGTAAATGGATGTACAGACTTTGTTCATGACGCATGCAAGTAACCCACTGTACAGACTTGATCAAGGCACAGGCGTTTGAGTGTATAGACTTCAAAGTGGAACGACGGTAGAGCCAACAGTGTACAGACTTCGGCAACCTTCAACTCACTGCGATGTACAGACTCTGAAGAACAGCAGCCAATGCATGGACTTGCTCAGCCTAAGGCACTGTATAGACTTCGGCTCAAAGCCAGTGTATGGACTTCAATGCCTTCGTCAAAAGTGATGTACAGACTTGCATAAGATGCATGTTCCAGGGCAGTGTATAGACTTGCGTTCAGCAGCAATGTATAGACTTTGCAAACTGAGACGCAAAATGAGATGATGCTTAACCTGCACTGACTGTACAGACTTATGCATGAGATGCTGAGGAAGACGGTTGATGTACAGACTATCCACCGACCAATGTATGGACTTGGTGGAAGTCATGCAATGTATAGACTTCTCGTGAAAACCAATGTGCAGACTTGAGCTATGCAAGCTACAGTGCCGATGTATGGACTTGGCAAGCCTAAGACGCTAAATGAGACACAAGACAGACAGATAGTGTATAGACTTGTACTCTGGGGGTGTCGACCCATCTGAGAAGGGGGTCGACCCACTGCTGTTCAGACTATGTAGATACATGCAGAGACATGATATCTGACAGAATGCAATTCAGACTATGTAGAGACATGTAGAGATATGATATCTGATAGAATGCAATGCATATATATAAAGAACAAATGCCATCAATGCTAAACATCATCATTCATGTTGCTATCATGTGCAGAATGCTCAGGTATCTCAAGGATAAAGGATGCACAGAAATGCACTCACGTTGTTGCTATCATCAAAACAAAATAGCATTGCTATCATCAAATCAATATAGCACATGCTTGTGCCTAAGGGGCACAACAGCCAAGGTGTGATGAGACGCGCAATCAACATCACTTGATGATAATAAAATCAAAAGCTCGAGATGAAACAATCTCGGGAAATTCAATGAAATCAACGATGTTTGGATAAAAGAGGGAGTGTGCACGCGGGCACGAAAAGGAATGATAAACTTCCAACGCGGTGGAAGTACCCCAGGTCACAAACCTATAGGTTTCACCATTGGGGAGCGATTACCAGCCAGTGTGGACGGGCTGCAGCCAAGGTGGATCAAGGGAAAGGATTGAAATAAGAGGATAGAAATCCAAACAAGGAAATTTTGAGAAAATGACCCAAAACAGCGATAAAACGAACTGAGGATTCCATTCAGCAATGAATATCTCATATCTGGAAAGATTAAGATCAATTTGACTCTCCAAATCAGCTTATTAGAATGATGTTTTAACATTGATTCAAATTCTTATATGAATGCATGCTGGGTTTAAAGGAAAAATTAAAATAAATTAAAATATAAGATAATCAAGGATAATATTGCTAAACTGCCAAGACTGAGTCAAGAAACTAATTTCGCGAGCTGATACTAAGCCGAAGCTCGTTTATCCGCACACCAACTCGTAAAAGGGAACCATCGTCCCCAGCCTTAGACGGCTCAACGGCCTATCCATATGACTAAGACTCCTCTGGAATCATCATTATTTTTTATGAAGGGGAACTCAAATTCCAGATTTACCAAAGCTACAAGGTCCTTGATATAATCTAGTAGCGTATGTAACATATAGTAAGAATGCATACATGAAGATGGTGATAACAATAAGCATATGGGGAACTGAGAAATGAGGTGCAAACACCGTGGGACTTGGATGATGATGCCCAGTCGGTGGGACCAAGAGCTTCTTATCCTGCGCTCAAAATTTCATTAGCCAAGATATAAAAGATAACAAGCAATGAATAAGACATTTAAGCATGAATCAAAGCATCAATAAGCAATCATAACATAAACATCAAAGCGATCAAAGTTTGGTGTGGATAGCATTCAAGCATGTATTAGCAAGGTGAAACATATTTAACATGAATAGCATGAGTTAAATCATAGCATTGCAAAGCATCATTGTTTGTTGTTTTGTCATGAGGATGATAATCTTGGCACGCGAGATTGAGATTGGATGATTAGAATCAAGTAATGCCCAGTGGCAGAGTGATCAAGTGAAATCAGCAGGAGTTTATTAAAAGATTTTGGGAGATGAACGATCAATTAATACCCAGTATAGAGAGATGATAATCAGGAGTGTCCATAGTGACGAATCATGATGATATTGGGAAGAATCAAAAGATTGATAGCGGTGAAGGGAGAGGACTCATCTCGTGCTCTTGATCCTTTGCAAAATTGTTGTTCCTGCAAAAGCACTATCAGAAAAATACAATGCAATTTTTTTAGATTTTTGGAATATGTAAAATTTTTTATGGGTTTTGAAAAAGTATTCAAATTTTTATGGATTTTGAAAAATATTTGAATTTTTTTTGGATTTTTTTAAAGTTTTTTTATGAATTATTTTAAGTATTTAATTTTTATGGAATTTTACGAGAATATTTGAATTTTTATGGATTTATTTGAGAATATTTAAATTTTTTGGATTTATTTGAGAATTTTTGAATTTATTTGAGAATTTTTGAATTTTTATGGATTTATTTGAGAAATTTTGAATTTTTGTGGATTTATTTGAGAATTTTTAAAATTTTGAATTTATTTAATAATTTTTTTAATTTTTATGGATTTATTTGAGAAGTTTTTGAATTTTAATTGGATTTATTTGAGAATTTTTGAAATTTTCTAGATTTATCTGAGAATATTTATTTATTAATTTATTTATTTATTGGTGACAGCTGTGGGATGGTTGGAATTTGGATGCATAGGCATGGAGATGGTGCACAGACTTTGGAGATGTATAGACTTGGGATGCTTGGACTTGTGAAACGTACAGACTTGGGATGCTTGGACTTGTGATGTATAGACTTAGGATGAAGAGACCATGGAATGTATGGACTTTGGAATGAAGAGACTATGGGATGTGTGGACTTATGGATGTACAGACTTCAGAATGTGTAGACTTGTGAATGCTTATACTTATGGATGTACAGACTTCAGAATGTATAGACTCTATGAATGTATAGACTTGGGACTTATGAATGTATAGACTCCAGAATGTGTAGACTTATGAATGCTTAGACTTATGAATGTACAGACTTAGACTTGTGAATGCTTAGACTTATGAATGTACAGACTTCAGAATGTGTAGACTTGTGAATGCTTAGACTTATGAATGTACAGACATCAGAATGTGTAGACTTGTGAATGCTTAGACTTGGGACTTATGAATGTATAGACTCTATGAATGTATAGACTCTATGAATGTATGATGCTTAAAGAGTGTATGGACTTTATGCAATGTACCCACAATGCGTAAACTTATGCAAATGTGCATTGAAATACGTGTGAGCCAACGATGAAGAAATGCGAATGGGTGGGCATTATTTGAAAATAGTTTTTTTTTAATGAACCATGTGAATTTTTATGAGTTTTTGGAAAGTTTTCAATTTTTATGAACTTTGGAACATATATGATTTTTTTGGTGTTTGGATTTTAACTTAGACTTTGCTAACACAGCATCGGAGGGATGTTTAAACCACTAGCTAGGGGTCCACGTTCCTTCCCCTTTCGCTAAAAAAACTACCCAAAGCCGGGCGTGCATTTAAAGGTGGCGCCCTACAGCCGACTGTCCATGGTTAACGGTGCCCCTACCAAGGCCATACCCGGGAAACATTCGGTCTTAGAGGGAGAAGAGAAGAACAATTGGAGATAAGCTTTATGCAGGATGGGAGATATCGAGACTTAAATTCCTTCCGGGGTATTACCCCTCAAAGAGGTAGTCTGTTGCGCCGGGGCTTTGTGCCTTTGATTTTTAGACCCTTGACATGCATACGACCAGGGTTTTCCCTGCGGGGACTTTGCCTCTCTTGACATGACATAATTTATAATTTTGCATTTATCGAAATCTTGACTTGATTTTCATAATAGCCCTTTTGGCGAGATGTATCATGAAATTTGATTTTAGTTTGGGTCAAGACTACCCCTATTTGAGACTTCTCTCGTATTGGAGATTACCTAGGTTGGTCATCTCATCCATCAACCTCTTGCCCCTGCATTCTGCAGAGCAAAGAAGAGAAAAGAGTTTCAGATATACTCATGACATGGCCAAAGTAGCAACGGTGTTTTATCAAAGGAGCCAGCTAAGGACGCCGTGAAGTGTGTGTGGTGCCCAGCTAAGGGTTACTCTTAACAAGTGGGGAGAGAATGTTGAATTCCCAGCGCGGGGTTCTTATAACCAAAGTGCTGCATAGCAAGCCTAAAGACTCTTTTCAATTTTTTTTTAAAGATAAATTCCTAGGATAAAGGCTTAAAATATCACTCTTAATCATGTTAAGAAGCACTTCACTTTGAAAATCATGCTTGAAGCAATCAGATAATGATATCATAAAAATGCTTACTTACGTCAACATATTACCTTGCGATCTTTGTTGAAGCAGCTGCCGCGAGAGGCGGGGTTGATCATCGTGGGATAGTTCTCTTAGGCAGATAAAAGGATTGGAAGTAAAGGATTTGGAAGTGGCTTAACAAGAAGGAGTGGTGCTCAGACCAGACTCAGACGAATAAGGAGAAAAGGAAGAGAGGCAAGGGCTAGAACTCCCTCACTAAGGCGCAGAGACCCTGATCACATGGAACAGTCTACAGAAGGAGAGGAGAATTAGAAGGAGGAGTGAGGACTAAAGTCTCGGAAGCAGTGGGAGAAAGGGCAGATGCCCAAGGCAGTGGACGTGGAAGAAGTTGGGTCGGACCTAGGATCAGGAGGAATTAGAAGAAGAAATTGATAGATGGAAAGAGGCGGATCCGGAGGGTCTGGAGGCAGAGGAGGAGAATCATGAGGGGAAGAAGAATCCGGAGGCTCCGAAGGGATAAAATATCGAGGGACGCGATGCCCTGGGAAGAAATAGGGGAAAATATGATGGAAGAGGAGGAAAAGAATGAAGAACGCGATGTCCCGGAGGAGCAGAAAGATGAACCGGAAGAAAGATGGAAGGTCCGGAAGTTCCGGAGGAGGAAAATGCCGAGGGACACGGTGTCCCGGGAAGAGTGGATGAAAAGGGTCAGGAGGGTCCGGAGGTTCCGGAGGGATGGTGGTGCGGACACCAGGGCGATCAAGTGACACGTCGGCGAACCGACGGTGCCATACGCGGAGCACCAAGTGGACTACATCGGCTTCTCTTCAAAATGGGGATAATTTGGCTTGAATTTAGACCTTTTTTGGCATTGAATTGGGCTTTTAATGGTTATTGTATTTGTAATTTTTCAATGGGCTGGTTGTAAGGCTCCTAAAGGGCCAATTGGTTAAGGCCCTTAAGAGAAAGGACTGGCCTTGGTCCATTGTAATGGATCCATATGCCATTATGGCCCAAGTGGGCTTCCTTCCTACATGGGCTATCTAGGTTGGGCTATCTAGAATGGGCTCCCTTCACTCATGGGCTCTCAAGGGTGGAATGGCCTTAAGCCATATTGGTTGGATTGGGCTTGGGTAAGCCATGGCCAACATTGGCCCATTCAAAGCCCAAGTAGGGGGCACCCCCTCTTTTGGCATATTAGGCTAGTTTGTTTGATTTTATTTTTCTTCCCACATTCATTTACCACATGGGGTATTAGATGGCTGCTGGTCAAGTTCTAATGGCTGCCACCTACCTTCTTTACTTGGAATTTCAAAGGGTAGGTGAGCAACCATGTCCTCTTGTCCCCCTTTCCCTTTCACCAAGGGTCTTAATCCATGCGCACCCCTCCCCCTTCTTGCATCTTACGCAAGTCCCCTCCCCTCTAACCCTTGCCATTGTCTATTTAAAGTCATGTATAGTGTTTGATTATAAGTTAATGAAGTTTTGTTAAGAGAAAAGTGCATTAGAGAGTGATTCTCTTGGGAGTGATTCCCTGGTTGCAGTCCTGTGACGGGATAGATTTGGGTCGTGTGACTCGACCTTGTATCCCCCTCCTCTTCTTATCTTTTCCTCCATAAAAAATCTCAGTGATACCTCTGTGAGTTAGAAAAATTTAAGCGCCGGTTTTGCGTCAATCGGAGTTTGTGAGCAATGTCAACGGTTTGTTTCGTGGAGGCGCGCAGATCGGTTCCAGATTGCTGCCCAGATCTGGAGGTGACTGTGTTTTAATTTGTCCAGCCCAACCCCGACGCCATCTGAAGCGGGTTTCTGAAGATAGATCGTAGGATTTCGAGTCATCTTCGCGTTTCTGCTGATCTCGCCTCGATCTTATCACTGTGCTGTTCGTGGCGGCAAATCTCGTGAGATCACGCAAGAGATCTGAGCAGATCCAACCCCAAACTAGAGCCGACTTCCAGAGTCTGTCCCGACTCATCCGTTCGAGATCTGTGAGGTATCTTCGGAGTACATCTTCCTCTTGACGTCGCCAACAATCTCCCACAAAGAACGTCTCAATCCGACATCGGCAGCTATTTTTTTATCATTTTATCGTGTCACTGCGTCGTTCTGGGAGCTCAAAACCAGAAGCTGAGAATAAACATTATTGCACCCAGATCTGAGAAGATCTGATCGCGCCCTTCGGAGTGGACGAACTACATCCAGTTGCCGTCATTTTCCAACAAACGGCGCTTCGATCGGGCATCGGATCTGGCCGTACCGGCCTTCGTAAGATCGCTACGCAGGGTGACCAGCGTGGACAGAATCGAGTCGACTCACCCTCGGCGTACCCGATCGGCACCGACTCGCCTCCCTCGGCTCCGAAGCGTGCTGCCCGTCAACCCGGGTTCCAGCAACCCCAAAATTAGTCATTGTAGCCCGATACCTCCCTGTGTGGAGTGGGCATTCAGTTCTGAAAATTGTAAAAGCAATTCATTTGTATATCGGGGTTGTTCGGAAATCAGTCGGGGTGTCTTCCCCACGCCTTGTCGTGGAGGTACGCGATTCGTTCCCCACTCACATTGCTGTTTAGTATGCTTTCTATATTACTGCATTTGTGAGAATATGGCCGATAGCTAGTTTCAAATTCACCGTAATTGTGAGTTGTGAGCGCCCGTTCCGTGGCTCCAATCGAGCACCGAGCGCGAATTAGCACCCTAGGCGACGGTGGTTTCTTAATCGCCGCGATCCCCACGTTTCCCTCTCAAGGGACGATCGTCGGGCTCAAGAGAGTCGCTGTTGAGAGACGTCTCCACCTGGAGAATACCACGGTGGTCAGCCGCCCAGTTTGCCTTAGTGTGCTAGTGTTGGCTGCCCAACGAGTCGGTCGTACGTCTTAGCCCGGTCGTCATCCGTCCCGCATCAAATTGGTATCAGAGCATCGTTTAAGTCTAGGGTCATTTAAGTCTAAGGTTGCGTTTGCATTCCAATAACCCAGTATATAAAAAGGTGTTGTCCAAACATTAGGCTATGCCTATCGGGAAGGCCGCACACTTGCGCGAGTGATCTTCGGATCTATTAACTCCACCACGTACCGAGTCTTGGTGTCTTGTCCTTAGTGTGCATGCCTTCCAACCTTGCATAGTCGGTCTAGTGTCGTGTCCTAGTGTCGGCATGTTCATCCCTTAGCTCCCCGAGTCCCATGGGTTCCCAAATGTCTAGTTCATATGAATGGTGGCGACACCACCAAGGATGGGGAATCCAACCCCACCACATCCGTAGGCCCGAAGCCTCGGACTTCTGTGGAACCAAGGTCCCGAGCGACTACCTCAAGTGGGAAGCCGCCATGGACGCATATTTTGAGTGTTATACTATGTCCCAGGTAATGCAATTCTCTTTCGCCACAGAGCGGCTTCTTCATGAGGCCGCCGAAAAGTGGGACTACCTTGAACGTTTGAGAGAGGTTAAGAGGCAATGGCCCATCGAGTTATGGTGGGACATGAAGAGAGAGCTTAGGAAGGTCTACGTTCCCCAACCGATCACCTCCAACCAACCCCACCCAACCACCTCCAACCAAGTGGGTCCTAGTTGGAGGCAAAGAGCCCTACACGTAGATGAGCCTAGACCCAAGCCTAGGACGGATGATTACGGGCAAGTCCACTCCGATACCCCTACTCCAACCTGGACCGTTGCCGAACTTGTGCAAATGATTTCGGATTGGGTGGATAGGAGGTGCGCTTATTTTGAGTCATTAGTCTCCCCTTGCCCACCTTCGAGGCAGGAGATAGCCATACCCGCACCTAGGGAGGCCATAGCCCATAGCCCCAACCCGGCCCCATCTAAGGGGTCCCCAAGCCCTCTCCCCATTATGGAGATCCCTCCTTCATCACCCGTGAGTGCTCCGTTGCCATCCTCTCCTTCCGAACTTCATCCGGAGCCATCTTGTTTGGAGCCACCTCCGCCCGAGCCACCCGTGTTTCTTACGGGAATGCTTTTCATCGCCGAGCCACTCCTTAGATGGCTCAAAGATGGCTTAGTCCCACCTCTCTTCCCATCCAGGGACCCCACACTACCTCTAGTGCCAAGCAACTCGTTTCACACCACCTTCCGGTCTAGTCACTATGTGGATACATTGGACGACCTTCCTAAAGGGTTAGACCGGCAGTTGGCATTTACGCACTTGTTGGCCCCAGGCTTTGACCAACCCACTGGTCGTAGCTTCACCCATCCCATCTTAGGGTCCATTACCTCCATGTACACCGTGGGTCATGTTACCACAGAGGTTCTTCTACTCCTCCCGCTACCGGTCGAGCCCGACTTCACCCCTTTTATCCCGAGGGAGGAGCCATATCTTCTATACACTGTCCCATCTACCACGATGGATGGAGGTGACCATCACCTTCATGAATTTCAAACATGGGACTATGTAATGGAGGAACCGGGGGGTCACACACTCTTTGACCCATTCAACCCCTTCTCTAGTGGGCCTCGTGACCCATCACTTCCTTTATACCTTATCGAGGAAGTCCACTTTCACACCCCTTTCCCACGGGCCGGGCCACCCACGCCCACCAAGCCCGATACACCTACATCCGGCACTCCTAGCCCTCCCAAGTCTCCCAAATCCAATGGGCAGCCGCATGCTAGAACAAAGTAGGATGTCTAGGAGTCCCACTTTCCGCCAACCACCGGTTGCCACTAGTGTATACAGGGCACATGTTTGGGTGTCCTGGTCCACCATTGCATATGCATGGTCTGCATAACCATAGGTTTGTCTAAGGTCGTGTGTGTGTTTGTTTCTACGGTTTGTTTTCTTTCATGCATATGGTTTGCATTAAGTCGTGTCAATTAAAGGCCAGCCATGCGCGCATAAGGAATTAGCTGATACATGCTACATGTCCGTGAGTTCAAAAGGGAGAGTACGTCATGACCAGGGTCATACCTGAACGGTTCCTCTTGGGGCCGTAAAGCAACTCTAAGTCCACGATACCCACCCTTTCCGGGTTAGGAAACAAGTGGGTCCGAAAGCGTACGATATTGAACTACCGAACGACGATGGTGTCAATTCGACATTCCATGTTTCCTCCGGTAGCATATTGGAACCTGTGGTGATCCCTAGTGAGTTTCGAGCTTTATCTTTCTCTTGGGCGTGATTCCCTGGTTGCAGTCCTGTGACGGGACAGATTTGGGTCGTGTGACTTGACCTCGTATCCCCCTCCTCTTCTTATCTTCTTCCTCCACAAAAAATCCCAGTGATACCTCTGTGAGTTAGATAATTTTTAGCGCTGGTTTCGCGTCAATCGGAGTTCGTGAGCAACGGCAACGGTTCGTTTCGTGGAGGCACGCAGATCGGTTCCAGATTGCTGCCCAGATCTGGAGGTGACTGTGCTTTAATTTGTCCAGCCCAACCCCGATGCCATTAGTGTTGTGCCCATATGGTTTTGGTTTTGATGATGGTTTTAATGATGGTTTTGATGATTGATTTTTGATGTGAGTTAATCACTGTGAGTCATCCTGCTGTGTGAGTCATCATGCTGTTATTCAGTCTATCAAATGTTCAGTCATCTTGCTGCTCAGTTTAGTTTAACATTTTTGATGTTCAGTCGTGTTAACTGATGCATAAAGCATTCATTGCTACACTCTGCTTAGTTAGTATGAACAGTAGTGGGTCGACCCACTCTTGCTGATGCGTCGAGTCATCAGAACACTGATTGTCTGGTTTGTCTAACTTCAAGTCTACACATCATCAGTTGAACGTAAAGTGTATACGTTGCAGCGTCAACTCAGCAAGTATGCACATCGCCTTCAGGCCTTCAAGTCTATACACTCTATACTCATTCAAGTCTGTACACAGGTTTTCATGCATGTTAAACTCCAAGTTTATACAGCCTGCCTCTTCTACTCAGTGTACATACTTATTCATTTGCTATTTCAAAGTCCATACAATGGCTGTTGAACTGTGAAGCCTATACATTGTCTGATCATTCATCTTCATGTCTATACAACGCTAAGTCAATACATTGAACTGTTCTCCAAAGTCTACACAATGGTCTTCACAACTGAAGTCTGTACATCCACAGTTAAACTTGAAGTCTGCACATTGGTCTTCGAATTCAAAGTCTGTACATTGGGTTTTCACATGAAGTATGTACAGCCGTTCACTGTTGAAGTCCATACACTGGTCAGTGGAATTTGAAGTATGTACACTGACTCGTTTCATTTCCTCAGAGTCTGTACATCCACAGTGAAATCCAAAGTCTGCACATTGAACTTCGAATCCAAAGTCTATACAATGGTCTTCACACTTGAAGTCTATACATTCGATGTGCAGAGTTGATGTCTATACATTTGCCTCCATGATTCTAAGTCTATACATTCGTTGCAGAGATCTCTGTCAAGTCTATACATTGGTCCGTCTCCTGTTGTGTCCTCGTGTTATTTTTGTGTTTGAGTCTTCATGTTATCTCTGTGTTTGTGTCTTCATGTTATTTTTATGTCTTCGTGTTGCTTATTTCTATTTTCGTCCAGGTTTCCTCTGATCGCGTGTTTTACTACCGTTTTACTCCGTGTTATTTCCTTCTTTACCTCGTACTGTTCTCATCTGACTTCGTGTCGTTCTCTTTGTAGTGTTAGTTTTGTTACTGTGGTACCTCGTGTCGTTCTCTCTTTACCTCGTGCTGTTCTCATCTGACTTCGTGTCGTTCTCTTTGTAGTGTTAGCTTTGTTACTGTGGTACCTCGTGTCGTTCTCTCTTTACCTCGTGCTGTTCTCATCTGACTTCGTGTCGTTCTCTTTGTAGTGTTAGCTTTGTTACTGTGGTACCTCGTGTCGTTCTCTCTTTATCTCGTGATGTAGTCATCTTATGTACGTCGTGTCGTTCTCGGTATAGTGCACCTTTTGTTGTTCCTACACACCTCGTGCAGCTTTAGCTTGAGTGCCAACCGACTTATTTCAGGTATATATATATATATATAGAGAACCCTGAGTATTAATGGTTTTAATCTCTTTGCAGGAGAAGAAGAAAAACAAAAAGAAGAAGGTGGTCCGAGGAAGAATATTCCCCAGTGACTGGGCGGCACGTGATCCGAGGCTGGAAGGGCAGACAGGATTGTGACACGTGTGCTGAAGCTGCTGAGAGACTGACACGTGGCCACAAGTTCTGGGCGGGAAATGTGGAAGCCACACGCGCCCAGTGCTGCCCTCCTGCTGGCTGCTGCTTATAAAAGGAAGCCTTCATCCAATAGATGAAGACGGATCGAAGAAGAAGCCTGGAGAGCAGAAAGCCCTTCGATCCAGAAAAAGAAAAGAGGGACAAAAAGAGAAGAAGAAGAAATAGAAGAAGTGTGAGCCGAAGAAAACAGAGGAGCAGAGATCGAGAGAGTGAAAGAGCAGAAGAAGAAAAGCGCTGCAGTAGAAAGCAGAAGAAGAAGAGAAGAGAAGAGACAGAGAGAGCCTGCGAAAGAAGAAGAAAAGAAAGAGAAGAAGAGCAAAAGGAGAAGAAGAGAAAGAGAGAGTTAGAGAGCTCGTGAGGGTAAAGAGAAAAAGAAAGTGAGAGAGAAGAGAAGAGGAAGAGAAGCTTACCTGAAGATCTGTCTACTGGATCGTTGATCAAATCCAGGTCAGTCAGCTCCATGCGAGCCACATCTGTGTTATCTTTCTTTACAGCTTTCTGATCGCTGTGTATTTTTCCTTTCTTATTTTTCCTTTTTCATTTGGTTAGCTTTGTACTTCCGATCCTCTGGATTGAGGTCGGGTCCCTCCTGGTCTGGAGGAAGAGAGGTCTGCGACCTCTAGTTTGCAAGTGGCTGGAAGTCACTTGTGTGTTCCCTCCGGTTTGGAGGAAGGGAGATCTGATCTCCGGTTCTAGGCTTGTGGGTTGCAAGTCCAGGTGTCCCTCCTGATCTGGAGGAAGAGAGGTCTTCGACCTCTGGTTTGCTGGTGACTGGGTGTCACTGGTGTGTTCCCTCCGATTTGGAGGAAGAGAGATTGTGCGTCTCTAGTTCCCAAGTGGCTGGGAGTCACTTGGGGTGTCCCTCTGGTTGGGAGGAAGAGGGAAGTTTTTTCCCCTGGTCAAGCTGTGTGTCAGCACCTGTTGCAGACTGAGTCTGCTTGGTTCTAGCATTTGCTAGTGAAGCCTCACTCCGGTTGGGAGTGAGGGGTGGATGTAGGTCTGAAGGACCGAACCACCTAAAAATCTATTGAGCAGTGGTTTGATTGTTTGATTTGCTTCCGCTAGACGCTTGAATAGGCACGCTCCATCTGCTTGTTATTGTTTAATCAAATTAGCTTAATTCCGGAACTTGCCTAGCATCTGAGTTTTAAAATTGGGCATTACTGGTAGCAGGATACATTCACCCCCCCTCTGTATCCGGGCTTAGCACCCCAACAATCAGTAGCTGGTTCCTGAAGGGCGATGATAGGATTTCAAGTCGTCTTTGCGTTTCCGCTGATCTCGCCTCGATCTGATCACCGTGCTGTTCGTGGCGGCGAATCTTGTGAGATCGCACAAGAGATCTGAGCAGATACGGCCCCAAACCAGAGTCGAATTCCAGAGTCTGCCCCGACTCATCCGGTCGAGATCTGTGAGAGATATTCGGAGTACGTCTTCCTCTTGACGTCGCCAACAATCTCCCATAAAGAACGTCTCAATCCGACATCGGCAGCTATTTTTTTATCATTTTATCGTGTCGCTGCGTCGTTCTGGGAGCTCAAAACTAGAAGCTGAGAAGAAACGTTACTGTAGCCATATCTGAAAAGATCTGATCACGCCCTTCGGAGTGGACGAACTACATCCAGTTGCCATCGTTTTCCAACAAACGGTGCTTCGATCGGGCATCGGATCTGGCCGTACCGGCCTTCGTAAGATCGCTGCGCAGGGTGACCAGCGTGGACAGAATCGAGTCGACTCACCCTCGGCGTACCCGATCGGCACCGACTCGCCTCCCTCGGCTCCGAAGCATGCTGCCCGTCAACCCAGGTTCCAGCAACCCCAAAATCAGTCATTATAGCCCGATACCTCCCTATGTGGAGTTGGCATTCAGTTCTGAAAATTGTAAAAGCAATTCATTTGTATATCGGGGTTGTTCAGAAATCGGCCGGGGTGTCTTCCCCACGCCTTGTCGTGGAGGTACGCGATTCGTTCCCCTCTCACATTGCCGTTTAGTATGCTTTCTATATTGCTGCGTTTGTGACAATAGGGTCGATAGCTAGTTTCAAATTCACCGCGATTGTGAGTTGTGAGCGCCTGTTCCGTGGCTCCAATCGAGCACCGAGCGCGAATTAGCACCCTAGGCGACGGTGGTTTCTTAATCACCGCGATCCCCACGTTTCCCTCGCAAGGGACGATCGTCGGGCTCAAGAGAGTCGCTGTTGAGAGACTTCTCCACCCAGAGAATACCACGGTGGTCAGTCGCCCGGCTTGCCTTAGTGTGCTAGTGCTGGCTGCACAACGAGTCGGTCGTACGTCTTAGCCTGGTCGTCATCCGTCCCGCATCAAATTGGTATCTATTGGGAGTGACCCCTCACCTGAGAGTCCACCTCTCCCAGCCTCAACGCATGCATATAGATTGTATACTGAATGAGCAGGTGATCACCACAAGGAACGGCGCATACCCACACATCCTATTGTGTTGGCGAGGATGCCCCAGGATGACCAACGCCTTGATCACATGCGGAGAGCGCAAGCTTCGAGACCCTTACTCGACGGGGTCGAGTTCCTCCCACCCGAGGAGAATTGGTGCGGACACCAGGGCGATCAAGTGACACATCGGTGAACTGACGGCGCCATACGCGGAGCACCAAGTGGACTACATCGGCTTCTCTTCAAAATGGGGACAATTTGGCTTGAATTTGGACCTTTTTTGGCATTGAATTGGGCTTGTAATGGTTATTGTATTTGTAATTTTCCAATGGGCTGGTTGTAAGGCTCCTAAAGGGCCAATTGGTTAAGGCCCTTAAGAGAAAGGAGTGGCCTTGGTCCCTTGTAATGGATCCATAAGCCATTATGGCCCAAGTGGGCTTCCTTCCTACATGGGCTATCTAGGTTGGGCTATCTAGAATGGACTCCCTTCACTCATGGGCTCTCAAGGGTGGAATGGCCTTAATCCATATTGGTTGGATTGGGCTTGGGTAAGCCATGGCCAACATTGGCCCATTCAAAGCCCAAGTAGGGGGCGCCCCCTCTTTTGGCATATTAGGCTAGTTTGTTTGATTTTATTTTTCTTCCCACCTTCATTTACCACATGTAGTATTAGATGGCTGCTGGTCAAGTTCTAATGGCTGCCACCTACCTTCTTTACTTGGAATTTCAAAGGGTAGGTGAGCAACCATGTCCCCTTGTCCCCCTTTCCCTTTCACCAAGGGTCTTAATCCATGCGCACCCCTCCCCATTCTTGCATCTTACGTAAGTCCCCTCCCCTCTACCCCTTGCCATTGTCTATTTAAAGCCATGTATAGTGTTTCATTAGAAGTTAATGAAGTTTTGTTAAGAGAAAAGTGCATTAGAGAGTGATTCTCTTGGGAGTGATTCCCTGGTTGCAGTCCTGTGATGGGACAGATTTGGGTCGTGTGACTAGACCTCGTATCCCCCTCCTCTTCTTATCTTCTTCCTCCACAAAACATTTTAGTGATACCTCTGTGAGTTAGGAAAATTTCAGCGCTGGTTTCACGTCAATCGGAGTTCATGAGCAACGGCAACGGTTCATTTCGTGGAGGCGCGCAGATCGGTTCCAGATTGCTGCCCAGATCTGGAGGTGACTGTGTTTTAATTTGTCCAGCCCAACCCCGACGCCATCTGAAGCTAATTTCTGAAGAGAGATCGTAGGATTTCGAGTCGTCTTCCCGTTTCTGCTGATCTCGCCTCGATGTGATCACCGTGCTATTTGTGGCGGCGAATCTCGTGAGATTGCGCAAGAGATCTGAGCAGATCCAGCCCCAAACCAGAGCCGACTTCCAGAGTCTACCCCGTCTCATCCGTTCAAGATCTGTGAGGAATCTTCGGAGTACGTCTTCCTCTTGACGTCTCCAACAATTTCCCACAAAGAACATCTCAATCCGACATCGGCATCTATTTTTTTATCATTTTACCGTGTCGTTGCATCGTTTTGAGAGCTCAAAACCAGAAGCTGAGAAGAAACGTTACTGCACCCAGATCTGAAAAGATCTGATCGTGCCCTTTGGAGTGGATGAACTACATCCAGTTGCCGTCATTTTCCAATAAACGGCGCTTCGATTGGGCATTGGATATGGCCGTACCGGCCTTCGCAAGATCGCTGCGCAGGGTGACCAGTGTGGACAGAATCGAGTCGACTCACCCTCGGCGTACCCGATCGGCACCGACTCGCCTCCCTCGGCTCCGAAGAGTGCTGCCCGTCAACCCGGGTTCCAACAACCCCAAAATCATTCATTTTAGCCCGATACCTCCCTGTGTGGAGTGGGCATTCAGTTCTGAAAATTGTAAAAGCAATTCATTTGTATATCGGGGTTGTTCGGAAATCGGCCGGGGTGTCTTCCCCACGCCTTGTCGTGGAGGTACGCGATTCGTTTCCCACTCACATTGCTGTTTAGTATGCTTTCTATATTACTGTGTTTGTGAGAATAGGGCCGATAGCTAGTTTCAAATTCACCGTGATTGTGAGTTGTAAGCGCCCGTTCCGTGGTTCGAATCGAGCACCGAGCGCGAATTAGCACCCTAGGCGACGGTGGTTTCTTAATCGCCGCGATCCCCACGTTTCCCTCGCAAGGGACGATCGTCGGGCTCAAGAGAGTCACTGTTGAGAGACGTCTCCACCCGGAGAATACTACGGTGGTCAGCCGCCCGGCTTGCCTTAGTGTGCTAGTGCTGGCTGCACAACGAGTCGGTCGTACGTCTTAGCCCGGTCATCATCCGTCCCACATCAGATGGCGAAAGAAGGGATGTGATGCTCTAGGAGAGGGGATAGGAAATCCAAAGGATCCGGAGGAGGAAGACACCATGGGGCGTGATGCCCAGGGCGGACGGGAGAGGAATCTGGAGGATCCGGATAGGGAGGTGTAGAGGGGCGCGATGCCCTAAAAGGGAGGTCCGGAGGTTCCGGTGGGATAAGATACCGAGGGATGCGGTGCCCAGGGAGAATCAGTAAGAAGCCTAGAAGATCCAGACGTGATGGTGTGTAGGGGCGCGATGCCCAAAGAGCAAGATCCGGAGGTTCCGGAGGGGGTAGATAGTGTAAGGGGACCTGGAGATAGAGGCGGAAGATATAGGAAACGTGGGGGATCTGGAGATTCTAGAAGGCGGGTAAGATACGGGTTTGGAAACCCGGGAAGAAAGAAGTGCATGTGGATGCAATAGAATGGATGCGATGAATGCATGGATGTAATAGAATACATGAGATGCAAAGAATATGAAGAACATGAAGGGCGAGGGGATGAGATACTCCTCCTTACCCCTGGAGTGGCCCATGAAGAATCGATGATAGACGGAAATATGGGTGACGTTGAATAGAAGGTGGATAGAATAGTTAAAGGCCCCTTAGCACCAAGATAACCGCCCCTCCATGGTAGTGAAAGTGTACAGCCAATTGGCCCAATGGATAAAGCAAGAACCCATGATGAAGCTTCAACAGTAAATGACAACTCCCTTGGAGAGTGAAGAGTAATAGTGTGAGAGAGTTGAAGAGTTGGGATAGGAAGCATCGTGTTGCCCAGGGGTTGTGGCGTATAGGGAGTGTTGAACAAAATGGTCATTCGCCCCTTGTATGGAAGAAAAGGTTCAAGATTTGAAAGTAGGAACAAGGGGTGCCCTGCCCGGCCCTTGGGCACAAACTTACACGGCATCAAAGTTTGACATTCTCTCTTAGTGAGCAGTGACGGGGACTTGGCCTCTTCGACCATACTTGGCACAACAACCCGGATTGGCATCTGACAAATAAACTCTTGCATCTTGAACAGCATGGCCGTAGCCAAATCTTTCTTTCCCGGCTCTTGATCATCTTCGGCACAAGTACTTATAGAAGGACGCCCGTTCCGAGTATTAAAGGGGGGTGAAGCGGAGGCGGAAGGTTCCATGGATGGTGGAGGTATAATGGAAGGTGTTGGAGAAAGGGTGAGTGGAAGCGAAGGTTCAAACACGTCGAGCTTCCCCCTTTCCTCGGAAATAGTCGGGGTTGGCTCGAGTGTAAAAAGGGGTGGACCTTGCTCAGGATTAGCCACAGGTAAGGGTGATAGGTTAAGTGGTGGAGTAGGGGAAGGGACTGGCAAAGCTGATTTTGGCGTTACAAGCATAGTGGACGGCTAAGGTGGCGAACAAAGAGGAGGGGTAATAGAAGGCTCGGCAGAGACCGGTGTAGTGGAGGGTGATGGAGGTTCGGCAGAGGCCGGTGGAGTGGAGATTAGTGGAGGTTTGGCGGAGGCTGATGGAATAGAGGTTAATGGTGTAAAAGGAGAGGGTTTGGTGAGCTGAAAATGCCGGATGGGGCGAGAGGTGTCAGGTATAGGGGAAGGCGCATGATGCACCGGTGTGGGTGACTAGAGTATCGACCCATCATCGTAACACCAAGTATTGGGGAGAGGAGGAGACTCATGGTGCGGCGGTATGGGTGATTGGAGTATCGACCCATCATCGTAACACCAAGAGATCTCATAAACGGGGGTTGGATCGGGGACTGTGGCATAGTCCTGAGCATAGGGGTCTTCTGGCAGTGGAGGAAGGGGACGGCGAAGGAAACTCAGAAGGGGTGCATCTCGAGGAGCTTCAAATTCTTGTACCGTCTCTAAATCTTCATCATTAAATAAATCCAGCGGACGCCGTGGTGGAGGCGAAATGATAAGTGGTGGAGTATGATGTTGTGGGGGATTTTGAGGAGGCGAATATGTATATGGAGGCGGAGGGCCATGTAAATGCGTAGTGCGGATGAGTGGAGGGCGGACGGCGTCCACTTGATTGTTGAAATCTGCCGGCTCTTGCTCGCTTGCGTTGTTGATGCCATTCTCTCTTATCTCCTTCCAGTCCTTTTCTAACTTAGCGATGTTATTCATGAAATCATGAAGAGGATTGACTTGAGATGGAGGAGGAGCGGGCTGTGGGCTGGTGAGCTTCTTAAGTTGTTCCTCCATGGAAGCAAGTCTATCAAAGAGGCTTTGCTGGAAGGGTGTAACATGAGCAACAGAAGGTTGGTAAGATTGCCTTGGAGGGGTGGCTTGATATGACGGCCGTGAGGAGCGTTAATAGGCCGACCCCCTAAAGGACCCGGACGGGCCAGATTACAAGGAATAAAAGGACCTTGGGGCCGTGAAGGGTGAGAAATAGAAGGAGGCGGGTGATGGGCCACCTGAGGAGTATGCGTGGATGAAGGAGGCGGGTGATAGGCCACCCGAATAGGAGTAGGTGTGGATGAAGGAGGTGTACCCTCAGCAACGGCCTTAAGAATCGGATTTGTTGAGGGGTGAAATGATCTAGTCCATGAATGATTTGAGAGACCTTCTCGTCGTTGGGAGGAGACGGTCCCGAAGGAATAGTGGCACGTGATTGAGGCGAGGGACCATGGGATTGGACAGTGCCCATGGGTTGGGCAATACCATAGGAATGAGGACGTGGTCCCTTGAAAATATGGTGAGGATTATGATGAACATGTTGAAATTGAGGAGTATAGGATGTGCTAGGTTGTGCATCCTCATTAACACAATTAAGATTAAACATGTTATTTTGTCTATCAAGGTAAGCCATTATGCAATCAAAGTTCAAGCAAAATAATTTGCAAAGAAGCACACAAGTTGGAATGGTTACCGTTGACTTTTATTTATTTGAACCTTGGTGAATTAATGACTTTTAACAAACTTTCGGAGTGATTCACACAAGGGAGGAACCTAGTTTCAATGTAAGTTCACTTCGATACCAATTAGGAATACTCTCTCACCGTGCATAGGCCAACTAAACCTGAGACTTCAAAGGTACAACCTGCCCAGTGTCCGTGAGGGAATCCACGGGTGCGGGGACTTACGGAGGCTTGGTTTAGGAATTTCCGGTCCAATGAGATGGAGTGCTCATTGGAGGGTCCTTCCTTCACCAAGAGGGTGTAAGATCTCCTAAAAGTGTGGGGAGAGGAGGTCTCACAAACCAAATGCAAAGATGAATGCAACCAAGTAATATCAAGCAGACAGTATCAGCATGAACATCACAGAACAAAAATGACGACCTGGGAAAGGTCGCTATATCAAGAAACAGCGCCTGAGTGTCAGTCGCTAATCACTGTGAATAGTGGAAGCAGAGTAAAATAGCGCCTTAAGGTGAGGCGTTGCCTATAGAATGGACGCCTGTGCATAGGGACATCAAATAGCAGTAATCAACATGAATAAACAATGATAATCAAAATGACGCCTTCCAGTAAGGCGCTGTACGAGTCAAAGACGCCTCTGACAGGGGCGTCCAAAGAAAATGACTCCATGGTATGAGGCGTTATACTGGAAAATGACGCCTCTATGAGGGGCGTTAATTCCTCTCCAAGGGCAAGAAAGCTCAGACAGTGACGAAAATACCAACAGGAAGGAAAACACTCACAATCACAGTATGGCAATCAATAAAAACATGAAAGGGGATATAGCATGCTCATCATTTTTTTTAAGAGATGGATAAATAGAATTTCTAAAAATCTATCAAACTAATAAATCACATAGGGAGAGTGCTACATGGAGCACAAAAGGAGGTGCACCGTGGGTACGAAAGGGGAGATAGCACACGTGGGTGCCCAAAGGGAAGGGTAATCAAAAGAAAAACAAAAGGAGTCCCACCATGATCGCCAATTTGTAGATTCTAAGAAATCCACTTAGAACAATTAAAAAAATGAAAAAGAAGGAAAGAAGAATGGGAAAACAGGGAGAAAAAGGGGAGCATGCGTGGATGCTTTGGGGAATGTGATCGCCAGAGACGCGAGGGCCTCAAAGGATATAACAAATAATCAATGGAGGGATCGCGAATATAAATACCTCAAAAGGAAGCGGGGGATTGTGAGTGCACCTTTCTCTTGCTATCAGCCGGCTGATGAAGAGAGTTCTTCTTGTTGATTACTCTTGTAAAGATCAAAGATAACAACCAATGAAAATAGGAATTAGAACCAAGGTGAGTGTAGCATCAAATTCATAATAAAGATGAGTATGAAAATCATGTATAAGAACACACCTTGTTGGGTGTTGCCCTCTTAAACCCCTTATGCAAGGGGAAGGGAAATTTATGATGAATGCTAATGTAGATAAATGTGAGTGCAAAGTGTTGCACTGTGAGGAGGTTCTCAAACGTGGTTAAGAAAGTAGAGATGAATAAGATGTGTGCATGCTACTAATGCAGTTAAAAGGAAGAAAAAATATATATATAAGAGAAACTAAGGGGAGTAAAGAAATCTTGAGATTTTTCTCTGTTGACTGCAGTGGCTTTGGATCAACGTATGGGAGGAGCCTCCAAGAGATGAAGCCTTTTGGACGTGGGGAGCTCCTCCTTGAGCCAAGAAGCAGCAGCACCTCTACTTTAAAATTGACAATCGGCCCCCCTTCAGCAAGAGCCGCAGGGGCTCTATTTATAGAGAAGATTGGATGGGTTTTAATCCGATAAAGATTAAGAAAATTAAATGTTAGCATGAGACAAATATTGGAAGGGTCCTCCCAATCATAGAAAGCCATTGGGTCCTTTCCGAAGTGAAAATGGGCTCAAAATGAGGAAAGAAGAGGTTTCTGGAAAATTTTGGAATTCAACAAGAATTGACGACCGGGTGGACGGTCACTTTTTAAAATGACGCCCGAGGAGGCGTCGTCATTTAAAGAATTGAGGACTTGCAGTGGGGCGCTATTTATAATTTAACACGAATTTCGGTCGGATTCAAAAGCTCAAAATATGGCAATGCAAATGATGACCCGACTAGGGGCGTCAATTAAAAATGACGACTTGCACAGCGTCGTGAATCAAAAAATATAAAAAGTCAAAAGAAATGGACGACCGGGAATTCGGGCATCAATTAAATTGACGTCCGAGAGAGGGTCGTTATTTAAAAATAAGCAAAATAGGGCCACTTTTTATTTCTCAATATTATTTTCTCACTTTTTAGGTGGAGGTGCACCTAACTGTGCTGATTCTAATGACTATTTTTTCGTATTTTTCTGACCCCTAGAAGGCCACCAAATCACCTCTGAAAGTGGGACAAAAATAATATTAAAAAATTTCAATTTGAAATTGACGCCCTACACAATGTCGTGATTTTCATTTTTTCCATTTTTTATTTAATTTAAATCAAAACAACGTCCTTTGCTAAGTCGTTAGTTCTAGAAAAATTTCGAAAAATTCTTAGAAAATCTAGAAAAATATGAAAATGAAAGAATGGACGCCTCTATTGATAGTCGTCATTTTCCTTTTTATTTTCTTTAATTTTCTTAAAAATAAATGACGTCCCCTCTCACGCCGTTAATTCTGAAAAATTCATAAAAATAGAGAAAAATACTCAGAAAATCCATAAAAATAAGAAAAAATAAGAAAATGGAGGAAAAAGGGAGAAATCCAAGAAAAGTGGGGGAAATCACTCAAACAAAGTTAATTTGAGGGTCAAATTGGGGGCATTGCGAGGCAATACGAGATGTGCTCAAAGTAACGTCAATTTTGGCGTGTCTACAGTGTTCAGGTTCCAAGACTAGAATGGTCTGGACTAACCGAAGGTGCGCTCCTTCTGATTACTAAGCAGATGATGGTGGGTATCGGGTCAGGACTGGCAACCCGTCGTGCCATAAAGGTCGATCACGGCGATAAGAGGAGAAAACGTTTGACTAATCGCCAAGCAATGGGGCTGCATGGCCGATAAGTCGATTCCTATAAAAGGAAAAGACAACGTGTTGAAAAGTCAAGCTACCTTGAAAGGCCCACATCGGGGTGCGAAAAGGTACACATAGGCATATCGATCACAAGTTGACCATTTAATTATTCTTTCGTGCCCTTGCCAAACTCATGTGTTTTGAATTTACCGTCACATTTAGAATGAATTTTCGGGAGCTAGGGTTCCTCCCAGGGAATGCCACGTGGAAGCACTCAGGTGGCATAATCAAATATCATTGTATCATTTATCTGTTTTACTCACGATAGGGCATGCATCACTTGTGTGTGACAATGTGTTTAGGTTCCAACACTGGAATGGTCTGGACTAACCGAAGGTGCGCTCCTTCTGATCACTAAGCAAACGATGGTGGGCATCGGGTCGGGACTGGCGACCCGCCGTGCCATAAAGGTCGATCACGGCGATAAGAAGGGAAAACGCTTGATTAATCGCCAAGCAATGGGGCTGCATGGCCGATAAGTTGATTCCTATAAAAGGAAGAGACAACGTGTTGAAAAGCCTAGCTACCTTGAAAGGCCAACATCGGGGTGTGAAAAAGGAACTCAGAGACGTATCGGTCACATGTTGACCATTTCCTTATTGTTCCGGGCCCCCGTTAAACTCATGTGTTTTGAATTTACCGTCACGTCTATAATGAATTTTTGGGAGCTAGGGCTCCTTACGGGGAATGCCACGTGGAAGCACTCGGGTGCCATAATCAACGTCGCCCTTGAGTCACGACCTATCATTCGGGCCAGGTGTGGCCGTCCCTGCCAAACCGGTCATCCCGGTCACGTCTCGAGACTGGATTGGACATTGCATACCGATACGGAAAACTATAATATATATATAATGGAATAAGCAAATTGAAATGACATGTTGTATCATTTGGTTTATTGTTTTGCCTTTTGAACGGGTTTCTCCGTTTTTGAATCTTAGCTTCAGCTTAAGGTTTCCTTAAGTTTTTTTAATATAACTTATTTAAAAATGTAAATGAAAACACGGCAGAACGTTGTTTCTAACTTGGCACCTCACGATTAACAGTGATACACTTAAGGAAGTTATTTGTTACTCTAGTTGAGCATTTGTCACCCACACTCACCTAATTGTCACCACTAAAGTCCACAAGACGTCGCCCTTGCTCTTACACTGCCTTGAAAGTCGTGCGTCCGCCTTGTCTCTATTGAGCCCTATTTGTCACCGTTAGAAGGGTATTTTTCACCCTTGCTAACGCATTTGTCACCCATGAGGACAAATTTGTCGCCCTTAAGCTCCAATTGGTCCACGTGGAAAATGGGACACGTCGGCCACGCGTGGGTATTGTTCGCGTATTGCCACCGATCCAACGCCGCAAGCCACATCAACAGAAATGATAACGCCGAACTAGATCCTCAAAATTAAAAATATCCAACTACTTATTTACCCTTCCTGCCATGTCTTGGCTCTTACGCAACCTACCATAAGCCGGTTCGTCTCTCCATCGTGCTCAGCGTCTTGTCTTCCTCGCGGTGCCATTTGCGACCTCTCTGTCATTTGCTATTCGAGCACTCCTAAATTGCGAGCTCTCTTTCATCACTGACAGCCATGGAGCCGAAGGAGACACCCATGCAATGCTCCGTCCGCCATAAACTGGATGTCTCACCTGCATCTCAGGAAATTGTACCGGTTCCTACGGCTGAAGAAGAAACGTTTCACATACCTAGGGTTTCTAAGCCCTCCACTTCAGGACGACAAGTTAAAGGTAGTGTGGTTCCTTATCTCCCTTACATAGCTATTTGCCCCCTTATCGACCTATTTATTTTTCACGCTTATATCTACCTATTTGTGTCAGATTTAGACCTACCTGTCTCCGAATTTCATACATTTGTCACCCTTAAGCACCTATTTGCCACACCTAAACTCCCTTGTCTATACATTTGTCACCCTGTCTTACTCTTAATATTTTTTGAATTTCTTGATCAGTCAATTAACTGAATTTCTTGTTTACACATTTTTTTGAATCTAGTGAACATAAGGGTCATCTTCGCTCGGTGCTCTATGAAAATTTACATGAAGGATAGGGATTAGATGGCATTTCGGGAATGCCACAAGTCATTGATGAGGACCACACCCTTTGGTCCATATGTTGACAATGCTTCTCCCGTCACCTTCACCATGACACTATTGGAGGAGATTATTTGCGCCCATAGTGGAGGAAATTACTTCCGTATGGGTAGTAAGGAGGTCGCATTCAGTGTGGAAGAGGTGGGCATAATTTTAGGATTACCTTGCTCCAGTCAGCTGGTTCAACATTATGGATCCGCAAAATAGACGTTGAAGTTGCAGCATCAATTTGGATTTGCAGCAACATTTGACCGGAAGAAAGTGTGCTCTCTCATCCAGTAAATTGTTGGGTCCGATGAAGAGTAGGATGTGGCCGACACTGTCTGGCTGTGGATTGTACTCTTACTGTTCACTTTCCTTTGCCCACGGTCGACGCATTCTTGTCCACAACAGATGTTGTCATGCTTAGATGATATTGACAGAGTTTCATATTACAACCGGGCAGCCGCCGTGCAACAGGTAACGATTCACAAGTTTGAGTAATTAGTGTTGGCGGTCCAGAAACGACGGTCAGGTACAATTGACCGTGCTAAGAGAAGAGCCGGGGATGCATCCCAGGCCCATACATTTATATTTGGTTGTTCTGCCGCACTTGCTGTAAGTTTTTTTATTTTTGTTGTGTAATATTTAATGTGTTAATCATCAATTCTATTGCATTTTAAAATAACTTGATATATTTCATATTACATGTCTTTTTTTTTGAGCACACGTGGGTGCGGTAGTCACTAAGGCAGGTAGCATTCCCCCGATTATTTAGGTGGGGGCCATTCCTAGATAGGAAATTAAAATTCTCCATTGGATCCCTGCGTGGCCAACAGGTATTATGAGTACTAAAAACTTCTTCTTTGCCATTTAACATTAATGAATAACCGAAGTGATGTGGTTTGAAATGCAGGTGATCGAAGGGCTCCTTGTTGAGCCAAGTGAAAGGGACACGGGGTACGGTGGTCAGATGATGACCCAACCCAGTGCTCAGGAGACGTCCTCATCAGCTCCATGCATGCATGTGCTACAGGATATTGCCGCTACATTGAAGATCCAGCAGCGGCTACTTGAGGAAATGAGGGCCTTCTTTCTGACTAGGGTGCAAGAGGCTCACATTGCCGCTGATGCAGCACCCCCTAGGCCTGTCGAGCAGGTGACGGTTGATGTCACGCTACCTCTGACAGCCCCTGTCAAGGAAGTGCAATGGGATGAAAATGTGGAGCAAAGTATATGTCAAACCTCTGAAATGGACATTGCCGCCGATGTCCCACCTCCAAGGCCCCTTCAACAAGGTATGGATAATACTGTGCCATCTAAGGCAGCCCCTGAAGAGGATGTGCAAGGCGATATTCAAGCTCAGATGGAGGTGACCAATGGGCATGATGACCGTCATGAAGGTGTCTTTTCTCAGTCCCATCATCAACGGGACGAGAAGCCCGTGACGAAATGTCGGGCACTTGCAAAGAAAACTGCAGGACGGGGAAAGAAAAAGGGGAGTCTATGTTGTTCCTACTTCTTACAGTATAGAATCTAAGATTGGTATATTGGAATAAATGTAGAAGGGAGATAAAGCTGACTCTTATAGAAAGCTCATACAGAGTACTGATTGGATCTGCAAAGGTCGGCTAAAGCCGACAGATAATATGATTGTGAATGAATTCATTGATGCTTGTGCCTCGGGGGATATTGAGTAAGTTATCCTCTTATAGTTTCTGTAATTATCCTGATCCGCCTTACTCTGACTACCATAAAAATTTTTGTCCAATATAGTGGCCCCATATTTCAATTACAGAACGGGATTGTTTTGAACCGTCATCGTGTCATTGATATATTATACAGCCAGATGATAGATGCTACGGTACTTTTTTTGGAAAATTGTGAATTTTTTTTGTCACTCGCCCTACCCTGAACTTGTATTTCTACTTCTAATAGAATCGTGATTGATAATTTACAGGTGATCGACGCCATGATGTACCTTCTCCACTCACGATTCAATGCATCTGACACCTTTCATCAATAGGTTTGTTTTCCCACCACTTTAGTGAATCACATAAACGGCAGGACAGTGGCCAACTATGAAAAATCCAACGAATTGTTGGAGTGCACCTATGAGAATGTTGATTTATCAGAATTGCATAAGAACAAATATTTATTCTTCGTGTTACACTTTGGAGGCCACTGGCATCTACTTGCTATTGACACAGAGAATTGCCGCTTTGTCTCATACAATTCCATGAGATACATGGCCATCCATGATGCCACTACAAGAAATTTGGTACTTTTTCTTATCCATGTACCTGAAATCATAGATATTTATATTGTCTTTAACTGATATTACTTAATAATTTATAAGCTATCATTTGTAGGCTGCAGTTTTACGGGGGTCTCTTGAGCTCTATGGGACATTCAAGGGAGTTGAGAAATGGGATCTTGTATTCGAAAATGAATGTCCCCAACAGGAAGATGGAAGCTTCAACTGTGCCATTTATGTACTGAAATATGTTCAAGAATTGTCAAGGAAGGGGGAGACATCATGGACATTTAATGATGGTGATTCTAATATGTTTCGAGCCCGACTTGGGGCCAACCTCATTACCTTTGGAAATACAAGATCTTAAATATTTCACGTCTCAAACCTCAGAATGTGGCATACCTGTCTTCATTGATATTTATTTTGTCATACATTTTGATCTTCAAAGTTTTAGATGTTTTAATGTTGTTAATGTATGTGCTTGATAATGTTAATTCATGAATATCAATGAGTTTTCTGAAGACAGATTCAAGTTTGGTTAAGGAACAAGGCTGAAGTGTGAAAAGATGAAGGCTTTACTTGCACAAGTCTCGACTAGAGTTGACCGTGGAGCCGACTCCAGTTCAGACTGCTGAAGAGAAAAACCCAAGTCACCCGTTGGATGAAAAGGGCTTTGGCTACGCTTTAAGGGTGACAAATAGGTGGTCAATGGTGAAAAATAGGCCTTACTGGGGTAAAAGAGGTGACAAGGGGTGAATAATAGATGATCATGCTGAAATATGGAAATATACTTGTCCCATGAGAGAGAATATACCTCTGACAGAGTAGCCTTGGATCACGTGTAAAGCTTGGGCCCCTGACCTTTGAGTTGAGCGTGTGCCAGACACACCGACCCTGTGATTCACCTTTTCAGCCCATTTGTCAGCCTTATTGGCTAATTTACACGCTTATCGTTCATTTGTCAGTCATACGGGCTATTTGTCACCCATACTGCATATTTATCACTCTTATCTTACCACATGACTAGCCGTTGCCTTCTTTTCTCTCCATTAGCTACTTGTCTTTGACCCAGATCACTATAGCTGACTAATCTATTCATTAACCTTTGACTTTGACTGGGACCTCATGACTGTACGTAGTCAAGAAAAAGTTGAGCTTTCTGCAGTCCTCTTTGACTAGCGTTGACCTTGATGAGTCGACATTGACTGTCTTGGCATTGACCAAGTCCCTTCGTTCTTCGATCTTCTGATTGCTCTATAAACTCTTGATATATTGTTCACATTTTTATCCTCTTATGAACTTGACACCTCCTTTCAGCTCCTTCAGCTTTTCATTGGTTAGCTCTAGGATCTATTTTTCACCCTTACCAGTATATTTGTCTAATCTGCAGATCTAGTTGTCGCCATTGATAGGTATTTTTCACCCTTATCCAGTGTATTTGCTAACACCCTCTCTTGTCCAATCACCTCTACAATATGCTCCGATCGAGCGACGATCGTTCGACTAGGGTTCCCGATGTTCCCCTTTTTTCTGCTCCCGAGGGGAAGTGTTACCACCTCCATTGCAGCGATGTGTTAAATCGACACACCGATCCCGCTCGTGACCCTACATTGACACTCGCTCTTCTATTTTAAGTTCTCAAGGCTCCTCCGCAATGTTATCCCCTTCATCAATGCGCGTAGCGGTGGCTTCCCCAACAGAAGAGCCTGTCTCCTCTGCGTCCTCCTCGGTCCATTGTCGTCACTGGTTCTTGCTGCAGATGCCCTCTTCCTTTTTTTTAATCCTCTTCCATGTTTATGCATTTTACAGGCCTTTCATATGTTCGTATATGATATGCTCTGGGTAGTTTCATATTAAACAGATGCAGTGGTTGTTTTGTTCTTAACCTCTGCACAAGTATTATTTTTCGTTGGACCTCTACCATGCTTTGTGTATGCTCTGTACACTGTATTGGGCCTAACATCTACCTTGCTTTGATAAGAGCACACGAAAATGGACTTCCATATTGTTATTACTAGCCAGGAAAGCATGTAAATATGTTCAAATTTTATTCCACCACATTAAGGCATACTATTGCTTAGGGTTGATTGGGTGTTAATTCACATGACATAAACCTTGTTCATGCACTTGAACTAGCAGACTTAAATCCCCTACCCCACTACATCATGCTTCATGCAGTGTAACCTTAAACCTACATGCTTTCTGATATACAAACTTGCTCTTATGGATTGGACTTCATATTAAATTTGCTGTAATTATTATGTATGTCATACCTATTGTCTTTTATAACACCTTACATGTAGAGAATTGAGGTTCAGAAAATGGGAAGGTATAAATGCTATGTAGTGTGGGTTGGTCATGAACCCGGTGTATATTATAGTTGGCCCGAATGCTTTGTCCAAGTGAATGGATACCCTGGAGCTCGTTATAAGGGTTTTCACTCGGTAGAGGAAGCACGTGCTGCTATAAATGGGGTTGGCAATAGCAGGCATACGTATGTTGATCATCCTCAACTATAGGAAAGGTCCATGCCTACATATCATGCAAGTCCCGGGCCTGACTATGATTCAAGGAACCAGGCACTACGCCAACAGACTACACAAATGTCAAATGTGCCTTGTATTGTTGTTGTTCTATTATGTACTCTAGTAGTGTTGCTCCTCGTCATATTAGTTGCTAATTTATTACTATTTTTGTAGGTAAGGAAGTGTACTACGCTTGGTCTGCATAGAGAAATAATGTACTAGACATTTTACTCGTTGACACCGTTAAATTCTTCAAACGAACTTGAGTTTCTTCAAATTTCACTGCCATGATCTATTTGTCACCGTTACAGAGCTATTTGTCACTTCTAATGACTATTTGTCACTGATAACGAGCTATTTGTCACCCTTATTGCTCGCTAGGCGTCGCCTTTGTTTCGCTTCATCACATATTATGACTTCTGTTATCGATTTATCACCCTTATGAGACATTTGTCAGCCTTGAAGACTATTTGTCACCACTGATGACTATTTGTCAGCACTATGCGGTGTTAGCCGTTGCAGTATCTCTCTCCAGCCTCTCGTCTACTATGCGGCTGATGTATCCAGACGAAAGGAACCTCCGTCCAAGCGATCTCATGACCGACAAAAAGGAAGGACCAAGAGTTAGAAAAGTTGTGGGAGATGGAATGATCTTCGCGGTCCCGTCGCTTCGATTTCCACAAAGTTGGGGAGGCACGGAGACTCTTTTTCCCTCTAGGGGTTTCGTCTCCTTCCTATAAATAGAGACTTTGTGGGGAACCCGAAGGACATCCTGAGTTCCTTTGGCGGTCAAAGACACTCTCGTGAAGATGTCGTCGTCTGAGAAGTCAGATTCTTCGTCAAAGTAGGTTCCCGCCAAAAGGCTGTGCTTCCGAAAGGAAGCCCTGCCGGTGCCGGGCCAGCCATCAGGGGAAAGCAGCGGCGGTGACTTTTCGGAGGAATACAAGCAGGGGTACCTGCAAGGGTGGCAGGACGCCTTGGCAAAGGTGGACCGCCTATTTTGTAATAAGGGGGTGTTGAGCCTCCAACTTGACAGGTTCCGTCCCAATGAGGACGAGTAACCGCTTGTACCCTCTTCCCCTATCAATATAATTTCTTTTTTTGCAACCTTTCTTAGCATGATGGATGCTTGATCTTTGTGTGATGTGGTTACCATCAAATGAAGGATACCATCCATCGCAGGTAGGTGTTACCTTTACGAAGGGGAGTTCTTCCCCTATAAGTAGCAGGGTTTATCGATGGTTCTAATATTAGTAGGGCTTATCTTCATGCTCATAGTTCATCGTTAGGATCCATTGTCACCCTTCATGCACATTTATCCCCCATGTTGATCTATTTGTCACCACTAATAGGCATCCTTCACTATTATAGCATGCAGGAGCCGTCCGCCATTGCCCCTGGGAGCCATCGCCTTTGTGCATTTTTTCACCGTTAAGAGCCTTTTGTCTCCCATCATGCGCATTTGTCGCCCTTGTCAACCTATTTGTCACCACTAATGTGCATTTGTTGTCTCTCTCAACTTATTTGTCACCAATAATATGCATTCATCACCTTATCATTCATTTTACTCGCTGTTCTCACATATGGAAGGTGAACCCAAAAAAGAAAATAAATATAAGAATAACAAAATTTCATAAAAAATGATAATCAAGAAATAAAATAATTTGTCACACAGGCAAGAAAATAACAAACAAACCATGAAAGTTGAATCATTCCGACGTATTTCCGACGAAAACTTTTTAGTCGGATAATACCGTCGGTATTTCTCATTTTTCTAAGCTATTTGTCACCGTCATAGAGTTATTTGACACTACTAATGGCTATTTGTCACTCATAACGTCTATTTGTCACCCTTATCGCTAGCCAGTCGTCGCCTATGTTTCGCTTTAAAATATATCTTTTACTTCTGTTATCCATTTATCACTCTTAGGAGACATTTGTTAGCCCTGAAACCTATTTCTCACCACTGATGACTATTTGTCATCACTATGCGGTGTTAGCCGTTGCGCTTGATTTTAGCTTATCTGACTTATTGGCTCCAAAACTTCAAAACTTGTTCTTCTTTCTGTCTAACAGTGATAATTAATAAATATAATACTGTAATAATAATAAAATAAATAAAAATATCAAAAAACTATACAAATTAAAAATTTATAAATATAACAGAATAATAATAATAAAATAATTATGAAAAGGATAAAAATCATATAAAATGATAAGTAATAAATGTAACATCATAATAATAGTTAAATAATTGTGAAAATGATAAAGTTAAAAAAATTGAAAATGATAATTAATAAATGTAATGGTAAAATAATAATGAAATAACTGAAAATGAGAAAAAACGTAAAAATGATAATTAATAAATATATCAGCATAATAATAGTAATTTAATTATGAAAATGATAAAGACCATAAAAATTGATAATTAATAAATGTATCAGTATAATAATAAATTAATTATAAAATTGATAATTAATAAATGTAACACTATAACAATAATATAAAACCACCTAATTGTGAAAAATGGTAGAAAAATAGTATAAATGTTTTGCTTCATTTAATCAGTGTCATTTGATGATTAGGAAAGTTTCAAATCCGTGTTGATGGAGTTAAAAAACCCATATGCGATTAAATCCTTCAAACGAACTTGAGTTTCTTCAAGTTTCACTACCATGAGATATTTGTCACTGCTAATGGCTATTTGTCACTCACAACATCTATTTGTCACCCTTATCGCTCGCCAGCCATCACCTTTGTTTCGCTTCAAAACATATCATTTAATATTGTTATCCATTTATTACCCTTTAAAACTACAATTATACACACAACCTACACAACTCAACATAAAACACACATCCCCCGATAAAATCCACACAACATATAACTCAATGAATAAAAGAAATTACAATTACAAATGTGTCATTTTTTACAATTACAATTACAAATCAACAGATATTCGTTGGATCATCCTCCACCATCACCAGTTGCAGAAGAATCCCCTCTCTCAGATGACATCTTCCACTTCGTCTTCTATACACAACCAAAGTGGCTCGACAGATTCGATCAGACGAAGATTAGAAGTAACCAACTCTGCAGTGTCACTCTCATCTGATTGAAAAGTTTTGACACTAGAATCCTCTGAGACACCAATTTTTTAGAATACTCGCTCCATTCAAACCACAGTTTTGAAAGAAGCTCTTCTCTGAAGTCGGTATCATGATCTCTCTTCTGGAGAATCAGCATCGACTAGCCTGTATGTGTAAACCTTCCTCGTCTGTCCTGGTCTAAAAGCACGAACAATAGCTTTGGTATCTCGCCAAGTCATTGGTCCTACTTTTAGAGCAGGACAGACCAAGAAGGTTTACACATACAGGCTGGTCGCTGCTGATTCTCCAGAAGAGAGAGATCATGATACCTGCTTCAGAAAAGAGCTTATTTCAAAATTATGGTTTGAATGGAGCAAGTATTCTAAAAAATTTCGACAACATCTCCCTTAAAAATTTACAATTTTCCACTTTTGTACATCTTGAAAAATTATATTAAACAAAATAAAAATACATCCAACATGTGAACTGAGAGATGAAATTAGGAATCATGACATGAGGGATTAAACCATGGCAGTGACACCTTGGATGTGATGTTATAGAGGCCCTGCATGGGCGGCGGTGACGGAATGGCGATGGGCGGCCAAGGACGGCGGCTGCAGCGGTGCTGGACGGTAGCCCATGGGCGGGTCCGACTGGAACAGCGGCCGGCTGCCACGGCACGGCACCGGAGGGGCATGTAGACACGCCAAAATTGACGTTACTGTGAGTACATCTCATATTACCTTGTAATGCCCTAATTTGACCCTCAAATTAACTTTATTTGAGTGTTTTTCCCACTTTCCTTGGATTTCTCTATTTTTCCTCCCTTTTCTTATTTTTTCCTATTTTTCTGGATTTTCTGGGTATTTTTCTCTATTTTTATTATTTTTTCAGAATTAACGACATGAAGAGGGGCGTCATTTCATTTTAAGAAAATTAAAAAAAATAAAAAGAAAATTGACGCCACTTTCATCAGGCATCAATTCCTCTCTTTTCCCATTTTTCTGAAGATTTTTCAGATTTTTTTGGAATTAACGACTTAGCATGGGACGTTATTTTAATTTTTAATAAAATAAAAATTAAAAAAAATGGAATTCACGACACATGCAAGGGCGTCATTTTCAATTTAATTATTTTAATATTATTTTTAAACCCTCTTCCAGAGATGATTTGGTGGCCTTCCGGGTGTCAGAAAAATACGCAAAAATAGTCATTGGAATCAGCACAGTTGGATGCACCTCCACCTAAAAAATGAGAAAATAATATTGAGAAATGAAAAATGACCTTCTTTTGAATAATTTGAATTAACGACCTTAAATCGGACGTCAGATTAATTGACGCCCGAACACACGGTCGTCCATTCTTTTTGACTTTTAATTAATGACGCTGTGCAAGTAGTTATTTTTAATTAACGTCCCAAGTCCGGTCGTCATTTCCATTACTATATTTTGAGATTTTGAATCCAACCAAAATTTGTGTTAAATTTTAAATAACGCCCCTCCTCAAGTCGTCACTTTTTAAATTGACGTTTCCTCTGCAGGCGTCTTTTTAAGAAGCGACCGTCTCTATGTCGTTAATTCTTGTTGAATTTCGAACTTTCCCAGAACCTCATTCTTTCCTCATTTTGAGCCCCTTTTTACTTCAGAATGGCTTTCCATGGCAGGAGGGACTCCTTCCAATGTTTATCTCTTGCTAAAATCAAGCTATCCTAATTGTTGTGGGACTTAAACCCCTTCAATTCTCTCTTTATATAGAGCCCTCGCGGCTCTGTCGAGGGGGGCAGATTTCTTTTTACAGGGGAAGTGCTGCTGATTTCTTGGCTTAAGGAGGAGCTCCCCACGTCCAAAGGGGCTTCATCTCTCGGAGACTCCTCCCACACTCCGATCCAAGGCCAAAGCAGAAAATTGCCCAGGCTCCTCTTACCTATTTTCTGTTTCTCTGTTTCTCTGCATAGATTGCATACATTCATCTTAGTCATATTGGTCTGTTGTTAATTTCTTTCTCAACCATGTTGAGTCTTCCTCCTTCAATAGTGCAACACTTGCACTTGTATTTTCTATATTTCCATAGTGCAACACTTGCACTTATATTCATATCATGCATCATATCATGTCCTTCCCTTTGCATGGGGTTTAAAGGGCCAACACCCACAAGGTGTGTTCTTATACATAATTTTCATGCTCATCTTTATTATGAATTTGATGCTACACTCACCTTATTTCTAATTCAATCTTTTTTATGGGTGTTTGTTAATTTTGCAAGGGTAATCATCAAGAAGAACTCTCTTCATCGGCCGGCCGAGCAGAAGAAAAAGGAGCACTCACAAATCCCCCGCGCTTCCAAGGTATTTTCGCGATCCCTCCCTTTATTATCATTGTTTATATCCTTTTGAGGCCCTCGCGTCTCTGGCGATCACAAATCCTCTTAGCACCTCGTGCTTCATCCATGCTCCATACACATTTTATGCTTAATATGCTTTCTTTTCTTTTAGTTATATTTATTTCTTGAGTGGATTTTCTTTTAGGAATCTACAAATTGGCGATCACGGTGGGACCCCTTTTATTTTTCCTTTGATTACCCTTTCCCTTGGGCACCCACGTGTGCCATCTCCTTTTGCACCCATGGTGCACCTCCTTTTGTGCTCTACGTAGCACTCTCCCTATGTGATCTGTTAGTTTGATAGGTTTCTTTTAGAAATTCCACTTATCCAAAAAATTTTTTTGATGATGAGCATGCTAAAATCTTAATTCATATATTTGTTGATTGCCATGATTATGTTGTGACTGTGAGTATCTTCTTTTTATCACTGTTTGATACTTCTGGCCGTGGAGTGTTTCTGGAGACATAAAGGATTAACGCCTTTCACAGAGGCGCGTTTTATTTTAACGCCTTCACCCAGGGCGTCTTTTTGCTGTGTAACGCCTTCTGCAAAGGTGCCTTTCATCATATCTCCTGGTATTCTTATGCTGCCTGAGAATCCGCGCCCACACTCAGGGCGTTCTTTTATTTAGTAGCGCCTCTCTCCAAGGCGTGTTTCGCTGCCCATTGCGCTATTTGACGCCCGCTCCCTTAGGCGTCCTTTTACAGGTAGCGCCTCACACCAAGGTGCATTTTTCCATTCTGTGAGCACAGTGATTCACGACAGCCACACTGTCGTCTCTTTTATTGGTAGCGACTGGCGTCAGGTCACCTTTTTTCTGTGCGTTCACAGTGACTTGCTTCCCTACTGCCTGTGCTTATTTGTGCTGCATTGATTCTTACATTGAGTATTTGGGCTATATTGGTGTGATCTGCTAATCTTATCTTGCATTTTGTGGCATTTGGTTTGGGAGACCTCCTCTCTCTACACTAGGATTCCACACACCCTCTTGGTGAAGGAAGGACCCTCCATTGAGCATTCCGTCTATTTGAATTGGAAGTTCCTAAACCAAGCCTCCGTAAGTCCCCGCACCCGTGGATTCCCTCACGGACGTCGGGCAGGTTATACCCTTGAGGTCCCGGGTTTAGTTGGCCTATATACGGTGAGAGAGTGTTCCTAGTTGTCATCGAAGTGAACTTATATTGAAACTAGGTTCCTCCCTTGTGTGAATCACTCCAAATTGTTGTTGAAAATCACTCTAATTCACCAAGGATCAAACAAAGAAATCAAGGGTAACCATTCCAACTTGTGTGCTTCTTTGCAAACTATTTTGCTTCAACTTTGATTGTATAATGGCTTACCTTGATAGACAAAATAACATGTTTAATTTCAATTGTGAGGATGCACAACCTAGCACATCCTATACTCCTCAATTTTAACATGTTCAACATCATTCTCACCACAATTCTTTAAAGGGACCACATCCTCATTCTTATGGTGTTGCCCGACCCATGGGCAAGGTCCGATCTCATGGTCCCTCGCTTCAATCGCGAGCCACTACTCCCACGGGACCGTCTCCTCCTAACGATGAGAAGGTCTCCCAAATCATGCATGCATTAGATCATCTCACCCCTCAACAAATTCAAGCCCTTAAGGCCGCTGTTGAGGGTGCATCTCATTCATCTCATCCTCCTTCCAATCCTACTCGGGTGGCCCATCACCCACTTCCCTCTTCTATTCACATTCCTACTCGGGCAGCCCATCACCCATCTCCTTCTCCTCGGGTGATCCAATACCCGCCTCCTTCTATTCCTCCTCCACCACGGCCCCAAGGCCCATTTATTCCTTGCAATCCGGCCCATCCGGGTTCTTCTATGGGTCATCCCATTAATCCCTTTCCACGGCCTTTTTATGCGTCCCCTCCTTCAAGGCCCTACCAACCCTCGGTTGCTCAAGTCTCACCTCCCCAACAAACTCTTCTCGACAAAGTCACTTCATTGGAGGAACAATTAAAGAGGGTTACGAGCCCACGGCCCGCTCCTCCTACTCCAGTCAATCCCCTCCACGCCGCTCTGAACGACATTACAAAGATGGAGAAAGATTGGAAGGATAGGAGAGACGATTACGGCATCGGCATTTCAAGCAAGCAAGAGCCGGCAGATTTCAACGTTCAAGTGGACACTGTCCGCCCTCCACCCATTCACCCCATTCATTCATATGGCCCTCCATCTCCACATTCACAATACCATTACACTCCTCCACCCACATATACGCCTCCACTACGGTGTCCACTTGAACCGGCTGATGAAGAACCGACAATTGAAGAATTTGAGGCGCACAATGATGAAGCTATGCAGGCACCCCTTTCGAGTTTACTTTGCTTCCCTCTCCCTCCACTACCGCTTTATGAACCCCCTACTCAGGACGAAGCCACTGTCCCCAATACATTCCCCGTTTATGAGACTAATTGGTGTTACGACGATGGGTCAATACTCCAATCACCCATGTCGGTGCACCAAGACATGTCTCCTATCCCTAACACCTCTCGCCCCATCCGGCATTTTCAACACACTAAACCTTCTCCGTTCACCCCTCCCGTAACCACACCAATAGCCTCAACTCCACCGGCCTCCGCCGAGCCTCCATCTCCTTCCACTACGCCGGCCTCTCCCGAGCCTTCCATAACCCCTTCTCTTCGTTCGCAACCTTGGCCCTCCATTGTCCCTTTAATCCCAAACCTAGCCGCTCCTACTCCACTACTTAACCCTTCACCCTTACCCGGGGCTAGTCCTGAGCAGGATACACCCCTTTTTGCACTCGAGCCAACTCCGACTACTTCCGAGCAAAGGGAGAAGCTCGACGTGTTTGAACCTTCATTTCCACTCATCCTTTCTCCAACACCTTCCACTATACCTCCACCATCCATGGAGCCTTCCGCCTCCGCTTCACCCCCCTTTACTACTCGGAACGGGTGTCCTTCTGCAAGTACTTGTGCCGAAGATAATCAAGAGCCGGGCAAGAAAGATTTGGCCACGGTCATGCCGTTCAAGATACAAGTATTTATTTGCCGGATGCCAATCCGGGTTGTTATGCCGAACATGGTTGAAGAGGCCAAGTCCCCGCCACTGCTCGCCAGAAGAGAATGCCAAGCGTTGATGCTGTGCAAGGGCCGGGCAGGCACCCCTTGTTCTAACTTTCCAATCTTGAATCTATTCTTCCATACAAGGGACGAACGCCCACCTTGATCAATATTCTTCATACGCTACAATCTCTGGGCAACACGATACTTCCTATCCCAACTCTTCAACTCCCTCACACTATTACTTTTCACTTTTCAAGGGAGTTGTCCTTTACTATTGAAGCTTCGTCATGGGCTTGTACTTTATCCACTAGGCCAATTGGCTATACACTTTCACCACCATGGAGGGGCAGTTATCTGGATGCTAAGGGACCTTCCACTATTTCATCCACCTTCTATTCAACACCATCCACATTCTTATCTATCACCACTCCAAGGGTAAGGAGGAGGATCTCATCCTCTTGCCCTTCATGTTCTTCATATTCTTTACATTTCATGCATTCCATGCATTCATCGCATCTGTTGCATTGCATTCGCATACATTTACACTTCTTCTTTCCCGGGTTTCCGGACCCGTATCTTCCCTGCCTTCCGGAACCTCCGGATCTTCCGCATTTCCCATCTTATTCATCTTCATCCTCTTCTAATCCACTCTCCCTGGGGCATCGCGTCCCCTTTCCTACTATCTCCCTGGAACCTCCAGGTGTTTTATCCCTCCTCTTAGGGCATGGCACCCCTTCTGATTCCACTATTCTGGAACCTCCGAATCTTTCTCTTCTCCCCGGGCATCGCGTCCCTCGGCATTTTCCTCCTCCGGAACCTCCGGATCTCTCTCTTCTCCTTGGGCATCCTGCCCCATGGTATCTTCCCCCTCCAGAACCTCCAGATTCTCCATCTTATTCTTTCTATCTTCTTTCGGGGCATCCTGACCCTTCTGATTCTATTCCTCCGGAACCTCCGGATCCTTCATCCTCCTCTTTATCCCTTGGGCATCATGCCCCATGGTGTCTTCCTCCTCCGAAACCTCTGGATTTCCTATCTCCCCTCCTAGGGCATCACATCCCTTCTTTCACTATCCCTCCGGAACCTCCGGACCCTCCTGACCCTTTTCATCCACTCTTCCCCGGGCACCGCGTCCCTCGGCATCTCATTCCTCCGGAACCTCCGGACCATCCATCTTTCTTCCGATTCATCTTTCTGCTCTTCCAGGACATCACATCCTTCATTTTCTTCTTCCTTTTCCATCATCTTTTTCCCTATTTCTTCCCAGGGCACTACGTCCCTTGATATTTTATCCCTCCGGAGCCTCCGGATGATTCCTCCTATCAGGATTCTCCTCCTTTACTCCCAGACCCTCCAGATCTGTCTCTTTCCATCTATCAATTTCTTCTTCTGATTCCCCCTAATCCTGGGTCCGACCCAACTTCTTCCACATCCACTGCCTTGGGCATCTGCCCTTTCTCCCACTGCTTTCAAGGCTTTAGTCCTCACTCCTCCTTCTAATTCTCTGCTTCTTCTATAGACCTTTCATGTGATCAGGGCCTCCACACCTTAGTGAGGGAGTTCTAGCCGTCGCCTCTCTTCCTTTTTTTTCCTTATTCGTCTGAGTCTGGTCTTGGCACCACTCCTTCTTGTTAAGCCACTTTTAATCCTTTGCTTCCAATCCTTTTGACTGCCAAAGAGGACTATCCCACGATGATCAACCCCGCCTCTCGCGGCAATTATTTCAACAAAGATCGTAAGATAACATATTGGCGTAAGTATGCATTTTATGATATCATTATCTCATTGCTTCACGCCTGATTTTCAAAATGAAGTGCTTCTTAACAAGATTAAGAGTGGTAGTTAAGACCTTTATCCTAGGTCGTATCTTTATCTTTACTAAATCATTCTCAAAACAGTCTTTTAGGCTTGTTTCTGCAGCACCTTTGGTAATAAAAACCCCACGCTGGGAATTTGATGTTCTCTCCCCGCTTGTTAAGAGCAACCCTTCAGCTGGGCATTCCACACACTTCACGGCGTCCTTAGCCGGCTCCTTTGGTTAAACCCCGTCCCTACTTTGGCCATGCCATGAGTATATCTGAAAGTCTTTTCTCTTCTTTACTCGGCCGCGTGCATGGGCAAGAGGTCGACGGGTGAGATGACCCACCCAGGGTAATCCCCAATACGAGAGGAGTCTCAAATAGGGGCAGTCTTGACCCAAAATCAATATGAGTTTTCATATGAGTTTTCATGATATACATCTCGCCAAAAGAGCTATTATGAAAAATCAAGTCAAAATTTCGATAAAAGCAAAATTGTGAATTATGGCATGTCAAGAGTGGCAATGTCCCCGCAGGAAAAACCCTGGTCGTATGCGTGTCAAGGGTCTAAAAATCAAAGGCACAAAGCCCCGGCAGAACAGACTACCTCTTTGAGGGGAAAACTTTGGAAGGAATTCAAGTCCCGACATCTCCCATCCTGCACAAAGCTTATCCTCAATCATTCTTCTCTTCTCCCTCTAAGACCGAATGTTTCTCGGGTATGGCCTTGGTAGGAGCACCGTTAATCAAGGACAGTCAGTTATAGGGCGCCACCCTTCAATGCACGCTCGGCTTTGGGTAATTTTAGCGAAAGGGGAAGGAACAAGGACATCTAGCCAGTGGTTCAAAAACACCCTTTGATGCTGCATTAACAAAGCCTAAACCAAAAATTAAAAAAAATAAAAAAATTTGAATATTTCCTAAGTCAAAATCAAAAAAAAATATTTTCTAAGCTAAAATCTAAAAAAAATTGAATATTTCCTGATCAAAATCTAAAAAAAATTGAATATTTTTAAAATTCATAATTAAAATTCAAATATTTTTTAAAATCCACATTAAAATTCAAATATTTTCAAAACTCATAAAAATTTGCATATTTCAAAATCTAAAAAAAATTACATTGTATTTTTCTGATGGTGCTTTTGCAGGAACAACAACTTTGCAAGGAACAGGAGCACGGGATGAGTCCTCTCCATTCATTGCCATCTACCTTTTGATTCTTCCCATGTTCACAATTGATCACATCTTCATAATTTGCTACGCATTACTCTGATTATTCATCTCCAAATCTTTTTTATCAAATCTTGCTGATCACTCCGCCGATGGACATTATCAGATCTTGATCATTCAACTCCAAATCTTGATTAGCCAAGTTGTCATCCTCATGACAAACGACAAATAATGATGCTATGCTATCTATGTTTTAATGATGCTATCTATGTTATTCATGCCTTTCACGCTGTGCACACTTGAATGCTATTCATGATACGATACATACATGCTATTGATGCTTTGATTCATGCTATGCTTGCTATGCTTAAATGCCTTATTCATTGCTTGTTATCTTTTATATCTTGGCTGATGAATCTTTGAGCGTAGGAAGAAGCTCTTGGTCCCACCGACTGGGCATCATCATCCAAGCCCCACGGTGCTTGCACCTCATTTCTCAGTTCCCCCATGCTCATTGCTATCACAATCCCCCCTGTATGCATTCTACTATATGTTACATATGCTACTAGATTATATCAAGGACCTTGTGACTTTGGTAAATCTGGGATTTGAGTTCCCCTTCATCAAAAATAATGATGATTCCAGAGGAGTCTTAGTCACACGGATAGGCCGTTGAGCCGTCCAAGACTGGGAACGATGGTTCCCTTTTGCGAGTTGATGCGTGGATAAACGGGCTTCGGCTTAGTATTGGCTCGCAGAATGGGTTTCTTGACCCAGTCTTGACAGTTTAACAATATTATCCTTGATTATCTTATATTTTCATTTGTTTTAATTTTTTCTTTTAAACCCAGCATGCATTCATATAGGAGTTTGAAACAATTTTTGAAAAATCATTCTGATAAGCTGATTTGGAGAGTCAAATTGATCTTAATCTTTCCAGATATGAGATATTCATTGCTGAATGGAATCCTCAGTTCGTTTTGTCGCTGTTTTGGGTCATTTTCTCGAAAGCTCATTGTTTGGATTTCTATCCTCTTATTTCAATCCTTTCCCTTGATCCACCTTGGCTGCAGCACGTCCACATTGGCTGGTAACCGCTCCCCAATTGTGAAACCTACAGGTTTGTGAGCTGGGGTACTTCCACCGCGCTGGAAGTTGATCATTCTCCTTCGTGCCCGCGTGCACATTCCCTCTTTTATCCAAATATCGTTGATTTCATTAAATTTCCCGAGATTGCTTCATCTCGAGCTTTTGCTTTCATTCTCATCAAGTGATGTTGATTGCGTGTCTCATCACACCTTGGCATCTACTTTTCAGTTTGCTCTGCTCCCTTGCAAAGCAGACGCCAAGGCGGGGCAGCTGTAGACACGCCAAAATTGACGTTACTGTGAGTACATCTCATATTACCTTGTAATGCCCCAATTTGACCCTCAAATTAACTTTGTTTGAGTGTTTTTCTCACTGTCCTTGGATTTCTCTATTTTTCCTCCCTTTTCTTATTTTTTTCTATTTTTTTGGATTTTCTTGACATTTTTCTCTATTTTTATGAATTTTCTGGAATTAACGACATGAAGAGGGGCGTCATTTCATTTTAAGAAAATTAAAAGAAAATAAAAATAAAATTGACGCCACTTTCATCAGGCGTCAATTCCTCTCTTTTCCCATTTTTCTGGATTTTTCTGAAGATTTTTCGGATTTTTTTGGAATTAACGACTTAACATGAGACGTTATTTTGGTTTTTAATAAAATAAAAATTAAAAAAAATGAATTCACGACACATGCAAGGGCGTCACTTTCAATTTAATTATTTTAATATTATTTTTAAACCCTCTTCCAGAGGTGATTTGATGACCTTCCGGGTGTCAGAAAAATACGAAAAAATAGTCATTAGAATCAGCACAGTTGGATGCACCTTCACCTAAAAAATGGGAAAATAATATTGAGAAATGAAAAATGACCCTATTTTGAATATTTTGAATTAACGACCTTAAATCGGACGTCAATTTAATTGACGCCCGAACACACGGTCGTCCATTCTTTTTGACTTTTAATTAACGACGTTGTGCAAGTCGTTATTTTTAATTAACGTCCCAAGTCCGGTCATCATTTCATTACTATATTTTGAGATTTTGAATCGGACCAAAATTTGTGTTAAATTTTAAATAACGCCCCTCCTCAAGTCGTCACTTTTTAAATTGACGTTTCCTCTGCAGGCGTCTTTTTAAAAAGCGACCGTCTCTGGGTCGTTAATTCTTGTTGAATTCCGAACTTTCCAAGAACCTCATTCATTCCTCGTTTTGAGCCCCTTTTTACTTCGGAATGGCTTTCCGTGGCAGGAGGGACTCCTTCCAATGTTTATCTCTTGCTAAAATCAAGCTATCCTAATTATTGTGGGACTTAAACCCCTTCAATTCTCTCTTTATATAGAGCCCTCGCGGCTCTGTCGAGGGGGGTAGATTTCTTTTTACAGGGGAAGTGCTGCTGATTTCTTGGCTTAAGGAGGAGCTCCCCAAGTCCAAAGGGGCTTCATCTCTCGGAGACTCCTCCCACACTCCGATCCAAGGCCAAAGGAGAAAATTGCCCAGGCTCCTCTTACCTCTTTTCTGTTTCTCTGTTTCTCTGCATAGATTGCATACATTCATCTTAGTCATATTGGTATGTTGTTAATTTCTTTCTCAACCACATTGAGTCTTCCTCCTTCAACAATGCAACACTTGCACTTGTATTTTCTATATTTCCATAGTGTAACACTTGCACTTATATTCATATCATGCATCATATCATGTCCTTCCCTTTGCATGGGGTTTAAAGGATCAACACCCACAAGGTGTGTTCTTATACATAATTTTCATGCTCATCTTTATTATGAATTTGATGCTACACTCACCTTATTTCTAATTCAATCTTTTTTATGGGTGTTTGTTAATTTTGCAAGGGTAATCATCAAGAAGAACTCTCTTCATCGGCCGGCCGAGCGGAAGAGAAAGGAGCACTCACAAATCCCCCGCGCTTCCAAGGTATTTTCACGATCCCTCCCTTTATTATCATTGTTTATATCCTTTTGAGGCCCTCGCGTCTCTGGCGATCACAAATCCTCTTAGCACCTCGTGCTTCATCCATGCTCCACACACATTTTACGCTTAATAGGCTTTCTTTTCTTTTAGTTATATTTATTCCTTGAGTGGATTTTCTTTTAGGAATCTACAGGGCAACGGTGCTCTACCGGAGTGGCTGTAAGGGGGTGATGTGACACAACCTTGGACTTAAGCAAGCAAGCACAATTCACAATCAAAACGGACCGATATTTGCGACCACTCACCCGACGCTCACCCAAGTCCCGGGGTAACTTGGCGATGCCAAGTGGAGGATGTGAGGGCTGGGCCCTTGCTGGTAGAGGGTTAGCAAGACCAAGGTTATTCCCCAAGAGTAAGGCAACCCAATTCAATGGAGCCGACGTTGTGTCGAGGGCACGGGTTGCACACTCTCTCCCGCGATGGTCACTCAAAGCAATGGGGCTTGAGGATCGAGCGCTCACTCTCACGGACCAGCGGAGTTTATAAGCTAATATTGAAAGAACAAGTACTAAAGAGAGCTAAGGCTGGAGCACTTACTCGATCGGTTTGAAGAAACCGGTCCCGCTCAGAGACGTGGGCGAGCGGGGAAGCGTGGGTTCCCCACATGCCGCGCCGGAGTAGCTTGACCTGTTTATGATCTTACAACACTACACCCCATGCAAGGAGGGGGGGTCTTGAGGAAGGGAAGCAAAAGATTACAGCCAAACACTACCTCCCACAGGGAGGGGTGGTAAGCCGGCCAGGCGGGGAGGGGAAAAATTGAAATTGAAGTCGAACGGTTGGATGATGCCGGTTCTACCCGCTCTCTGTGACTAAGGATAGATAGTTGAAGTTGTTGACGCTGCAGCCACTCCCGAATTTTTTTGGCGATGAGACCAGCTGGACAGTCTTCGTAGGTGACCCAGGAAGTCATCCAAATATTTTTGAAATTTTGGGAAGTCGGTGCTGATCGGGGCAGAGGCACGAATAGGGATGCAGATCTCTGGTTCTGACTGCAACAGGACCTCAATAGCAGCAAGATGAAATCACTACGGGCGCTCTAGAGCTCTGATTCAGGCATGGTCAGAGTCTTCGGCTTCGTTGTCGAGTCCTCTTCGAGAGGAGACCCATGAAGGCACCAGACTATGTTGGAGTAGACAGGGACAGTCCGAATAGCGCTTGGGTGTCTGTTCAGTCCCAGAGTGGACAGAACAGCGCACTCGGGGGAGAAAGTTGAGAAATCTTAGCTCCGGATGCCGAACGGGATGCTGCTTCTTGGAGATGGAAGGCGACTAGTTGTAGAAGCTCTCGACCAAGTGGCACCTCAATAAGCAGAGGGATGTGGCCGTGGGAACTTCTGGAAGTGGCCTTAGGTTGCTGATCGGATATGTCTTGCGCAGTCGAGGAAGAACGGCTCCCCCGGGCGACCACGAGCTGAGAAAGGGATGGGACCACCGCCGTTGCAAAGAGGACGGAGAGACACTTCCAACGATACCTCTTGGGCCTCCAGGGATGCTAGGATGAAGTCAGGGCCGGCTATACAATCTGCTGGTACTCTGCTGCATGCGACCTAAGAATTGCAGGTGGTGAAAGGTGGTGGGGCAATGGGGTAGAAGGGATGGGAAATGGGGTGAATGGGTGTGGGGGCAACCCCTGGCTGTGAGGGGGTCTGGGAGGGGGTGTTCCAAGGTGTGGGAGGGAGAGAATGGGGTCTAGAAGGTGGTGTTTGTAGTGGGTGAGAGAGGAGCTGCGAATTTGGTTGGAAGGGAGAGAGGGAAAGGGTATTTGAAAATGGGTTTAAGGGTGGGATTAATTTCTGGTCTTGGGGATGGGAAGGGGTGTGTGGGGAAGGTAAAGGGGGGGCTTGGGGAGTGGGAATTCTCCCTTGGGAGATGAGAGGGTGCTTGGGGAAGAGGAGTGGGTGGTTGGTGGTTGGAGGGTGGAGTGGGGAGTGGTGGAATCTCCCTTGGGGCTGGGGTGGAGTTAAGGTGGGGTGGTGGGGAGTTGGGGATGAGTTATTGGAGGGGGGAAGAGAGAGAAAGGTGGTTGGGAGGGGAGGAGAGAGAAAGGGGCGCAGATTTTAGAGAGAGAAAGCAGAGGAGAGAGAAAATGACTTCCTAGAGAGAGAGGTAGAGAGAGGGGGGGATAGGGCTTCTCACCCACTCAATTGGCTTCTCACCAAAAGAAGAAGATTTAAGTTGGACACTAGAAAATTTAAATATTCATTCATTCATTTATTAATTCAAAATGAGGGGAATGGGGTCCTATATATAGGCAACCCACATTTTACAAAAAGACCCTGACATTTGACTCAATGACAAATAACCAAGGAAAGGGGGGGCGCCCATGGGCCTAGCCCAATGAATTGGGCCCAAAACTAATCTAATGAGCTTAATGACACACAAACTTCGGGGAATAAGTAAAAGACCTAGGGACATGACTCAAATAAAATGGAAAATATATCAAATGACTCAAATAGAAAGCACAAAATGGATAATTGGGCCTTTATAGAGAGAGGCCCGAACTCAAATGACACCAGAGTGTGAAGAAGACCCGAGCCAAAGGGAGTCACGAGTGATGCCTCCATCAGGGGGAGTGCGACGGTGGGCTGGCCGGCACTCACGGCGGTGCTAGTTCGCGGAAGAGAGGGAGGGTGCGTAGGGCACCCGTGGGCACACGGGGACAAGGTGGCGATGGTCTGCGGCGAGGGGGGAAAAGTAAGGGATGGGGGGAAAATAAATGGCTTCTAAGGGTAAAAAATATGTCGTAAGGGTTACAAATAGGTCGTAAGGGTGACAAATGCTTCTAAGGGTAACAAATGGGTTCTAAGGGTGACAAATAGCTTCTAAGGGTAACAAATGGGTGTCTAAAAGTGAAAAATAGATGTAGTGGTGACAAATGAAAGAGAGAGAGAGAGAGAGGGGCCATTAACAAATAGAAAAAATGATAGTTCTTGGCACACGTCTCTCCCTCCTGCAGTCCTGCACTCCTGTTGCTGGTAAAGTATTCGTATTTGTTTACTAAAGTCGGTGGAACACCTAAAGTCGGTGGAAGACGAAGGGTCTCTCCCAACTTATGCCAACTACACATGAGTTGAGGTTTTTAAAGACGAAGGATCTCACTACGGCTGGTTTTAATTTTAGATGTCAAATAGTTAAAATGGGATAGTTATTATAATTTCAGGAAGTGTAACAATCTTCCATCTTATCATATTTTTTATATTATATATTATATATTTTATATTTTATAATATATTTTTTAGATAAATATATATTATATGATATATATTATTACGAACTGATATTTTATGAAATGAATATTATAATATCCGTATCCGATCTGATTCAAATTCTAATATTATCCATATCCGAAATAATAAATACGATTTAGAATATTATCCGCTAATTAATACGGATTCAAATTCGAATATTATTCAGCTAAACAATTGATATATTATATTTATTTTTGTTATTTATTACATATACGTATTACGGTTAAACATAAGCTATTCCAAGAGTTTCCGACTGAATCTTATTTAGTCGTAAATAAGTTAGAATTTACATACATATTTCTATTTATTTATGATAATTATTACATAAATATATGTAAATATTAGTCACGAAAATTTTCTTGTCAAAAATAAGTGGGTAATTACCAACGTAATTCCGATGAAATTTTAATTGTCTCAAAGTTGTCTCTTTTTAGAGACAGATTTCCGTCCGAAATAATAGGTCAGAAATTAGTCCGTATTTACCGACGGATTTGCGACAGAATATTTTCCGTTGGAAAGTTATAATAGTTCTGACGTCTTTCCGACAGATATATTGTCGTCGAAAAATTACGTCGATATTTTCCATTTTCTAGCAGTGCAAATGGACGTTAATTCATGAAATAATCCAAGCCAACAATGGCAGAAAAATGAAGGCGCGTCCACCATGGTGGACGCGATTTTTGAAGGTGCGTCGACTCCTACCGGGGTGCGTCGACTTAGAAGAATCGGCGTCCGTTTGAGCAGGCATTGATTCTTTGGGAAGGAAATAGGCGTCCACTAGTTTGACGCTAATTCTGAATAGTCCCGGAAAATTGGAGAAAACCCCACAAAAAATCAGGAAAAATAGGAGAAAATGTGGGAAAGCTGAGGGAAGCTAATTAATCAAGAAAAAAATGAGGAAAACCACTCAAATAAGTAGATTTGAAGGTCAAATTGAGGCATCATAACGTGATAGGAGATGTACTCAAAATGATGTCAATTTTAACGTGTCTACACCCAGTATCCGATTGGCTTTTACAGCATGCTCAACTTTTGGCCTATGCGGCCTACTCCCCCGCTATCCTTTGTCTCTCATAGCGAGCTCCCTCTACTCTCAGCTCACACAGCCCACTTTTCACTATCCTTCGGCTTATACAGCCTACTATCTCAATCTCCTGGGGCTCACATGCCTCGCTATCCTAATAGCTTTACGCCTATATGGCCCGCTATCCCACATATTTTGGCTTAAGCCATTCCCGCCGAAGTCTGCTACCTTGTATTTCAAAAAAAAAATTCTCTAACCTTTCGGCTTAGCCATTTCGGCCAAAGCCCACTATTAGGAATAATTCATCTGCCGCACCATGATTTCCAACATCCCTCGGCTTTATAGCATGCTTCCGATATCCTTCGGCTCTATAGCCTGCTTCCTAGCTTCTTCGACTTTATGGCCTGCTCCCAATATCCTTTGGCTTCATAGCCTGCTTCCAATATCCTTTGGCTTCATAGCCTGCTTCCAATGTCTTTTGGCTTCATAGCTTGCTTCCAATATCCTTCGACTTTATAGCCCGCTTTCCTATACCCTTCGGCTTCATAGCCCGCTTTTCGATATCTTTTGGCTTTATAGCCAGCTTTCCAATACCCTTTGGCTTGATAGCCCAGTTCCCAATACCCTTTATCCTGATGGCCTACCTCCTAATACTCCTTGGCTTTATAGCCTACTTCCCTATATATTTTAGCTTTCACAGCCTGCTTCCCTAACATCCTTCGGATTTTACAGCCTACTTCCCAATATATGTTGGCTTATACATCATGCTTTCCTTCTTGTTTGGTCCCTTGCTTGGGTGCAACCGGATCTAGAGGGGGGGTGAATAGATCCCTTAAAAATATGCCCTCTTAAAAACTCATTTGACAAGATAAGATTTTGGTTTGAAAACACATAGCCAAACACAAGCTGATGCAAATAATGAGCCACTAAAATGGAACTTAAGATAACAAACCATCAGCTTAAGCACACAGCAGAATGCGTTTAAATATCTGAAATCTACTTATGAAGATTTATATTATCATGAGCGCCTACTTGAGTGTGTGTGTGTGTGTGTGTGTGTGAGCCTTTGTTCAAACAACAAGAATGCTGGTAAACGGTGAAGGCTCACAATATGTGCAGTGTTCGGCCATGACAGAAATGCAGAAATGAGACTATAAGACCTTGTGAAGTGGAGGTAGAAGAAATTGAAGCAATCACACAAGGGCACACCACTGCACAATGGATTTTTAAGGTGGTTCGGTTGTAAACTAGTAACCTATTGCCGCCCCTCACCAAATCGGTGAGGCTTCCTGCTGACTAACAGCTTGACAGATGACACACAACTTGATGGGGACGAATCCCACACACATGAGGAGCAAGCTCCTCATGAGGACGAAGTCCTCACGCCACTACAAGAGCAGCACACGGGGACGAACCCCCCCCCCCCCCACACACACACACTCACCAAGAAGGAAAAACACACATGCTACAACTACAGCAAAAATACGGGGACAACTCCCCAAGAACACACGGCCGAGCATAGCCTGTGACACTTCCAGTCTCTTAACCAGAGCACTGGACAACGTTGTAAACACAACACAATACAAGAAGATTTGAAGGTTGAAATAGAAAGCAAAAACACACATCGGAGTTGAAAAGCCAAACGTTGCTTCAGACAAGGTCATGAAGCTATTTCTGCATAACTGGGCTTCTACTCTTCAGCTCTCATTTTCTCCTTCTCACCTCTGGATAGGGACGGACCAGAGATGGGGCCTCACACCTCTCTATTTTCTTCTCATATCTTTCTCATGAAGGGCATGGCTGCTCACTCTTTTTCTTCCTATTCTCTTCTTTCTCTTTTCTCTTCTTGGGGCGAGCTAAAGGATGTTACCTTAATGCATTGCTCGGCCAACCCCTCCAAGGTGGCTATTGCTTCAGATTTATAGAAGAAGGATGCAAGAGATTTCCCACAAAGGGGTTGCAGTTTGATTGGCCAGAGTTAAAATGGAGTTCTTTGAAATGAGCCTCTTCACTTGATTGGTTCAGAGGCAAAAAAATAGTTTTCCCTCCAAGGGGTGATACTGCAGATCATGGTGCATCCGGTTGAGACTTCCCATTGGCTTGGGGTCTCCTAAACAATATTTGTATGGTCATAATAAACAAAGAAGTTCTTTGACCAAATACCTTTTTCCCTGGTGGCCTATGATTGGTCTGGCATCTAGCAGAGCAGAGGTATAGGCTTTTCAGTTCTGATCTTCTACTAGGTTCCTCCATAGACGGTAAATTGATTGGCTCAAGGGAAAATGGTAGGGTGTCCTGAAAACTGACATTAGCCAAATCTGTTTACTGACAAAAAGCTTCTCTCAAAAGGTTGTACTGAAGCCTTAACATGGAGAGGGAAAGTTCACAATCCTAGGAACCTTTCCCAGACCTCAAAAGGAGTGTTTTTGGAGGCTTACGTCTACACTTTTTATCCTCTAGATGGACTTCAGAAACAGTGTAGGTTTGACAGAATATTACTTGAAAAACTTCTGGAAAGCACTCCTGCATCGACCTGCTATTGAGGTGAGGTTGACGCATCTGTTTCCAGATACGTTGAAGACGTCTTCTGTGAAGCAACATGAGGTCAACCTCATTATTGACACCCATTTTTAGCCTACAAGTCGAATTGTTCTCTTATTCACCTTCCATGATGCCCCGAATTATCCATTGTTGTGGAACTTTCTTCATCTTATTCCGAGCCCATTTCTTGATCATTTCCCTAGCCCTCTAAGCTTGGAAGCCATTTTCTACAAGTTCTGGACCATTCTCCATGGTTTCCTCAAGTTTCGGGACCATTCCTATCCTCCCGATTGGCCGGAGCACGTTCGCCAGCAGGTGGCTTTTGGCGGCCATCTGGCTGACCACCAAAAGCATTTGACAGCCTCCACTGCGCCGCCAAATGACTCTGGTTTGGTGGCCATCCAGATGGCCGCCATATGGTTTGGCAGTCCCAATAAGACCGCCAAACACTTATTTTCTCCGAAGTCACCATGTTCGCCAACGCAACTGTGGCATGCTTATCCCATGGTTTAGTTGTGGTCTTCCCTTGACCGTCATACTCTAGTTACGGTCTTGCGACTGATCGCTACTTCAGAAAAGAGCCCAGAACCTTCTACACTCTGATTTCTTCGCCTGAGGACTCTCCGGGAGCCTCATCTTTCACCGATTTCGAGGGAGATAATCCTCTACCTCGGTTTCCTTTGATTTGGGACTCTTTCCCCCACTATTATCTCAAGTTTGATCACATATATCTTCTATTTTGGATGTTTATCCTCGAACTTAAACCCATGGGTTCCTGCACTCCTATATAAATTGCCTAGTTCGCAGGTCGCGAAGGGGGGCTCTTCTTTGGTTCGGGGCGAAGCCATGTTGCATCATCTACCTTCTCCTTTGACCCTGGCCTGAAGAGGGAAGTATAATCTTCAATTTCCACGCTCAAGGGCTTCTTTTTATCGATTCTTCTCTTAGTTATTCATCCCTCAATTTCACAAATCATCACAGTTGCACTATTTTACACTTTTTACACTTTTCTCCATATTGCATGCACGTTTCCCGCAGTTGTGCTGCGTGATTTTTCCATATCTTTGCTCTATTCTCATCACAACATACACACCTATCTTTTGCACCCTTCCACAAGGGTTGAAAACCTCCCCCCAGTGCATTCTCCCTCAATTTCTAACCCTATTTTACCACTGCGGGATTTGATATTACACTTTCATATTCTAATGTGTTTTTATCCTTGTGTTGCCTTTGTTTTGCAGGAGAGCATGCATAGGACGTGAGGCCCTCTTCTTCTAGCCGGCTAGAAGACGAGGAGGTGTCATCCCACAACGTTTCCCGCATTCCCGTTATCACGCGCGATCAAGTCTTCATCTTTCCAAGGTACACGGCGCCGTTGCACTCTTTTCTCCATCCCTTTGGCGTTGCTGCAACCTTGGTGGTGATCATGGTCAGTCTTCATATTATCATCGCCCCTTTTCGTTCATCATATTCCTTTGTTCATACTTTCATGCTAATATGCATATGTTTATTAGTTTGGGGGCGGGGGTAGATAAAACCATCCACAACCCTTATTTTTTAGCGATCACAATGGGACACCTAGTGCCCATCATGTTATTCATGTTCTCTTGTGAGTTTGGTGTGTATGTGGTCATGTTTAGGTAGTCTTGTCTCCATTTTCCATAGTTTTGGCAAGTTTTTAGGTTCTGGGGTCATATGGCGGTCTCTAGGAGACCTCTACTTTCATAAAACTGCCTCCAAGAGACCTCTACTTTCATAAAACTGCCTCCAAGAGACCTCTACCATTTGACGGTCTTCCAGGAGACCGCAACTTCGTAGAAACGGTCATCTTAGGACCTCCATTTGATTTCTTGCAGGTCTGCGCATAGGCTCACGGGGGCGTCTTTATTGGATGATTTAATTGAGCTCCCGGGGTCGAATCACTCTGGTTTTGGGCCCATTTTGTAGCCTTTGTATTGTCTTTCATTCCATATATCATATGCATTATTTGGGTCATGTTTGCATAATTTAATTGTGTCTTCAATTTTGAGTTTTCTACATAAAGTCTACAGGCAGGCCAGGGATAGACTCATAGGTACGTCTTTGGTTGATGATTTAGTTGGGTTCCCGTTGTTTGATTGCTTGCTTCTTACTTCCATCTTGTTCCCCTTTGTATTATCTTTATTTTCATATTTTATTTGTATTATTTGGGTCACGTTTGCATTGTTAAATATTGTCTCCATTTTCAGGTTTTGTACATAAAATCTGCATGCAGGTCTAGGGGCAGACTCACAGGTACGCTTTGCATTCATGATTTAATTGCCTTCCAGGTTCGGAATGTGCTTGTTTCTTGTCTTGTCTTGTTGTCCTTAGTATTATCTTTATTTTCATATATTGTTTGCATCCATATCATTATGTTTGCATAGGTAAATGTTGCCTTGATTATCTAGTTTTAGGTTAGAAATTGCATGCACTCCGGTGCACATAGGGTCATGCATTGCATATCATAGTTGCATTCCCCCTTGGTAAGTGATCCTCTCGCCTCCATATTCCTTGGAGTCGACTAGGTGATCTTATCCGGGACCTCTATAAGTCCCCGTGAGTTGTGGATTTTCACACGGACGCCGGGCCGGTTGTACATTTCCACCCCTTGGACTTATATTTGCATCCATGTGAGAGAGTTAACCTTAGTCAACTAAAAGTTTGGACCTTATTCCCATAGGATTCCTATCATGAGGGAATTATTCTTAATTCAAATTATTAAAAGGTCCATTAAAACTTCTAAAATAGTTCCCATCATATTAAATTATTTGATTTGGGTGAAAACTCTCACATTGCATTGTTTGTGTTGTTTTGGCTTGTCCAAGCCCATTTGTGATATTGTATTGTATTCCCTCATCATCCACATATTCTTTTGTTGTTAGGCCCATTTCGGTTAGCCCATTTTGTGTGTCCATTGCTTAGTCCCATTGTCCTAGGTCTATTTCCCCTTGGTCTTGCATTAGTCTTAGTGAGTCCCCTTCATGCCCTTGCTTCCCCGATTGTATTCCCATTGATATCCTTGTAAAAAGTCTCCCCCTCATCGAGCATCATCATCCCATGTATCCTTCTCCTTCCCAGTCTTATTCCTATTCCCGCGTGGAATCTTCTTCCCACGCGGATCCATCTTCCTGTGGTCCCTCTGACCCATCTGAAGAACATGCTAACCTTATGGCCCATCTTTCGAGCCTTGTTCGCCAAATGGACCCTCTCCAGGCCCAACGACTCATTGCAAATTGATAAGTGTGTATTTTCTCATCTTAATTCATGTTATTTATATTATTTATGGGCTTTAATAATAATAAATATGCACTTATCACACTTACTTTTAATTTATAGTAAAATAATTAATTTTCTGTAATTAAATGATTTTAATAAAGATATTTCCTTATTTAACAAGCATTCAAAATAATAAAAATAATAAAATATAATGTACATTGAAATGGGCCAAAAAGCCCAAGGATTTGTTCAATAAGAATAAAAAATAAAAAAATAAATAAAATAAATTTATTTGATATTTTTTAAGACCTTAATAAGCTATATACATAATATATACATACATATATATATATCTATATAGATATTATGAAAAATAATAATAATTTTGGACTTGATCAAAAATAAAATAAAAATAATAATAATAATAACAGTTATTAGATAATTTTTAGGATTTTTGTTATAGCAATATATATATTACAATTAATATATGTGTGTATGTGCAGAAAGGCGGTGGAATGTGCCCACGCGGTAGACAAGAAGGTGGCCGGTGTAGTGCGCCCATGCGCAGGGCACACGGGCGGCTCACCGCGGCAGAAGCATGGGCGGCGCACCGCGTTGACGCGGGCGGCGGACGCGGAGAAAGAGGGAGGGGCGGCGGCCGGCGCACGGGCGGCGCACGCGACTGTAGGAGAGAGAAAGAGAAGGAAAAAGGGCTAGAAAAAAATGAAACAAATTACAGAAAAATCAGAAAAAAATAGCCAAGTGTGCAACACATGTTGGCACACAATTTAGAGTCAACAAATGCAGTAATTGGTTATTCACATTGACAAAGTGTTCATATGGAATAGGGTTGTTGTTTGAACACCCTATAAAAGGGGGGGGGGCTTTCATTGTAATGGGGATTGTTAGGAGATTAGGAAGAGAGGATAGCTAGGAGTAATAAGCTATGGATTGATCAAGTTTGTAAGTGTTCTTCAAGTTTTTACTTTGTGACTTTGGTAGGGATAGATTTTGAAAGCTTTTGTATTCACGTTTTGATGTTTGTGTTAAGTTTGTATTGAAGGATTTCATTGTGCTCTTAGCCATTTCGGCTCATCATAATCAATTTACAAGCTTGTGTGATCTTTATTTCAATTTATTGTCTTCTACAAAGTTGTTCATCTGTAAGTGTTCTTCAACTTCTCTTTTCATCATTTCCTTTAATTACTTCTAGTTTAAAAGTTAGTCTTTGTGTTTTTAAGTGTTGTCATGTTCATGTACTGTTCATCCGAACTGATAGTCTCCACCAATTTACCATTTTGAAGCCTTTACAATCATAATTTTACTCTGAGTTCTTCATTAACGTTGTTACTCTCTTATAGATCTAACTTTGGTTCTCCTTCCACTTCTTTAAATTCTTCTTAATTTGAGCTCTAGAATTAATTCTTTACTGTTCTGTTTTTTCTGTCAGTTACTATTCACCAGCATCAATAGATCTTGATTTTTCAAGTTTTCATTATCTTCCTTTCGTTTTCTGTTTCTGTGTTCTTCATAAAACTTCTTCATCTTTTAAGTTTCTACAACTTTCATGTATTCCATTTTTTCTAAATCCATTTAGATTTTAAGTTATTCTATTTCTTCCAACCCCTATTTTCAATGAAATTCTGTTATGTTTTCAACTTAGTGTTTCAAACTTGTTCTATCCAACCTATTTCTTCATAAGTGTTTCACTCACACCCAAAGTGGTGGTCTTCTTCAAATCATCTCACGGCGTCGACTTCCAAGGCGGAGTGATCTTCATCAAAGGCTCAGCGAGGAAACGACGGCATTCTTCAATTCATTGGCTAAATATTTCTTTAACTTATCTCTTGTTCTTTCAAATTACAATTTCATTTCCGTTAGTTGTAATCGCACTTAAATCAAATAAAAGCAATTGGTTTTCCAAAACATAAGGGTATTTTCCAACTTACATTCAAATTTCCTCCCCGTGAGATTGACCCGTTCTTACCACTTTACTCGTATTTTCAAAATCATCTAAGTGAGTGAGTGCGGTTGTATAAATTTTGAAATTTGTGTGGCACGGCATTTTTAAACGACGACTGTCGAGCGCATCAAATTTTTTGGCGCCGTTGCCGGAGATGGAATTTTTGCATGTTGGGATATTCTTGTGTTTGATGTGTATATCTGTATATTGATTTTGCTATTTTTATTTTGCAGGAAAAAGAAAATAAATCAAAAAAATCAAGGAAAGAGGAAACTCATACCTGAAGCTAAAGGGCAGAAACATAGGAACATGTTCTGTTTTTCCACTTTCTGAAAAATCTTTAACAAAAATCTACAAAATTCTTGAAAACTCTATAAAAATAAAAAAACATCAAAACAAAAGAAATTCTTGTGCTGGCTAGATAGGTTCATTAAATAAAAAAAATACTTGCACCAAAATACAAAAAAAATTGCATTCCAAGAATAGAAACCAAACACAACATGTTCTAGGTCATGCATCATTTAGCATAGAATTTTTCTTTGTTTAATTCCTGTCATTGCATTTGGAAGATTGCGAGGAGCAAGGTACGTTCTACTTATCCGATTATGGCATGCATATTGCATAAGAATCCCTTGTTTGAAATTATGGTGAGCATTTCATTTCAAAATATTCTAAGGGCACTACCTTTAAATAACATAAGGTGGGGATTTCATCACCCTTCCTTAGCCCACAAACCACATTTCCCTTGCATCTTTGCATGACCTACGCCTTAAATAAAAGTCAGTAAATATTGGCCCTAGGATCACACTGTGATTTTAGTACGATTTGAGTTTACCCTCTTGTGAAAATCGGTGCCTAAGGCAAGACGGTCGGACCGCAAACGCCTTAAGCGGGCTAGTGGTTTGACATAATTAGGTCCCTACGAAAGTAGGGGGAGCCTCCCACTACCCACCCCTTACCTGGCCGGTGGAAATATTGAGGGTGAACTTCAGTTGCACTTTAGTTACTTTGTGAAACCCTATTTGTAGGTCTGAGTCGCATCTAGGTCATTAGATAATTTGTGTTAATTTGTTTGTGTTTGCATAAAAAAAATTTCAAAAAAATAAAATAACAAACCCGCGCATATGCTGAAGCACTTTATTCCTTCTACTTACAATCCCTCAACATGTATTCAACTCCCTGACATTCTTGTTGATCAATATGAAATTCGCCCTAGTCTCATCCAGATGCTCCCATCTTTTTATGGGAATCCCAATAAAAATCCTTATAGGCATCTAGATAATTTTCTAGAAGTTTGCTCCCTGATAAAAATTCAGAATTTTAATGATGATGCCCTTAAGTTAATCTTATTTCCATTCTCATTGAAAGATAAAGTAAAATGTTGGTTAAGGAGTTTTGGAAAGATTATCAGGACTTGGGAAGATATGCAGTTAGAATTTTTGAAAAAAATTTACCCCATAGTCCGGACCAACATGATGAGAAATGCGATTATAGGATTTACTCAACGTCCAGGAGAGCAAATTCATGAATCTTGGGAGAGATTGAAAGATCCAATAAGTCAATGTCCACACCATGGGTTGCCCAAATGGCAAATTATATTTGCATTTTATGAGGGGTTATCCGATTATGATAAACAAATGGTGGACATATATTGTGGAGGGGTATTTTTGAGCAAAGGTGAAGATGAGGCGTATGATTTGTTTAAAATTTTGAGTGAAAATTCGATAAACCGTGCCTCCATCTCATCTCATCAACAATCCGTAGGACATGTCAAACAGGCTGAAAACCCAATCCACACTTTCACGAAAGCTTGTGAATTCTGTGTCAGTCTCACTCACCATGTGAGTGAATGTCCTACTATAGCCCGACTCTCTCCAGTCATCTGAGCACAGGTCCAAAATGGCCTAGGATTCTCTCCACGCCAGTGTGATACCCTTTCCGATAATTCTACGTCTGGCTGGAGCAATCACCTAAATTTTGTTGTGTAGTGGACAGCGGATCTAGAGGGGAGGGGTGAATAGATCAGCCCCACTTTTCGTAATGCGGCCCTCTAAACAGCTAGTTAAAATGAATTGCAGCAGAATAGAAACTAGCTTCCAAGAATGCTATGATTCACTTAGCAAGATAAGCAAGATATATAATAATTCGATCCTAAGCATGCATCTAGAACTAATCAATCACACAAGCAAACCACACTAGACAGGATTTTTAAGGTGGTTCGGACTGAATCCTCAGCCCTACGTCCACCCCTCACCAAAACCCGGTGAGGCTTCACTTGTGCAGCGCACCAACCCGTAAATCGGAAACCACCGATTACCTTCCTACTAACCAACGGTAGGGACGTCAACACCGCAGATCGGAAACACCTCCGATTGCCTTCCTACTAACCAACGGTAGGGACGAATCACAACTTCAATGTTTAATCAATATTGAAAGGAAAACAAATGTGAATGAACTAAGACAAGAAATTGAGTTATGAGTAGAAATGAATTGGCCCTTGTATGAAATGTTGATCAGCAACAAGGATCCTCTTGGCTTCAACTCAATCTTCTTGATTCACCCTTGATTGGATGAATGTTCTTCACGGAGTACTGTTCACGTGAACAGTACCTCTTCCTTCAATTCTTCTCTCTTGATCTTCTCTTTGAACTTGAATGAGGTTGAAAGAACTTGAATGGATGAAGATGATCTCCCTTGAGAGTGAGCTTCAATGGATCCCCTTGAGAAGATGAAGAGGATGGATGAAGAACTTCCTCCCGAAACACTGTTCACGGAGGTGCTACAGTAGCTCGAAAATGGGCTCCCTTGAAGGCTTGAAGCATTAGGGTTTTCATCCCCTCATGTGTTGGTTTTATAGACCTTGAATGGTCTATAGACAAGCCTCAGACCAGATCCACAATTTGTGGGTGATTAGGTGACATTTGGATTAAAGAAATCAAGGTTGAATGGCCCTTTTCGAAGTTGGAAACAAAGTCAAAAATGAAGGCTCGGGGCTGGCGGTCGACCGGAATTCATGGGCCGGTCGACCGGAACCTGCTGCAGCCAGAACGTTTCGGCTCTGGCAAAACCGGTCGACCGGACGCCTGGGGGCGGTCGACCGAAACCTGTAAAAATGTCAACATTTCAGTTCTGGGAAAACCGGTCGACCGGACGCCTGGGGGCGGTCGACCGAAATCTGTAATTCTTGGAGGTTTCGTTTCTGGAAGAACCGGTCGACCGGAAAGGCAGGGGCGGTCGACCGAAACCTGTAAAACGTGGAATTCTTAGGCTCTGGAAAATCTGGTCGACCGGCCAAGGTGTGTAGGTCGACCGGAAATACCTATACCTGCAAAAATGAAGTGTTAGACCAATGAAACATGTTTATAAGTCAAGATATTCATGTCCTCATCAATTTCATGTATTTTGGGATTGAAATCAACATAGAATATGCTTTGAGCATTTCTAAATTTTGTTCCGGGGGCTCCGCCCCCGGAAACCCCCGCAAGGGGCGCTGCCCCCTTGACCCCCGCGACCTGACCGGGTAGGTCGATCCCCGCGACCTGACCGCGCAGGTCGATCCGCGTGCGAGGGCGCAACATTGAGCTTTCATGTGCATATCTGTCATAAACACAACAGAACATATGTCAGTCATATAAGAGTGAAAAGCAACAATGACAAATAGTGTTTAGCCATTATCAAAACCAAGAATATCACAGAACACATATAACCATAGAATGATGTCGAATGACCCAAGTGACCATGTGAAACTCAAATAACCATAGGGGCACAACAAATTTTCCTTGGATGGACCAAACAATCCAAACCCATTTGTCTACACTTTCACCCCAAGAAGGCCACGGGCGGCCCCTGTGTCCTCAACTTCAGCTCAACTCATCTCACCCAGATTTCGGATTCAACATTGATACTAGGGGTGATTCACCGGGCCATTGCTTTGAACCTCAAATCATGTACTCTCAGTCTACTTATCATGACCCTCCTTCACTATTCAACCAACCCCCTCAATATGTGAATGATGATGATGATGATCTTCTGCCTGTCATTTTAGCTCAAGATATCACTATTGAGAGTGAGGGGGAGTGCGCATGTAATATCATGATGAAGGAAGGAAAGGAAGAAGGGGGTGACTTCAATGATAATGATGATCATATCACCCCATTCTATGAATGTTTTGAGATTGAGAATACTACAGTAAAGGATAATGGCCCAAACAACTCAATTGATGACATAAATAAAGAGGAGGATTACTTTGTAAGTAATAATATTGTTGATTTAATGGAACAAAATTTTGAATATCCTCCTCCCCTGGAAGAACATGATGAAGGGGCCTTATTAGAAAAGTTTACATTTCATCTACTGACCCCATTTTTGGAAAATTTGATTGATAATATTCAGTTGAGTGAGGAGTGTGATGAGGGGCACGTCGTAGAGAGATTCACATTTGATCTGACCTATGATGAAAGGGCCGGGTTGGAATCATTTACATTTCCTCTATCCACCCCATTTGTGGGCAATTTGGGTAATAATCCTCAGATGAGTGATGAGTGTGATGAAGGGGTTTCATTAGAACATTTCCTATTTGATCTAACCCCTGAAGCCTATCTAATGAAGTGTGAATCTGTGGATGAGTTAGAAACTAGGCTCGTGCTTTCTTCTACTTTGATTCCCCTGCCAGTTGAGCCTCTCCAAATTGACATTCTAGGACCTGAGGGGGATGTGCCAACCACATTCACCTTTGATTTGACTTCCTCTCAGGAAGACAAGTTGATCAATGCCCTTAAAGCTCATGAGGCTGTTACTGAGAGGAAAGTGGCTGAGGATGATAATCTTATTCCTAAGCTACCAAGTCTTGAACAAGTTACCATAGAGGAAGTCGTTTCTAAGGGGTTCATCAAGAGGGACGATACAGGTAAAAGGGACAAATGGGTTGATGTTATGCAAAGGTTCCACCTCAATCTTGACAGATTATTGGCCATTGACCTTTTCATGATCTCGAAAGATGAAAATTGGCTCTCACAAATGGTCAAAGTTCAAATCAATAGTGTGCGAACCCAACATATTTCTGGCCCCAATCCAAACATACTTACTCTTGTCTTCCAATGGTATGCGGGCTGGAATTTGAAAGAGGATAAGATCACATGGTGGCTCATTCTGAATGCCACCCGTTGGTTAATGAACTGTAATGCGTCGGGCTGACGACGTTAAATTTAGCGCTTCTTGGGAGGCAACCCAACGTTTTAAGTGATTTATGTGTGCTAATAAATAGCTTCTTGGGAGGCAACCCAAGCTTTTCTTGTGTGTTTGTATTTTTATTTGGCAGGTTTGAATAAATGATAAGTTGGGGGGAGAAGAAATACTTGCTTCCTCTCATGCTCAGATTTTCAAAGTCAACACCTCTGCCAAGCCGTCACAAGTCAACCCATTAAAGTTCACTTCCGTCAGGTTGTATCGTTCCTTCACACATTTTATGTCTATATTGTTCTTTATTCTCTATTGTTCATGCCATTGAGGATAATGTCATTTAAGTTGGGGGCACGGAATTCATGCCATTGCACATGTTACAACCTCATATACAACCTCATTTAGCTATGAAATTTTTTTTTGACAATTGGAAAACCAAATAAAACCCATTTTGAGTTTCATGATTCATGCTTATATTGCACGAAATTCTGGAATAGAAAATACTAGGGAAAAGGATGATGGATAATTTATTTACTCTAGCCATGTAAAATTGATTTAAGAATCTTTTTAAAGTTCATGTGCACTTTAGAAAAATGAAAATCACTTTGCACGCTAATGAAACAAGTAAGACAAGTCTTCTGCTATTTTGGGTATGTTGTCTGATATTCTGCACTTCTTGAAGAAGAGATCTTTTATAAGCTTTCTGCCAAGTTATCAAAATTAGTGCAAAAGCACAATTGAAAAATTTCGAGAAAAACACCATGAAAAATGCTCCGATTTTGAGTAACCGGGCCTACTTCACCTAAGAGGTGTTGAGGTTCGCGTCAAAAGGAAAAGGAACTTTGATCTGTGTAATCGGGCCTACTTCACTTGAGACGTGTTGAGGTTCACGTAAAACAGTGAAGGGTAGTGCGGCATCATGTGTGTATAGAAAAAAAATAAGAAGAAAAGAATACAAAAGATCCCAAAAGGGACATAGCAATAAGGCAGATAAACAACTATTATGCTTAACGCTCTGGTGAAGAAGTGCAGAGTTGAAAGACACTTGCTTGCAATAGCAAATGGGGGACGCAATTGTCTTCACTGTAGACTTAGCATTTCACGTGCACAAGTGCTACTGAATTTTCTTTAGAATTCTTAATCATGTACCTATTTCCTACATAAGGCTAGTCTGTGGTAATTATTCCAGATTCCTAAACTTTAGTCGATTCTATGAACGATGATCTGGAAATGAGGCATGAACTTTGTAAACTCTTGTTAGTCTTTACATTTTGAGATTATTTGCATTGTTAAGGGACTAGCAATGAGTAAGTTGGGGGGTGTGATAAGTGTGTATTTTCCCATCTTAATTCATGTTATTTATATTATTTATGGGATTTAATAATAATAAATATGCACTTATCACACTTACTTTTAATTTATAGTAAAATAATTAATTTTCTGTAATTAAATGATTTTAATAAAGATATTTCCTTATTTAACAAGCATTCAAAATAATAAAAATAAGAAAAACAAGAAAATATAATGTACGTTGAAATGGGCCAAAAAGCCCAAGGATTTGTTCAATAAGAATAAAAAATAAATAAAATAAATAAAATAAATTTATTTGATATTTTTTAAGGCCTTAATAAGCTATATACGTAATATATACATACATATATATATATCTATATAGATATTATGAAAATAAAAAAATAATAATTTTGGACTTGATCAAAACTAAAATAAAAATAATAATAATAACAGTTATTAGATATTTTTTAGGGTTTTTCTTATAGCAATATATATATTACAATTAATATATGTGTGTATGTACAGAAAGGCGGTGCAATGTGCCCGCGCGGTAGACAAGAAGGCGGCCGGTGCAATGAGCCCATGCGCAGGGCACACGGGCGGCTCACCGCGACAGAAGTGTGGGCGGCGCACCGCGTTGACGCGGGCGGCACACGCGGAGAAAGAGGGAGAGGGGCGGCGGCCGGTGCACGGGCGGCGCATGCGGCTGGAGGAGAGAGAAAGAGAGAGAAAGAGAAGGAAAAAGGGCTAGAAAAAAATGAAACAAATTACAAAAAAATCAGAAAAAAATAGTCAAGTGTGCAACACATGTTGGCACACAATTTGCAGTCAACAAATGTAGTAATTGGTTGTTCACATTGGCAAAGTGTTCATATGGAATAGGGCTGTTGTTTGAACACCCTATAAAAGGGGGGGCTTTCATTATAATGGGGATTGTTAGGAGATTAGGAAGAGAGGATAGCTAAGAGTAGTAAGCTATGGATTGATCAAGTTTGTAAGTGTTCTTCAAGTTTTTACTTTGTGACTTTGGTAGGGATAGATTTTGAAAGCTTTTGTATTCACGTTTTGAAGTTTGTGTTAAGTTTGTATTGAAGGATTTCATTGTACTCTTAGCCATTTAGGCTCTTTATAATCAATTTACAAGCTTGTGTGATCTTTATTTCAATTTATTATCTTCTACAAAGTTATCCATCTGTACGTGTTCTTCAACTTCTCTTTTCATCATTTCCTTTAATTCCTTCTAGTTTAAAAGTTATTCTTTGTGTTTTTAAGTATTGTCCTGTTCATGTACTGTTCATCCGAAGTGATAGTCTCCACCAATTTGCCATTTTGAAGTCTTTACAATCATAATTTTACTCTGAATTTTTCATGAACATTGTTACTATCTTATAGATCTAACTTTTGTTCTTCTTACACTTCTTCAAATTCTTCTTATTTTGAGCTCTAGAATTAATTCTTTAATGTTCTATTTTTCTGTCAGTTACTGTTCACCAGCAACAATAGATCTTACTTTTTCAAGTTTTTCATTGTCTTACTTTCGTTTTATGTTTATGTGTTCTTCATAAAACTTCTTCATCTTTTAATTCTCTACAACGTTCATGTATTCCATTTTTTCTAATTCTATTTATATTTTAAGTTATTCTATTTCTTCCAACCCCTATTTTCAATAAAATTCTGTTATGTTTTCAACTTAGTGTTTCAAACTTGTTCTATCCAACCTATTTCTTCATAAGTGTTTCAATCACACCCAAAGCGGTGGTCTTCTTCAAATCATCTCACAGCGTCGACTTCCAAGGCGGAGCAATCTTCATCAAAGGCTCGGCGAGGAAACGACGGCATTCTTCAATTCATTGGCTAAATATTTCTTTAACTTATCTCTTGTTCTTTCAAATTACAATTTCATTTCCGTTAGTTGTAATCGCACTCAAATCAAACAAAAGCAATTGGTTTTCCAAAACATAAGGGTACTTTCCAACTTACATTCAAATTTCCTCCCCGTGGGATCGACCCGTTCTTACCACTTTACTCGTATTTTCAAATTCATCTAAGTGAGTGAGTGCGGTTGTATAAATTTTGAAATTTGTGTGGCACGACATTTTTAAACGACGACTGTCGAGCGCATCACAAATCATCTTAATGGGCCTTCTTCTCATAATGGGCCTTCTTACCTTCATGGGCCTCCTTCCTCTCCTTATGCTGGCTCGATTTCTAATGGCCAATTTCATCCTAACGGGCCTCCTCCTTCGGCCCATGTTGCAGCTCACCCAATGGGTCATCATGTTAATACTCTTTCCAAGCCCATGCATCCTTCCACTCCTCGAATGGGCTTTCCTTCTTCTTCTGGGTCCGGATCCTTTTATCCGACCCAATACCCTACTCCTGGTCCAAATTCACAACCTCTTCTTCAAGCTGACCCACATTTTTCTCGATCTCTCCCTACCCCGGAGATGATCTCTCAAACCCAACGCCAGCTTGATGAACTCCAACACCGAATCAATCTCAAATCCTCCTTCAGTGTTCCATTTGCTTTTCAGGATCTTCGGCTCCCGCCATCTTCACAAATTCCCGCATATCGCCGCTATGGTGGAGTTGGTGATCCCTTTGTGCACTTGAAGGAGTTCATTTATGAGTCGACCCAATTTCGACCTGACCAACGTTTGATGGCTTATTTATTTGGTCTGTCATTGGAAGGCCCAGCTCGGGATTGGTTCCTTTCTCTGCCGCAAGAGCAAGTTGTGAATTTCCAAGCTGTCCAAGACAAGTTCATTAAACAGTATTAGGACCAGGTTGGGCCCAAGTATTCTATGGTGGATCTGGCCCATGAGAAGATGAAGCCCGATGAAGATTCCTCTACCTTTGCCGACCGCTAGCGCCGTCTCGCCGCGTAAGTCTCAGGGCACATTCCGGAGGGAGAGCAAATCAAGATACTTATTTCTAATGCAACATCAGAATATCAGTTTATCTTAGCCCTCAACGACATTACCTCCGGCAGCAACTTTACAGTCGAGCCCGCTTCATTCGCAAACAACTCCACGATCCCCTTGACACCGGGTCTTCTCCGCCTTCTACATCTCCATACACCTTGCCATCTACATCTACCTCCACATATCAACCTTCACCCTCCACGAGTCAACCATCCACTTACATCGCACCCTTCATGAGTCAGCCTTGCACCTCCACATATCAACCCACCATGAGTCAACCCTCAGCATATCAACCTTCCATGAGTCAGCCTTCCGCCTCCTCATACCCACATCCACCTCCACCCCCGGTCAAGGGAACACCACATCCCGAGCAAGTGGATGCCATCTACATACCCCCTCCTCCTACTCACCATGCGTTATTGCCTTCGTCTTCCACTAGCCATGTGACTTTGCCCACGCAACCCCCACTTCCATCTCCACAACCTACCCCTCGGCATCCGCCTTGCCCGAAGCGGGCTCCTTGTTCTCCGTTGCCAAAGTATTTTATAGATATTCTTAGGGCTTTTATGACCACCCACTCATTGCAGCCCCCTCCGGTTATGCCTTGTCGACCCACGGTGGGGAATATGCTTCAATTTTGTGATTATCATCGTCAGTTGGGGCATTTGGTCGAGGATTGCCCCGAGTTCCGGGAGTTTGTTCATGACCTGGAAGACAAGAAGAGCATAGATTGGTCCGCCATTCCTAAGGTTGTTCTACATCTTCGCAGCGAGCAGTAGCAGCAGGCTCCGCCCAGGCAGCCGTCTCTAATTCAAGACTAGGGGCACCCATGTGGTTCTTTGTCTAGCAATGCACCCGCTCCGTTACCTGTTCCTCTACCTATTCCATCACCTTCGCTATCTCTTATCCCGTCTCCATCACCTCCACAAACCCAAGTCCCTGCTCAGGCTAGTGCCTCCACTTCTCCCATTCCCGCAACCGCTTCTATTCCCGACGCCGCCCGGTGCGTCGTGCCGATACGTCGATGGTGGGCGTCGCGATCCTCCTCTCCATCTTCTCCACCATTGATGCAACCTCCAATACCCCCATTGCCTACACCATCTCCACCATCTCCATTACCTAACCCGTCTCCACCATTGCCTTCACTGCCTTCTCTCCCAAAAACCCAAATTTCATCATCTCCACCATCTTTGCCACCTTTGCCATCTCCTTCACCATCCTTGCCTGAGCCTGAGCAGGCTATACCACCACCTACATCTACTCCTTTACCCCCGCCTACGCCTGAGCTTATCATTACCACCTCGCCTTTTCCATATTCATCCTCACCTTTGCCCTCACCTTTGCCATCACTAAAACCCCTCATTGAAACCTCCACGCCTATTCCTTCCACTTCTCCATCCATTTCACCCCACGGAGCGGGTGTGCACTGCCTTTGGTGCCCCTTGGGTCTGGTCCCCAGGGAGACGATGAGTCAAGTCAGGACGAGGCTATGTCGATTCTACACTTCAAGCTTCATGACAGTATCTGTCAGATACCGATCCATGTCTTGATCACTTGCTATTTTGGGGATGATGAGCGTACACTTCCCATGACAGTTGTCAAGAAGTGTTCTCTTGCACTAATGCCAGTTTCATCTCAAGCATGGCCGGTGGCAATCTCATTGCTCGCCGGGGAGTTCACCATTAATGCTATTTTCACTTCTCGCTCCAGTGCTGTTCAGTTTACTGGTCAGGAAGGGTTCTCTACCCGTATTGTGCTCACTCATACGGCCACCAAGGGTTTGATGCATTCTTTATTCAAGGGGAAATTGGCCGTATCTTCTGCACTTTCTAAGGACATTCTGCACAATCTCCCTCGGTTCATCAAGTCGGCCACGTCAACGCCTTGCGTTACTCTCCCTCTATCTCAGCCTATTCTTCTATCAAGGTAGTTGTGCTTCAAGACTGAGTGCCGAGTGGAGTTGCCGAACCTTATGCTCTTTGTGCCGAGGGACAAAACCCCATGGTTTTCTAATATTTATCACTCTGTGGAGTTACCTATTCAAGAATGTCCATCTGTTGTTAGCACCGGGTGTCTAGGGGCAACTACCCCGATGAAGCTACATGTTTATAACCGGGCCAGGCCGTCTTCTAGATAGGCTCGCTATTTGAGAAGACATTGCAGATCAAGAAGCCCGAAGGTCCGAATCTGCGCCAGGTAGATCCATTACAAGCCAGTCTTTACCAAGAAGAGGCGGCGGCGCAAGTTCAAGGGCCATCAATTATGCATTCAGGGGTCCACCTCTTCCTCCCCTTCTTTTCATTCATCTTTCCTTCTACTCAATTCCCACCCTTGGGTGGTGTACCTTCCTCCTTCTGATCCAAGTGCCATCATTTTCTCCTCTTTTTTCGGGTCCGTGAGTCTCCATCGCTCTTCTTCCCATCCAGATCTTCTGGAGTTTCCCTCCTCTCACAATTCTAGGCCTCGGCCTATGTCATTCTTTCATCCCGATTTCGGGACATCACCTGATTCTTCTCCCCCATGACTTCCGGGTGTTGCCTCTGCTTCTTCTCCGACCCTGTCGAATGACTACCATTATATCTCTCTCTGACCCTATCGGATGATTACCATTCTCCTTCTCTGACCACGTCGAATGATCATTCTTCTTCCTCACCTTTACAGCAATCTTCTCGTTGTTTTTCTATTCTTTCCTCATCACCCTTTCGGGGTTCTTGCCCTTTTTCTTGCTATTTTTGATGCTTTAGTCCGCCTTGATCTTAGCTGATCTCTGGTTATTCTGTATATGATTTCTTGTTATCAGGGTCTCTGTGCCTTATCGAGGGAGTTCTAGCCCACGTCTCTCTTCCTTTTTATCCTTCTTCGTCTAGTTTGGTGTCTGCCGCTCCTCCGCGTAGAGGAATCTTCAAGCCTTGTTATCCTTTCCGTCTTGATCCTGACAAGCAAGGAATATAAAACTCGTGCTGCTCAAAGCTCGATGGTCAAGATCGCTTCAGGATACTATTTTCACGCTATAGATTTGCAAGGTATCTTTATTTTATGCGAGAATATGCTTTCATTTTCATTGTCACTATTATTCCTGCACATTGTTAAGATAATGTTGTTTCCTCAACATGGTTTGAGTGTCTTTAGTAAGTTTGTTTAGTTAAACTTAGTCAAAATGAGTTCGCTTCTACAGTATCCTTAGGCTGGTGATAGCTCTACGTTGGGAGTCTAGTTTCTTTTCCTTGATCGTTGAGGGTAACTTTTGAGTATGTGTTTTCACACACTACACGACGAGCCATAGCCGATTCCTTTGAGTAACATCGTTGCTGCTTTGGCCATACTTTGGGTATGCACAAAGGTCTTTTCTTTTCTCTGCTAGGCCGAGTGCAGGGCAACAGATTAATGGATGAGATGATCAACCTAGGTGCTCCCTAATACGAGAGAGGTCTTAAATAGGGGCAGTCTTGACCCTGGAAAGTAAGCTTTATTGTAAAATCTAGCCAACAAGGGCTATAAATATGAAAATCAAATGAGAATGTGAATCAATATTAAAATTATGAAATCAACGGCATGGCAAGAGTGGCAGTACAGTTCCCCACGGGACGTCATGAGCCCGGTCACATGCGTACCTAATAAATATAGGTCTCAAAATTAAATACATAAAGTCCCGACGCAACAGATTGTATTTTTGAGGGGTAGTACCCTAGAAGGAATTCAAGTCCAGATATCTCACATTCTGCATAAAGCTTATCTCCATTTTTCTTCTGCTTCTCCCTCTTAGGCTGGGTTGTATCCCGGGTATGACCTTAGTGGGGGCATTGTTCTTTAGAGGCGGTTGGTTGTGGTAAGTCACCCTCACATGCACGCCCTGCTTAAGGGAAGCCTTTAATGAGAGGGGTAGGGACGACGATCCCTGGCCAGTAGTTTGAACCCGTCTTGGGTGCTGCATATTACTTTGTCAAGAAAATCAAAAAAATCAAATAATGTCAAAATCTAAAAAAATTATATATTGTCAAAAAAAATAGATATTTTCAAAATCCAAAAACATCAAATATTGTTGAAAAAAATCAAAAAATTGCTAAAAATCCAAAAAAATATGTATCTTTTGTTCCTTTCTATCTATTTGTTTTAAGAATAGATATAATATGTTGGTTGAGTGTGCAGTGTGCAGGTTGCAGATGTTCAAGCTGTCCTTGCTCTCTTCTATCTCTTATTATGCCTCTTGTTCGTACTTTCGGATCTTTTCTCCCCGCTTCAATCTAGGTCTCTTGATCTATTCTGGAGCTTATGTCCTTCTGCCTCCCTTCATCATATCTCCATGAGAGGGGTTTGCCTCATGATTGTGAACCTGACGGTTCTGCTTCATTCTGATCTTGGATTTTGATTGAAGAGCGTATTTGTCATGTCTATGCCTCTACGTGTCCTTCCCACACGTGTCTATGTCCCTCCGTGTCATCTCACACGTGTTGTTATGTACCTCCGTGTTTGTCATGTTTTCATCCCACTGTGTTGCCATGCCATGTGTTGTTGTTGTCATCCCACACATGTGTTGTCTGTATCTTTTATCCCCCGTGGTTGTTGTCCCACATGTCTTTATCCCACCATGTCCTTATCCCACTGCGCGTGTTGTCCCACCTTGTTGTGTTGTCTTGCCCTACCGTGTTCTTCGATCTCACGCACGCCTGCCATTTGTTCTTATGGTGTTTGTTATGTCATTATGCTCTGTTTAGTTCATTTTCACTACATTTTGTTCATCTTTGTTATGTTATATTTAGTTCATTGCGTTATGTTATGTTATCTTTATGCTTGCTTTGATGTGGTTGGTCATCTCATCAAAAATTCATGAAAAATCTAGAAAATTCAAAAATACAAAAAATGTCGTTTCGCTTGGCAGGTAAGTCAGGTATGGCTCTCTATCCCTACTCATTGTTGCATTACTATGTGGTATCATCATTATTATAACCTCTCAAGGATGGGCTAGTTGTTCGTGTGTTCTGGGATCTGATGTTCCCCTTTAACAAAAATGATGATGATCTAAGGGCATACGGTTAATCGTTGGATAAGCCATTAATTTGAGTCAGGTGGGGGACGATGGACTCTATCTCGCACACTGTGGTTGTAAGAAGACTCTTGACCCCGTCCTGCTCAGTCTATCAATATTATTCTTGAGTACTTTCTATTTTATTCTTTCTTTGCATTCGGTTTGATGATTTCTTTATTTTAGCCCACCATGCATCATGTCATTTAGAGCATTCACGTCTCACGATTCTATCAAGATTTCTCCTCAGTAATGGTTAATTGCATTTCATTTCTCTTGGATAAGAGATTCCTCATTCCATTCCGAATTTTAACATCTTCTCTGAATTGCCGCTCAGTCTGGTTGGCGAGTGTGATTCCTTTTTGGATTTTATCTCAGTTTTATTTCCCGTTTCCAGCTTTTCAACTGTGCTCTTTTCGATCCCCTCATTGTCCATGGATTGTGTCCCCGATGAGGTCGGTCGTGTTTCCTCTCCTCCCTTAGTTAGTTCTCCAGGCATGTCTCATCCTTGTCAATCATTCCTTGGTGGTTAGTTCGGCATTTTTGGGAGAATTCTTGTCGCTTGTTGGTTGTGATGGGTGTCTTTTGCCTTGATGCCCGCTTTTCAGTTCTCTCCGCTTCATCTCTGCTTCATGTCCACTTCACATCGCTATCGCTTTCGTTCTATCTCCACTCCATTTTGCCTTCGTGTCGCTTCCGCTCGCCCCCTTGCAAAGCGTACATCAAGGAGGGACATCTGTTGACACCCGTTTTTAGCCTACAAGTCGAATTGTTCTCTTATTCATGTTCCGTGATGTCCCGAATTACCCATTGTTGTGGAACTTTCTTGATCTTGTTCCGAGCCCATTTCTTGATCATTTCCCTAGCCCTCAGAGCTTGGAAGCCATTTTCTACAAGTTCTGGACCATTCTCCATGGTTTCCCCAAGTTCCAGGACCATTCCTATCATCCCCATCGGCCGAAGCACGTTCGCCAGCAGGGGGCTTCTGGCGGCCATCTGGCTGACCGCCGAAAGCATTTGGCGGCTTCCACTAGGCCGCCAAGATGGCCGCCATATGGTTTGGCGGTCCCAGTAAGACCGCCAAAAACCTATTTTCTCCAAAGTCACCGTGTTCGCCAACGCAACTGTGGCATGCTTATCCCATGGTTTAGTTGTGATCTTCCCTTAACTGTCATACTCTAGTTGCGGTCTTGTGACTGACCGCTACTTCGGAACAGAGCCCAGAACCTTCTGCACTCTGATTTCTTTGCCCGAGGACTCTTTGGGAGCCTCATCTTGCACCGATTTTGAGGGAGATAATCCTCCACCTCAGTTTCCTTCGATTTGGGACTCTTCCCCCCACTATTATCTCATGTTTGATCACATATATATCATATTTTGGATGTTTATCCTCAGACTTAAACCCATGGGTTCCTGCACTTCTATATAAACTGCCCGGTTCGCAGGTCGGGAAGGGAGGCTCTTCTTCGGTTTGGGGCAAAGCCATGCTGCGTCGTCTACCTTCTCCTTCGACCTTGGCCTTAAGAGGGAAGTATAATCTTCAATTTCCACGCTCAAGGGTTTCTTTTTATCATTTCTTCTCTTAGTTTTTCCTCCCCCAATTTCACAAATCATCACAGTTGCACTATTTTCTACACTTTTTGCAGTTTTCTCCATATTGCATGCATGTTTCCCGCAATTGTGCTGCGTGAGTTTTCCAGATCTTTGTTCTATTCTCATCACAACACACACACCTATCTTTTGCACCCTTCCACATGGGTTAAAAATCTCCCCCGGTGCGTTCTCCCCCAATTTCTAACCCTATTTTACCACTGCGGGATTTGATATTACACTTGCATATTCTAATGGGTTTTTATCCTTGTGTTGGCTTTGTTTTGCAGGAGAGCATGCATAGGACGTGAGGCCCACTTCTTCTAGCCAGTTGGAAGATGAGGAGGTGTCATCCCACATCGTTTCCCGCATACCCGTTGTCATGCGCGATCAAGTCTTCATCTTTCCAAGATACACGGCGCCGTTGCACTCTTTTCTCCATCCCTTTGGCGTTGCTGCAACCTTGGTAGCGATCACGGTCATTCTTCATATTCTCATCGCCCCTTTCCATTCATCATATTCCTTTGTTCATACTTTCATGTTTATATGCATATATTTATTAGTTTGGGGGCGGGGGTAGATAAAACCATCCACACTCCCGTTGGCAAAAGTTAGGATGAGGTCGACGCACCTATTGAGGGCATGTTTTCAACGGCTTCTGGGAGGCAGCCTTGGGTCAACCTCCTGTGAAGGTGAGGTTGACGCAGCTAACGTTGATAACCTGTCAGAATGATGTGGAGCTGATGAGGTCGACGCAGTAGCACCATGAGGTCGACGCACCTGGGTGCGACAGAACACTCGCTAAAGGGTGTCGACACCAAGGGTCGACACTCTCATTTCCCATGCTGGAAATGTGCCCACGAGGTCGACGCAGTGAGTCCATGAGGTCGACGCAGCTGAGTGTTCACCTTGGCTATTCTTTCTTTTATGATAAGAAGAGTCGACACTGCCTAGACTTGGGGTCGAGGCTGCCTTTTGATTAAGAACTATTTTGCCCGTTGATGTTCTACCCAGTCCTGGTATAGCTGATGCTGATCTTGATGCTGTTGGCTTGTGGCTTTTGGTTGATGCTGATGCATGCAGTAGTGTGGATGCCATGAGACCACTGCCTTTTGATTCTGTGCACAATTATTTACAACTTAATGTCATCCAATCCATAGCTCCATGCCCTTTATGCTTTTCCCAATCATTTTCAATTTGATTTCATTACTTGATGGCTTCACTACTACTATTGTTGATCTTGCTTTAATCCCCCTTTAATCTTGAGATCTTTACACAAGAGAGTCTTCTCATAATGAGCATAGCCTGGAGGCATCAAAAGTATTATCATGCACATTAAAGCATAGTTGAATCAATTCAATAGAATTATAATGAAACATACTCAAACATCATCAAAACCATAGAATCACCACACATGCACAACATTCTCCCCCGTTTTGATGATGGCAACTATGCGTCATTATGAGTCACCTCTCAGAAGAGTATAATCATGAAATAGATGATAACTCAACAAAACATCTCTCCCCCTTTAAATAGATGATGACTCATCAAAACATCTCACCCCCTTTGCGATCAGCAAAGAGGGCGTAGATTATAGCTAATTACAAAGTCAGAATATGCGTACATGGGGTTCATGATTAAAAATTTAAATGCCAAACACAAGCAGACAAGCAGTTAGCAAGATATGTTGAGTCCCTTCCTTGGCATAAACAGACCACACTATTCAACAGCAGGCTTGTTGGGTTCCACTATTGGGTCCCAATTGTAGACACGCCATTTTTGACTTTACTGTGAGTAGATCTCGTGTTACACTATGACGCCCAAAAGTGGCTCTCCCACCCCATTCTTATAATTTTTCAAAAAAATTTGTTGTTTACACAAAACTAATTCATTATGTGTTAAAAGTCCTAGCTATATTTTTATGTTTGAGGGGGGGTTAAGTATAATTAATTTTTTTACATATATTTTCTTAAAAAAATAGAAACAATATATACTTAAGGGGCTTGGCCCCATCTCTTAAAATCACCTTAACTTCTTTCCACCTTATTAGGATCTTGCCTCCCCTCTCTTTAATACACCATCTTCTATTATTTTACGGGACCCACTCACTTCAAGGGGGGCTCTTCGGTGGCAGAAAGGAAGTGGTGTGGGGGTTTTTGGTTTTTTGGTCTCTCTCCCTCTCACGTAACTCTCTACACATCCCTCTCTTATCTCACTTTCACTCCCAGTCATATCCAAGGAGGGGCCCCTCACACAATAACCCAACCGACGGCAGAACCCATTCACCCCCCCATCTCTTCTCCACCCATACAGACCAACACGGCAGACCTCCCATTCTCTCCAGCCCCTCCCATGCTCTCTCCCCACGCAACAAACCCATTCACCCATTCCCCACCTCCTCTCTTTCTCTCCCACGTAACTATCGCCCCACCTCCTCACATTTTTCACCCCCACACGTCTCTCTCTTTCTCTCGAACCCAGACCACCCAGCGAACTCTCTCCCACTCTCCTCTCCCCATCCCTCCTTCTCGTCACACCGCCATGATCGGCCAGCCGACGACCACCGCCAACCTCGCCGCCGACGACCATCGCCACCGCACCCACGCCGTTGACCCCTCTCGCAACCAGCCACCCTCTCTCCCTCACCCTGCTATCCTTCTCATCGCCGGACTCCACGCTCTCTCCCCACTCGACCTCCCTCCACCCTCTTACCCTCCGTCCCCACTCACACATTCTCGCTAGCCACCACACAATCTCACCCTGTCAGCCACGTCGCCGCCGGTCACTCTACCCGCCGCACCGAGCCTCCTCACTTCTACTCTCACTCCCCTCAATTCCCCACGCGTTGCATGTCCATCTCCCACGCGCCTCACCTCTTCTCTATACCACCATCAGCTTCCTCTGCACCCCACACCTGCACCGCCCCCCCCTCTTGCCGCCGTCGACCTCTCTCGCCCACCTCTCTCGCCATCACAGAAACCCACTATCGCCACCACCTTACCTCCTCTCACCCCATCTCATTCACCATCGCAACCACCGCCCCACTACTCACCCTCACTCCGCCACTCTCCCTTTCCCTCTACCCACACACCACCGCCACTTCCACCATCTATCTCCCTCTCACCCTCACCGCCGCCATCTCCTTCCACCGTGAGCACCACCGTAGCCGCAACGCCCACCGCTCCCATGCTCCCTCTCCTTCTCGCCACTGCATGCATGCTCATACCGAACACCCCCCTCGCCGCTGGTAATCTCCCAACCTCCCTCCCCTTGTACACAGTCCGCCGGACCCCCGCCGTGACCCCCTCTGCCTGCATCCCTCACCATCCCAATCCCTCTGTCACCCCCCATCGACCTCCCCTTCATACACCAACCTTACACGGCCTATCCCCCTCTCCCTCTCTAACTCTCCATCTCTCAACCCCTCACCCACGCCCACCTCGGCCTTCTCCCTCTCCTCTGCAACACCCCACGGTGCACACATGCACTGGCCACCAAGAAGCCACCCTCCCGTCACCTCGCTCCCACCTTCCCTACGCTTGTGCCCTCACCTTCGGTCACCTCCCCACGCCGCCGTCGCCCACCTCCGGCCACCTCCTCACTCCGTCGTTCTCCCCTCTCTCACGTCCAGCACCGTCTCCCCGCGCCCCTCTCACCCACGTCGGCGGCCTCCCGCCAACTTTCTCTCTCAAAGTCACAGCTACCACCCCCTCTCTCTCTCTTCTCTCTCACTCGCCCTCTCTCTCTCCTCTCTATCCCTCCCTTACTATATATATGTTTTTATTTTTTTTATTCTCTCACACAATCTCTTACTTTCTCTCTATCACCCACACGATCCCCCTCTCTCTCCCCACGACTCTTTCTCTCTCTATCCCTCTCTTCTCTCTACCTCTCTCTACTCCATGCTCATACAAGATTTTATTATTTATTTTTAATCTTTTTTTACACCCACCACCTTCTATCTTCACTTATATTATCTTTTTCTAAAAGATCACTCTCCAAAAAAAAGAGTTCTCTCTCTCTCTTCCCTCTATCTCCCTCTACTCGCCACAGATATACACACCTGGGTGTTAATTTCTATATATATACATATTTTTGTTACTAGCCCCTAATCCCCATCTCTCCCCATTTTCTACATTTTTCCTTCTCTTTTATTATCTCTCTATCAAAAAGCACTCTCCTAAAAAAAGAGAAAAATGAAAAGAAATAAAAAAAGGGGGGAAAGGTTCTCTCACGACGGCGTCTTCTCTGAGGCCGGAAGGCTCTCTAAGACCCAAAGGCGAGGGTGATAGTCCCGAGTGTTCGTGTCTGTGAAGGAGGATCACTTGATCCCGCCGTCCGCTCATGCCGTGCTCAAGTCGTTGAAGCTCCCCGCCGAAGCCCATCATCGGCGTTACCAATACGCCTTTTTCTCAACTTGTCTTTCTTTCTCGTTTAATTCTTGTAATCTTTTCATGCATTGCACGTCTTTGTTTGTAGTTGTCTCCTAAGTGCAACTCTCGAACTAACGTTCATTCATCATATCATCTGTCTATCCCTTTGCATCATCAAAAGGGGTTTAAAACAACACCAACCAGGTGTGTTTTTCCCATGAATTCATCATTATTGTCACAAGATATTGATACTGCACTGTCATTGTTCTGATCCATTGTTTTGTTTTATTTTGCCAGGGTAACCATCAAAAGAAATCCCTCTCCTTCGGCCGGCCTAAGGACGAGGAAGAAGGAACCTGCTGGATCTCCCATCTCAGAGGCATAATGCGATCACTTCCTTTCATTTTTGGGGCTCTCGGCCCCTTGCGATCACATCATCAACAGTACGCGGAGAGTCATTTCCTGCGGCGGTATTCCTCACCCGCGTGGAGGATCATTCCCCGCGGCGGTTCCCCTCCCACTGTTTAATTTCAGTCATTTCCTTTCAGCAATTTAATTTCTGTATACTAACACTAACTCTAACCCTAACGCTACCCCAATAAGACCCGCGGTGAGTAATTGCCCGTAGTGGTTTCATTTTTATTTCTGCTATTCTAATTTCTGTTTAAATCCTGCGAATGGAACAAGTTCCTTGCGGAGGTTTCATTATGTAATTTTCATTCTGTCATCTCATTCCTGTTATTTTTATTTTTGCTCAAATCCCGTGAATGGAACAAGTTCCTCGCTGAGGTTTCATTCTGTAATTTTCATTCTGTCATCTCATTCCTGTTACCTTTTATTTTGCCCAAATCCCGTGAATGGAACAAGTTCCTCGTGGAGGTTTCATTCTGTAATTTTCATTTTGTCATTTCAATCCTGTTATTTTTATTTTTACCCAAATCTCATGATTGGAACAAATTCCTCGCGGAGGTTTCATTCTGTCATTTTCATTTTGTCATTTCATTCCTGTTATTTTTATTTTTGCTCAAATCCTATGAATGGAACAAGTTCCTCGCGGAGGTTTCATTCTGTCATTTCATTCCTATTATTTTCATTTTTGCTCAAATCCCGTGCAAAACAAATTCTCGCGGTGGTTTCATTCTGTTGTACATTTCCATTCCGTGTGTTTTCCCATCTTGCGTGTTTCCCCATTCGAACCCGGTAGAGACAATCCTCTCCAGGAGTCTTTCTACGCATTCTCCTTAAGCGCGCGTGTTATCTTCCCCGGCTCTCATGCCGTGTGACGTCGTCCGTCCACATCTCTTCGTCGTTGTTTATGCCGTCATGTTTCGTTACGTCGTCGCCTAGAGTCCCAGTTCCGTGCCCGATTTGTCTCGAGCCTCATCTCGTCTTCCATCAGTTCGGTATCAGTGGTTGAGTCTGGCGTAGTATTGTCTTAAGTGCGCTAGTTAATCCCAGTGCCCAGTATATCAAAAGTTGATACCGGAACGATAGACCATGCCTATTGAGAAGGTAGCACACTTGCGTGAGAGGATCTTTAGATCCCCATCTCCACCGTGTACCGGATATTCGATAAGTCTAGCTTCCCCGTGTTCCATTAAGGAGTCTCCTTCAGATTGCCTTACGTGCAGCCTTTCCAGCATCTCCCTCCCGCAATGCTCGGCAGGTCATCGTTCATTCAAACCCGTGGCGACACCGTCCGTCCACACCTCTTGGCGATCACGGTGGGACTTCTTTTCCCGTCTCTAAACCCGGTAGAGACAATCCTCTCCGGGTGCCTTTTCCGCATTTCACCGCGCAACGCGCTTACGCCCTTCTCCCAACTCCGTGTGACGTCTGTCCACATCTCTTGGTGATCACGGTGGGACCTCTTTTGCTTTCCTTTTGGTTACCTATGTGATTTCGGCACCCACGTGTGCCCCTTCTTATTGCGCCCTCGCGCGCTACAGTTGTGCTCCAAGCAACGCTTTTACTTTCATCCCTCGTGCACCACGTGCACTCCCCCACAGTCCCGTGTGATTTCTTAAGAGATTTACAGAAAGGAGAATCGGTTCTGTGTGTTTCCTCATTTCTGTTGATTGTCGTGTTCTATTGTCTGAAATCTAATCAGTCTTATTTGTTCCTACATCATTCTCGTTCTTTCTCTCTGTGTGTTTTTATATACATCACTACATTGCATTGACAGCTTCCCCCATTTTTTTTTACTTTTCTAAGGATTACCCTCTCTCGGTGAAGGAAGGACTCTCCGTTCGGAAATTCCTCTCGATGGACTAGGATCTCCTCCATCGGGACCTCCATAAGTCCCCGACAGCGAAGGATTCCCTCTTCGTTCACTGGGCTGGTTGTACCACTGAAGTTCCCCAAAGATAGTTGACCTACACATGGTGAGAGTGTGAAATTCTAGTTGGCACGAAGTCAAAGAAAAATTGGAACTAGGATCCTACCTTGTTGAGTGAATTTGTGAATTCTATAAAAATCATCTGACTCTTACAAGGAGACTCTAAATTGAACGTAATCATCCACATATTTGATAATCTCTGCAAAATTTGTTTGTGTGCTCATTGTTGGATTTCATCATGATGTTGCATTCTGGTAAAGTGTCTAGCTTGCCTAGTTACGCTTTTTCCGACCATGAGGATGGTCACTTTGATTCATCTCATACCTCTCATGTCCGTTACTCTCATCACGACTTCTATGAGGAGTCTCACTTTGTTTCTATGTCTTATGATCATGTCCACACCCTGGACAATGATCAAATCCCTGAGTCCTCATATGAAGTGCAGGTCACTTCCAAGGGAGCTTCCCCCTCCACTAGTGCTCCCTATGCCTTAGATGTCCTAGCTTCTCACATCGACTCCCTTAGCCCTCAACAAATTGAAGCCATCCAGGCTGTCATTAAGAGGGGATCTATTTCTCCTTCTTTCCAAGGTCATCCATGCGCCATAGGAGGTCCTCATGCTTTTCCTTTTAAGGAGCACGTGGGCAAACCACCTCCCTCATTTCAGCATCCCTCACGGCCCCAAAATCTGGCTGTCCCTCATACCCCGGTTCGATCGGGTCATTCCATGGGCAAACCTCTCTCCCTTTCTCCTTCACGGCCTCCATGTCAAGCCGCCCCTCCAAGGTCTCAAGACCGACTCTATACTTTACAAGTCACACCTCTCCAACAAGCTCTCATTGACAAAATTTATCAAATGAAGGAACAAGTAAAGAGGGTCATGAGTCCGCAGCCACCGCCTCCTCCTCCTCAAGTCAATCCCCTTCATGCTTTCATCGATAGCATTACGAAAATGGAGAAAGATTAGAAGGAGAGAAGAGATGAGTATGGCGCCGATAATATGAGTGAGCAAGAGGTTGTTACAAGTTTTAATGGTCAAGTGGACGCCGTTCGCCCATCACCCATTCATCACATTCATTCACACTGCGATGGCACATTATGAAGATTTTCAAGATCTTGAAGATAAACCCACTCCGAGTTTTCTTCGTTTCCCTCTACCACTGCTTCCACAAGAACCCCCTGCTTAGGACGAAGCCATTATCCCAACCCCTGTCTATGAGACATCATGGTGTTACGATGACGGGTCAATACTCCAGCAATCTGCGTCAACGCATCATGAATCAACCGCCATCCCTACCCCTGTCTATGAAATCACATGGTGTTACGAGGATGGGTCCATACTCCAACAACCTGTGTCAATGCACCATGAACCACCTCCTACCCTGGACGCCTCGCGTACCACCAAAAGCCGACGCTTCTTACGTACCAAGCCTCCTACCGTTACCCCTCCAACTACACAAATAACCCCCACACCATCAGCCTCTGTCGAGCCTCCCATTAGTACTTGTCCCCAACCAAGTAACCCTCCATCCCTGTCTAAACCCTCCACTATCCTTATAGCCCCGAACCCAACCACTCCTATTCCTCCACTCGACCCCTTACCCAAACCCGTGATTAATCCTGAGTAGGGCCCATCTATTTTTGCACCTGAGCCAACCTCGTCTGCTTCCAAGCAAGGGGAGAAGCCCGACGTGTTTCAACCTCCACTTACCCTTCCTACAACACCTCCCATCAAATTTCCATTATCCATTTAGCATACTACCTCCATCCCACCTTCTTCCATCACCTCTCGGAGTGGGCATCTTTCTACAGATACATGTGCCAAAGAGGATGTGCAAGAATCAGGCGGGAAGAATTTGGTCATGGCTATGCCATTCAAAATCCAAGATTTCATTCGCCGAATGCCGATTCGGGTTCTTGTGCCGGGCATCTTTGAGGAGGCCGGGTGTCCCCTAGTATTCACTAGGGAAAGAAACCAAGCATTGATGCCGTGCCGGCCTAAATCTAAGATCATCAAAGTCACATTGCTCATTGGCCAAGATACTTTCAAGGCTCTCATTACCCCTTGTTCGGTCATAGTCCAAACGGATAATCAAGAGAAGGGGTTCTCCTCAAGCATAATGATGACACATTCCACTTCAAAGGAGATGATGAACTCTATGCTCAAGGGTGGGTCAGGGCAGTCCTTGTTGGAAGCTTTTGACATCACGTCTACTCTCCACCAACTTCTAGGCAAGGGGCAAATGCTTATGCTCCCAAGCATATTCACACGTGATATTCCAATGACCTTGGGCATTGCGCCAAATATGAAGCCCCTTATGCCGAAGGCCAAACTTCTAATGATAGATATCATCCATCTATCAAGGGGGCTACTTTCAAATGAGTCATTCCATGTTAAGATCCCTGCTTCACAACTAGAACTCTCAAATTTTTGCTATGATTATTTGCCAAGGGAGTTACCGTTTATTTGTGAATGTCCAAGGGATCTCATTAAAAGTCCATCAAATGAGAGCCCGTAGGCGCTGACCACACCGATTGAGCTGGTTGATCAGAAAAGGATGAGATTATCTTTTGGGGCACATAATTGGAGAGGGTATGCAAGGCCAAGAGGCCAAGAAGCTATATTGAAGGTTGAGAGGCCACGCTGTAAGAGAGTATCAACCAAGAAGAGGGGAAAGCATAAAGTGAAGCTTAAGGATAAGAAATCCCTTGTTGAGGGGGCCCACATTAGATCATCCATTTCCTATCCCAGTCCATCACTACTCACGCTGCTATTCAGCTTCTTTTTATGGGCAGTCCATTGGCTAAGGAGACGCCTTCCGTCATATAAATCTAAGCCATCAAGCTCCTCCTTGCTCTAGGGTCCCAGGACCCTCACATTCCTCTTCGTCCAAAGCCTCCGGACCCCTCTCTGTTTAATTCCCTGTCTTTATCCATCTCTCATACCCATCCTCCTCCGGAACCTCTGGATTTCTCATCTCATTCTCCATCTCTCCCTTTAGGGCATCGCTCCCTCCCTCTTCATATCCGTCCGGAACCTCTAGACCTTCCCTTCTTCTGATTTATCCATTTGTTCTTCCAAGACATCGTGCCCCAAAATTTTTATAAATTATTTCTAGAATATTTAAGTATTTTATGGGAATTTTAAAGATCAAAATGGATTAATAAATAAATATTAGGTTAAATAAATCATTATTAAGGCCCAATTATGGTAAACCATTAACCTAGCCTATTTAAATGAAGCCCAAAGACTTTTGGACCAAGTCTAGGAAATTTGGCCCATATTCTAGAAGGTTAATTAACTTATTTACGAAATTTAAGGATAAATACTAATTGTTTAGATAATTTAGTAGATAAACTGAAATTATAATTTGAACTCATTTCAAATTCGGTACCCAATCCGTGTGGCGGTCTATCATGAAACCGCTACAGGGACTTTGGCGGTCCAATCTACGACCGCTACATTCTGTTAGTTCCGTGAGTAGAAGAACGAGCGAAAAGATTATATTTTTAAGACTCTATCTCTTAGAGATCAAGATAGATGGACTATTAAACATATATAGGACTCTCAGAAGTCGATCTAAGCTTTAACAAGGACTCAAGAATCGAGCTAATCCTCAAACCCTAGTAAGAACCCTATAAATAGGACCTAGTTTTGACCTGCGTAACCGCTTACATTGGCTCGCGTGAAATCAAGGTAAGACGACATTATTTTAGGTAGGTTCTTTAAAAGTTTTTATTGATAATATATAGGACTAACATCTCCCAAAATTTCATCCTAGGAGATCAAGCACACAAGGAGATAGAAGCCTACAAAGTTGCCGGTTCCATCTTAGCGACCCAGGAAACTGTGTGAGAGTTCGGTGAAGATCAAAGGATTAGAGAATCAAATCGATGTATTTAGCCTAAGTGCCTTAAAAACTTTTCATTCCCCTTAGTATCTACTTCTTACCCTCCAAATTTCACGCCATTAGGATAAGAGGATCAGGAGATATCAGGGCGTGAAGTTACTGATTTATCATTGGAAGGAGAAGAGACTGGGGCTCCATTCTAACATCAAATTCAGAGATTCAAAGCCTTAGCAGAGGTAGGTCATCTCATGCACGGTAAAAACATCATGTTAGGATTAAAAGTCCTCTTGTTTTGATCGATTTCATGCTTTATATGTGAAGAATTTCATGTTTTAATAGAACCTATGCACTTAGTATATCATGCATGCATATTCTTAGCCCTAACTAAGTTAAAAAGGAACTTTCTTGTCAATTCACAAAAAACCCATGCATATTGTTAGCTTAACCTTCGTTCTATCATAGGGAAGTTTATATATGATTTTCAGACACGATGTGAGTTAAGAACCTTAGAATCTTCTTATTTTAGTTACTGTCAGACGTGCTCTAGCGACTTAAAGTTCGACCGCCAACATGATATAGCGGCCTTACGATAAACCGTCAGACACCCTGCAAACGTGATTTCTATGTAATCTCTGGCGGACCAGAAGTACAGCGCTAAAATCACTCTCGTGACTTTTTGATAAACCGCTACAACACTGTAACGCGCCTACCTTAGACCGCTACAGTTCTGTGTTCTGTCAACCCGAGACAGTCTTTAAAATAGTCCACTTTAGCCTATGTTATGCCTAGATAATTATGTCCAAACCTTTTTTAAAGTATTATTTTATGACTCTGAGACTTAACTAGTATTCATAACTGTTGATTTCATGTTCTTTATCCTAATTGAATTATTTTAAGCATATGATAATTTCAAGTCAAAACCATATAATTTTGTACTAACTCTATTGTTTAAATGCTACATTGATGAGGTTTCAACGTGTATTTAATCATTGAACCTATTCTCCCTCATCTATAGAGTCATTTCTATAAGTTTATGGCATATATTCCGGTATATGACCATTAGTTACACACTTTGCACTATAGGAACATAATCTTGGACATGATAACCTCACCTTTGGATATTCCTTCCAATGGACTAGGAAATCTTGTTTCAAGGCCTCCGTAATTCTCCGTGAGCCTAGGATTCCCACTAGGACGCCGAGTTGGTTGTACCATTAAAGCTCATTTGTCTAGAAAGCACTACCAACGTTTTGTATTTCTGGATCCTAGCGGCCCAATAGTCGACCGCCATAGTCTTCTAGCGCGCCTTATATAGACCGCTAAAGGGACCTTGACGGATCTACCTTTGACCGCCAAAGACTCCAGAGAGCCTGTTTTCAAATATCGAAGTATTGTACTTAACACTCCAGAACTAGACCGCTATATTCATGTAACGGCCCAATTATAGACCGCTAAAATACTTGAGTTTAGTAACCCAAGATTTGACCTAAGGGTTAATATCCATATGATCTTAGAAAGACTATTAAATCTCTGGGACATGTCACCTTTATCAAAATGATTTGACTAAACGTTATGCTGCCGATTTATTCCATGGCATAACCTAGTCATTAAAGTATTTATTGAAATTCCTTATTTCCTTGTACAAGCGTTTGTATTTTTGGTTACTTTATCATGAATTATCCTTGAAATTGAACATTCTTGGCCACATTATTTATATGTGTGGAAGTAGCTTGATTTATACTTGAAGATACGGATCGAGCACTGATTGTGTTCAAGGGCTCTATGCTAGTCCCCTCGGCTGATTGTCAGAAACATACTATTATAAATCATGGGGTATGATGCTACTGGCGTCACATTACGCTGGGAGTATTTTATTTATAAATAAGTGAAAATCTACGGCATCACGGTATCACGGTAATCACGGAATTATCCACAAAGTGATATTCCACAGAAATTCACGAAGTACTTGTTACTAAGTGAAGAGTACATTCTTGCTTGTTACATGATATTCTAGTACATTCTTGTTCATGAAAGGCCATTACTACATTCTTGCTTGATTATACTTGATCGATTCATGTTCTCATATTTTAAGCTTGATTATATCTTGTTATTTTGGTTTGGAATCGCATGTTTGATCGCATTTCGCATGAGTTTACCTTATTCCTTAGAGCTAAAATACTAATCACTTTAATATTGCCAATCATGTTGATGCAAAGATACCTACTGGGCAAGTGTGCGCATTACCTATTTTCAATCTTTTCAGGAAATGCAAGTAGTTCGGATTCGGATTCAAGTTATTCAAGTGATGGGTCCGAGAGCGAGTGAAAGTCACATGAAATTGAGAGTGAAGACTTAGGAGTCGATAATGTCTAGATTGAGTTCATGTAATTTTCCATTTTTATTGAGTCAAGTAGATTTGAAAGAGTTGACTAGTTGATGTGTTTGAGTTATTTTCCTGACTAATAAAAGTGAAGGTTTGAGTAACTTATTGTGAAATTGTATTTTATGTGTGATTATTATTACGCTCTGATTATTTTTACTTGCAAGAGGCTTACCATGCCTGTTGTTCATGTTTCTCGAGATCATCTTCTGCTATAATAAAAGGTCGGGGCGTGACAGTTAAGTTGGTATCAGAGCCTAAGTCCAAGAACTTAGGGAGAAAAGTCATATCATAGGATAAGTCCATGGTTAAGGACCCACACCTATGAAAACTAGGAAAGAAATTCCCCACCTATGCGAGAATTGGGTAGAGCCCGGGATAAGATAATGAATTAGCTTTAGATTAACCCTTTCAAAATTTCCATGAGAATTAACAATTTGTTATTCTCTCAGGTACCTTTTTCTTATTTGCAATGGCTCATCATGTAGATTGGAACGGCATGCAAGAGACCGTCGCTAGTCTAACACAAGCACTACAAACCATGGCGCAAGCTGGCGCAGGAGCGAGAGCTGGAGACCTACATCATAATTTTTGGAGCTTAAACCCTCCGAGATTTTTTGGTTCCTCAAATCCAGGTGAAGCTTAAAACTGGATAAACTAAATGAACCGTATTTTCAAAGTTATGCAGTGTGCGGATCAAGAAAAGGTTCGCCTTGCTACTTTTCAATTGAATAAGGACGCCCGTACGTGGTGGAAGTCTATTCCTACACCCCCAGCCGATGCACCATACACGTGGGAAGGCTTCCTTACGCTCTTTCTAGCCAAGTACTTTTCTGAGCACATCAAAGAGTAGAAGGCTATGGAGTTTGCTTCTCTGCGCCAGGTCATGATGTCGGTGGCTAAGTATGAACTGCAATTTTCCAGGCTGGCGCCATATGCTTCACACTTGATTACACTGATTTGATAAAGGCTAATCGGTTTATGGATGGATTAAGGCCCGGGTATATTCAGCAATTGGGGATTCAGAATATCCGTACTTATACGGAGATGGTCCAACGGGCGCATCTATGCAAGAGGACCTTAGAGAAAGTAGAGAAATTAAAAGGAAAGGGAGAGGAACTGAGCCGAAGGTCTGATCGGCATGATAAGAAGAAGAAGTTCAGCATCACAGAACCCTACAAATCCCGTGATAGCAAGAAAAGATCCCGAAATGGGAGTGGTAGTAGCTACCACAAAAATAAGAAAGTCAAGGAAGAAGACAAGCAGGTCGCCACGGTATGTACTTTCTGTGAGAAATTCGGTCATTCGGTCGAAGAATGCTAGAAGTGCCTTGGTACTTGTCTCCGTTGTGGCAGTAGGGAGCACCGTATGCCGGATTTCCCCCTTATGAAGGAGCTATCTTCTGGAAGTGGACGTAAATGGCAAGCTCGCCTCAATGATGTTCTAGAATATAATGAAGCGCCCCCAAATGATGGGCTTATGGAAGGTACTGTTCACATTTATTCCCGTCCTGCTTTTGTGCTATTTGATATCGGTGCTTCTCATTCCTTCATATCCACCGCTTTTGCAAAAATATTGCCAATTTCATCAGTTCCCTTACCTTCGGACCTTGCTATTACTACGCCTTTAGGCCCCGGAACCAAACTCACCAACTATTATCTAAATAGTGAGGTAAGGGTAGAAGGACATAATCTTCCTGCAAATCTCGTATGCCTTGATATGGAGGGCTACGATGCTATTCTAGGCGTAGATTGACTTGTTGACCATGATGCCTACATAAATTGCCGGAATAGGATAATATCCTTTTGCAAACCTGGTCTTCCAAGGTTTTCCTTCCTTGGTGTCAAATATAGGAAGCATCCTATCATTATTTCATCTCTGCACGCTTGCAAATTAATTTCGCAAGGATGTGTAGCTTTTCTTGCTTCCGTTATCCTCATCGAATCCAAGGAGATCCCGATTGTCAATGATTTTTCGGATGTATTTCTATCAGATTTACTCGGTTTACGCCCGAAAGAGAAGTAAACTTTTTCATTGAACTCATTCCTAGAGCGGCACCTGTTTCAATAGCTCCCTACAGGATGTCCACCACAGAACTCAAGGAATTAAAAAGACAACTACAAGAGCTACTAGACAAGGGTTTTATTCGAACTAGCACATCCCCTTAGGGTGCGCCGGTTCTTTTTGTCAAGAAGAAGGATGGATCTCTCAGGTTATGTATCGATTATCGGTGACTGAATCAGCTTACTATCAAGAACAAGTATCCGTTGCCGCGTATCAATGAGCTCTTTGATCAGCTTTCGGGAGCAGAATATTTTTTCAAAATAGACCTCAGGTCAGGCTATCATCAACTCAAGATCAAGGATGAAGACATATACAAGACGGCTTTCTAGAGTCGTTATGGCCACTATAAATTTGTGGTAATGCTGTTCGGGTTAACTAATGCCCCGGCTGTATTTATGCAACTTATGAACAACGTCTTCAGGCCATATCTCGACCAATTTGTGGTCGTATTCATTGATGACATACTCATATATTCTAAAACAAAGGAAGAACATGAAGAACATTTAAGGATATCCTTACAGACTTTAAGAGAACATAAGCTATATGCCAAACTTAGTAAATGTTAATTCTGGCTTAAGGAAGTCTCATTTCTTGGCCATGTTATTTCAAAAGAAAGTATCGATGTGGATCCTTCTAAAGTGGAACTTGTCAAAAATTGGAGCTGGCCAACGATCGTGTCAGAAGTTAGAAGTTTTCTGGGCCTGACTGGTTATTACAGAAGATTTATTAAGGATTTCTCCAGGATCGCCATTCCTTTGACTAGACTTACAAGAAAAGAAAATGATTTTATATGGTCGAAGGACTGTGAGGAGAGTTTCCTAACTCTTAAGGATCACCTTACTATTGCACCAATTTTAACACTACCGACGGAGGGTGGTGGATTTGAGGTATATGCAGATGCATCTGGTATTGGCTTAGGGTGCGTTCTTATGCAAAATGGAAAGGTGATTTGTTATTCTTCAAGACAATTGAAACGTCACAAAGAGAATTATCCTGTGCATGATTTAGAATTGGCGGCTGTTATATTTGCCTTTAGAATTTGGCATCACTATCTTTACGGAGAAAAATTTACGGTTTATTTAGACCATAAAAGTTTGAAGTATTTGTTCTCCCAAAAGGAGCTGAATATGAGGCAAAGAAGATGGTTAGAATACCTAAAAGACTTTGATTTTTCTATTCAATATCATCCTAGCAAGACTAATGTTGTAGCGGATGCACTCAGCAGAAAATCAATGGGAAAGCTATCAAGTCTCATGATTAGTATGACTAATCTCATTCCTCAATTTGCTCAGTTGAATTTAAATATTGACATGAAGGAAGAAGATTGCTTTATGGCCAGTATTCGAACTCAACCTACATTAATAGCAGATCTGGTCAAACTACAAGACAATGATCCAATATTACTAGAGATTAAAGCCAATATTGAGCAAAGGCCAGATTTCTCTATTGCCGACGATGGAAGATTATTATTCAGGGATCGAATTTGTATACCCGATCATGTTGATACTAAGAAACTGATTCTGGAAGAAGCTCACAATTCCAAATATACCATTCATCCCGGTGGTACAAAAATGTATCAGAATCTTAAAAGAAACTTTTGGTGGCCTAACATGAAAAGAGAAGTGGCAGATTTCGTGTCCCGCTGTCTCACTTGTCAACAAGTAAATGTAGAGCATTTAAGACCCGCAGGTAAATTACACCCCTTAAATATTCTCGAATGGAAATAGGAAAGTATAGGGATGGATTTCATTATGGGTTTACCTAAAACAAGAGGAGGACACGATGGTATATGGGTAATTATAGACCGATTGACTAAGTCTGCACATTTTCTGCCTATAAAAAGTAGATGGTCTATGGATATTCTCGCAGCCTTATACATAAGGGAAATTGTCAAATTGCATGGTGTCCCAGTCACCATTATTTCTGATCGAGATCCTCGGTTTACTTCACAATTCTGGAAGGGTCTACAACATTCTTTAGGGACCCAACTAAACTTTAGCACGGCATTCCATCCACAAACTGATGGTCAAACGGAGAGGATGAATCAAGTGGTGGAAGATATGCTCAGGGCTTGTGCTATTGACTTTGGAGGAAGTTGGCATGATCACCTGCCTCTAGTGGAATTTACATACAATAATAGCTATCAGGCTAGTATACAAATGGCACCGTTTGAAGCTCTTTATAGAAGGAGTTTTCGTTCCCCTATCTGTTGGAATGAAGTAAGAGAAAGGCAATTTCTTGGTCCCGATATTATTAGGGATACTACTGAGAAGATTAAACTCATTCGAGAAAGACTTCAGATGGCCCAAGATAGGCAGAAATCATATGTTGACAATCGAAGGCACGACTTGGAGTTTCAAGTAGGAGATCATGTATTTCTTAAGGTTTCTCCAGGTCGAGGAATTAAAAGATTTGGTATTAAGGGCAAGCTTACTCCAAGATTTATTGGTCTATTTCAAATTCTGGAAAGAGTCAGTGAAGTAGCTTATCGAATTGCTTTACCTCCTCAACTATCTGAAGTTCATGATGTATTTCACGTCTCGATGCTCATGAAATATGTTCCTGATCCTTTCCATGTCATCACCTACAATCTGGAGATTAAGAAGGATTTGACATATGAGCAGAAACTAATCAAAATCCTTGAACGAGAGGTACGTCAACTTCGGAACAAGACTATTCCAGTAGTCAAAATCTAGTGGACAAAATCAGGATAAACATGGGAAACTGAAGAGGCTATGCGCAAAATATTTCCAGAATTATTTGAATGTAAGTACACTCTCCACAATCCATATATTGAATTTGGGGACTAAATTCTCTTAAGAGGAGGAGGGTGTAATGTCTCGGAATTTTTATAAATTATTTTTAGAATATTTAAGTATTTTCTGAGAATTTTAAAGACCAAAATAGATTTATAAATAAGTATTAGGTTAAATAAATCATTATTAAGGCCCAATTATGGTAAACCATTAACCTAGCCTATTTAAATGAAGCCCAAAGGACTTATGGACCAAGTCCAGGAAGTTTGGCCCATATTCTAGAAGGTTAATTAACTTATTTACGGAATTTAAGGATAAATATTAATTATTTAGATAATTTAGTAGATAAACCAAAATTAGAATTTGAACTCATTTTAAATTCGGCACCCAATGCATGTGGCGGTCTATCGTAAAATCGCTACAGGGACTTTGGCGGTCCAATCTACGACCGCTACATTCTGTTAGTTCCGTGAGTAGAAGAACGAGCGAAACGATTAGATTTTTAAGACTCTATCTCTTAGAGATCGAGATGAATGGACTAGTAAACATCTATAGGACTCTCAGAAGTCGATCTAAGCTTTGACAAGGACTCTAGAATCGAGCTAATCCTCAAACCCTAGTAAGAACCCTATAAATAGGACCTAGTTTTGACATGCGCGACCCCCTACATTGGCTCGCGTAGAATCAAAGTAAGACGACATTATTTCAGGTAGGTTCTTTAAAAGTTTTTATTGATAATATATAGGACTAACATCTCCCAAAATTTCATGCTAGGAGATCAAGCACACAAGGAGATAGAAGCCTGCAAAGTTGATGGTTCCATCTTAGCGACCTCAGAAACTATGCGAGAGTTCGGTGAAGATCAAAGGATTAGAAAACAAAATCGAGATATTTAGCCTAAGTGCCTTTAGAACTTTTCATTCCCTTTAGTATCTACTTCTTACCCTCCAAATTTCATGCCATTAGGACAAGTGGCGTGAAGTTACTGATTTATCATTGGAAGGAGCAGAGACTAGGGCTCCATTCTAACATCAAATTCAGAGATTCAAAGCCTTAGCAGAGGTAGGTCATCTCATGCACAGCAAAAACATCATGTTTGGATTAAAAGCCCTCTTGTTTTGATCGATTTCATGCTTTATATGTGAAGAATTTCATGTTTTAATAGAACCTATGCACTTAGTATATCATGTATGGATATTCTTAGCCCTAACTAAGTTCAAAAGGAACTTTCTTGTCAATTCATAGAAAACCCATGCATATTGTTAGCTTAACCTTCGTTCTATCATAGGAAAGTTTAAATATGATTTTCAGACATGATGTGAGTTAAGAACCTTAGAATCTTCTTATTTTATTTACGGTCAGACGTGCTCTAGCGGCTTAAAGTTCAACCGCCAACATAATATAGCGGCCTTACGATAAACCGCCAGACACCCTGCAAACGTGATTTCTATGTAATCTCTGGCGGACCAGAAGTAGAGCGCTAAAATCACTCTGGCGGCTTTTCGATAAACCGCTACAACACTGTAACGCGCCTACCTTAGACCGCTACAGTTCTGTGTTCTGTCAACCCGAGACAGTCTTAAAAATAGTCCACTTTAGCCTATGTTATTCCTAGATAATTATGTCCAAACCAGTTTTAAAGTATTGTTTTATGACTCTGAGACTTAACTAGTATTCATAACGGTTGATTTCATGTTCTTTATCCTAATTAGATTATTTTAAGCATATGATAATTTCAAGCCAAAACCATATAATTTTTTTAAATGCTACATTGATGAGGTTTCAACGTGTATTTAATCATTGAACCTATTCTCCCTCATCTATAGAGTCATTTCTATAAGTTCATGGCATATATTCCGATATATGACCATTAGTTACACACTTTGCACTATAGGAACATAATCTTGGACATGATAACCTCTCCTTTGAATATTCCTTCCAATGGACTAGAAAATCTTATTTCAAGACCTTCGTAATTCTCTGCGAGCTTGGAATTCCCACTAGGACGCTGAGTTAGTTGTACCATTAAAGCACATTTATCTAGAAAGCACTACCGACGTTTTGTATTTCGGGATCTTAGCGGCCCAATAGTCGACCGCCATAGTCTTCTAGAGCACCTTATATAGACCACTAAAGGGACCTTGACGGATCTACCTTTGACCGCCAAAGACTCCAGAGGGCCTATTTTCAAATATCGAAGTCTTGTACTTAGCGGTCCAGAACTAGACTGCTATATTCATGTAACGGCCCAGTTATAGACCGCTAAAATACTTGAGTTTAGTAACCCAAGGTTTGACCCAAGGGTTAATATCCATATGATCTTAGAAAGACTATTAAATCTCTAGGACATGTCACCTTTATCAAAATGATTTGAGTAAGTTATGAAAGATAAAGGACATGCCGTTATGCTGCCGATTTATTCCATGGCATAACCTAGTCATTAAAGTATTTATTGAAATTCCTTATTTACTTGTACAAGCATTCGTATTTTTAGTTACTTTATCATGAATTATCCATTAAATTGAACATTCTTGGCCACATTATTTATATGTGTGGAAGTAGCTTGATTTATACTTGAAGATGCGGATCGAGCACTGATTGTGTTCAAGGGCTCTATGCTAGTCCCATCGGCTGATTGTCAGAAACATACTATTATAAACCATGGGGTATGATGCTACTGGCGTCGCATTACGTTGAGAGTACTTTCTTTATAAATAAGTGAACATCCACGGCATCACGGTATCACGGTAATCACGGAATTATCCACAAAGTGATATTCTACAGAAATTCACGAAGTACTTGTTACTAAGTGAAGAGTACATTCTTGCTTGTTATATGACATTCTAGTACATTCTTGTTCGTGAAAGGCCATTACTACATTCTTGCTTGATTATACTTGATCGATTTATGTTCTCATATTTTAAGCTTGATTATATCTTGTTATTTTGGTTTGGAATCGCATGTTTGATCACATTTCGCATGAGTTTACCTTATTCCTTAGAGCTAAAGTACTAATCACTTTAATATTGCCAATCATGTTGATGCGAAGATACCTAGTGGGCAAGTGTGCTCATTACCTATTTTCAATCTTTTCAGGAAATGCAAGTAGTTCGGATTCGGATTCAAGTTATTCAAGTGATGGGTCCGAGAGCGAGTGAAAGTCACATGAAATTGAGAGTGAAGACTTAGGAGTCGATAATGTCTAGATCAAGTTCATGTAATTTTCCATTTTTATTGAGTCAAGTAGATTTGAAAGAGTTGACTAGTTGATGTGTTTGAGTTATTTTCCTGACTAATAAAAGTGAAGGTTTGAGTAACTTATTGTGAAATTATATTTTATGTGTGATTGTTATTACGCTCTGATTATTCTTGCTTGCAAGAGGCTTACCATGCCGGTTGTTCTCGTTTCCCGAGATCATCTTTCGCTGTAATAAAAGCTCGGGGCGTGACAAATTATCTCGGGCATCTTCCCGTTCTCACACTGCTTTCGAGGCTTTAGTCCTCACCTTTTTCTTTGATTTCTTTTTTCATCCTGTAAATCCTTTTAGGCATCTTCCGCCTAATTCTTGTTTTGTCACCACTCCTTTACGATAAACCATCGCGGAAGATAAGAAGGCAATAAGGAGCGTGGCACAAAAATACGTGCTGGTTGGAGGAGTGCTGTACAAAAGAAGCCTCACTGGTGTTCTTCTGAGATGTCTCGACGATGAGGAGGTCTGGAAATCTGTTGAGGAAGCACACTCAGGTGTGTGCGGTGGCTACGTGAACAGCCAAATGCTTGCTAAGAAAATCCTTCAGCAAGATTTTTACTGGCCCACCATGGAAGAGGATTGTGCCGTATATGTCTGTAGGTGTGTCAAGCGTCTGCTTCACGCCGACAAGATTAACTGCCCATCATCTTCACTTAATCCAATATCCTTCCCATGGCTCTTTTTCATGTGGGCTTTTGATATCATTGGTCCTCTAGGTGACCCTAACTCCCTTGCTAAGCTAAAATCTTTCATCCTTACTGCAATGGAGTACTTCACTAAATGGGCTGAAGCTGAAGCTTACGTGGAAATCAAGGCGTCAATAGTCTACAAATTCATCATGAAGAACATCATCGTCAGGTTCGGCGTTCCAAGCACTATCATCACCGACAACGGGCTACAATTCATTTCTCAGGACCTTCAGGACCTCTGCAAAAGGTATAAAATTACATTACATCATTCATGACCATATTATCCACAAGGCAATGACTAAGCCGAGGCCACTAATAAAACTCTGATCAAAATCATAAAGAAAATCTGTGAGTCTAGCAAGTTCTCGGATTGGCCAGAAAAGCTTATCGAGGCTCTATGGGCCTATCGCACTTCAATCCGTACCCCCATTAGGCAGACACCGTTCGCCCTTACTTATGGGATGGAGGCGGTAGTCCCGTACGAAATCTTGGTTCCCTCTCTCAGGGTACAGTTGGACAAGGAGCTTCCCCTCGACGAACCTCGGGAGTCACTTCTTGCTCAATTGGAACTCTTAGACGAGAAGCAACTGGCTGCAGCCGAGCACGCACGTGTTTACCAAAATAGACTCGCACGTTTTTATCAAAAGAAAGTCATTGAGAGAAATTTTGAGGTTGGTGAGATGGTAGTAAAAAAAAAATTTTGTGAGACCAGGTGGGCCGCGTTCTAAACTCCAACCCAATTGGGAAGGACCGTACATAATTCAGGCTGTGCATCCTGGCAATGCTTATAGGCTAGTCAACGCTGAAGGGGACAAATTGTCCCACCCTTGGAATGGGATTTATCTCAAGAGGTTCTACCCGTGAGATCTTGTACATATCTATTTAAAAACAAAAAAATAAAATAAAACAAAAACAAAAACAAAAACAAAAACAAAAACAAAAAAAAAAGAAAAATGCTAATGCCTGGTGATCATCATGGAGTCAAGTCGTTGTATCCATCCTTCAAGCTAGGACAGGGCCCATTAAGGTTTGGTGAGTCTTGGGTCTTGGTCTGCCAGAACCGGGGAGATCTGTGTCCGACCGTGTCAGCTATGCCAACTAAAAGGAGGCCAACGTGCACACACATACACGTGTTTTATCCAAAATTGGTAGCGTCACCTGTGGTGAGGTCTCACCTAGAAGCTCTCCAGGAAAGCTGTAATCTTTATTCTATTTCTCTTCGACCCGATGAGACAGTCGGCGCCCTTAAAACGCTGAGCATAGGAAACCAAAGTACAATCCCCTCAAGGCAAGAGTAGGATCCATCTCCTCGAGTCTAGGTCAGAGCACGAGAAGAGGGCAGTGTCCCCGCAGGCATACAAAAGGGATTCCAAAAATGTCAAATGACTATATCTCCCTCGAAAAAAATGGCGAAAAGAAAAATCAAAGTCAAATGAAAAACCTAGTCGTGGCAGTGCCTGATTCCAATGAAGGAAACCCCTCAACAAAAATAAAAATCAAGTCATACAAAAGGGGCAATGAAGCGCAAATGCTCGAGGATTGGTCTGAAGTTCTCTGAAAGGGGAGAGTCAAGTAGGCCCCTGTTGGCTCGCCGGGTTAACGATTTTGCCAGTCCTCTCAGACTGTTTCTCCCACCACATTCTTCCTTCTCCCATCGAAGATGAAGGCCCAATGGAGGTCCCGAAGGGTGAACCCCGCTAAAGCCTGCGACCTCGTTTTAACAAACACACACAATGTGGTCCACTTTGAAAAGCAAAAGCTATCATCGCGAAGGAGTCTCGGTGTTTCTGGCAGGTCAAGACCCTTGTCTACCACCTATGTTTTCTTATTTTAACCTCGGGCTTAGGCCAATGCAAGCGTGTCACTTATGGGTGCGACGGCATCTGATTCCGGGTCAACGTCGCGCGGTTGGCTGTTACGGTTCCAGGGTGTTCCACTATATATCATCTAAAGTTTTGAGGAAATAGACCCGGGTCGGGTAAAACTTTTACCTCGAACATTTTTTGAGTGTATCCCTGTGGTCGGAAGCAACTGGGAGCCTAAGCATGACATGACGGCATTGTCATCATGATAAGTCTTAACCGGCGGGACTGTCATTCGAGGAGTCTAGAGGCCCAAATCAACTTAGATGTGCATTTATGATACCTGGGAGGTTAGTAAGAAATCCCCGTCCTCATGTAGGTTGAGAGCCATATGGATGGTCACCGGGCATCAGTGACAAAAATACACCAAGTCTTAAAATCTAAAAAAATAAAACAAAACAAAAAAATAAAACAAACAAAACAAACAAAAAAATAAACAAAAACAAAAAAATGAGAGAAAGAACCAAAATAAAAAAAAATGAGAAAAAGGAAAAGAACAAAAACACAGGAAAAAAAAGAAAAAGAATAAAAAAGAGAAGAATAAAAAAAAAGAGAACTAAAAACATCATCGTTTGCCTGCTCGCATCATGCGTATGATCACTTTTCAATTCCTGTTTGCATCTGCCTACTTGCATGATTGCATCACTCAAAGTCTATTACTTTTACTCGCCTTAGTTGATTAAAGGCTTGGCCCCTTGACCCGTTATCAAGGCCAGTTTCAGAATAGTCACCCACTTATTGAGCAAGGGACCAAGCCAGAACGGAAAGACTAACTTGTTTCTCTGGAGCAATGTGTGCAGGAGTTAGAAAAGCAAGAAAGAAGTGGCGAACAGCAAATTGGACCTTCCCTTTTATCATTTCAAAAATGTGTACATTAAGTTCCACCCTCTCTCCCGGCATCGCTTCTCTCTCCACTCTCCAGGCGAGAAGCCTTGGAGGGTGTCGTCAAACCATACAAGGTGGTACCTCTGCCGCCCTGCATTACCCTTTCCGTCTCCACGCTCTGTCTCTGCTCTACGGGGGCCGCAAAGAAACTGCTAACATGAAAGCCGCGCTCGCGTGCTCTTTGATAACGCTCTTCACCGTCCCTCAGCCACTATTTAGCAAGACCAAGGCTGGTTCGGAGCACAAATACTTGGGCCTCTAAGGCCCTCTTCTCTTCTCTCTCGGCCAATGTTTTGACCCTCTTCCTTTCTCTGTCCCTCTCTTTCTCTGCTCGTTCCCTCTCTCTATCTTCCCTTTCCAGTTGGAGGGTGATCCTCAACTCCATGGTGTCCTGAGAAAAGTTATCGTCTGAGCGACGCCGTAATTCCTCCTCTAGCTCCGCTACCCTGGCTTCCCCCTGTGCTGCATGAGCAAGCGCCTCTTGCATCTCTTCAGTCTGCCATGACCGTCATCTCAAGAATGCGGCGAGTCATGAACAAAGGAAATTCAATGGAGAAACCCTCACCTGTGCAGAAAGCATCCCCTCTGCCTTCGCGGCATGCTGTATGGCACGAGCAAGTTGCTCGTGGAGCAAATCAAGTTCCGAGGAAGGAATCCATAGACTAGAAGAGGCACCCTCTACCCCCACTGCTGGTGGGGTTGCGTCGAGCCGAGCGCGCTATGATGGCGAGAAGTGGCCATGAGTGGCTAAACACCAGGAACCTAGGGGTATAATTAGGTACATGCATTTGCATACACACTCACCGAGCCATGTAGAGCTGTACGGGTGTCACCCAACTGTTCCTCCGTGTCCGCCAAGCGAGCTCGCAAGTTCTCTATCATGGTATCACGGGCATCCTGCTGCCATGTCATAAGAGTTAACATTACCCTCAACAAGAAAAAGAAAAAAGAAAAAGAAAAAAGTGAGAAAGGGGAGAGAATTGCATCCACCTCAACAATCCCCACAGGATTGAGTCGCTCTGCATACATTGCCCTATAGAGGTGTAGGTAATCTTCACTGTCCCGTGCGTGCGACTCCACGAGTGTGCCACCCCGCTGCCAATCCTCGTACTGTTCGGGGAAGCGCACCCGCCAATCAACTCAGGTTATTGGCCCGCGTGTCTTCCTCCCGACGCGGGGTGGCGTAGTCATGTCTACCCATTCCTGGGCAAGCCCTAGAATCCTCATGACCAATCGTATCCGAAGTGGCTCGATTTCATTCAGGCAGTGGATCCAAAGGTCCCGACCAAATCGGGCACGACCTGTAATGACCCACGGCTGGTCGACATCGACCATGCCCGAGTAAGGCCTCCAGATCACCTACATTGGCATGCTTATCTCTCCTTAATCACTAAAAAAAGAGAGACAAAACAAAAAAAAAAAAGGGGAGTCCTACCATCGCTGCAGGGAACTCTTGTAGCTCGCGCCTTAATACCATCAGCTGGTAGGATAGAGAGGTTGTGTTCATGATAGGTTGCCACCGCTGAGCTAGTGGCGCCACAGCCATACACCACTATCGAGCTCTCCCCATCGGAATGTAGTAATAACTCCATACCTGTGTCGCCACATGTCATTGGCATTTCATGAAATAGATTAGTCGAATTAAAAAAAAATACCTAGAGAAATGGTGTAAAGCCACTCACAGTCACCTCCCGATTTGTCCCTTGGGATAGACCTACAAGCAAATGCGCCAGCACGGCGGCTCCCCAGGCATATTGCCCTACCCTCTTTAGGTCTACTAAGAATTCTAGGAAGCGGCAATGGATGTCGTCTCCCGTGGAACCTAGCAGTAATTTTCCCAGCAGGAAGAGGAGAAATCTCTTCAAATCCATGTTTGACCTCTCCCAGCTGCTGGCATCTACGCAATACACAGCACGAGACCCTCTTTCAGTTCTCTCCATGAATTCCTCCAAGGACTCGTTATCACGTTGACGAGTGTCAGTAAGCCCCAATGCCTCCATGATGGACGCCTTGGCTACTGACCTGTTCTTTTGGTCCTTTAGTTCCAAACCTAGAAGCTTCTGAGCCCCTTCGCGATAATCAGGGTAGGTGACCCCGGTCACCGCCTCGCCATCCACTCTAAGGCCAGTGATTCGGCCACATCTTCTAGGCTGGGCACCATGTGTCCCCAGGGCATCAGGAAGGCACGACTCTCTGGGTCCCATCTCTCGCGCAAAGCTTGGATGAGGGCGAGGTCGAGCTTAATAGGTTCGATCGGAGGAATGCCCCAAACCCCATTGCATCTAACCGGGCTTTCTGAAGTCAGGCAGGCCTCGATAGGCAGACACCACCAATTCCCATGAGATGTGTGACCTCGTCATACTCTGTGGATTACACAAGAAGTGAGAAATGGTGCATCATCAAAATAAAAAAAAATGAGAAAGAAGAAAGGGCTCGTGAAGAATGAGAGAGAGAAAGGAACTGGCTCGTTTACAAGCTGCAATTGGGTCCTCTCACTGAGGTGCCCTTCAACATCGGAGAGTCTCCTGAACTACCACTGGATCTACTCCTCTTCGAGGAGCGGGAAGACTCGCCCTCCACCCTGAAACTAGACTCGCCCTCCATCCTAGAGAATGAGAAGCTCTTACTCCTTCCTATCAACTTTTCACTCTCCTAACCAGTCTCCACTACTCTGTGCTTTCAAGTGAAGCGGGCAGGGAGAGTATTTATAGGATTGAAGGGATAAGATCCAGATGTGTCACAGTTCCTCTCGCAGTGGCCCTTGTAACGGAGCACCCATCTTTCACTTTCATATGTTCACTCGGAGTAAAAGAAGTCGGGGGTGTAGCTGGTTGATTAGCACCCTAAGCATCTAGGTTCCCTGTGTTCATCATGGTTCAAATAAATTTGAGATGAGGACATCTACATGGGAAAAGATGACTAGAGAACGACGTCTCTGAATTTGGGGCTAGACTCATATACGTGAAAAAAGGACGAAGAGATCGACATCTTTCAATTTGGGAGTGGACTCATCCACATGAAAGAGGACAATGGGGGTCGATATCTTTAAATTTGGGAGTGGACTCACCTACATGGAAAAAGGACAATGGGGGTCAGTATCTTTGAATCTGGGAGTGGACTCATCTACATGGAAAAAGGATAAAAAGGGGTCGACATCTTTGAATTCGGTGGTATGCCATTAAAATTGGTGATAGATTCTCCCGAAAGAAATGCACCATGAGTCCGGGACACGATCCGTTATCTCAAGGGAGTTCTGTTAAACACGTCACATGGTGACGGCATGGAACAGAAGAGGCGTGGAAGAGAAGGAATGCATGAAGGGAAAACGAGTCACATGAAAGCAAATTGTTCCATTCACACGTCTATATAAACCGGCATGTCCACCATGAAAAGAGGGCGGGTGTACAAGCAACTCACTAGATCTCACACCACCCTCCTGGTCGTCTCTCCTCTCTTCTAAGGCAGAGGTCCTCGGGAGGTCTCCTACAGTGCTGCGACGCAGCAATCGCCTCGTCGCTCCACGGGTTCCCACCCTCTCTGGTAGTGCTCCTAGTGGTCCTCCAGCCTCTCTCGCGACCCCGATGGCCGCGAAGCTCTCGAACTCGAGGCCGTCGGCTGAGCTACCCTCTGCTCTGCCGGTAGAGACTGCACCAGCCCGAGGAGCTCCTCCACTGTGAGCTCCAACTCTCCTCCGATCTGCAGTGACTTTAAGGGAGTGACGTGTCCGGCCACTGCTTCTCCCGGAGCTCCATCACCTGGGCCACCAGTGCCCTCCTCCTGTCCCAATCTCGATGCCGCTTTAGCCTCGCCTCTCTCTTCACTCTCTCCTGCTCTACCTCTCTCCACGTCACCTGGAGAGAAACCCTCAACTCCAGGACATCTCAGGGCAACCCCTCGTGCTGTAGTTGCTCCGATCCTCTAGCTCCTATCCGGTGACGGCCAGTTGTCGCCTGGCGTCTGCCATTTCAGCTGCCTATACAAAAGGAAAAGGGGAGGGGGGAGATTCAAAGAGCGTGCAATGGCATTAAGGCTTTGTATTAATTTCAAAACAAGATACATTAGGGTTTGGGCACCATGGGCCTCAATTTCCCCAGCTCAATTACATAAGCTTCCCATAGCTCTCAGTCCTCGCTCACAAACACCATCGCCTTATGTGGAATGCTTACCTTCCACGATGCTTTGATCACCTTCACGTCCTTTGTATCACCCTCCATGCCCAGCTCCCTTTCCTTGATCAAAGGAAGGTTGGATGGCGTTGGAAAAGAGTGTCGAGGAAGGCCGATTTGCAGGCAGCACCGATGCGAGTTGTAAATAACAAATTCGATTGCACCTATAAGCTGGAGTTCCGCATCAGGAGAAGATATCGTGAGAAGCTCACGCGGAAGTAAACATGCCGGTATGCAAGTGAACATATTCCACGCCAAGGTGTTGAAGTGAGTACGCCAGTCTCCGCGTGTCTTCAGTCGGGGCATGCGATTGACCACCTCCCCACTAAAGCCCAACACATAGGCCATATAATGAAGGGGGCTTTGTTCAAAGATCCTGGAGACCTTCTGTACTCCTTCGTGGTGATCAAATTTGAAATGGAGATCAATCCAGCAATTGAGGAGAAGCATGCACCTATAAGGAGGCCTCCCCAGGCTAGAAGTCGTGAGACAGCTGTAGAGATATGCAAGGACGGTGGGCCCCACACTCTTGCTCTCCCAAAATCCACAAATTGCACCTAGCTGATCTTATTCCACAATGTTGTCAGTGTGAGGGAATATGAGGGCACCTACCAAACAGATCATGAACCCCTTCATGAGTGTTTCCAAACGATCATCGCCTGTTGACTCTTCTAGGGCACTTATAGTCCATTCCGCAAGCTTCTGTAAATTGATGCCCTTTTGAGTTTGGACGGTCTTGATGGCCCTAGATGGCATGAAACTTCCAAGGACTTCCTCAGAGGTTATCTTCCTTGGCAAGGGCAGGATCTTCATCTTGTCGTCCCTTCTAAACCTTTTCAAACTGAGTAGAAGTTCCGCCTCCTCAAGATGGACCGTCGCTTCAAAAGTGGGGAAGATAAAGGTGTGATTTTTAGGGTGCCAAACCTCTACCAATGCACCCATGGTCGCCCAGTCCATATAAATCTTGTCATGATGTTTGGCGTGGACAACAAGACCTTGGAGGTGCCACTTTGTAATAATAGCCCTCATGCCGATGGTTATGTTGGAGGTGAGCTTCGATAGCCAGGGCAGCTTTGAGAATTTCCTCGGGCCCGGAAAGAGAGGATATGGCTGGAAGGAAAGAAAGAAAAAGAATGAAAGAGCGAGAGAGAATTTATGCAAGAAAACTAGGAGAAAGAGCCAACTCACCACCTGTGAACGAATCCTCTCGCTCAAATGACCTTCAATGTCGGTCAACCTGCTGAATTTGTGGCAGAACCTGCCCCTCTTGGTAGGGCGGGAAGGCCCACCTTCCATCTCAAACGGGCAAGACCTCTCCCCTCCCATCTCAAAAGAGAGTTCAACTCCCCGAAACCACCCCTTGGTGACCTCCTACTAGAAGTAGGGGTGGTGATCTTTTGCTAGAAGCGAGGGGATACTTATAGGAAGGAGAGGGGTAAAAGGTAAATGTAAAACATTAATGATGAGTTACCATTGTGGACTTTAACCGAAGGAATCTTGTCTGGTTTACGTTTTTCCCTACTTCTGTGAATCACCTTGGTGTGCAGATCTCCTTGTACAATGGAATGTAATTCTATTTTTCATGAAATAATTATGTACTAATTGTTGAGTGCAGGTATAAAAAAATAAAAAATAAATAAATAATGGGATATCACTATCCCACCCCCAGTCACCTCGTTGACTGACCCCACTATGTCATGCATCCTACTATATGATATCTACGTTATTAGAGCATACCAAGGACCTTATGACTTGAATGAATCTGGAATTTGAGTTCCCCTTCAACAAAAATAGTGATGATTTCAGAGGAGTTCAGGACGTACGGATAGGCCGTTAAGTTGTGATAGCTTGGGGACGATGGTTCCATTCGGTGGGTCGATACGTGGATAAACGGGTCCCGGCTCAGTATCGGCTCACGGGACTGGTATCCTGACCCAGTCTTAACAGCTTAACAATATTATCCGTGGCTATTTTCTACTTTTAGTTTATTTTAATTTTCTCTTTAAACCCGGCATGCATTCATGTAGGACTTTGATTTCGTTGTGGAAAATCATTCACCTAATTCGATTGTGAGAGCCGTTATGCTTAAATTGTTGACTAATATGAGATATTCCATTCTGAGTTTAAGTACTCAGTTTCCTCGAGACTACCCTGGTATATTTTTCTGGAAGAGACCCTTTTTTAGATTTATCATCAATTGTTCCATTTCCTTTTGCTCCATTGGACCCACCTTGGCCGCAGCACTTTCACATTGGCTGGTAACCGCTCCCCAAGGTGAAACCTGCAGGTCTACGACCCAGGTACTTCCACGCAGAGAAGTTGGTCCCCTTTTTTTCTATTCGTGCCGAGTGCACATTGTCTCCTTCCATATTTCCATCCAAACAATCGTTGATTTCGGAGGATCCTCTTCAGGGTTGTCTCGTTGAAACTCTAGAAAGATTCCAATCGTGCAATGTTGAAAGCGTGTCTCATCACACACTGGCATCAACTTCTCAGTCCATTCCACTGCATTTCAATGCACTTCGTTCCATTACACTCCGTGTCATTCCCCTGCAAAGAAGACGCCAAGGCGGGGCAGTTGTAAACACGCCATTTTTGACGTTGCTGTGAGTAGATCTCGTGTTACACTATGACGCCCCAAAGTGGCTCTCCTAGTTGAGTTATTTGAGTGATTTCTTATTTTTCAGATATTTTCCCCCATTCTTAGAATTTTTCAAAAAAAATTGTTATTTACACAAAACTAATTCATTATGTGTTAAACGTCCTAGCTATATTTTTATGTTTGAGGGGGGGGTTAAGTATAATTTATTTTTTTACATATATTTTCTTAAAAAATAGAAAAAATATATATACTTAAGGGGCTTGGCCCCATCTCTTAAAATCACCTTAACTTCTCTCCACCTTATTATGATCTTGCCTCCCCTCTCTTTAATACACCATCTTCCATTATTTTACGGAACCCACTCACTTCAAGGGGGGCTCTTCGGTGGCAGAAAGGAAAGGGTGTGGGGGTTTTTGGTTTTTTGGTCTCTCTCCCTCTCACGTAACTCTCTACACATCCCTCTCTTATCTTACTTTCTCTCCCACTCATATCCAAGGAGGGGCCCCTCACACAATAACCCAACCGACGGCAGAACCCATTCTCCCCCCTATCACGCCCCGACGCGGAATATCGGGACGTACAGTTAGAAACAAGCTGGCAAGAGAGAGAACTAATCTAAATATATACAAGTGCTAAGAAATGGAAATAACTTATTGACCATTAAACAAAACATAACTGGTACAACAATCCTCAAATCAACTCAGTACAACTGGGATAACAAACTCTAAACCACAATAACATAGCTGAAGCACAACACACTTTAAACACAACTAACTGATACACTTAAAATATCACTCCTGCCCTTCCCCATCGGTAAGCGCGTCACCTGAAAAGCCGGGAAAGGGGGGGAAACAACAAGTATGAGCTGACACTCAGTAGGAAATAACAGATAGGTATAAGTGATTAGCAGTTTAATTACATTTTCAAAATATCATGCTACAAAGGATAATGCAATAAATGGATAATGATGATATAATGAAACAAAAATTAAAGATCTTGCAATGTCAAGAAATATAAAGGAACAGAATAGCAATACTTAAGAGGAATAACAAAGACAAGAATTTACTGCAGGAGGTAACGATAAAGAGTTGGCCATATCGAGACAATTCAAGTCATGTCAAGCACGTATGTAATTTCATTTCCACGTCCAAGTAACATCAAGTAAAGTATAGAACAGTGAAGAGTGGAAAGTGCAACGTAGTAGAGAGTAGTGGAGAGTAGTGGACAGTCCTAGATTTAACTCATGTCATAGTACTGGTGCCAAATGCCACACCTAGTCAATCACCTCCCCGGGGGTACACGTAGTGTTCGGGCGCTCCTCCCAGGACTAGACCGAGCCCTTAATTGTTTGCCAGGCATTGATTTCTTTGGATCAAAGATCCCACGAATCTAGACTTCCACAATTTATGGCCAAAATTCCAAGGTTTGAACTATGTAGCAATAACAATTTCAAGTAGGAAGGAGATTCATTTCAGAATTTCAAGGTAAGCACAATCATCAAGAAGATTGAAAACCAAGTCACAATAAGAGTTAATCGTGATGCGCTACTGTAGTGCAGCAGCTATCCAGCAAGCTAATCAACATATTAATCCTAATTACCAAGTTAGTATGTCAAAGATTATCCATTATCATTTGCATTAAGCATAAGCCAAAAGAAGATTCAAGATGATAAGGTAAAGAACAAGCTCACAATAATGAAGTAGCATGCATTAATCAGAAATTTAGTTACACCATTAACCACTAATTATGTGAGTTTCTATTTAACCAATGTATGCGTCGAAATGAAGATGGTAAACGGCATGTTTTTACACTATGTTTGCAAGTAGGAACCAATGTAAATTGAAATCATAAAGTTTCCAGAATAGGCCACTGGTTCTTCAAAAGTATAGTTTTCAATTGGTCTAAGTTCAATGGGTCGATCCCCTAATGGTCCAGATCGATCCTCGGGACAAAAAAAATGACAAAACTGGTTTTCTGGTGTATGGGTCGACCCCTGGGGTCGACTCCCACCATTTCTGCAGGATGGGTCGACCCCTGGGGTAGACCCCTGTACTCCAGCGCATGGGTCGACCCCTGGGGTCGCCCCCCTTGCAGGGACTAGATGGGTCGACCCCTGGGGTCGACCCTCGGGCCTGCAGGGTCTTCCAGAAAATGGGTCGACCCCTGCAAGAACAGCAACGGCCCTAACCTCCGGAAAACATATGAACTCACCCAATTGAGGTCCAATTCAGTTGAAATCATAACCACATGATCTAGGGTGATTAATATACATACTATGGTCATTAAGCAAGCGATTTGAAACACTAATTCCATCAGAAATCAATTAAATCTTAACCTATTCTATGAAGAACACATGAAGACCTAATTCTTGACATGCTGTTACAAAATCTTAAAATTCTCCCAACATACATAACGAAATTTGGGGCTTTTAGTGTCAAAAGAAAGCTGACTAGATGCTGAATCCAACCATGAATTATAAGCTATATGTGGATCAAGTTATCTAACTCGAAATCAGCCCAAAATCAAGCTCTAACTCAAAGGGTCACAAAATAAATCAAGTTCTAGATATGCTCTCACTAAAAATCAAAATTCTCCAAGCATGCTCAATTAAATTGGGGCTTTCTACGTTAAATGAAAGCTAACAACATGCTGATTACATCATATAAGTCAATTAGAGTTTGGCCTGTTAAACCTACCACAAATCGAAAAGAGAACACGAAACCCTAGAATGAAGAACAAGCTTGACAGCACCTTAGAAAACCCACGATATCTCCTTAGATACTTGATAACAATTGGGGCTTTTAGTCCCACTGGATAGCTCTCGTCGAGAGGAACAAAATCATATATTCATGATCGAATTTTGGTTGAGAATTCCTACCTCAATTGAAGAAACCAAGAAGGAAGAAGGAAGCCGACGGCCTGCCGACACACCTCCACAAATCGAGCAAGATCATCCTAGATCTGAAACTTCAGCGAACCCCACAGCCACATAATGAAAGTAGACTTGAAGAGCTACGTTTCTATAGGTCATGGAGCTTCTGGAGCCTTCGGAGTTGGGAGTATTCGGTGCTGCAAGTTACGTGTTTAGAAATAGCGCCGGAATCCTTGACTCGACCAAAGCTATGTCGGCAGCACGTTTTAGGGCTAGGTTTACCTCAAATTGATTGAGGGTAAATGTTCCTTACATTGTGGTCTTCCAATTGCCACTAATTTGAGATCATTTGGTTGCATATTAAGGTCAAATTTCACGTTTTAATCCAAGGTTAGGTAAGGGTCAAAAAGTGTGTACTTTTGGGCTTAATCTCCAATTAGATCTAACCACGGATTTATAATGGCTTAATGCCAGAAGGCAAAGTTGTTATCTACATCGACCTTAACCTGTTTACTATTTTTATGGATTTTTATAAGGTAGTCGGATTTTCACTTATACTATTTCTAACGAATTAAATATTAATAAATCCGAAATTCAATTATTAATTCAATAAGAATTCAATTCTTAATTAATAAAAGCTTAATAAATATATTGGGCTCAATTAAATAATTCGGGGTCTTACACCCTCCCCTAATTAAAGGAATTTGGTCCTCCAAATTCACTGCACTAAAACTGAGAATAGGGAATGAGATTGCTCACCTAGAATAGGTCGGGATACCGCTTCCGCATAGTCTCTTCAGACTCCCATGTAGCTTCTTCGGTCCCACGCCGACTCCACTGAATCTTGACCATCGATATCGAATGATTCCGGAGTTGTTGTTGCCTCCGGTCCAGAATCTTGACAGGTCTTTCCTCATAAGTCAAATCTTCCTTCAGTTCAAAATCCACCTGCTGAATGATATGAGTGGGGTCGTACACATATTTCTGTAGCATAGACACATGGAAAACTTTGTGTACGCTCGACAATTGCGGCGGTAAAGCCAGTCTGTATGCCACCTCTCCCACTCTATCTAGAATCTCGAATGGACCAATGTATCTCGGACTCAGTTTGCCATGAATGCCAAATCTTCGTATCCCTCTCGTCGGAGAGACCTTCAAGAACACATGCTCGCCAACCTGAAATTCCAATGCTCTTCTCCTGTTGTCGGCATAACTCTTCTGTCTGGATTGGGATACTTGTAACCGGTCTCGGATAATACGGATGTTCTGTAAAGATTCTGAGACAAGATCTGGTCCAAGCCACTGTTTCTCACCTACCTCGTCCCAACACAACGGGGAACGACAACTCCTACCATACAATGCTTCGAAAGGAGCCATCTGTATGCTGGACTGGTAACTATTATTGTAGGCGAATTCAATCAATGCCAAGTGATCACTCCAACTGCCTCCAAAATCAATCATGCATGCTCTAAGCATATCTTCCACTATCTGGTTGGTTCTTTCAGTCTGTCCATCGGTCTGCGGATGAAAAGCAGTACTGAAATTCAGACGAGTACCAAGAGACTCTTGCAGTCCCTTCCAGAAATGTGAAGTAAATCTGGGGTCTCTATCAGACACAATGCTGACTGGAATGCCATGGAGCCTTACCACTTCCTTCAAATACAAAGCAGCCAATACATCAACTATCCACTTGGACTTAATTGGTAAGAAATGAGCTGACTTTGTCAATCGATCGACAATCACCCATATCGCATCAAATCCACCACGAGTCTTAGGTAGACCCATAATGAAATCCATGCCGATACTTTCCCACTTCCATTGGGGTGTGTCGAGTGGTTTCAATTTTCCTGCCGGTCTGAAATGTTCGGCCTTAACTTGTTGACATACTAAGCATCTACTCATAAAATCTGTAACTTCTCTTTCCATATTCGGCCACCAAAAGGATCTTTTCAAATCTCGGTACATCTTAGTGCCGCCAGGATGAATAGTATATCTGGATCTATGAGCTTCCTCCAGAATCTTGTTCTTTATTGTGGCTTCGTCGGGTACACAAGTTCTGCCCTTGAATAATAATCTTCCATCGTCAGCCAACATGAAGTCAGGTCTGCTGCTCAAGCTTCCCTTGATCTCTACCAGCTCGGGATCATTATCTTGCAAGGACTTGATTTTCATCAACAACTCGGGCTTAAGTTGGATCTGAGCAATCAAGACCCGATCATTGTCAATATTAAGATCCAGACTAGATAATTGTTCCAGTAATCTCCATTCTTGTAACATAAGACTTGACAATCTAGCTACCGGCTTTCGGCTTAATGCATCTGCCACAACATTACCTTTGCCAGGATGATACTCAATCGAGAAGTCGAAGTCTTTCAAGTACTCCAACCATCTCCGCTGCCTCATGTTGAGTTCTTTCTGAGAGAATAAATACTTCAAACTCTTAAGATCTGAAAACACTGTGAAGGTTTCTCCATACAAGTAATGCCTCCAAATCTTCAAAGCAAACACAACTGCTGCCAGTTCTAAATCATGAACATGATAATTCTCTTCGTGCTTCCTTAACTGCCTAGAAGAATAGGCAATCACCTTCCCATGCTGCATGAGCACATAGCCTAAGCCAATACCTGATGCATCAGTATATATGACAAATCCTCCTTCACTAGAAGGTAAAGCCAATACAGGTGCAGTAGTCAAACACTCCTTCAAAGTCTGAAAGCTTCGCTGACAATCATCTGACCAATCAAACTTGTTCTCCTTGCGGGTTAATCTTGTCATAGGTACCACAATCTTAGAGAAATCCTGGATAAATCTTCGATAATAGCATGCCAGGCCTAAAAAACTTCTAACTTCGGTCACACTGGTAGGCTGTTCCCAATTCTTCACTGCCTCAACCTTCGAAGGATCAACAGAAATACTATCCTTCGTAATGATATGCCCGAGAAAGGACACCTCTTGCAGCCAGAATTCACACTTACAGAACTTGGCATAAAGTTGATGATCTCTCAATAACTGCAATGCCATCCTCAGATGTTCAGCATGCTCCACTTCACTCTTGGAATAGATCAAGATGTCATCAATAAAGACCACGACCCATTGATCAAGATAGGGCCGAAATGCATTGTTCATCAACTGCATGAAAGCTGTCGGTGCATTCGTTAGACCAAAAGGCATAACGATAAATTCAAAATGACCATACCTGCTGCGGAAAGCTGATTTATAGATATCCTCTTCCTTAATCCGCAACTGGTGATATCCAGATCGAAGATCGATCTTAGAGAAATATTGAGCTCCCGTTATCTGGTCAAATAACTCATCAATCCTCGGCAATGGATATTTGTTCTTGACAGTCTGCTGGTTTATTTGTCGATAATCAATGCACAGCCTCATCGAACCATCTTTCTTCCTGACGAATAACACAGGGGCTCCCCACGGAGAAGTACTAGGATGAATAAAACCCTTCTCAAGTAATTCCATCAGCTGCTGCTTCAATTCCCTCAGTTCCGCAGGAGACATACGATAAGGAGCCTTGGAAATAGGGAATGTGCCAGGAATAAGATCAATAGAAAAGATAACTTCCTGCTCGGGCGGAAGTCTTGGTAATTCCTCTGGAAAGACATCAGGAAAATCTTGGACAACAGGAATGCCCTTGATCTCAATCTGCTGCTCAGGAGTTGTACAGACAAAGGCCAGAAAAGCCTCACATCCACGTCTCATCAGCTTATCAGCTCGAAGAGCCGAGATAAGGGATACGGAGTTATGGTGCTTAACTCCCACAAAAGAAAGTCTCGGGTGCCTAGTAAAAGACACTGAGCTAGAACTGTAGTGAACACTAGCCTCATACCTGGCCAACCAATCTGCTCCAAGGATTACATCATAATCCTTCATATCCATGCAAACTAAGTCGGCTGGAAAGTTCCGTTCATCAATAATAACCTTACTAGAAGGATAGTAATATTGAATAGCCGCTCTAGAACCAATAGAGTTGATATAACTAATGGAGAATTCATCAAAATAGGTTCCACAGATAACACCTTCGAAAATTTCCAAGAAATAAAAGAATGCATTGCACCAGTATCAAAGAGAACAAATGCGGGCTTGTCGATTATAGTAAGGGTACCTTCGATGAGTCCGCCCTCATCAGAAATCCCAGTTTCATCCGCATGTAAAGCTTGGAGCCTTCCTTGCGGCTTCTTGGTAACTTGAGATTTTGCCGGTGTAGCTTGTTCTGATAGAAGAGGGCAGTCAGGGATACGGTGTTCCCTACTCTTACATCGTAAACACGCACCTAGCTTGCGCCAGCATTCCTCCATCTTGTGACCTGGACGATCACAATACTTGCACTTGCCCTTGAATGGAACAATAGGGCCGGGTTTCTTCTCTTCATTTCTTGGCATCTTGCCTTTCCACGTTCCCGATCCGATCCACGAGCTAGACCCACTCATGGGCCTCTTTTTGCTAGTGCCAAGTCCGGGTTTAGGAGTTGAGTGTTCCTTCTTCATGCCATTCCCACGGATCCTCTCCGTCATCTCTAAGGTATCTTCTAGAACTTGTGCCTTTCTTACCATCTCAGAATAAGTAGAGATCTCCATCGGTGCTAGTTGATTGATGTAGTGAAGCTTCAACCCGTTGAGAAATCGCTTAGCTTTCATCTTTTCGGTGGAGATAAGGTGAGTAGCATAGCGCGAAAGCCAAGAGAACTGTGCTTCATATTCGGCCACCGATAAGCTTCGCTGCTTTAGAGCCGCGAACTCCGCCGCCTTCTTCTCTTGTACACGATCAGAAAAATATTTGTCGTTGAAGAATTCCTCGAACTCTTCCCATGTGACTTGTTGATCGCCTAGAGTTGCCTTGACGGAATCCCACCAAGTACGCGCGTCTCACTCCAATTGGAAGGTAGAAAGGAGGACACGCTCTTGGTCGGTGCATTGCATGACTTCAAAGATTCTCCCCATTTCGTTGAGCCAATGCTCGGCCTCGTCGGGGTTAGTCGAACCAGCAAATCTTGGCGGGTTCATTCCTCGAAAGTTCCGGTATAAGTCACCGGTGCCATGACCCGCTGCTCCAGCTTGAGCTACCCGATGTAACGCCTGAGTCAGGCCTTGAACCGTGCGCTGCAGGTTCCTCCATTCGGCACGTTCGGCTGCCATAGTAATTACCTACAAGTAGAGTAAATCATTTAGGGTTATTAAGATAGATAATACAATAATCGAGGTATTGCTCAACCCAAGTTTCTACCCAATCTCACCAAGGCAGGTTCTAGACTTTAACACGGTTAGGGGTCTAATGCACCTAGACATGACCAAAACTCGGTACCTGGCGGAGATAACCGATCCGAAGACCATTCGCGCAAGTGTGCGACCTTCCCGATAGGCGTAGCCTAACGTTCGGACAACACCTTTTGATATACCAGGTTATTGGGATGCGGATACAAAATCTAGGACTTAGGAAAGCCTAGGAATGTGAAACCTAGGGCTCTGATACCAACTAAATTGTCACGCCCCGACGTGGAATATCGGGACGTACAGTCAGAAACAAGCTGGCAAGAGAGAGAACTAATCTAAATATATACAAGTGCTAAGAAATGGAAATAACTTATTGACCATTAAACAAAACATAACTGGTACAACAATCATCAAATCAACTCAGTACAACTGGGATAACAAACTCTAAACCACAATAACATAACTGAAGCACAACACACTCTAAACACAACTAACTGATACACTCAAAACATCACTCCTGCCCTTCCCCATCGGTAAGCGCGTCACCTGAAAAGCCTGGAAAGGGGGGAAAACAACAACTATGAGCTGACACTCAGTAGGAAATAACAGATAGGTATAAGTGATTAGCAGTTTAATTACATTTTCAAAATATCATGCTACAAAGGATAATGCAATAAAAGGATAATGATGATATAATGAAACAAAAATTAAAGATCTTGCAAGGTCAAGAAATATAAAGGAACAGAATAGCAATACTTAAGAGGAATAACAAAGACAAGAATTTACTGCAGGAGGTAACGATAAAGAGTTGGCCATATCGAGACAATTCAAGTCATGTCAAGCACGTATGTAATTTCATTTCCACGTCCAAGTAACATCAAGTAAAGTATAGAACAGTGAAGAGTGGAAAGTGCAACGTAGTAGAGAGTAGTGGAGAGTAGTGGACAGTCCTAGATTTAACTCATGTCATAGTACTGGTGCCAAATGCCACACCTAGTCAATCACCTCCCCGGGGGTACACGTAGTGTTCGGGCGCTACTCCCAGGACTAGACCAAGCCCTAAATTGTTTGCCAGGCATGGATTTCTTTGGATCAAAGATCCCACGAATCTAGACTTCCACAATTTATGGCCAGAATTCTAAGGTTTGAACTATGTAGCAATAACAATTTCAAGTAGGAAGGAGATTCATTTCAGAATTTCAAGGTAAGCACAATCATCAAGAAGATTGAAAACCAAGTCACAATAAGAGTTAATCGTGATGCGCTACTGTAGTGCAGCAGCTATCCAGCAAGCTAATCAACATATTAATCCTAATTACCGAGTTAGTATGTCAAAGATTATCCATTATCATTTGCATTAAGCATAAGCCAAAAGAAGATTCAAGATGATAAGGTAAAGAACAAGCTCACAGGAATGAAGTAGCATGCATTAATCAGAAATTTAGTTACACCATTAACCACTAATTATGTGAGTTTCTATTTAACCAATGTATGCGTCGAAATGAAGATGGTAAACGGCATATTTTTACACTATGTTTGCAAGAAGGAACCAATGTAAATTGAAATCATAAAGTTTCCAGAATAGGTCACTGGTTCTTCAAAAGTATAGTTTTCAATTGGTCTAAGTTCAATGGGTCGATCCCCTAATGGTCCGGATCGATCCTCGGGTCAAAAAAAATGACAAAACTGGTTTTCTGGTGTATGGGTCGACCCCTGGGGTCGACCCCTGTGAAAATGGGGTCTGGCAGCTGAATGGGTCGACCCCTGGGGTCGACTCCCACCATTTCTGCAGGATGGGTCGACCCCTATACTCTAGCGCATGGGTCGACCCCCTTGCAGGGACTGGATGGGTCGACCCCTGGGGTCGACCCTCGGGCCTGTAGGGTCTTCCAGAAAATGGGTCGACCCCTGCAAGAACAGCAACGGCCCTAACCTCCGGAAAACATATGAACTCACCCAATTGAGGTCCAATTGAGTTGAAATCATAACCACATGATCTAGGGTGATTAATATACATACTAGGGTCATTAAGCAAGCGATTTGAAACACTAATTCCAACAGAAATCAATTCAATCTTAACCTATTCTATGAAGAACACATGAAGACCTAATTCTTGACATGCTGTTACTAAATCTTAAAATTCTCCCAACATACAAAACAAAATTTGGGGCTTTTGGTGTCAAAAGAAAGCTGACTAGATGCTGAATCCAACCATGTATTATAAGCTATATGTGGATCAAGTTATCTAACTCGAAATCAGTCCGAAATCAAGCTCTAACTCAAAGGGTCACAAAAAAATCAAGGTCTAGATATGCTGTCACGCCCCGGGCCGATAGCAGCAGAACGTGTCGTTTGCTCGGAACGTGGCAGTTAAACAGTCGTGAATGATCAAAAGCAATCGTATAAGACCAAGATAATTTCGAACAACAATAGAAATTTATATTTCTATTATAAATCTCTTACAAGAACTTGTTTTCCAACTTGGAGACTTCAACACAATGGAAAGGAAGATAACGACATACTAACAGACGTTAGACAATATGACTGAATAAGAGACGCCAAGCTGACTTAGCTAGACAACACTATCTAGACTCAAGAAAGATAAAAGACTCGGTTCACTAGTTTCCGAAGCTCGCTTGCACACTTGTCCCGCCCGTGTGGGTCTCGGTCTTGCTAGCTATCTGCCTACCTGAAAATGTTGGAATAAAACGGAGTGAGCGAACGCTCAGTAGAAAATTATATCTCAAGAACTAGCAATGGGTTTAAGTAATTACAATTTGTCACATGTAAATGCAATAAGGCTATGCATGTAGAAATAACTGAACAGGTAACTAATCAAGAGAATAACACATCGGGCACAACCTTCAAGCGAATATTAAACAAGAAACTTTCATGAGAGACTTTATAGATTATTGGCTATTTCACGCAAGTACCTTGCCCTAGTCAGGCCACGCAAGTCAAGTCACGGAAGTCGAGTCACGCACGCAAGAAAAGAGAGATCGTGGAATGCCAAAGATCAAGATAAAGAGTACTCCGGTGCAATTCTAGACACCGTTATCATTAAAACCTCCATGGGCACTAGTACTTTCGGGCGCTCCTCCCAGGACCAGATCGGGCCCTATATGCACAGCATTCACGATAGATCTAGACATCCACGATAGTTTATACCCAATAAGGAGTTCCAAGAACAAGCTTTAATTAGGATGATAAGATAATATTTTTATGGAATTCAAGGGCAAGACCCTTGAGTAAGGTCATACTGGCGATAAAATCCACGCAAATCATAGTAACCATGACGTCTATAAACTGGGTGGAATTGGTTCCCTAACCGGGTACCATGACAAATAAGTGCCCATATGTAGATGGTCACTCCTTTATATAGAATTGTGATCTACAAGAACAACATGTTAATAACATGAGGTCCACAAGAATAATCATAACAAAATTGATATAGAATTGGGGTCTACAATAGCATCTCATTGATGGCATGTTTTCCCCCATTCCTTAAGATAGTTCTCATATCATACATATAGTATAACATGAGGGCCGGTATACCATGTTTCATTAGAGTGACATGGTAAAGATTGTGTAATGGGTTTTTAGGGTACAACTAGCTCAGTCGGCCTTGAGGGAATCCAAGGCTACGAGGAGTCTTACGGAGGTCTCTATGACTAACTCGCTAGTCCAAAGGAACGGAATGTCCAAAGGAGAGCTTGTATGTCAATGAGAATTGAGGGTTAATCGATAAAGCATCATGAAACATGGGACTATATTCACGGACTGGAATATAGTGCCGATTACCCTTCTATATATATATTTATAAGTACTATATACTTCAAAACCCTCGATCGACAGAAAACAGTGTAAACAGTAATGCAAAAAATAACGACTTAGGTAACGTCATTTTTATCAAATTAACGCCTTCTGAAGGGGCGTTTATTACAATTTTGACGACCTGTACAGCAGGCGTCCATTCTATATTTTCTATTTTTCAGAATTTAACTGATATGGAATTTTAATGAAAACGCGCCCTGGGCAGGGGCGTTACTGTTCAAGTAGCGCCCTGGTCTGGGGCGTCAGTTTAACAAAACACGACCTTCATTAGGTCGTTTCTTCAACAAGTTTCAGGATTTATATGAACAGTGCGAATTTCAGGATAATCATTTTACTGCTAGTAGTTACATGAATAGGACAAGAAAATTAACAGGATTTCATGGGTAAAATCATGCATTAATTTAGAATAATGATTTCATAGTTATGCAATTTTAAACGTGGGTATTTAACAAATATATGGAATTGACGACTCTTGTAAGGGCGTCAGATCTTGAATTCACGACCTAGTCAGGGTCGTCTATTTTAAAGTAGCGCCCTTGGCAGGGTCGCCTCTTTTAAGATCAACAGAAAACCTCGACAACGCAGTGAAACTATATGCATGATATTTAATAAATAATATGATTATTATTATGCTAGTTTGGGCTACAGTTCTTGAGAAGATCCTACCTTTGGGTATTCTGATGATCTGAAGATGAACCGTGTATGCTCTGCTTGAGGCTTCCAACAGCAATAAGGGCAGGAAGAGAAGGGCTTTATGTTTAACGGAGGAAGAGTTGGTTTTGATGAAGAACCCTCGTTCTTCGTTTTGTCAATTTGTTGTAGATCCTACAGGAAAAGAAGAAACAGATATTAGTTTCTTCACCTTACCTAACCAGAGGAGAAAAAGAAGAACATTCCCTTGTTCTTTCACAGGAGCTTCTCAACCTATATAGAAGAAAAAGATGAAGAGTCGTTATTCTTCATGAGTTGTTCGAACACAACAGAAGGAAGAAGAAAAGAAGAAAGAAGAAGAACCTGATGTTCTGCCTATACCTTTGAAGAATCGAACGCTTAAACAGCGGTTTAGGGTCAAGTAGGAGAGTATTTATAAGATTTTTAGGGTCCTAATAGGGTTAGTGTTCTAGTGGAAGTAATGCTTCCAATATAGAGTCCTTACCCTAGTAGATACTTACTAGATTAGCTTAATCCTTCCCAGGATAAGCTCTTGGTTCGAACGGAATCGGAATGTAATTAACGACCTAGGTCAGGGCGTCGCATTTTAAATTGACGCCTTGTCATAGGGCGTTTCTTAAAAGGCTCCTTGTATAAGGGCATTTCGTGTTTAAAAACACGCCCATGAAAGGGGCGTTTCTTTTACTTGCCCAATTTGGTCGCGTGAGAATTGACGACCGCTCGTGTGGGCGTCTTTCTTTAGGCACGCCTTATATAGAGGCGTTTGTTTTAAAATTAACGCCCTACGGAGAGGCATTATTTGGTTTTGGGTTTTAATTTATCCGTTTAAGCTTCTTCCCATTATCTTTACTAATTCTTTGATTCATTTAGGGAAATTTTAATTTGTTTTAACCCTTTATTTATCAGGGTTGCTACACCCTCCCCCACTTAAAAAAAATTTGGTCCCCAATTCACATCATCTTTCATTCCTAATAGAGAACTTATTATGAGCTTATACAGAAGAAATCTTAAGGATGGAAAGAGAAAGAGCTAGCTTATGATTTTGGGTGAGGGGTACCTTCCGCAACCTTCCCTTTGGCAAGTTTGGTTAAATCTTGAACTCCTCTCGGAGGCTTCTTGGGGCATTCCGCTATCTTGTGATCTAACTTCCCGCAACGCAGACATGCTCCCGAACTCCACCAACACTCCTTCATTTTGTGACCATATCTTCTACAAGATTTACACTTATCTTGCGGGCGATCCGCCGAAGTTTCCCTCTTATTACACTTATTACACTTCTTACATTTCTGGCATTTCTTACACCTTTGTGAAATATCTTCCTCATTTATTCTTTTCTTGGTAACGGCGAAACTTTCGGAGTTATTTGTTTGATCTTTCCCTTCAACTCTTTCTTTTTCTTCCACTACTTTCTCTAGTTCTTGAACTCTCCTGACAAGGCTCGCGTAAACTTGGACATCCACCAAGATCATTTCATGAACAAGGCTTGGCTTAGAGGCTTCCATTTTATCTAGGTTCCTGCAAGGATGAGTGGAGGGATAATTTATTGACTCAAGATTTAGTGTTAATGAAATGTAAATACTTTATCTTTCTTTTATAACTTTAACCCCAAGTTCTACCCATCTCTCACGAAATTCCTATAGGACGACTGACAAGGATACTCAACCTATAAGCTGGTTTCAACAACCTAAGGATTTTGGAAAGTTGAATCCAAATATGACCGACCAGGATACCGAACCTATCACGGAAACTTAACGATTGCGACAACCAAAGCTATGATATGACTAACAAGGATATCTGACCTATCACTGAAACCTAATAACTTGAGGATGTAAAAGCTGAAGCTCTAATATGGTTGATAAGGATGACCTATCCTTGGGACTTAATAACCAGAGGATATAACAACTGGAGGATAGGAAAGCCAAAGCTCTGATATGGCTTAATAACTGGAGGATATGACAACTGGAGGATAGGAAAGCCGAAGCTCTGATAGGATCCATAAACAACCTAAGAACTGGAGGATATGAAAGCCGAAGCTCTAATAGGATCCATAAACAACCTAAGAACTGGAGATATGAAAGCCGAAGCTCTGATATGACAGACAAGGATACTTAATCTGGAGGATATGAAAGCCGAAGCTCTGATACCACCTCTGTCACGTCTCGGGCCGATAGCAGCGGAACGTGTCGTTTGCTCGGAACGTGGCAGTTAAACAGTCGTGAATGATCAAAAGCAATCGCATAAGACCAAGATAATTTTGAACAACAATAGAAATTTATATTTCTATTATAAATCTCTTACAAGAACTTCTTTTCCAACTTGGAGACTTCAACACAATGGAAAGGAAGATAACGACATACTAACAGACGTTAGACAAGATGACTGAATAAGAGACGCCAAGCTGACTTAGCTAGACAACACTATCTAGACTCAAGAAAGATAAAAGACTCGGTTCACTAGTTTCCGAAGCTCGCTTGCACACTTGTCCCGCCCGTGTGGGTCTCGGTCTTGCTAGCTACCTGCTTACCTGAAAATGTTGGAATAAAACGGAGTGAGCGAACGCTCAGTAGGAAATTATATCTCAAGAACTAGCAATGGGTTTAAGTAATTACAATTTCTCACATGTAAATGCAATAAGGCTATGCATGTAGAAATAACTGAATAGGTAACTAATCAAGAGAATAACACATCGGGCAAAACCTTCAAGCGAATATTAAACAAGAAACTTTCATGAGAGACTTTATAGATTATTGGCTATTTCACGCAAGTACCTTGCCCTAGTAGGGCCACGCAAGTCAAGTCACGCAAGTCGAGTCACGCACGCAAGAAAAGAGAGATCATGGAATGCCAAAGATCAAGATAAAGAGTACTCCAGTGCAATGCTAGACACCGTTATCATTAAAACTCCCATGGGCACTAGTACTTTCGGGTGCTCCTCCCAGGACCAGATCGGGCCCTATATGCACAGCATTCACGATAGATCTAGACATCCACGATAGTTTATAGCCAATAAGGAGTTCCAAGAACAAGCTTTAATTAGGATGATAAGATAATATTTTTATGGAATTCAAGGGCAAGACCCTTGAGTAAGGTCATACTGGCGATAAAATCCACGCAAATCATAGTAACCATGACGTCTATAAACTGGGTGGAATTGGTTCCCTAACCGGGTACCATGACAAATAAGTGCCCATATGTAGATGGTCACTCCTTTATATAGAATTGTGATCTACAAGAACAGCATGTTAATAACATGAGGTCCACAAGAATCATCATAACAAAATTGATATAGAATTGGGGTCTACAATAACATCTCATTGATGGCATGTTTTCCCCCATTCCTTAAGATAGTTCTCATATCATACATATAGTATAACATGAGGGCCGGTATACCATGTTTCATTAGAGTGACATGGTAAAGATTGTGTAATGGGTTTTTAGGGTACAACCAGCTCAGTCGGCCTTGAGGGAATCCAAGGCTACGAGGAGTCTTACGGAGGTCTCTATGACTAACTCGCTAGTCCAAAGGAACGGAATGTCCAAAGGAGAGCTTGTATGTCAATGAGAATTGAGGGTTAATCGATAAAGCATCATGAAACATGGGACTATATTCACGGACTGGAATATAGTGCCGATTACCCTTCTATATATATATTTATAAGTACTATATACTTCAAAACCCTCGGTCGACAGAAAACAGTGTAAACAGTAATGTAGAAAATAACGACTTAGGTAACGTCGTTTTTATCAAATTAACGCCTTCTGAAGGGGCGTTTATTACAATTTTGACGACCTGTACAGCAGGCGTCCATTCTATATTTTCTATTTTTTAGAATTTAACTGATATGGAATTTTAATGAAAACGCGCCCTGGGCAGGGGCGTTACTGTTCAAGTAGCGCCCTAGTCTGGGGCGTCAGTTTAACAAAACACGACCTTCATTAGGTCGTTTCTTCAACAAGTTTCAAGATTTATATGAACAGTGCGAATTTCAGGATAATCATTTTACTGCTAGTAGTTACATGAATAGGACAAGAAAATTAACAGGATTTCATGGGTAAAATCATGCATTAATTTAGAATAATGATTTCATAGTTATGCAATTTTAAACGTGGGTATCTAACAAATATATGGAATTGACGACTCTTGTAAGGGCGTCAGATCTTGAATTCACGACCTAGTCAGGGTCGTCTATTTTAAAGTAGCGCCCTTGGCAGGGTCGCCTCTTTTAAGATCAACAGAAAACCTCGACAACGCAGTGAAACTATATGCATGATATTTAATAAATAATATGATTATTATTATGCTAGTTTGGGCTACAGTTCTTGAGAAGATCCTACCTTTGGGTATTCTGATGATCTGAAGATGAACCGTGTATGCTCTGCTTGAGGCTTCCAACAGCAATAAGGGCAGGAAGAGAAGGGCTTTATGTTTAACGGAGGAAGATTTGGTTTTGATGAAGAACCCTCGTTCTTCGTTTTGTCAATTTGCTGTAGATCCTACAGGAAAAGAAGAAACAGATATTAGTTTCTTCACCTTACCTAACCAGAGGAGAAAAAGAAGAACATTACCTTGTTCTTTCACAGGAGCTTCTCAACCTGTATAGAAGAAAAAGATGAAGAGTCGTTATTCTTCATGAGTTGTTCGAACACAACAGAAGGAAGAAGAAAAGAAGGAAGAAGAAGAACCTGATGTTCTGCCTATACCTTTGAAGAATCGAACGCTTAAACAGCGGTTTAGGGTCAAGTAGGAGAGTATTTATAAGATTTTTAGGGTCCTAATAGGGTTAGTGTTCTAGTGGAAGTAATGCTTCCAATATAAAGTCCTTACCCTAGTAGATACTTACTAGATTAGCTTAATCCTTCCCAGGATAAGCTCTTGGTTCGAACGGAACCGGAATGTAATTAACGACCTAGGTCAGGGCGTCGCATTTTAAATTGACGCCTTGTCATAGGGCGTTTCTTAAAAGGCGCCTTGTATAAGGGCGTTTCGTGTTTAAAAACACGCCCATGAAAGGGGCGTTTCTTTTACTTGCCCAATTTGGTCACGTGAGAATTGACGACCGCTCGTGTGGGCGTCCTTTCTTTAGGCACTCCTTATATAGAGGCGTTTGTTTTAAAATTAACGCCCTACGGAGAGGCGTTATTTGGTTTTGGGTTTTAATTTATCCGTTTAAGCTTCTTCCCATTATCTTTACTAATTCTTTGATTCATTTAGGGAAATTTTAATTTATTTTAACCCTTTATTTATCAGGGTTGCTACATATGCTCTCACTAAAAATTGAAATTCTCCAAGCATGCAACATGCTACATTTATCAGGGGCTTTCTACGTTAAATGAAAGCTAACAACATGCTAATTACATCATATAAGTCAATTAGAGTTTGGCCTGTTAAACCTACCTCAAATCGAAAAGAGAACTCGAAACCCTAGAATGAAGAACAAGCTTGACAGCACCTTTGAAAACCCACGATATCTCCTTAGATACTTGATAAAAATTGGGGCTTTCAGTCCCACTGGATAGCTCTCGTCGAGAGGAACAAAATCATATATTCATGATCGAATTTTGGTTGAGAATTCCTACCTCAATTGAAGAAACCAAGAAGGAAGAAGGAAGCCGACGGCCTGCCGACACACCTCCACAAATCGAGCAAGATCTTCCTAGATCTGAAACTTCAGCGAACCCCACAGCCACATAATGAAAGTAGACTTGAAGAGCTACGTTTCCATAGGTCATGGAGCTTCTGGAGCCTTCGGAGTTGGGAGTATTCGGTGCTGCAAGTTACGTGTTTAGAAACGGCGCCGGAATCCTTGACTCGACCAAAGCTATGTCGGCAGCACGTTTTAGGGTTAGATTTACCTCAAATTGATTGAGGGTAAATGTTCCTTACATTGTGGTCTTCCAATTGCCACTTATTTGAGATCATTTGGTTGCGTATTAAGGTCGAATTTCACGTTTTAATCCAAGGTTAGGTAAGGGTCAAAAAGTGTGTACTTTTGGGCTTAATCTCCACTTAGATCTAACCACGGATTTATAATGGCTTAATGCCAGAAGGCAAAGTTGTTATCTACATTGACCTTAACCTGTTTACTATTTTTATGGATTTTTATAAGGTAGTCAGATTTTCACTTATACTATTTCTAACAGATTAAATATTAATAAATCCAAAATTCAATTATTAATTCAATTCTTAATTAATAAAAGCTTAATAAATATATTGGGCTCAATTAAATAATTCGGGGTCTTACACCCCCCCATCTCTTCTCCACCCATACGGACCAACACGACATACCTCCCATTCTCTCCAGCCCCTCCCACGCTCTCTCCCCACGCAACCAACCCATTCACCCATCCCCCACCCCCTCTCTTTCTCTCCTACGTAACTACCACCCCACCCCCTCACATTTTTCACCCCCACACGTCTCTCTCTTTCTCTCGAACCCAGACCACCCAGTGAACTCTCTCCCACTCTCTTCTCCCCATCCCTCCTTCTCATCACACCGCCACGACCGGCTAGCCGATGACCACCGCCAACCTCGCCGCCGATGACCATCGCCACCGCACCCACGCTGGCGACCCCTCTCCCAACCAGCAACCCTCTCTCCCTCACCCTGCTATCCTTCTCACCGCCGGACTCCACGCTCTCTCCCCACGCGACCTCCCTCCACCCTTTTACCCTCCGTCCCCACTCACACCTTCTCGCTAGCCACCACACCACCTCACCCTCTTCCCCTCTCAGCCACGTCGCCGCCGGTCACTCTACCCGCCGCACCGAGCCTCCTCACTTCTCCTCTCACTCCCCTCCATTCCCAATGCGTTGCATGCCCATCTCCCACGCGCCTCACCTCTCCTCCATACCACCATCGACTTCCTCTGCACCCCATGCCAGCACCGCCCCCCCCCTCTTGCCGCCGTCAACCTCCCTCGCCCACCTCCCTCGCCCTCACAGAAACCCACCGTCGCCACCACCTTACCTCCTCTCACTCCGTCTCATTCACCACCACAACCACCGCCCCACTACTCACCCTCACTCCACCACCCTCCCTTTCCCTCTGCCCACACACCACTGCCACTGCCACCATCTATCTCCCTCTCACCCTCATCGTCGCCATCTCCTTCCACCGTGAGCACCACCGTAGCAGCAGTGCCCACCGCTCCCCTGCTCCCTCTCCTTCTCGCCGCTACATGCATGCTCACACCGAACACCCCTCTCGTCGCTGGTGATCTCCCAACCTCCCTCCCCTTGTACACAGTCCACTGGACCCCCGCCGCGACCCCCTCTGCATGCATCCCTCACCATCCCAGTCCCTCTATCACCCCCCATCAACCTCCCCTTCATACACCAACCTCACACGGCATGTCCCCCTCTCCCTCTCTAACTCTCCATCTCTCAACCCCTCACCCACGCCCACCTCGGCCTCCTCCCTCTCCTCTGCAACACCCCACGGTGCACACACGCACCGGCCACCCAGAAGCCACCCTCCCGTCACCTCGCTCCCACCTTCCCTACGCTTGCGCCCTCACCTTTGGTCACCTCCCCACGCCGCCGTCCCCACCTCCGGCCACCTCCTCACGCCGTCGTTCTCCCCTCTCTCACATCCGGCACCGTCTCCCCGCGCCCCTCTCACCCACGTCGGTGGCCTCCCGCCATCTTTCTCTCTCTAAGTCACAGCTACCACCCCCCCTCTCTCTCTTCTCTCTCACCCGTCCTCTCTCTCCCCTCTCTTCTCTCTAGCTCTCTCTTAATATATATATATGTTTTTATTTTTTTATTCTCTCACACGATCTCTCTCTTTCTCTCTCTCCCCCACGCGACCCCCCTCTCTCTCCCCACGTCTCTTTCTCTATCTATCTCTCTCTTCTCTCTACCTCTCTCTACTCCATGCTCATACAAAAATTTATTATTTATTTTTAATCTTTTTTTACTCCCCACCATCTTCTATCTTCACTTATATTATCTTTTTCTAAAAGATCACTCTCCAAAAAAAAGAGTTCTCTCTCTCTCTTCTCTCTATCTCCCTCTACTCGCCACAGATATACACACCTGCCTGTTTATATATATATATATATATATATATATATATATATATATATATATATATATTGTTACTAGCCCCTAATCCCCATCTCTCCCCATTTTCTACATTTTCCCTTCTCTTTTATTATCTCTCTCTCAAAAAGCACTCTCCCAAAAAAAGAGAAAAAAGAAAAGAAATAAAAAAGGGGGAAAAGGTTCTCTCACGATGGCGTCTTCTCCGAGGTCGGAAGGCTCTCTAAGACCCAAAGGCGTTGGTGATAGTCCCGAGTGTTCGTGTCTGTGAAGGAGGATCACTCGATCCTGCCGTCCGCTCATGCCGTGCTCAAGTCGTTGATGCTCCCTGCCGAAGCCCGTCACCGGCGTTACCAATACGCCTTTTTCTCAACTTGTCTTTCTTTCTTGTTTAATTCTTATAATCTTTGCATGCATTGCACGTCTTTGTTTGTAGTTGTCTCCTAAGTGCAACTCTCGCACGAACGTTCATTCATCATATCATCTGTCTATCCCTTTGCATCCTCAAAAGGGGTTTAAAACAACACCGACCAAGTGTGTTTTGCCCATGAATTCATCATTATTGTCACAAGAGATTGATATTGCACTGCCGTTGTTCTGATCCATTGTTTTGTTTTATTTTTCCAGGGTAACCATCAAAGGAAAGCCCTCTCCTTCGGCCGGTTGAAGGAAGAGGAAGAAGGAACCTGCTGGATCTCCCATCTCGGAGGCATAACACGATCACTTCCTTTCATTTTTAGGGCTCTCGGCCCCTGGCGATGACATCATCAACACTGCGCGGAGAGTCATTTCCCGCGGTGGTATTCCTCACCCGCGCGGAGGATCATTCCCCGCAGCGGTTCCCCTCCCACTATTTAATTTTAGTCATTTCCTTTCAGCAATTTAATTTCTGTATACTAACACTAACTCTAACCCTAATGCTACCCCAATAAGACCCGCGGTGAGTATATTTCCGCAATGGTTTCATTTTTATTTCTGCCATTCTAATTTCTTTTCAAATCCAGCGAATGGAACAAGTTCCTCGCGGAGGTTTCATTCTATAATTTTTATTCTGTCATCTCATTCCTGTTATTTTTATTTTTGCTCAAATCCCGTGAATGGAACAAGTTCCTCGCGGAGATTTCATTCTGTAATTTTCATTCTGTCATCTCATTCCTGTTACCTTTTATTTTGCCCAAATCCCGTAAATGGAACAAGTTCCTCGCGGAGGTTTCATCCTGTGATTTTTATTTTATCATTTCAATCCTGTTATTTTTATTTTTTCCCAAATCCCGTGAATGGAAGAAGTTCCTCACGGAGGTTTCATTCTGTAATTTTTATTTTATCATTTCATTCCTGTTATTTTTATTTTTGCTCAAATCCTGTGAATGGAACAAGTTCCTCGTGGAGGTTTCATTCTGTAATTTTTATTTTATCATTTCATTCATGTTATTTTTATTTTTGCTCAAATCCCGTGAATAGAACAGGTTCCTCGTGGAGGTTTCATTCTGTTGTACATTTCCATTCCGTGTGTTTTCCCATCTCGTGTGTTTCCCCATTCGAACCCGATAGAGACAATCCTCTCCGGGAGTCTTTCTACGCATTCTCCTTAAGCGCGCGTGTTATCTTTCCCGATTCTCATGCCGTGTGACGTCGTCCGTGTAGACACGCCAAAATTGACGTTATGTTGATCAAATCTCATGTCATTATGTAAACGCCCCAAGCGGACTTCAATATTCCTATAACATGAAGTTTTTCTATTTTTCTGTGAATTTTATGTATTTTTCTGCATTTTTCCTGATTCACGACTTAACGAAGGGCGTTACTTCCGAAAGTAACGACCTGTCATGGGGCGTTTCAAAAGAAGAGACGACCATACCTGAGGGCGTCAATTCCTGGTATTATCCGTTAATTTCTGGAATTATCTATTTTCAAAATAAAAGCATTTTCTAAGTAACGTCCTTCCTCAGGGCGTGTTTTCACTAAACGCCGTTATCTCAGGCGTGTTTCAAATAAAGGAAGTTTTTATTTCCAAAATTAAATCCAGGAAGAAACGGCCTTTCCTAGGTCGTGTTTTAAGAAACGCCCTGTGGCAGGTCGTCAATTTATAATGATACGCCCTGGTTTAAGGCGTGTTTCACTCCAGAGTCCTTCCTTTTTCCATCTTTCCTTCACAGTTCCCTACCATCCTTGGGACTCTTGCTCGATCTTGATCCTTCCGTGGATGCCTCATTACCCGTTCTTATCACTTCCTTGTTTGATCACATCCACTGGAGGCACTATAAATTGAAGTCTTAATCGAGCGTTCGAAGGTTAATGACTCGAAGGTTAACAACTCAAAGGGTTAAGAGGTTGATCATTCAACAGGCTTTCTGCATCCTGTCTGCATCCTTCTGCTGCTGCCTCCCTGCATCCTTTCTGCGTCCGTTTAAGCATCTCCACAGTTTCCCCTTTACTCTCGTCAGGGAGAGCAGGGCTCTATCTATTGTATTTTGCTCGTTCATCTCTTCTAGCATATCATCATCGTCATCTTGTCGCTAATTCTTATATTGCATTAAGCATCATATTTCATATCCTTTCCCTAGTTCCCTGCTAGGGGTTTAAAAAAACAAAAAAAGAGGTGCGCTGTTGATGCCTTTTTCATCATTTTGTGTTAGTTTGGATTGATACTATCTGCATCTTGGCTGATCCCCTCTCTTTTGTCTGTCTTTTATTGTCTTTTTTTTACAAGGTAATCAACTGAAGAGAACCCACTTCGTCGGCCGGCCGATTGAAGTCGGAGGAGGAAATCCACATCATCCCGCATCTCAATTTTCACCAGGTATACGCGATCTCTTGTTCTTCTTATTGAGGTAACCCCTCTGGCGATCACACACTCCCCTTTGTGCACCTCGTGCATATTTTATCTCCACTATTGTTCATTGTTTGCTTGTCTTTATATTTTCCCTAAGTGGATCTTAAATAGAATCTACAAATTGGCGATCACGGTGGGACTTCCACTGTTTTCTTTATTGATTACCATCTCCATTGACACCCTCGTGTGCCCTTTCCCTTTGACACCCTCGTGTGTCCTTTCCCCTTAGGCACCCTCGTGTGCCCTTTCCCCTCGGTACCCTCGGTACCCTCTCCCTTGTGCCCCTCGGGCACCCTCCACTGTGCACCCTGCACACTCCCGGATCAGTCAATTGCTGTTTAGTAATGCCTTCCTTTACGGCGTCTTTTGATTTAACGCCCCTCATAGGGACGTGTTTTATTGATTAACGCCCCCTCTCAGGGCGTGGGTTTATTGCATCTGCTGGTTTGCTATTTGGTCATTATATCGTCTTCTGTTTAACACCCCTCTCAGGGACGTGTTTTGCTGATTAACGCCCACTTCCAGGGCGTCTCTTTTAGCGTAACTGCCCACTGATATTGCCTGTTGATTAACGCCCTCCCCTGAGGCGTTTCATTCCTTATCAGCACCTTTCATTAGGGCGTTTCTTTTCATCATAACTGTTTTGCTTAACATTGTCTGTGGATTAACGCCTCTTTCAGAGGCGTTTCATTTCTCTATTAGCGCCTATACGCAGGGCGTTTCTCCTAGTTTTGACGCCCTCCAGTGGAGGCGTCCGTTCTGCATAAACGCCTCACTTCAGGGCGTGTTTTCCTACCGTCTGTGAGCCCTTCACAGAGTTTCACGGCCGCCACGCTGCCGTGTTTTCATCTTTGTCACGACCTACCGCAGGGCGTGTCTTTTCCTCCTGCTGTGAAAACGCCCTTTCCCAGGGCGTTTCTTTACTGTTCTTTTCACATATACTGCTTCTCATGCTTGACATTTGTCTTGATATCACATTGCTGTTGGAATTATCTTGATTTGTTGGTTTGGTTGAGAGACCTCCTCGCTCTATCCTAGGATCCACACACCCTTCTTGGAATCGGGACTACCCTCCATTGGGCATTCCGTCTCTTTGGACCGAAATCCCTTTTCCAAGACCTCCATAAGTCCCCGCACCCGTGGATTCCCTCACGGACACTGGGCTGGTTGTACCCTTGAAGTACCTGGAGTTTAGAACCTATGCGTTGTTAAAGAGAGAGAAAAAAAACTTAGTTGACCCGGAGGTTACACTTGGATCAAACTAGGTCTCATTTGGCAAAAGAGTGAACTTTCACAAATAATCCACTCTAATTCAAACATCAAACATTAAAATCTTGCGTTTCTTGCCAACCTTGCTTGCATAAACATAGTTGGGTGATTTGATTGATTGTTTGGATTAATTATTTTGTGATAGTCCCTTCATTAAACACTCTCTCTCTTAAGAATGAAACTCCGTCCAGGTAAAATCCTCAACATGTCAGGCAACGGGTACTCTTATGATGATGAGAATGAGAACATGTTTGGTCAATATGAGGACCTCTCCAGGATTCTGTTTATTATGAGGGGAATTACCTTCCTCCTCACCCCCATTATTCACAAGTTCACGTGGTTGATACCACTACTCATGAGGCGGACCCTCCGTCTCAAGTTCCATCTTCCAACACTTCGGGGAACCCTTCCCCATCCATTAATGTCACGGATTTGATCCAAGCTCTCTCCCAGTTGGATGACTCCCAGCGGCAAGCCATTCAAGCCGCTTTAAAAGGGAAGTCCGTCCCTTCTTCTTCTTCTAATCCCCCTCCGGCCGTAAGTGGCCATCAGATTGTTAATGACCAGGCGGTCTTGCATCTCCCCTCCTCTCGTCCACAAACGCCTACTGCGGCCATGCCGGCCCAGCAAGCGAGCTATTCAGCGGTTAGGCATCAATCTTACCAACCTCCTCGGATTCTCCGAACACCTATACCGCCTTCTTTTGTTCAGAATCAGGCCCCGGTCGAGCCCGATACCAACACTCTCTTGCTTCAGAAGCTAGCCAGCATGGAGGAGCAGCTCAAGAAGGTTACAGCGACTAAGAGTGCCCCGGAAATTTCTCTTCCTACATTGCCAGTGTTCCATTTACCACCTTCTGAAATGCCGAATTTCCGGCGATATAATGGGACGGGCAACCCATTCATTCACTTAAAGGATTTCCGATATGAAACTTCCTTTTGGCAAGACAATAAGGCCTCCCTGGCCTACTTATTCAGGAGATCTCTTGAGGGGCCAGCCCTCGAATGGTTTTATTCTCTGGAGCCAGTCAATGCTGGTGATTTTGATGTCATTCAAAGAAAATTCTTGCAAAAGTACAGAGACCGGGTGGGACCTTCCCTTTCTGTTACAGATTTAGTTGCCGAGAAAATGAAGCCCGAGGAGGACTTCATTGTATTTGCTGATAGGTGGCGGTCTCTGGCCGAGAAATTAAAAGACACATTGTCAGAGCAGGAGCAAGTGAAAATGGTCATTTCTAATGCAACTCCTCAATTCCGGCACATTTTGGCCATGAATCGGCTGACAACTATGGAAGAGCTCTATGAAAGAGCTCGTTACATACAAACACAAATGAAGGACTCGCCCATCATGGGCATGTTTGAGCCGAAGCCTCGGCTATTTAAAAAGAATACAAATGTCAACAGCGGGCCCACGACTGAGGGCACTGTTACAAATGAGCAAGTTGGCGTAGTTGGCAACCCCCATCATCAAGCTAACCCACGTCCACCACCGCTTCCGCGACAAAACCCTCACTTTAACCCTACTTCACCACCTCAATTCGTACCTCAACGCTCTTTCGCTCCACCACAAAATCAAGCCCCCCGCATAGACCCCCCAGCTCCACCCCAATACCATCAAGTGCCTCCGCCCGCCAACTACGGCCAACAACAACAACGGAGACCACCACTTGGCCCCAAAAGGGACCACTATCCTCCACTCCCTGAAAGTCTCCCCGATATTTTTAATGCCCTGATGGCCGCCAACTTGCTCGCCTTGCCAAGGGAAAGAACTGTATGGCCCGCTAACGTTGACACATCCCGCTATTGTGCCTTTCATCGTGGCCCTGGTCACAACCTGGATCGTTGCTTCCATTTCAGAGATTACATCTACGATCTAAATGACCAGGGTGATATCAATTGGGATGAGATGAGACAATACATAGCCGCCATGAAAGAAAGAAGGGCTTCTCGGCAACAGCAAAATCAGCAACAACAGCAGCCAGCTCCGCAGCAAGTTCAGCCACAACCAGCTCCAGCACCCCAGCAGGATATGGGGATCGTCCGCAATCCATTGCCGGAGCACGCTCCTAATCAACACGTGAACCCTGTCACGTCTCTCTACGAAGTGGAGAGAGGGCAGGGATGGCACGAAGAAAACGCCTCTGTCGGGGCATTTCACCACGATCCAACTCAACATCAAACTCCGCGCCTTTTGCGCACCACTCCTTCTTCTTCTGTCAATCTTCAATCGGGACGTTCTCTTTTACGCCCCGTCCACCCATCTACCCCCATCAATTCCACGGCCCTGCCGGCTCACTCTCTCCTTAACCGCTTACCACCTCCACAACCTACCGCACCACCTTCCACCACCAATCCCACATCCGCGCCGTCCAGGCCACTCCTACTTCGCTCACCGCCAGCACCCGCTACACCCCCTACCATTCCTACACCAGCAAGGGTTCCCCCGCCATCAGTTCAACCACCTTTTGTACCACGATCTCTCCTTATTCCACCACCCACCGCTGCTCCTCGTATTCGGATATCCCTTCTTTCCCCCACGCCTCCTACGGAAGCATCTCCATCTCCGTCAAATGTTCCTCCTACGCCTCCTACAAGGGCGCCCCTTTTATTGAATTCCCCTCCGATATCCCCTAGCAGGGTTTCTACTACCAACATTCCTTCTTCCTCTTCCAACCCTCCTCCTCTTGTTGCCCCGACAGAGGCGCGCCAAGGCGTTGCACCACTCCGCAGTGGACGGATATTCCACCGTATCTTCCCCCAGAGAGAGTTAGAGCCTGTGCAAGGGCCACAAGAGCAAGAGCAGGAACAAGATTCAGTGCCGGGAACCCAGTATGATTTGTTAAAGCACTTGGACCGCACTCCAGCCAGAATCTCCATTCTTGAATTGATCAAGAGGTCCACCACTCATCAGCTGGCCCTGAAAGAATATCTACAGAAGGTCATGGTCAATGAGGACCTTCCAGTTGAACAGATAATTACAGTCTTGACCCCTGCTAGCGGTCAGCCGGCAATCACATTTCATGAACATGAGTTAGCACCTATACCGGCAAGAAAATATGCCCTATGTATTACGGTTGATATCAACAAAGTGGCTGTCAAGCAGTGTTTGGTAGACACCGGTGCATCTATCAATGTGTTGCCGCCGAGCACTCTGAAGTTATGCGGTATCTCTGAAAGCCAGATTCGGCCATCTACCATTACTGTCACGGCATATGACAATACAAAGAAACCCCCTCTGGGTATGATTACTCTCAAAGTCAGTTTGGGTCCAGCCACCATTACAGCAGATTTTCGTATTCTGGATATGGACCCGACCTTTAATGGCATCCTGGGTCGCCCTTATATTCAGCAGCTTGACGCAGTGCCCTCTACAAACCATCAGTGCCTCAAGTTTCCGCACAAGGGCCGCATTATCAAGGTGACCAGCGTGCCGATCTTGCCAGTGGAAGACATTCACGCAGCTTCATCAGTTCCTTCCATATGGCCTGCCAACAAGCCGTTATTATCTGTGCTGGATGTTCCTCGTCCACAGCTGATGCTATCTGAGACTGTTACCACAGTTGCTATGACACCCCTGCCTTCTAAGGGGAGAAGAAAAAGAAAAATATAATGAATATCCCTGGCTGGAACATTCTATTGAAAATGGGATATCAAGATGGCAAGGGCCTGGGCGCCAAACTCCAGGGCAGGATTAGGCCCATTAAGCCTCAAAAGATGATTGCACGAGGGGGCTTAGGCTACAAAGCACCAGGCAAGAATGAAGGAGAGCCGTGGGCTATTATGACGTCCACCTTCAAACCAGACCGCCAGCCGCTCACCTGGACTTTAAAGACACATTTTGTCACCGGTGGCATTCAGAACAATGAGCAGACTACCGTCATTACTTCATTACTTGATTGTCACGATGTGCACGCCAGACAGTTTGCTCGTCACATTGCACCACTAGCTACTTACAAAGCCCTGGAGTCTTTGAGGCCAGATAAAAGAAGGAAAATGGGCAACCCGGAATGTGACTGGTACAGGTGGTTTGACATGAATGATATCACAATCTCCCTGAGCCGCTTGTTCATGCCGACAGATCCAGAGTGGCCGCCGCTGATTCAAGAACTGATTGAAATGCCAGCAGCAATCACTGGTAAAAGGCAGATGTTAAGTGATTACACAGATACTGGGGAGCCAGATGTCCCTTTTGAAGAAGGTTTTTCCGTGGATAGGCTGTGGGCCGGCCTTTTCTCCCTCACTTCTGTGCATCCATCTGTGTTGGCTTCTCTCTATTCCCGTTGGTTTGGTCACGTGCCGCGACCACCACCGATTACCATCAACTTATCTCCCGATTCAATTCAGATTTCTCTCCCGATTGCTCCCTCGCTCCTCGAGCGATTTGCTAAAAACTCCATCTCGCCCCCGCGTGGGCCATCTTTGATTAAATCTTTCTCCAATCTTGCAATTTCTGCTCCTCCTGCTATTTCCCCTTCACATTGCTTCTTATTGGAAAAAGAAAATAAAAATAAAGGAAAATATGAAAATAAAAAAAAAATGCCAAATCTCCAACATTCCAATCCTCCATTTCTATTGAGGAGACCTCCTATTTTTCTCCCGAGTGCACCCCGACCCAGGGGCCGCTCTTCCAAGATTCCTTGGTAAGACTCTTCTCCCCCTCTGGTGAGGGGTCCTCCTCTGTATCACCTCCTGTATCCGCTTTCTCATCTCCTTCCCTTGATCAAGCTAGTTGTTCCTATTCTTCCTCCTCTCCTTCTAATAATAAAAATCAGGGGGTAGTTCCACATAAGAAGGCCAAGGGTAAGCAGATTCCCCGAAGATTTTTGTTGGAGTTGGCTGTCAGATGCCAAGCTTGTTTAGCAATCCCTGAGTTTGTGGAAGAACCAATCATCCTGCCGGAATTAGAATATGAGGATTCTGTTGCTGCTTATGAGGGTTTGGGCGTTTATGAAATCATGAATGATGAAGACCCTATTGAAGAGGGGGAAGAAAGTTATGAAGACTATGAGGACGAGGCTGATGCCTTTGCTAGTGGCATGAGACGTTTCGATGAACCATCAGCCTCTGTAGAAGAGCCAACCAAAGAAATCAATCTGGGTACCGAGGAAGACCCTAGGATTGTCCTCATCAGTAAGAATTTTCCGCCCTCCGAAGAGGAGGCGCTCATTTCGGTTCTACAAGAATACAAGGACACGTTCGCATGGAGCTATGAAGATATGCCTGGACTAGACCCTGCGCTCGTTGAACACCGCCTTACACTTAAGCCAGGGTCTGTCCCGGTCAAACAGCGGTTGAGGCGTTTCCACCCTAACATGGCTTTGAAAATGAAAGAAGAGGTCGATAAACTCCATAAGGCTCGATTTGTTAGAGTCGTCCTCTATCCCAATTGGGTGGCTAACATTGTCCCTGTTATGAAGAAAGATGGGAAGGTTCGGATTTGCATAGACTTCCGGGACCTCAACCGGGCGTGTCCTAAAGATGACTTCCCCCTCCCTCATATTGATGTTCTGATCGACAACACGGCAGGATTTGAAACTCTCTCATTCATGGATGGCTTCTCAGGTTACAACCAAATTCGTCTGTCTGAAGAGGATCAAGAGAAAACCTCATTCACTACACCATGGGGTACATATTGCTATGTGGTCATGCCCTTTGGACTTAAGAATGCTGGAGCCACCTACCAGAGGGCTATGATGGCGATTTTTCATGACATGATTCATATTTACATCGAGGTGTATGTGGATGACCTGGTAGTGAAATCAAGGACAAGGATTGAGCACCCTGGGGTTCTGGCTAAGGTTTTGCAGAGATCCGAGAATATCAATTAAAAATGAACCCCAAGAAGTGCGTATTTGGCGTTTCTTCAGGAAAGTTACTTGGATTCATTATCAGTAAAAGGGGAATTGAAGTCGATCCCAACAAGGCGAGAGCCATTAGAGATATGCCTTCTCCCAAGAATTTGAAGGAAGTTAGAGGATTAATAGGGAGGTTGCAGTTTATTCGCCGCTTCGTCTCCCAGCATTCACAAAGATGCAGGCCGTTTTACGAACTTACCAAGCCGGGAGTCAAGTTTAATTGGGATGACAAGTGCCAGGCAGCCTTTGACGGATTGAAGGATTATTTGGCCAATCCCCCTGTCCTGAGGCCGTCAATTCCAGGCAAACCACTTATTCTGTATGTTTCAGTCCTGGATGACTCTGTAGGTGCTGTCTTGGCTCAAGAAGATGAAGAAGGAAAGGAGAGGGCAGCATACTACTTGTCTAAACTTCTTAACCCCTGTGAGCAGAGGTACTCAGCCATGGAGAAGACTTGTGCGGCTTTGGTCTGGGTAGTTCAGAAATTAAAACATTATTTCCTAGCTCATGAGGTTCACCTCATTGCACGCATGAATCCAATCAAATTCCTCCTTGAAAAATCTGTCCTCACTGATCGATTAGCACGCTGGCAAAGCTTCCTTTCTCAATTTGACATCACTTACATTCAACAAAAAGCTATCAAGGGTTATGCCATCGCCGAACACCTTGCTCATCACCCTCTACCTCATTTTGATCCTGTCAATTCTGAGTTCCCAGATGAAGAATTAATATCCATTAATCAACCCCTTGATCCTATGTGGACGTTACATTTTGATGGAGCTCTTAATTCTCAAGGAAGAGGGATCGGCATGGTTCTTTTAACACCTGAAGGGGTCACCATTCCATTTGCTGCTCGGCTTATGTAGCAACCCTAATAAATGAATAATTGAAATGAATTAAAACATATATATTACAGAAGTAATATATAAAAGGAATAGGGTTAATTGGATGAAATAAAACAAAATTAAAAATAACGCCTCTTATTAAGGCGTTAATTTATAAAGAAACGCCTCTATCCATGGCGTTACTAAAGAAAGGACGCCCACACATGCGGTCGTCAGTTCTCATGCGACCAAATGGGTAAGTAAAAGAAACGCCCCTATCTTGGGCGTGTTTTAAAACACGAAACGCCTTTTGTCAAGGCGCTTTTTAAGAAACGCCCTAAAGTAAGGCGTCAATTAAAGAATAGACGCCCTGACCAAAGTCGTTAATTCAGTTCGAGAACCGATCGAACCCAGAACTTATCCAGGGAAAGAGTAACCTAATCTAGTAAGTGTCTATTAGAGTAAGGACTCTATTAAGGATATATTACCCTCAATCAAACACTATTCTTGTTAGGACTTCAAAATCCTATAAATAACATGTTCGATCGAACCCAAAAACCCATTTGATCGAACGTCTGCTGCTAGGTACGTGAAGAACAAACTGTTCTTCTTATTTTCTTTTGTTTTCTTTTTTTCTTGCTTCAGATTATGTGAAGAATAATTATTTTCTTCTTGTCCAGGAAACTCTGCTGCTGCCGAAGAATAGGTAATATTCTTCAATCTTCTTAAAACATCGATTACAACTATGAAGAATATTAACATCTTCATATTTACTTCTTTTCTCTTCCTCTACAGGTTCTGTAGCGTGAAGATCTCTGAAGAACGATTGTTCTTCTTCTTGTTGTTGCTGCCACTGTTCGTAAGTCGCAATAGAAGCCTCTTCATCAAAGCCATCATCTTCTGCTAGCCAAAAATCCCTCACGGTCATCTCCAAATCAACTCTTAAAGGTAGGATTTTCTCAAGTTATTGTAGCCCAAATAAGAATTAATGCAAGATATCTATACATACGTATATGAGCATGGCATGCATACTGTTTATAAGGTTTTATTACGTTTTCTGCAAAATTTTGAAAGAAACGCCCTTGATTAGGGCGCTAATTTAAAAGAAACGACCATGCTAGTGGTCGTCAATTTAATATTTGACGCCCTCTACGCAGGCGTTAATTTCATAAGAATCGCATGTGATTAATAATTGATCCTGTTTAAAAATTACAATACATATGAAATATTGATTTTTAATATCTTGCATGACTCTGTGAGTTCCTGTTAAATTTTACTGCCATGACATGTCTCCTGTCTCTCGAAATATTATTTATTAAAATATCGTAAATCCCTTGAAATTCACGACTTGGACAAAGTCGTTTTCCATATTCTAACGCCCCAGTACAAGGCGTGAATCTGAAAAGTAACGCCCCTTCCTAGGGCGTGTATCTGTTAAAATCCTGAAATTCACATATTCTGTAAAATGGAATTAGAAAGTA